>CM076579.1:1609161952-1609828252 GCA_034641835.2 Pinus albicaulis
AAACAATTCCTTGCTGTGAACAGGAATCCGTGCTCAAGACATTAAAGATTATGTCACAAAATGTATGTCTGTCTCTGTTTATTAAAACCTTCAAATATTAATAATATATCTCACAAATATCAAATCTTTATAAACTCTGCAATGCCATGTTCCCTTTATATTGAAGTGAGCGAAATGGAAGACGAAGAAAGAAAAGGATTTCAGTTTGTCATGCTGCTTAAAACATAAACTGCCATAATAAAATCCTGAAGAAGTGAATAACAAATAAGCTAAAGTAAAGGAGTGCCCATTAAGGATAATTAACTTTTAGATACATAAATATCAAGAGACCTGCAGCTCTAATCACTTTACTTTATTCTCAGATATGAAAATGAAATGAAAACCAAGAAAACTCTTCAACACAAATGGATAATAGAAACTTGCAAAGCTTTTTCATTCATTCAATATTGTTCAGTACAAAATTAGCCTTCAAGGTCCAAAACTCGGAACCTTCTTTCTTCCTTAAGATGTCTTTAAATACAATCTGAACCAAAATGGTTTTCAATTATAAAACTGATTCTAACTAACTGTAACTGCTTAACTACTCTCTGTAGCGGAGGTACATGCCTCAGAAATATTTTATTACATTTACATAACTTCACTTAAAACAAAATAAAAGATGATAACTCCTAATCTAAAGGAACTGATGTTCCTAGAATAGCGGCTGACTCAATGACTACTTGCGGCTGAACGGCTACTTGGGGCTGTTTGGCTAGAAATCCTTTTTCTGTGCCAATAGAAAATTTCTTGCATTCCTTCCAGAGTTTATATTGAGTTATCAGAGCGTTCTTATAACGATGATATTCCATTGTAAAGGCAACAACTTGACTGTGAGTGAGGTTACTTGTGAACAATGTCTTCACCATCCACAGCAGAAGGAAATGCCTTTGTAAGAAATTGAATACTATTTCTCCCTTCAATATCTGTGTCTTCTCATGTCGGCCATCTGCTCTGCTTTTTGCAAATATCAGTTGATCCTCATAAAATTTCCAGGACATAATCTCACCTCCCTCCCTCCAGCATGAGGGAAAACCTGTTCTCGTCAACTTATCAAACGAAATATCAAATTTCTTAACCATCTCTTTAATTACCTGTAACTGCTTCTCTGATGCCCTTAGAAGGTCATTTTTAATGATCATTTTGTTTATCTCTTCAGCATAGAAATACCTATCCAGTATCCCCATATCTTTCAACTCTTCATCTGTCTTGGCATTAATAAAATTTATGAATTTCTTGGCCCAATTTGATCTTTTGATAGCGGCCTGCTTCTCCGATAACAGCTCCTTTTCATGCTCTGAAACAATGTTTTTCTCTCTGGCAATTATATTCATGGAATCCCATTTTGCCTGCATTTCAGAAATGATCTCGTTCCAGATGAGATCCTTAGCTTTAATAAGGGAAATATTTCCCTTCAATTTCTCCTTGAGTTCTTTGATTTCTTCCTCAGCTTTTTGTAGCTTCTGTTCGTTCTCATTTGCCTTTCCTTCCCATCCTTGCATCAACTTAAGAACTGTGGCCAATTCAGACTGGGCCTGTTTACAATCTCTCTCCGCCATTTTTAACTCTGTGTTCAGCTGAACAACCTGGGCTTGAGGGTCGGCTCCACCTGCAGAAAAATCAAAAGTACAAGTATGGTTTTGGATTTGATTCTGTAAGGTTATAGCAGCCTGCTTTACCTTAGTAAGTTCCTCGTCCTTCTTCATCAACTATTGTCGTAGTTCCTCTTTTTCCTTTTCAACCTCTGCTACTTCGGCTGCCAACGAGTGCTCTGCAGCTGGTAATTTCAACTTTTTCCTTAATGAAGACATTTCTGCTTCTGCACTCTTCATAAGTTTTTGAATTGTGCTTTTATCATTTGGATCAACCCCGATTTTCATTATGATTTTTTTCATCTCTTCATTCTGAGTAGTTAGCACTCTTGCATTGGCTTTTTCCATCTTGCATTGTTTGACAACCTTAGCAAGCATATTTTTTGTCTTGACTACTATAGCAGTGGTCTTGCTCAAATCATTGACAATCAACTGACCTGTCTGCATGTGGAGATTCATTTTGTCCCACAAAGGGATCTTTTTCACGTCCATGAATATATTCAACTCCTTAAAGCTGCCTGAAGGTCCAAGGGACATTCCTGTCGGATGCGACAGCGCCATCTTAAACTGATCTTTCTCCAGATCCATTACAGTCAATAGTCTTGTTTGGTCAGCAGGTATATGGTGCTCTGCTTGTGTTTCTATATTGGCCTTTATTCTTTGGTTCTTTTCTTCAATCCGTGAGAACACTTGCTTCATGGAAGGAGCCTTTTCCAAATGAAGTTCTGGTCTGCTAGGAGATGAAGGGCCACCTTGTTCTTCACTGACCTGGAGAGTAAAACCAGCTGAATTGGAAGAATGGTCTTCTGCTAATTTAGTCCTTTTCTCCTCTCGGGGTTCCTCCTCATCGATCTCAATAACATCATCTCTCCCTCTTTTTCCCATATTTTCCAATATTGTAGGTGTTTGAATACTGATCCGTGATGAACTTGGCCCTCCTGGATTAGCCAATTTCTCTAAATCCGGTTTACTCACATGAGTAAAAGCAGCATACCCATTCTCGACCCTTTTTTGTGAAATAATCCCATGTGGGTCATAGGCCCATTTCTCTCCCAACAGCAACTGTGTTTCTTCCAATATTTTTGATACCTCCTCAAAAGCTTGCCTTGTGTTAACAACAAAAGGGCCTACACTCATAGGCAACTTGTACATTAATCCTTTCTTCATGGGCAAAAAATGAACTTGATCCACATTAAGACTTTGCCTTATAAATTCCAAGGCAAACAGTCTCATGGGAACAAATGTTGGAAGCCTATAAGGCTCAATACTGACTCCATATAGCCTTATCTCAGAATAATCTTCAAAAACAAACCAGTCTCCAAATTTACAATTAGGTCATAATTGTAAGAACTCCTGGGCCTTTGGCAGGAAGCATGGAGGCAGAGTTCCATTAAGAATTTTATAAGCAGTGGTCATGAAATGGTCCACAAATTCAAATAAACCGGCTTCGTTCTCTTCTCTTCTAACCATATCGGTCCAAAGAAAAACTGACTGTTTATTTTTATTACTATCCATTATATTCAAACCAACACTCATGAACTCTTCAACATTCTGATATAAAAACAAGTAGACTACCAATGAGGGAAATCTGAAATGCCCTGTTAAAGGGAAGGCGATCAATTGAGAATTCACCACTTCCTGCCAAAAGGATGGGATATCTAGCACCACCCCTAGTTTCATCATAAGAGCGAACATCCCCAGGGCTGCCTTGTCAATTTCGCGATCATCATCTCTCCCAAAAATCTCCATAATACAGCTAAGAACTGGCCTGTATTGAACATTAAACGCCTCCAAACTGAACTTTCCCGATTCAAATTGAGTCTTCTCTAGAATTGATACCGAAAACGACATGCAACGATTAAACTCTTCATTTTAAAGCTCCTCGAAATACTGAATCAACGAATCTTCAGAGAACTGCAAAGGAGAATCATTTTCTGGAAAACATAATGCCTGACGCATTAATTGAGTTGAAACCTGCAGAATATTTTCCCCTTGGGAATTCATAACAAAGCACTTGCCGGGGTACATAGATGAAACTAACCAAGAAATAAATTCGGGGAAGAAATGAGTTTTTGGAATACAGGCGGACAACACTCCCGAACTTTGCATAGCAGAAAACACAGGTGACTTGTCAGTGTTCAGGGTTACTTGATAATGCAAGAGAGGATGGTTTGCGGATGACGCGGTATCATGAACATCTTTCTCGCTATCTAGGAGGAGACTGAGACTTGACAAACCAGACAATGATGTTCGCTTGGCCATGATTGACAGGAATTTGAAAACAATTCGCGAAATACTGAATAGCGCAGAGGTGGTGGGATGCGGTTTAAACAGGGCAAACAGTCATAATTAAATCACAATAGGATGGAAAAACCCCATTTATAGACAACAGGAACCATAATAAATGCAAGGTTGACGTGGAAAGACAACTAACAGTGAATGACAGCTTGCTTACCACCTCGACGGATGACGTAATGCGACCTCGACGGATGACGTAATGCGGGGGGTCTGTGAGTACGGCGGAGAATTCCTACCCATACCCCCCGTAATTAATCAGGACCGTCGATCATCAGATTTCTGAGATCTGATCGGTCAACTGCGGGGGGTCGGGATTTGATAACCAACGGGCTAATTAACCCCCCGCAATTGCATATCCAAAAACTTCTTTGCATGATTGTGACTTCCGCTCCAGAAGCTGCTCGAGCTTTAACCTTAATACATATATATATCAACCAAAGGTCGGCCCGTTCCATGTATAAAAATGAAAATGGAAATACATTACATTCCCCTCTTTTTTATGCTAAAGTATAAAGACTTCATACTATAGCATATTTTCGAATTTTTATATATTTTTTTATTTTCTTTTCAAAATTTCAAAAATGAAATATAAAAATGATATGTAGATACTGATCCACAACACCCCCCAGCATGGTGAATCAATTCGAGGTACATGCCCCCCAAGCTTCAATCCATATGAAAGGCAGATGGAGTGAAGGTTCAAGTTACGAGATCAAGAGAAAGACTCGACTGGGATTTTACGAGATCTTATCAAAGACTCGAATTGAAAAACAACGTGTTTCATTATTTTAACGAGGTTGACACATTAAAATAACTATCTTAAGACATCCTTGTTTCATTTTTAAGGAGCTTGACACAAGACAAGGAACTCTGCTCCGACGACCTTGTTTCATTTTTTAAGGAGCTTGACACAAGACAAGGAACTCTGCTCTGAGGAGCCTGTTTCATTTTTTAAGGAGCCTAACACAAGAAATCGAACTATGCTCTGACAACCTTATCATAATGAACAAGAAGTCATCGCTTCCAAGAGTTCCATTCCCGATGGAAGGAAAACATCCTGGAAGTCAGGACCCAATGCCCCCAGCACCTGATGCACAATGGCATCATTACTGAGTATAGACACGGGGTAGGTAGCCACATAGTTGACCTGCAGTGGGGCAAATACAACGGGTGGATAAAAACCAGGAAGGGATGATGGCGGGCCAGCTGCCACATCAGGACCAAAGAACGAAAGTTGATCAACGGTGGCGATCCGTCCTTCATGCGGAAAACAGACCACATGAAAAAGGGAGGAGACAAGCACTCCCATGGAATATTTGTAATCGCTCCCCGAAAGCAGATTGAAATCCAAGGGGCCTGGAACAAACATCATGTCCATGTGGTCGGTTTTACCTCCCAAAGTAACAGGTAACCTTGGAAGGATCCCTAACGGTTGACTCGTTCTTCTGTTAAATGCCAACAGATTCTGCGTAATAGGCGCAAGTGACGGTGAGCCAAAAGCTTGCCAAGTAGTTGATGATAGAACACTAACATATGCGCCTTCGTCTATAATGGTGTTGGGTACGACCAGACCAAAAGCCTATATTGTGATCTCGAAAGGCACATAAGACAGAAAGCAGTATCCTGCAAATCGACTCCAATCAAAGGAAGCGACCAAACTACTCGGAGGGGCTACCATCGAACCGAGAAGGTCTTCCCCTAGTGTTACGGAAGAAGGAGCATCTTCCACGACTTCCATCACAGAGTCAGGAAGAGTATCCTCCAGGACCTCCATCACGGGAGGTGGAGGAGCAGCTTCTTGTGGTATAGGAATAGGAGAATCTTTCTCCAAGTCCGAAGAATCTGAAGAAACAGAAGGACATGGGGGGTGTGAGGTCCACTCTCAACGGAAAAGACCTAGTGCACCACAGACGGGGCCAGTTCAACTGATCCCACAACTAATGGTTGGTCGGGAACGGATTCTTGAATTTGAATTTCCGAGGGAGCGGGATCGACCAAGGATGACTCTTGAACAATCATAGGATCAGCTGGTGGAGGACTCAAAGAAAGCTGTTTGTAACCAGCCGGAAGGCACGAAACAGAAACAACTAAGTTGTCCAAAACTCTCTTAGCTTCATCCATATACGGACAAAGGTGAATGGCATGGTGCCCTTCGCACAACTTACAGGGATTGGTAATCTTACCCTGCTTCTTAGGAGCCTTACCAACACCAATTGAAGACGTGCCCCCAACTTGACTCCCGGAAGCCAAAGGCAACAGCGGACGACCGCTGGACCATTCTTCAAGCACCTTGGGAATGCCAGAGCAGTCTCGAAGAAGATGGTCTCCTGTGCACAACATGCAAGGGAACTTGACTTTCCGTGGAGGGTTTGGAGGTTTATCAATGGAAGGCTTCTTAGGTGCAATAGCCGCAGAGCTAGCCTCTCCTTTATCTTACTTCTTCTTCTTTGTCTTCTTCTTCTTCTTCTTAGCCACCTGGTTACTCGAATCCAAACTTTCACCAGGTGAAGTAGAAGAAGAGGACGCAGAAACAAGCGAAGAATGGGAGAGGTCCACCTTGGAATCAACATGATGTTGTTCAAGCGGAGGAACTGATTGACCAGTAGCCAAGACATTCGGGACCACAGAGGTTGAAAACAACCAAGCAGGCAACCCAACAGCTAACCCAGGAAGGGACAACGTTGCCATATAAGGAGCGCCAACATTCCCAAAAAGAGGAAAATGACCAGGATTCCCATCGTAGGGGATTCCTTGGTTGGTGAACTCTGGAAAAGTTGCCATCAACAACTCAAAACCGCACACGGGCTAAAAACCAAGGCACACAATCAAACAGACAACAAGCAAATTCTAAAAGGGCATATGATCGTGGGTGATTTATTTTACACATTGAAACTTAGAAACTTCACCGTTTCATGTTTTAAGAGTCGAGAAACGGATGAAAGATGACTCTATCTCTTTCAGTTGTGAAGCAAGCGTGAAAGGACAAGCGCTTGGTGATCCTTTAAAATTTAAAGAGTCAGAAAAGATCAAAATGACTACTTAGGAATACTAGGCAAAGGGTGTACCAAATAACTGTGAACTGCAATATACACCTTGGTTTCAAAATGAAAAAGAAATCAACCAAGGACTTAATGTACGTGCAGGCAATCTCCCCGAATGCTGTGTCCGGTGTATCATGGGTATAGGGTGGCAGACTCGGCTTCCTATGGATAAAGGATAGAAACCTAGTGGGGTCTCCCTTTATATACGTGACGGTACGGGGAGCACAAGTCCGTCCTAGCGCTGTCTAAAGCCAAGAGGCGAACGACAGCTACTAGGTTTAAAGACGTCGGAACACGTCTATAGCCTAGACCTCTAAATGTTACGTTAATGTTTCAATGTTGCCTTAGTGTAAATTGAATAAATTTTAATGTTTATCTTCAATTACGTTTCAGTTTTCAGGCCCTAGTGAGTGTGATGTCTCAAAATCTCCTAAATGCACACTATATTCCACAATATATCATTTCATTTGATGAAAGCTAATTATGAGAGAGTTGAGAGCTTTTTCACACAAAAAAAATGATCAGAAAACAACCAATATGGTATGTAATGTAGCTAATGGAAACCAAAAACTTTTCTCTCAAAGTCACTAATCACTAATAACACCGAAAATAATTTAATTTGCACTAACTAATCAAAAGAAAAATAGATTTTTTTTCTTGTATTTTCAATGTTTAATAGAAAAGTGCACTAAACAAAATGAAAACTAATGAAGAGAAATTTGAGATGTGATAGTAAAAGAGAAAAGATAAGCAAATTCACTCAATGAAAAACATGCAATCAAACCTCAAATTGACAAAACAGTCCCTCAAAACCAAAAGAATCCCAAAGACTCAAATGGACCATGTAATCTAGGCCCAAAGCGAGACAAAGCGAAATTCGAATGAAGAAGAAATCAATCACTCAAACAACGCAATGAAACGATAGAAAACCACCAAACGAATGTAAATAAGTAATAAAAAGGTCGACTGAACCGATAAAAACAAAAAATTCCAAAGGGAGGCTCGACACACAATAGCACTTAGATGCCCTAGGGATAGAATGCAAAATCGATGGAAATGGGCAAACAACCAAAGGATGGAGGTCACAGTCAGTCAAACAAGGCTCCAGAACACTCAAGCAGTCGAGAAAACAAGACCAAACACACTGATCAAGCTCAGGAAGCTCAGAACAGAGAAAACCCTAGTACCTCACAGGATTGGCGCAACTGTGAGGCTGAAACTAGCGCCAGAAAGGAATTTGCGCAGGTAATACACAAGCAACCTGCACCAATGGGCACGACTGTGAAGTTGTAAAGCGCGCCACTCAAGTTTTCTATGGAAAAATAAAAAAAGGAAATCCAACAAGCAGACCAGTGATGATAAAGCTAACCAAAAGCCAAAATCACAAAAAGAGCCAGCTAAAAGAGCTGATCAAGCAAGTAGAATCGAGAAACAACCGAAAAGACAAGACAATACTCCAAGTGTTCAGTTTACAAACTAAAACGGAGATTGACTAAAGCATCTTTGATCTACTTCGCAATTGCAGAGCAAGAGCGTTTCGAAGGCTATCTGGCTAACTTCAGGCTTCGTCTATAGCTTATAAAACAAACAACAACAAGCTAGACGATCCCCAGCAGAGTCGCCAATTTTTTGTGGAGGTAAATCCCCTCTACAGACAGAGGCGATCCCTACTAGCCTAGATTGGGTCTAGAAACAATCGTTCATGCTATAATGCAGGTTCCTAATTGCAAATAAACCAACTAGTGATGAAGGCTTACCTGGAATCCAACGCTGTCGCTCGTAGAGAAAGTAGCGCTCCCGTTTCTTAGCTTCGGCAGATCACAATCCTCATGATCTCCGTGATCGAACACCTGCACATGCAAGAAACAAAACAAATGCAAGCGTAAAATCTAGTATATGCAACTATATGTCAGTCAGAGAAGACATAACTCATCATCATAATCAACAACAGGAGTGGAACCATAACCAATAGTCGTTTATCATTAATCAATCAAAGGAGGATACAACCTGGCTCTGACGCTAAATTCTCCTTCGGAGGGACGCCATCGGAACACGTCTCGAAAAAGCCTGTCGGGGATGGGAAAAACCTCTCTCTTCAGATGTCTCGATGATAAGCTCCTTGCTTGGATTTGGCCTTAAGGGAATGAATCAAGGCTCTTGCAGCATAAGGCTCTGATGGCTCTTGGGAACTTGGAGACTAGCTTGCAAAGGAGATGAGCAAGCTTTTATAGATGGAAGAAGGGGAGTTGGGATCCCTATAATCATGGGATTGGCCCTATCCTCAAGGAAGCTTCCATGAGAGGTGGAAAACCACTTCCTCTACATGGAGATCCGGAGCCAAATCACCCAACTCAAATTAGATACTAGTTTATGAATTGGTTAGGATGAAACTTCCGCCATTTATTTTTAAAAAACACTCCTTAAAAGGGCTGGCGCGAGTGCGACTCTGAGACAGAGTGCCAATTAGCACGCCCTATTTGAAGGATTTCCCCCATTGGCGTGGGTATAACACTGGCTAGTCGCGCCAATGATGAAAAGGAAGTTTTTAGGGTTTTTCACAAGGAGGTGTCTTCAGGGCAATGAAAGTACATGTTCAGGGGAATGCCATGAAAGTGTTTTCAAGTTATGTCACTGCTCACAGGTCACGAAATGAGCCCTCCAATGTGTGGGATGGGGAATTGAAGGGATGGTGACAAATTGCTGTGTAACAGATGCCCCCTAACCTGGTGACTCAATTCGATTTGGAAAATTTTCATCCTGAAGACCTCTTAGCAGCCATTCATCAATTTCATTCTCAAGGTCGCTATCATGACAACCTAGAGGAGTTAGTTGAGGAAGAACCGAATCAAGAAATAGAAGAAAACATAGAGGATCTCTCTAAAGGCACAAGTGATGATTCAGCCCCAAAATCAGCCTTCACAAGAGAAAGAGAACTGCTATACTTCTATCCAAAGAAAGAGAAAAATGCCTCCTCTTTTGACTGAAGAGGAAATAAATCAGATGCTAAACATGTAGTTAGCCTCTAAACCTTCATGTGGACAAAAAATTTATGGTATTTATCCTACTAATCCCATCTACCATAAATTAGAAAGTGAACTAGTAGATCAATTCAAAGAAAAACAATCTGATAATCCAATTTGCTTTATTGGTAACACTACTTATTTTGATGATTTTCCAAAGTTTGATCAGTATGATGATAGTCATGTGATCCAAACAGAAGCTAACCTTGCAGAGCTATCAACAGTTGATTTGTGGGATGAAGTTCAGTATAATCAACTTGAAAAAATTAATCAGCCAATACAAGTCACCTATGACATTGATGAGGAAAGCCTTGAGAGTTTAGAAGTAAGTGAGGAGTCTCTAACTCTTTGCTCTACTTCACTTCAGCCCATCAGAAATAGCTTTCATGTAATTGGAAAATAACAGTCTTTCAGTTTTGATGTTGAGGTTGGGGAAGACAAAGAACTTCTTGAGCAGATTGTTAATGAGAAACCTCTTCTTGAAATAGATGAAGGAATCATATATGACATAGAATTATCTTTAGCTCCAAATTTGTAGCCAGCAAGTCCCATTTAAGTTCAAATTGCAGATGAAGGCTTGGAAAATGATAAACACATAAGAGTTGCTACACTACTTCCTCAAGAAGATTCATTTCCAAACAATGCTCTTGATCATCAACGTGATGACCTTCACACAAATTTCAACCTTCTCAATCAAAATAAATCAGGTTTGCTAGAGGATAAAATTGTAATATATGATGAGTATACTAGTTCAGATGATCATGAGGAAGAGGTGGAGTTTCTTTCCTGAATGAAGCTTATGTCTCAAATACTCTATATCATGTATTATTCCAAGATCCATTTGTTGTTTTTATTGAGAAATCTAAAAGAGAAGTGTGTTCTCCCAAGAACAGTCTGTTGCAAAGTGTGAGAAAATTTTTAAGCACTATTGTTCGAAAATAAGTGAGGTGGAAGTGGCCTTTTCATTTCTTCAACACTCTCAAAGAACTGAAACAAGATCAATCATGGAATCATCTACTTTATTGGTTATATTGGAAAAGGGAGTTCACCAAATGAATGTATATCGTGTATAGGTTACATTAGGATAGATAGGTATGCAAAATAAGTGCAGCCTTGTGAGTATTTTTTTAGTTCTAGATTGTTTTGGAAAAATGAAAAAACATAAAAAAAAAAAGTAGAAAAAGAGGGTAGATTTAAAGAAGAGGTACAACCCCATACCCAAAAAATATTATTGCTAAAAGTGTGCAAGCCGAAATGCCACTAACTTTGAGAAAAGTTCTTGTCTAGTCATCTAGCCTAATCATGACTAAACATGTTTTAAATTTCTGCTGATAGGTTAGTGAAAAAGGACCTGTCAAACCATTTAAGCTTGAATTTTCAGTAGATTAGATTAGGAGAAAGGATGCTGGTTTTAAATGCTCAAATATGAACCAAAGAGAAAACATAGGGATGCCTAACAAATGATAAATCATAGCCCTCATGTTTTCTAGTTTTGTTTGTACAAAAATAGTGCCTATGTGCATCTTGTCCCAATGCCACAACTCATGGTAAATCAGATAGCTTAATCCTGGTTTGGTCATGTTTTGAATTTTATGTCAGTAGAATATAGAATAAATTTTTTCAAACAGCTTAATCTTGACAAATGACTAGACTAGGTAGAGAATAAGAGAGTTCATTAGCTTAATCTAAACTCTTGGAAGTAATAAGGGTAGAAATAGAGAGCCTTTTATGATTTCAAAATAAAATGATGCCAAGGGTTGGCTAATCTAAATTCACTCAATGAATAAAAAATGATAGGAAAGTAGGATGGGTAGGTAGAAGTTAGGTTGAAGTAATCATGTTATTTTCACATGCTGAAGATCACACCTTCGAAGTAGCAAATCCGCAAGTTAAAGGAATGGAGGTCTGTCAAGGTGCAAATCAAGGTACTGGTCTACTTATTCCAGAGATTTGTTCTCTAAGGTTCTTGACACTTCCTAAAGGAGCTGCCCTTCCCAGGTGGATCCACTATTAGTCATCAATAATTTTTGCTATTCTGGAGATGACTAAGTAATGGTCATATATTTATAAAAAAAAATTTGAGAAATATTGTGAGTTTTTGAAATCTCACTGCCTTCATTATCCTAAATCAAACTGTTTCACTATATTTTTTCCTCTCTGCCTTCTAAATTTCACCTCACTACTCCAAAAGGACTTCATTTTGGGCTTATTAACCTCATTTTTCAGTCCCCCTACCCACTCTCTCATTCACTCCTTTTTTCCTCTGAAAAACCCATTTTTTCCCTTTCCTAAACCTCATGAAGGACACCCCTATTCCTTAATTTCCTTTGTTTATATTAAACAATGTAAAAGTCCCCTTTTACATTGTTTAAAAGTAGAAATTAAGCCTATCAGGCCTCTTTATTATATATAAAACTATGTTTTATATAAAAAAACCTGCCCTTATGGTAAGTAGGCCTAAGCCCCTTTTTCTTCTAGCCACAACTCCCTCGCACCCATGAGACCCCGAAATCTGCCTATCTATAAGCCCCTTCCCTATGTAAATTAAACCTCCACTCTTTCCATTTTATAAACCCCCATACACCTTATAATAAGGCCTCATAAAACATATTATATTAAAACCGGGCCTCGCTCTCACCATACCCAGCGCCCCTTCCAAAAAACCTTGTAAATTAACATATTTCTGTTAATTTATTAAGGACTCAGGCTCACCTTCCACTATACTCTGTGCCCCAATCAAGGCATGCCACTTGTCCCCAGGCTCGCTCCACTCTCGAACTTATCCATCGCCCCTCCGCTGCATGACCACCATCGATCTTTCCCTTCAAGATCCAACGGCCCACACCCAGAATCACAAATAAAGTGGCGTCGGGGTTAACGTTTTGTGACCCATGCGAAATGGTTGGTTTCACCTTGCCACGTGGAAAATGCTTAATTTCATTGCATCATCGCCCTCGGAAACCGATTACCACCCCTCTGTCGTGCGAAATCTGCCTTCCTTTTTCTGAAAACCACTTATCTGGTCGCGACCTAATTCAAACTGCCTCTTCCGTTTGAATTTCCTTGTTGGTTCCACCTACGGAACCAAGACCCAAATTCTCCATTTTCACCCTCCGAAATCCTGAGAACCTCAGAAAATGTAGTAACCCCCCCGCCCCCCTCGCATGGTTTTAAATTAATTGTTTGTCTTCTGTGAAATTTTAATGAGAAATCTACATATAAAGCCCTAGGTGACGATCCAAGGATTTAATCAAAATTAAAGGGACCAAATACCCTCTGTCAAAGATAATCATCAGTGAAACACAATTTTCTGTGCTTATTAAACCCTCCAGAAAATTAAAGAATGCCTTCCTACATCAATAAAACAGAGACATTGACCAGTGTCCCCTTTGGGCCATACCTTACCTCCCGAGGGTTGGGGTCAAGTAACCAGTGACCAAACTTGAGGGCATCGCCGAGCAGAGGCTAAGATGCTCGCTGATGGTGACCTTCCTGAGGGGCATCTTAGACTTGAGAGCTGACCTAACTTGTATGGGGGCATGGCCTAGGGTATCAAGCTTTGGGAACCTTGGAGGCCTGTGTATTTTGGGTGCCCGCAGTCTCCTCAAGGTCTTCACAAGCTTTCAAAGTTGCTTCCACTGATTAAAGTCCTTTCTCCTGAACCAATTTCTTGATAAGAGTGTTTAGAGGTTAACCCGTCCCCTGATATAGAATGCCTCAACATCGAACTTTCAGACCTCGGGGAAGGACAAAGACAAAATGAAGAAACATGGTAGGAAAGGTTGAGAAGGCTAATTACAGATCAAATACAAATCACAAGGGTTAGCAAAAAAGCATATATTAAAGGTAACGAAGATAGACAGATAAATATTTAAGAAATAAAGGTTAATCAAAGGAATTAAGTCATAAAGGAAGAAACATAGGAAAAGATAGTGATACAATTTATAAAGGTTAGATCAAAGTTAAAAGGACTAATACATAGTTTAAAGATGAAACATATGGTAGATTGGTTCAGAAACACATTCAAATGACTCATCCTACAACAATGACTTCTTCAAGAGATATTTTTCCACCTACAACATGTTTTCTTTCAATAAAACATCAAACAATTATTGAAAATAGTCAGAGATATTTTTAATAGCTCAGAAGTTATTGTAAAGTTATTGAAAAAGCCTTAAAGTCAAACATTTCCATAAAATAGTTCCATCAGTTAAATTAAAGTTTATTATTGTAGATAGACAGTCAGTCATGTCTTTCCTTGGGCCTTGAATGGTCACAAAGGTCAAGAGTTCATTTACTCTGTAATAACTATAGTCAGAAGCCCTAGAATAAGATCACCTACTCATTCTGCAGTTAAATACTTCTTGTATGATCCATTATTATTGTTGGTTACTCGACATCTATTTGAATGATTTCTGCTGTTGAGCTAGTTGAGGACTGCTAGGCTGGATTTGAGAAAACTCTGAATCACAGAGAGTTGTTGTACATGGAATATTGTAACTGGTTTGATCATCAATAATACAAGCACGTTCACAGGATCCTTAAGCTATGTTAATGATGAATTTTTCCTCATTTGTCACTGTTTTTCTTATGTTTTCCATTATGTCCATCTTTCTCTAAAAAAGAAACATAATTTTTAGATTATGATTTGTTATCTCAGCACCCTATTTCTGTCAACATTCTTTATCTTTATGTTTTCTTCTACAAGGTCTGATTGGAGGATTCTTAATTGCCCTCTAGTTTCATCTTGTTGGACGGATAAATCTTTCTTGCTGACAAGATAGATCTCCTAAGTGTCCTACAGACAGCTAGCAACAAACATACAAACAAAAACTATTTTCTCTAGATAATATTCGATTCAGAATGAGGTTTTGAAGACCTACCTATAGTCCAGCACTGTTTGTAATGATATTCTTTCCAGTTGCTTGAAAGAGTCATCTTCAAAGATCTGCAATCACAAACATGGAAAAAATCAATACCACTCACATAGTATAAACTAATTCATGAATCATATATGTATCAAGATGATCAATGAATTCAAGAAACAAGCTAATTAATTAAATAAATCATTGATAAAACATGATAAACAAGCTACTTAATTAAAGAAATCATTGAGAAAACATGATCCATTCGCATTATCTTTGATGAAGAAATAGCCTTACAATCGTGTCTGCCTTGATGTCGTACAGGTCTTTCTGGGGTCCAGAATAGGCGTTTCCTCTACTCTGACAAGCTTTGCACTCTCTCAACTAAAATTCACATGGGTGTGTTATCATTCCCAAATAATAATAAGTTAAGAGAGTCTGAGTTTCTACAACATTTCTCCTAAAAAATTCTCAAAGTATCTCCCTAATCTCAGTCAGTACCCTTGAGACTGAACCAAAGCTTCAATTTATAGGAAAAGGAAAGTGGTTACAGCTCCAAAATGGAAGGCATAGAGTCCCCTTATCAAGGGATTAAGTTCCAAAATCGAATGAATAGGCTCCTTTTATGAAGGAATGAATGTTCATGATAAATGGAGGGAGTAAGGCTTGTACCAGATAATGCCTTCTAGAAGCTTCCAACTGGGAGAATATTCGACCAGATGGGCTTCTAGAACTTATTTTTCTGCTCATTTTACCTTTTACGGAGGTTCGCAGTTTTAATACAAAAAACATGTTGTAGGTACCACAATTTTCCTTTACAAAAGGTGCAGTACCATAGGTAATGGCTAGGAAAAGTGCATAACTAGGGTTTTTATGATTTTCTCCAAATCCAATACTTGGTTTAGGAAATTTAGGGTTTTAGATCTCTAAGGGAGCATTATATAGGTATTGATGAACCCATATAGATAGTAAAATGTCACGGTGACAAAATAATGTGTCATAGATTGCCCCCTAAAGCGCAAAGTCTGAGATAATTCGAAGAGTGAAGTGCTTTATCATTTCAAGGATTAGCCTATGGACACCCCAGTCAAAATCTTGTAAAAAAATTCCATGCAAAACACACACACACACACACACACACACACACACACACATATATATATATATCATCACCGAGGTAGGCATTCCCATACTCAGATAAAAAAATAACTAAACTTGTTCTAATATAGAAATGATTTTAATATTACATCAATATTGTAGACACAGTATGGACACAACCATATGTAATGAATAGTCTACTGCATAATGAATAATAAAACTCCTCGCAGCCTGGATGGTGGAAACTAGATCCAGGGTATTGATTTATGCTTCCTAAACTAGTACGATTCTATCCATGTGATTAAATGTGTCGAAGTCGAACATGGTAGAACCCACTTGATTACCAATCAATGATGTGAACCGTTAATAAGTGTGAGAGAAACGACCAATAATGAAAATGGCTCTCAAAGTACTCAGTACAATCCATGAAATGTGAATAAGTGATCTGAAGTCGAACATTTGACGGAATCGTTCGATCGAAGGTCAATGATGCAACCTATCGTCAAAGGCGATAAACCTGCCATTAAGGCCTGTAGATTCCAAGGTACTGACGGATTCTAGATCAAATTTCTAGATGATGAGCTATCATCGATAGAAAGTGATTTGTTGTAAGCAAGCTCACGACATGAAACCATAGATCAAGTTTTGAAGAATTTTTTGCAAGCACTGACTCAGGGATGGTCAACGCGAATGGAGATAAATGTTTGCAGATGAATGGTTTGTTTGATTTTCCTCTTGAACACATAATGACACTATAGATGGTTTGGTAACAATTTCCCTAAGCTAATACCCAGAAACTGGCTGAAGACCTTCAATGTGGTTTGATTAACTGATAGGCAAAGGATTTTCCCAACCCAGGTAGAAGTGTGACAAAAAGTGTTGTGTTTAATAGTGGTATACTGATTTTAAATCAAAGTGTGACAAATGGATTCATTTTCTCTCTTTTTCACCCACCATTTCTGGCAAGTACCTCTTTATTTTTGACAAGATTGAGGAGGATAACATTTTCTTGTTATATAAGCTCATCCTTCGAATGAGTCCAACTTAGTTTAAAATAGAACCCTAAGAAGGAGTGGTTCGTTCCTTTTTGTAATCGACAGGTCCTTTACTGTTAAATTTTAACGAGTCTAGCATAGGAGAAACTCGGTGTTTTTCAATTTTAGGGAGTCAGAAGAAAAACTTAAGGAAACTCCGTGGGTGTACTTTTTCGTAAATTTAGTCTCTCAAGCCCGAAAAAGGATAAAATAATACGGGAGAGAAATATATTGACCATGATTAGTCAATGTATACATTTTTCATAAATAGTCCATTTCAGTCTAGAAAAGGGGTAAACTTATACTGAAGGGACGACTGTTCATTTCCTTTAACAAGTTTGAATAGTCAAGTACTCGGCAATATTTTCATCTTTAGAGAGTCTGAAAAGGGCTTAAAAGAGAACTCTAGGATTTCGCTTTTTCATAATTTTTAAGAGTACGAAAAAGTGATAAAAGTGTACTCAGTAGTTTTTCTTTTTCGTAAGTTTTAACGAGTTTGAAAAAGGGATAAAAATGTACTAATGTGGTTGACTTTCAATTTAATTAATGAGCAGGAAAATATGGAAAGAACTTGGCATTTCATGTACGTTTTACGAGCATGAAAAGAATAGCAAAAGAAGCTCAGGATTTTCATAGGTTTAATTAGTCTTTAAAATAATAACCGAAATCGACTCAAGAAAGGTTTCATTTTTACACAAGATTGAAACATAGGAAACTTTGCTTGAGACAGGTTTCATTTTTACACAAGCTTGAAACATAGGAAACTGTGCTTGAGACATGTTTCATTTTTACACAAGATTGAAATGTAGGAAACTGTGTTTGAGAATGGTTTGTTTCATTTTTAAACAAGCTTGAAACAAAAGGAAAAATCATGCTTGAAAGTGGTTTCATTTTTACACAAGCTTGACACATAGGAAAATTGTGCTTGAGAAAGGGTTTGTTTCATTTTTACACAAGCTTGAAACAAAGGAAAAATCATGCTTGAGATAAGTTTGAATGCCCCCCAAGCGTAACTTGCTAGAGCACATGCCCCCCAAGCTTCATTTCATTCAACTAAGTGGACTACTAGTTATTAGTAGCTGGATGGAATGAAGGTTCATTTACGAGATCATATGAAAGACTCGACTTTGACTAGGAGAGGATTTGTTTCATTTTTTAATGATCTTAACATAGGAAAAGAACTATGCTCATCAGGGACCGGTTTCATTTTTTAACGAGGTTGACACAGTAATAGGAACATTCCTCAAAAGGGCCTGTTTCATTTTTTAACGAGGTTGACACAGTAAAATGAACTCTCCTCTACCCACTATTTCATTTTTTAACGAGGTTGACACAGTAAAAGGAACTTTTCTCTTGGTATCTGTTTCATTTTTTAACGAGGTTGACACAGGAAAAGAACCATCCTCATGGAATCTATCAATCTACTCTCTACAATCTACCTACATAACCTACTGATTCATTTTTTAATAAGGTTGACACAGGAAAAGAACTGTCCTCATAGGTTCTTGTTTCATTTTTTAACGAGGTTGACACAGTAACAGGAACTATCCTCTACTAAGACATGTTTCATTTTTTAACGAGGTTGACATAGGAAAATAACTATCCTCATAATGAATTGATTCATTTTTTAACGAGGTTGACACAGGAGAAGAACTGTCCTCATGGGTATGTTTCATTTTTTAACGAGGTTGACACAGTAAAAGAACTGTCCTCATACCCACTGATTCATTTTTTAACGAGGTTGACACAGTAAAAGGAACTTTCCTGTTGACCCACTGATTCATTTTTTAACGAGGTTGACACAGTAAAAGGAGCTTTCCTCTGGGCACCTATTTCATTTTTTAATGAGGTTGACACATGAAAAAGAACCATCCTCAAAGTGACCTATTGATCATGGCTTCCAACAGGTAGAAACACATGTCAAGGGACACACCTCGATCATGGCTTCCAAGAGGTCTTCATCATATGGAAGAACAATTCTCTGGAAGGAACACATGTCAAGGGACTCAAAAGGGATAAGAACATCGCGTTAAAATAATCCCATAGAGTTTTCCATGTAAATTACCAAATCTAAGTCAAAGGAAGTCGAGTAGACAGTGAAAGGCTCACTTGTATCAGTAACTGAAAACATGGGAATGGTTGCCACATAATTAACCCGTGGCGGGGTAGATACCACTTCTGTAAAAGGGAAATTTAGGGGTGTCGGATTATTGGTAGTCGAATCAAGACGAGCGAATGAAAGTTGGTCAACAGTCACAATGTTTCCATTGTGAGGGAAATACATCACACAAAAGAGTGTCGATACGACAACTTTCATTGCATAGACATAGTCTCGCCCAAGGAGTAAATTGAAATCCAAGGGGGCCTCGAACTACCATAAGATCAATACAGATATTTTTACCTTCAAAAGTAATAGAAAAATTAGGAAGGATCCCTAAAGGCTCACTAATGGTTCTATTAAAAGCTTTCAGATTCTGTGTAACCGGCACAAGCTAAGGGGAACCCAAAGATTTCCAAGCAGTTGAAGATAAAATACTAACAGAAGCACCTTCATCGACATGTGTGTGGCATACATTCTTACCACAAGCCTGCACAATTATTTGGAAAGGGATGGAAGAAGGAAGAAGAGGTTCTGTCAGTCTATTCCAATCAAAGGAAAAGACCTCTGTACTTGGAGGGGGTTCTGTAGGAATAGGTGAAATGCCCCCTGGTGTAGAAGAATCTGATGTAACAAGAAGAACCTGAGTGGTATGAAGTTCACTCTCTACAGGGAGAATGGGATTGACCGAATGTGAAATTGAGTTGACCACTTGATCAACTAATGGATCATCAACCTGAGTGATATCAGTTTCACTCTCTAATGGAAGAGTGGGATTAACTTTACTTGGAATTAG
Organism: Pinus albicaulis; assembly: GCA_034641835.2. NCBI lineage: Eukaryota > Viridiplantae > Streptophyta > Pinopsida > Pinales > Pinaceae > Pinus > Pinus albicaulis. The sequence goes on from CM076579.1 coordinate 1,609,181,831, forward strand.
ATCAATCACTCCGTCAGTTGACAGTAGGTTGGGAGAAAGTTGACGGTAACCTGTTGGAAGTTGTTGCTGTGGAACAGGAAGGTTTTCCAACAATTTTGAGGCTTCATCCACGTGAGAGAAAATGTGAGTTTTATGACTCGCTTTGCATAACCTACAAGGAAACCTAAATTTACCCTTTTTCCCAGGAACCTGACGATCACTGGTTGATGGATCAACGGTAAGTTGATGGATCAACGGTAAGTTGATGGGATTTTTCTGACCATACTTCCAAGAACTTAGGGATACCAAGACAATTGATAAGGAAGTGGTCACCCTTACAAAGCTTGCAAGGGAATTTGGGTTTACGATGCATGTTGGAGGTTTCCTCAACATTAATAACACTTACAGTCATGGTTGGTTGGTTGACTTCTTTCTTATCTTGCTTCTTCTTCTTTTTCCCTTTCTTCTTCTTCTTAGCCACCTGGTTACTAACGTCAAGGATTTTACCAAGTGAAGAGGAAGAAAGAGAGGAAGACATATTGGGTGAAGAAGGTAATGGGTCAACAGAAGGTTGGTGATGTTGAGATGGTAAACTCTGTTGAGGTGAAGCATTCGATTGAGGTGGAAGAATTGGAGTATTCGGGGGCAACGAAGTTGAAAATAACCATACTGGTAAACCTATTGTAAATGCAGGTAGTGAAAATGTAGCCATATAAGGAGGACCAACATTTCCAAAGCAAGGAAAAGTACTAGGATTCTCGTTAAGAGGGGTTCCTTGGTTGGTAAATTTCGGAACAGTTGCCATTAGATTCAAATTCAGTGAATTTTATTAACAATTCAAAAATAAAATTAGCAATTAACAATTCACACCTAACAATTAAAATTCGCAATTCACACCTATGGTCTCTAAAAGTAAAAACAAACAAATGAACATGTGCTATCAAATCTAGGAGTCAAACCACATACAAACAGTAGATTCCCGCACTAAAAACACTAGTTGGTGATGAAATCCAACATCGTAGAATTTTAATGCAGAAATGGAGGTTGTAACAGTTACCCGACAACCTGCTTAATGAAACAGACCGATGCAAGTTTCTCCACTTAAACCATCTTAAGTGAAGAGAACCCTCTGGAGAGTCCAAGTGAGTCTAGTCGACATCTGCTCCAGGTACAGTGGGATCTTCCCTTCACTGTCACCTTGGGAAATAATCCTAAAGTTTATGGCCACTAAGGTCACCAAAAGGAAAAAATATACCTGGGAGAATAGTCTACGATCCGATACACACGCAAGGGCAGAGTAACAAAGCTCAATCCCCTTGAAGGCTCCTTGACATAATCCAAGGTTTACCAACAAGTGACCTCAGGCTCCTCGACAATGGTCAATCCGAGGTTTACCATTGTTAATATGTGTATATCTTCTATTGTTCTCAATGAGGAAGGATTGATTACCTCACTGGTTCGGATATGATCTCATGCTTGACTCCTTTAGGAGGAACTTCCTAGAGCATACATGCTACTATTGGAATTTTCCTATCGCAAGATCGACTACTTGTTTGTTTTATAGTATTGGAGAGTTAACTAAAACCTTTTCCAAGACACTAGCCTGAGCTATGTTGGTGGAAAGATCCCTCAAAATGTAAAAATTTCTAGATGAATTTTATTAAGCACTATGTTATTTAGGTTGTTATTACTCAAAGGGTAAATGGATACGAAACTAATGGTGTTATGACCTGACCGAAAACTGAATGCAATCAAATATGATAATGTAATATTTTCAATTTGATGAATCCTAAATAAAGTAAGGAGAGAGTTTCCATTCACTTCCAATAATGAAAAAAATTGATCAATAAGAGGAAATATAAAAAATTCTCTAATGCACTAATTTCATCAAGAAAAACTAATGCTAATCAATTCCAAATTTTTTATTTTTATGTTTTTAAAACAAGAATAAAAACATGTAAATTAAAATCAAAGAAAACTAATCTAAATCTACGATTGATTTTTTCAGAATGTAAACTATGCAACTGTAATCTATGCACAATTCACTTGAAAAGTATGAAAATGCAATCTATGCACATTTTTCATTCATATTCTAAAAATGAGAATTCTAATTATGCAAATGTGATCTATGCAAAAGAATTCTCAAACACAAGATGATTCTAATGTAATCTAAGAACCAATCAAGTGTAAGTAAAGAAAATTGGGTGAGATTTCCAAATATCAAAAATAAAAACACTCAAAGGCGATTAACACTCAGACACAATTTAGCGCCCCCCCCCCCCCCCCCCCCCAGCGAATGAGGGGGAAATTGTTTTGCAAAAAACAAAAGCAAAAAGATGTAAAACTGTTAAGAGATTGAGACAAACCTCGAAGTAATGACCAAAGGAAATAATTTCTCAAAACGAATATTCAAAAGACCCAATTAACTTAACGAAGACTGATGAGATTGTAAGAGTTGCTGAAAGAAGTTCACACAAGGCTTTTGAAAGTCAAGACAAGTTTGGGCAAATACAAAGAATCATGTAAGTTGGTTCCGGAAAAGAGAATCTTAAATTTTTCGAAAATTTTCATGGGTCCACAGCACTGTTCACACAAAGAAACTACAGAGGTTACCACACTATTTTCAAAGAAAAAGTGCGGAGACCAGAAAACATAAATAAAAATAAAAAATTCTAAAGTACTTTTCAGGGATTCTACTGAAATAATTTCCCAACCCAGTGTAGACTAATCAAAATTAGAAATATACTTTCATAAGTCAAACTCAAAGATAAAAAGAAAACTAAGTTCAATTCCCCAGAGAAGTCGCCATTTTTTTGGACGAATAAATCATTCTTGCTGAAAAGAAAGATCTCCCAAGTGTCCTACGGACAGTTAGCAACAAACAGACAAACAAAAACTATTTTCTCTAGATAATATTTGATTCAGAATTAGCTATAACAGAGGTTTTGAAGACCTACCTGTAGTCCAGCACTACTCGTAATGATCTTCTTTCCAGTTGCTTGAAAGAGTCGTCTTCAAAGATCTGCAATCACAAACATGGAAAAAATCAATAGCACCTACATAGTATAAACTAATTCACGAATCATATATCTATCAATATGATCAAGGAATTCAAGAAACAAGATAATTAATTAAATAACTCATTGATAAAACATGACAAACAAGCTACTTAATTAAAGAACTCATTGAGAAAACAGGATCCATTCGTATTACCTTTGATGAAGAAAGAGCCTTACAACCATGTCCGCCTTGATGTCGTACAGGTCTTTCTGGGGTCCGGAACAAGCGTTTCCTCTACTCTGACAAGATTTGCACTCTCTCATCTAAAATGCACATGGGTGTGTAATCATTCCCACATAATAATCAGTTAAGAGAGTCTGAGTTTCTACAACATTTCTCCTCGAAAATTCTCAAAGTCTCTCCTTAATCTCAGTCAGTACCCTTGAGACTGAACCAAAACTTAAATTTATAGGAAAAGGAAAGTGGTTACAGCTCCAAAACGGAAGGGATAGAGTCCCCTTATCAAGGATTAAGCTCCAAAATCCAAGGAATAGGCTCCTTTTATGAAGGAATGAATGTTCATGATAAATGGAGGGAGTAAGGGTTCGACCAGATAACACCTTCTAGAAGCTTCCAGCTAGGAGAATATTCGACCAGCTGGACTTCTAGAACTTAATTTTCCGCTCATTTTACCTTTTACGGGGGTCTGCAATTTTAATACACAAAACGTGCAGTAGGTACCGTAGTTTTCCTTTACAAAAGGTGCAATACCGTAGGTAATGGCTAGGAAAAGTGCGGAACTAGGGTTTTTATGGTTTTTTCTCCAAATCCAATACTTGGTTTAGGAACTTTAGGGTTTTAGACCTCTAAGTGAGCATTATATAGGTATTGATGAACCCACATAGATAGTAAAATGTCATGGTGACAAAATAATGTGTAACACATCTAGCTTGTTGTCTTAGAAATAATTCAATAGAGTGAAAATAGGGAGGTTTATGGTGAACCCATGTCCCTTGAGTACATCTTAAGATATTGTTTTAGGACCTTTATTTGAAGTATACTCAATAGAGTTTAAACTAGGGAAGTCTATGGTATGCCATGTTCTCTGGTTTGCCTCAAAAAGTTGCTTTAAAGGTCCTTTTGAGTGTTAGTTTAAAGCAGAGAGATTATTTCTGTTTGATCTTTGGCTACTCTCACTGTCATCTTATATGTTTTCTTTATCCGAAAGTAGTCTTAAGATTACTCGATTTTTGTCTTAAAGGTTTTCTTATTAAACATTTGGCCAAATAAGTCTTTGGTATGCCCTGTCCTTTGGTTTTCTTCAAACAGTTACCTTGAAAGGCTTTTTTTGTCTAAGTAGAACTAGAAGATTCTTAACTGAGTATAGCTTTGCTTCCTTCACAACTTATTATTGTTTCATATCACAATCTAATCTAAGAGATCCATTTGATATAGTTAGCTTGCCCTATGAAAACCCTTGCAGAGTTGATGACCAATTAAATCCTTTTATGACTCCATTTTCCAATGGACTAATGTTTTCTCATAGTCTATCTATTAAAACTGAAACATCCCTTCAATTAAACACACCATTTTATCTTTCAATCTATCAATTAATCCAACCAAAAACAAACAAGTCCTTAGAACTTCATAACTAGCCTAAAATCAACCATCTAAAGTAAACAAGTTCATATCCTTTGCATATAATAGAGAGAGCCCTCTCTGAGTTCAGGAAGGCTAGGTCCTAGGACTCCAAACATTGGTTTCATGTTACCCTGTGCATTTGGTCTACCAATCTTCTAAATCACGTGACCCTAACACAACCTACCGTTTGTGTGGCTTCGTCTGCACTGATTGTTACGCATCAATCGTCTAGATCTTTTGTTGTTTGTAGGTCCATCTCCATTAATCCTATGTTCCTAGTTAGCCCTGATGTGATTCGATCAAAAAATCAATGAACACATGTTGGATATTCACTGATAGTATACTCCCTCTCCGGATGATCAGTAGCAGAACTCTCACGGTTCTCAGCAGCCCCAAGCTCCTGTCAATCCTCCACATCACTACAATGTCTACAAAAACCCCATTTATTTTCCTCTTATTGATCCAAATCAGGCTTCTTATCCACCTCTGGCTGATCCTTATTGAACCATCCCTCATCAAGGGCTGGTGTTACAAGGACAACCCTCTAGTCTACAAGGACAACCCCTTCTGGGACAACATTATGGTCTACAAGGGAAACCCTTACAAGGTCAATCTTCAGTCCAAAAACCCTATGGTCCTTCCAGTCAGCCTCAATATCTATATCAACCAGGAGCATCTTAAATTCCTGGGGGGGAAATCTATCCACCACATGGACAACCTCTTGCACAACAACATCAGTCGTATGTTCAGTATGGCCAAAACTTTGTACAACAAGGACAACCCTACAGTCCTGCTCTGGGTTAACCTAGTCATCAGGGACAACCTGGTCCATCACAACCATCGGGCCAACCTATTCCACAAGGACAGCCCGATGGCCCTCAGTATCCAAGCCAACCTGCTCTGCAGGGGCCGCTTGCCCAACCCCAGCAGACGATTCAACCTGCTCCATCTATTTAGCAGCCTGCTCCACCTACTCAGTAGCCAGTTCAACCTATTCATCCTACTCAGCAAGGTCCGCCTACTCAACAAGGTCCACCTGCTCAGTAGGTCCCTCCTGCTCAGCAGGGTCCACCTGCTCAACCTCAAGGCACTTATTACCCTCCTCAAGGTTAATATCAACCGGTATATAGTGCGCCCCAAGGTTTCACTTATTACCCTAAAAATAAATCCCAGTTGGTGTATAATCAACCTCAATTCAATGCTTACATTTTGCAACAAAATCCATACATTGCCCAGCAAGGACCTTAGTGGTATACTCAAAATCAATATCCTGGTCCTCAATCCCAGTATGGGCCGAATTATTAGGCGTATAAACCCTATGGTTAGAATCCTCCAGGAAAAAACATACGGGGGCATAATTTCTCTAAGACTGGGTGGAATGTTAACATAGGTCCTTATCAAAGACCTCCAATGCCTTTTAATCCTCAATTACAATTTCTCGCTACGTTGGAATTGCCTGATGTGTCAAAGTTAACGAACAATCCGATTCTTCATAACCCGCATTGGCCTCCAGTTTCGACTATGATTCTTGGTGATTGTCCTAAATTTGAGGGAAAGTCCAAAGAAGACCCCTAAGTGCATGTTATGACTTACCACTTGTGGTGTTCCTCTAACTCTTAGGTTGACGATTCCATTTGACTTAGTCTTTTCCAATGGACTCTTACTGGTGCCGCTACAAAGTGGTACATCGAATTATCTCGTGGTATTTTCCAAGATTTCAACTCTTTAGCCATGGCATTTCTTACCCATTTTTAGTTACCGGTTCACTATGAGACCGGGACACACCTCCTCAAATCCTTGAAATAGGACCAAGCTACTCACATCTCGGATCATATTCATGAATGGAGGTGTTTTCGTCACTTGATTAATTTTGATATTCCTGGTCAGCTTCTAACTGATTGGTTTACTACCTCCTTTTTCAATCAAATAGCTAAAGAAATAGCTATGGGGGCATGTGTAACCGAAGAACAGGCCATTTATCGTGCCCAGTGCCTTGATCTTGTGTACTTTTAGTCTGGCACGTTGTATGATATCTTGCTTGATGCCCCTTGACCTAGAACTTCTAAAGCACTGGCGACCCCATATATTGATGGTATTATTGGTTCTGTGTCTCAGAATTCTTGGAAGTCTTCTCCTTCAAATCCTAGGAAGAAAAAGTCTAATCCTTCCAACGATGTTGCTTCTCAGCCCACCACGAATTCTAGTAAAACCGTGGAAGTCAATGTCATCAGGCCAATCCGGCGAATAAAACTTCCAAGGGGAAAAATAAGGGTAAAGGTAAGGCCAAACCCGATACCCTGAAACTAGATATGTCTAAATATCGAGCTAACGATGGTTCATAGTGTAAGCCAAAGTACCCTTGTTTGATTTGTGATGAAGAGCACTATACCAAGGACTGTCCTCGACGGGCCAAAGTAAGTAGATTTATCAAAGGCACCCAGGGAACTAGAACTATTAATAAATAACCTTTTCCATCTTAGCAGACCTAGATGGTAGAGAGACCTCAGTCCTTTGGCCCATTTGGCTCTCAAGTGTTAATTATGAATGGTTCTACATCAGTTTATATTGCTACTAGGTCGAAAGATTATATTGAATCGCGTCAGGTAGCGGGGAAAGAGATCACTGATGGTCCTTGTCCTCTACCTGCTTCTGGCCCTTTATAGATTGAAAGGCCCAGTACTGAGCCCTTTGTATGGCCACCTTCCAAAGGTGTACTCCACAAGTCTTCTTACAATCCAAACGCCCGTGCTGCTCAACATTACAGTATTTTTGAGGATTTGGCTCACGCACCATCTACAATGTCTGCATTATAAGTAATTTAGAGTTATATGTCCCAATGGAAGGCTTTTCTATCTGCGCTTGGTGGGGTTGATCCTGCTGATACTAGCCTTCTCGCTTTCGATTTAGAGAATTTCGTTCCATGACTCTCGCACAAAATTGTGCTCATTATATAGGTTGATATTAATGGTCTCGATATCCATCGAGAAGTTGTGGACGAGGGTGCATCTACATGCATCATGTCATCTTCTTGCTGGAAAGCCATTGGTTCTCCAACCTTGAATTCATCACCAAATGCCCTTGAAGCATTTGATGGAAGGGAATAAAAAACTTTAGGTGTTCTCGCCAGTTTACCGATTACCTTGAGAGGGAAGACAATCAATGTCGAGGTAGAAGTAGTTGACACCAAGCTCAATTACAATCTTCTCCTCAGTCGCAGTTGGACTCATGCCATGTTGTGCATTCTGTCCACTCTCTTTCGTGTCCTGAAATTCCCACATGAAGCAAATATTGTTACTGTTGATCAATTGTATTTTTTCACCTCTTCTTCAGAGAACAACGTTTCATATGTGGATAAGATTCCTACTCCCTACGAGAGAATTGGGCCAGGTCTCTTCAAAGATCCTGCCCTCATGGGTATTTTTCCCCTTCCTCCACCAAACACTATTCAGATAAATATGATCTCTCAGTCTGACGACCCATGGATCATCCCTTCACCTGAATAGATCGATTCTTTCGTAGATTCAATGTCGTTGAGTCTGGTCAAGATTGACTATTGTGAACTCATCGCGGCTTCGGAACCTCCGTCTTCTGATCATGATCCTTTGAACATGTCTCTTGACACTTATTCTCAATCCCCTTGGCTCGAAGATTCAAATTCACCCAATCCCTTGAAAGAGACATTTCCTTCCGATGAAGCCATCGTGGAAATTATGTCTCTCAAGGATCTTCCGTGGGATGATAGTCATCATTGTTCCTCGTTCATGCCTGGCATTGGGGCCATGTCTAAGTGCATTAGGGGAATTTTGAGGTCTAAAATGGGCCTCCTAAGGAAATAATAAAATAATAGCTAAACTAATAAAATAATGTTTATGAATTTTCAATTCACTTTTTGCACCACAATCCATTTAACCATAGTTAAATTCAATTCAAAAGTTGTACCAAAATAAAATTAATAAAAAATTTGTATTGATGTGAATATAAATAAGAATAATTTTTTCAAGAAAAATTCATTATCATTGAACAACTAATGCATTTGTCCTTTGTAATTAAATAGCTTAAAATAAAATATAAATATAAATTTATAAAATCTTAATTATATTATATGGCATTAATTAAAAATTTTATTATTTAAATTTTATAATAACATGTAATTAATATATAATATAATATAATATAATATAATATGTGTATAGGGATATGCATTGTTTCTTTCAAGAAATATGAAATGACAATATTATATTTTTATTCAAAACGTGTGAAATGACATTTATTATGAGTACTTTACTTTGAATTTAAAAGTACTTAGAGCACTACCATGGTTAACCATGAGTTTTTATCCACCATTGAGAATGTGACAAGTAGGCACCTTTAACTTAATCAATGCCACGTCAACCATTATGGATGATCTCATCCCATAAAATGTGATTGGTTCTCATAAAGTGAATTTTGATTGTATATTTTCCTTAGGAGGCCCATTTTAGACTTCAAAATTACCCTAATGGTCTTGAGAGGTTTGCATCTCAGGTTCCTCCTCCTCCGCTTCAAACGCATATTCTGACACATGAAGTTTTTAAAGAGGGTAACTTGAGTAACATTACACAAACGATGCCTATCGACATTTCTGTGAAACCAGGAATCGTCGAGAACATCCATATCGGGGTCACCTGTTATTCCAATGAAGTCGAGGTTTATACTAGCCTTTTGCACGATTTTCGCGACGTCTTTTCATGGTCATATGAATAAATGCCCAGCATCGATCCCAGTATAGTAGTACATGAGATTCCTACCTACCCTGGTTCAAAGTCTGTTCGTCAGTGCCTTCGTCTCATGCACCCTCGAAAGGTTGTCGCCATTAAAAGTGAAGTTGAAAAACTTCTCAACGCTGGTTTCATCTACCTGATTCTCTTGACAGAATGGATCTCCAACATTGTCCCTGTAGATAAGAAGCAGGGTACCATTTGGGTCTGTGTTGATTATCGTGACATCAATTGGGCCTATCCTAAGGATAATTGTCCAACTCCCTTTATCGACTAGATCATTGATGACTGTGCTAGGAGTGAGATCGTTTCCCTCATGTACAACTTTTCTGGTTATAAATAGATTAGAATTATCTCGACTGATCAACATAAGATTGCCTTCATCTATCCTTGGGGTACTTTCGCTTATAAGAAGCTCCCTTTTGGCTTGAAGAATGTTGGTGCCACGTTTTAGCGAGCGATGTCATACTCTTTCCACGATATTAAGCACATCGTTCAACCTTATCTGGATGACCTTCCGGCTCATTCAGCTAAGTGTAAGGACCATCCTGACCATCTTCGTCAGATATTTCTTTGTTGTCGACGCTATAACATTCGGCTAAATCTGCACAAATGCATCTTCTGCATTGATTCCGATAGAATCTTGGGGTTTATTGTCTCCAAAGACAGGATTCAGCTTGATCTGCTCAAATTTGAGGCTATCATTAATCTCCCCTCTCCATCTTCATTACATCAACTACAGAGTCTACAGGGGAAGGCTAATTTTTTATGCCGTTTTATACCTAACTATGCCAAAGTGGCTAAAGGATTCACGTGATTACTAAAGCAGGGCATCCATTTCCTTTGGGATGAGACCACCCAAAAGTATTTCAATGCTCTGAAGACGTTGCTTGTCAATGCTCCTCTGTTGCATCCTCTGAACTATCATCGCGATTTTTCCCTCTATTTAGTTACCGCTTTCAACATGATTTCCATGGTTCTAGTGCAAGACGATGATGACGGTAACGAGCATGTTATCTAATACCTCTCTCGTAACCTTCATGATACTGAAACGTGTTATGCCCATGTTGAGAAGTTAGCGTTAGCTGCGGTTCAAATAGTTCAACGTTTTCGTCATTATATTTTGTTGCGTACTGTGATTTTGAATGAAACCCCATGACCTATATATTATCTTGAAAATTGCTGGGGGGAAAATACTCAAGTGGATTGTTATCCTCCAAGAGTTCGATTTGGAATTTATTACTGCCAAGCCGAAGAAATCATTGGTCTTTACCGATCTGATCTATTCCTTCCCCTTTGACTCTGCTCCATCTGGTTCTGAAGAATGCATTCTAGACGATTCGTTTTTTCTGATTAGCACCCTCGATCCTTGGTATGGTGATATCATAATATATCTTCAGACTTCCACTTTTAGATCTGAGTTGACAAAGGATGCTCGCCGACGCATCTGCCATCAATCGCAACCTTATCATATAGTTGTAGATACACTTTACCACATTAGAGTAGATTCCATTCTCTGCTAGTGTTTGACTCTTGAGGAGGCTTAGAAAGCCCTGAATTATTGTCATAGTGGCGCCTGTGGTGGTCACATGTATGGTTATGTCACTAAACAGAAAATTCTTCATGTTGCATATTTCTGGCCCTCTATCTTTAAGGGTTGCATTGTCCCTGTCCGTAAATTTCATGATTGCCAGATCTATCAGTCCAAGATGTGTGCGCCACCTACACATCTCCACCCTGTCATTACCGTTGATCCCTTTGTGAAGTGGGGCATCGATTTTATGACGTGTAACCCTCACGCAGCCAGGGGACATGCTTATATTATCATAGTCATTGATTACTTCACCAAATGGGCCGAACCAATGCCTACACTTGCTGCCAACGGTAAGACAACATCTTAGTTCATATTAAATTACTTCATTTCTAGGTTTGGTGTCCCTCAAGCCATCGTTACTGGTTATGGTTCCCATTTTGGCATTATATGGTGGCAGAGTTGACTTCTAGGTTGGGCTTGCATCACGATAGCTCAACACCATACTATACTTAGGCCAATATCCAGGTTGAAGTTGTGAACAAAGTTCTTGTCACCATGCTTCAATGTACAATTGGGATGCACAAATCCAATTGGAATTTCATGTTATTTTCAGCTCTCTGGGTGTACCGAACCTCAGTCAAGGATGTGACTGGATTCACTCCATTCCAGCTTATTTACGGTCTGGAAGCTACCCTTCCAATTGAGTGTGAAATACCTTCGCTCAAGTTGGTTGTTGAATTACTTCCGAACACTTCACCTGAAGAAGAGTGTCTTCTCTACTTAGAAAGGCTAGATGAAACTTGCCACTTTGTTGCTTTGGTCATTTAGGCACAGAAGAAGCGAGTCAAAGCTCATTTTGACTAGTTAGTTTCCCCTCGCTCCTTTGTAGAAGGAGACCTCGTCCTCATGTACGACTAGGCTCATGATAAGGTGGGGGTAGGAAAATTTCAACTCATGTGGTATGAGCCTTACATTGTTAAACACATTTTGAAGAATGGGGCCTATGAGCTCATTGATTATGAAGGTCATCCATTAGATCAGGCCAGAAATGGGTTGTATCTCAAAAAATATTATGCATGAGTCATTCGTGCATGTTTTGTGTACATAGTTGTTCTTTTCATTATTTTACATTTTTGTCTTGGTGTGTTTTACGCGCATCTTCCTGCTTATTGGGTCATTGATTATTGTGCAGATGCCTATTACCCCTTATGTCGGTTTCACAGATGGTGCTTCCCGCTATACCCAGAACTTGTCTTCAATAGCCTGGGTGGTATATGATCCTGCTGGTGAGTTGAGAGATCTGCAAGGTATTTGTCTAGGACGAACTACAAACAATGTCGCTGAGTATAGTGTTGTTATTGAACTATTAACCAAGGTGATTACCCTCGGAATTAGTGCATTGGTTGTAAATCTAGACTCACATCTTGTTGTTCTTCAACTTAATGGGCATCATTCAGTTAGAAACCCTCACATTTTAAGATTGTATTTACATGTTCGTTTGCTGGAAAGACATTTTGATTATATCACATATCAACATATTCCTAGACAAATGAATGCATTAAGTGATACAGTGGCCAACATTGTATTAGATAGACATTTGCGTAATCTATAAAATCATCATCATATGAAAGACTCATATCAAATAGGAAGATATATATATATATATATATCAAAATTTTATAGTAGTGTGCACCATAATTTTCAAAAAATATGTGTGTTTCTGTTACATCTTGAGACATCATGTCTCTCAAACATATATAGAAATAAATCCTAGGTGTCTAATCAGTGTGATGATCATGATAGCATGTCACTGCCCATACAAGCCACCTCAGCAAGCGGTGAACTCGGTTTGACACCCCTACAGTGTGTCTCTGGTATGTACGAGGAACATCGTTGAATTGCGCATAGTCCGAGACTCCACGAGAGATTCCCTCCAGGTTGCACATGATTTCCTCCTCCTCACCTCCCTCACCATGAGGGGAAATATCAAAGTCGCGAGGGACTCGCCTCGCTATTGGAGACATGTCTTCAGGTCTTTCTGGTCCAACATCTACATAACACATAGATCTAATGTCAGAGCATACATCACAAAAAAAATCATAATACTCATAAAAATAAAAAATGAGTCTTACCAAGTGCTTCATCCCAATCCTCTTGTTACACTGAAAATTGTCATCCTGACATTCTGCTACGTGTATGAGCTCATTATTACTCATACTTCTCCCTTTTCAAGTCTAACATATCAGTTCCTCATGTCAAGCCTTGAAAATCAGAGAAATGTTCCTAAAAATCTCCTAAACTTTGGTGTCGCACTTTCTCTCTATCTTGCATGTGGTCTCGCACCTAATGTTCAGCTATCTTGCGTACCTGAATGCACTTTATTTGTGTTAAAGGTGCGGACCCCTGTAAGATCAAAAAGGCGCAAGTAAATTCCAAAAAGCTCAATAAAAATGAATTCTAGAAGCTTCCAGAAAATATCTTGCGATGATAGAACCGCTCTTATGAGGTGCATGTATCCCTTACCTTATGGAGCTAACCGCTTGATGTGAGGAGCTTATCCCTTTGAAGGAGGATTCTATCCCTTCATAGTTGGAACATAAAACCTCCTCTTTTCCACTATAAAAAGAGGCATTGGGTAGCCTCAAGGGGAGTTCAAGCTTTAGAATATTTGAAGTTAAGTGTTGTTGAGATTCAGACTCAGTTAACTAAGACTTTTGTGAGGAGAGATTACATACCTCTATTCGTCTTGGTTGGAGGAGTGCAGAGCTTATCAAAGTAGAGGAGACTCCTGCTTCGGACCCCGGGAAGGCTTGTGCAACATCAAGGCTCAGGTTGTAAGGTTTTCCTTCTTTTGAAATTAATACAAATATACTCATTTTTCTCAATAAGCTTTCAGTTAATGGTTTATTTCATAGATTCCTTGATCACTATGATAAGCATGGTTTATGATGATTTCTATATAGGTGCTATGTAATATTTTTCTTGTTTGTGACTGCAGGTTTACGAGGAAAACTCCTTTAAGCGCGCGAGGGACAACAACGAATTCAAACAAGCGCTGGACATACAGTAAGTCTTTTACACCTCTATAGAGCTTTTTGTAAATCATATATGCTTAGAGAAAGATTAGTTTATTTGGTTGTTTTTTGCTAGATAATTTTAGTACTAGGGAGATTGGTCTTGTCCGCAAGACGGATTAATCCACACAACAAATTGGCGACTCCATTGGGATCCTTTTCTGACTCAAGATAGCAAGATGGTTGGTTCTACCTCGACTACAGAAGAGCCAATTTTGATGATGTCTCATGTAAGGATTGCGACGCGATCGCAAGATTACAGTACTAAGAATCCTGTTGATGGTAAAGAAGCAGAATCTTCTAGTGCAAATACATCAACGACACCTCCTGATGTTTCTGGTCCGCTACAGATCAAGAAACAAAATCCAGACTTAATAATCAAACCGCCTGCTAAAGGTGTTCTTCGTAAATCAACTTTCAATCCACATGCGAGAGCTGCTCAGAATTACAACATTGTTGAAGACATAGCTATTTACCCTTCAGCAATGTCGGCTTTGGAAGTGCTGCAATCATGCCCAACATAGCGTAAGTTGCTTTTGTCTGCCATAGGAGTTGTATATATTCAGGATTCTAACCTTATAATCTTCAATTTAGAAAATAGTACACCTCGCCTACCTCACCAAATGGTGTTCCAAATTCCAGTGTTAGTAAAAAACAGACCGATCTATCATACTGTGATTGATGAGGGAGCTTCAACGTGTATTATGTTGATTCAGTGTTGGAAATCGCTTGGTTCTCTTACACTCAACCAATCTCCAACGATTCTTAAGGCTTTTGATGGTCAAGGTTTCCACCCTTTTGGTATTTTGTAGGATTTACCCATAGGGGTCGAAGGTAAAATTGTAAATCTAGATGTGGAAGTGGTTGATGCCCCTCTAGATTACAACCTTCTTCTGGGTCGCAGTTGGTCTTATGCTATGACTGTTGTTGTTTCTTCGGTCTTTCGACTCATAAAATTTCCATATCAAGGAAGGATCATTACAATAGATCAGTTAAATTATTTTTCTTCCGACCCAGCCTCTACAGAAACAATCCAGCACGTTGGTAAAGCAGCTATCCCTTATAAGGATGTTGGAGTAGGTTTGATGAAAGATTCTGGTTTACTAGGAACTTTTTCCTTTCCTCCTCCTAATGTATCACCTCATACCGCAACTATTCACATGATTTCGTCAGACACTATTATGTTTGATGATCCTTGGATCGTACCCTCCGACTCTGAGTTAGATTCAATTGATGGCATGATGCCTTTGAGTCCATTTGAAATTGCGTATCAGGCTGTACAGTCACTTTCTGACCCCTCTTCAACCAAAATTGATCCAATGAATGGGATCCATGAGGAATCACTTTCTATATCTAGTTCAGCAATGACGACATTTCTTGATCTTATTCATATTGATGAGTAGATTCGTGAATTTTTGTCCTTTGATGATTTACCATGGGAAGATCTACATCATCGATCTTCGTTTTTACCTGAACTAGATCATTTTGAAGATGATTTCGCTTCAATTTTTACTGTTGAATATGTCAAAGAACCCCAGAATCCACTGCAAAATACTGATTCTGAGTTAAATTTGGAAAATATCTCTCGAACGATTCCAATTGACATTTCAGTAAAACCAAGAATAATTGAAAACATTCATATAGGTGCTTGTTGTACTAAAGATGAAATTCAAACTTATAAAGCCCTATTTCAAGAATTCTGTGATTTGTTTTCCTGGTCCTATGAAGAAATGCCAGGAATTGATCCGTCAATTATCATACATGAAATCAAGACTTACCCGGATGCCAAACCTGTTCGTCAACGTCTACGTCAAATGCATCCTAGAAAAGCTGCTACTATCAAAGCAGAAGTTGAAAAATTACTTCGTGCAGGTTTCATTTATCCAATTCCCTTAACGGATTGGGTATCGAATATTGTTCCTGTGACTAAAAAACAAGGAATGATACGAGTATGTATCTATTATAGGGATATTAATCGAGCTTGTCCTAAAGAAAATTATCCAACTCCCTATATCGATCAAATAATCGATGATTGTGCCGGCAGTGAAATGTTTTCCTTTATGGATGGATTTTCTGGGTATAATCAAATAAACATACTCCCTGCTGATCAGCCAAAAACAACTTTTATTTGTCCATGGGGGACGTTTGCTTATTACAAGCTACCTTTTGGATTGAAGAACGCTGGAGCAAATTTTCAAAGGGAAATGTCTTACGCGTTTCATGACATTAAGCACATTGTGCAGCCATATCTCGATGATTTACCTGCTCATTCATAATGCAGGGCCGACCATCTCACTCACTTACGAGCTATCTTTATGAGGTGTCGGCATTATCAAATTAGGCTGAATCCACACAAATGTGTTTTTTGTGTAGAGTCGAGTCGTTTACTGGGATTTGTTGTTTCGAAATCAGGCATTCGTGTCGATTCGTCGAAGGTCAAAGCTATTGTTAAATTACCTCCTCCTTCGACTTTACGCCAACTCTAAAGTTTGCAGGGGAAAGAAAATTTTTTACGTCGGTTCATTCCTAACTATGCCGAGCTTACAAAGCGTTTTACCCGGTTGCTGAAACAGAACATTCCATTCTTTTGGGATGAGATCGCTGATCAATATTTTAATGCAATTAAACACGCGTTGACCCATGCACCGTTATTGTATCCTCCCAACTACAACCAGGATTACATTTTGTACCTCGTTGCTTCTCATTCCACCATTGGGATGGTTTTAGTTCAGGAAGACGAATCTAACACTGAACATGTGATTTACTATCTTAGTCAGAATCTGCATCCAACCGAGATCAAATACACACATGTGGAGAAATTGGCATTGGCAGCTGTTCAAGCTGTCCAAATATTTAGACACTACATCTTGTTACGTAAAACCACAGTAATTTCTGATTGCAACCCTATGATGTACATTTTAACCAAACAATTGCTAGGGGGCAAGTATTCCAAATGGATAGTCATCCTGCAGGAATTTGACTTGGAGTTTGAGAAATCCAGGGCAAAGAAATCTTTGGTATTTGCGGAACTGATGTGTGATTTCCCCTCTACTGATACTGAAACTGTGGCAGAAGAGCCCATTGTGGACGAATCTCTGTTGCTTATCAGTACTCTCGATCCATGGTATGGAGATATTATTGTTTATATCCAAACCCAATCTTTTCAGCCTGAAATCTCACGATCTCAGCAATGGAAAATACGCTTCCAATCCCAATAGTATAATATTATTGGTGATACACTCTATCGTCATGGAGCGGATTCTATTTTCCGACGCTGTCTTATTCATGAAGAAGCTGAAAAGGTTTTAAATGACTACCATTCTGGAGCATGTGGAGGTCATATGTCTGGGTATGCCACAACCCAAAAGATATTGCGCGCTGGTTATTTTTGGCCATCGTTATTCAAATATTGTATTTATGCAGTCCAGAAATGCCACAATTGTCAACTTTTTGATCGTAAGATGCACACGCCACCCGCTCCTCTTCATCGCATAATTGTTGTTGGTCCTTTCGCGAAATGGGGTATCGAATTTATTACATGTAATCCTCACTCGGCTGGGGGGCATGCATATATTATCTTAGCAGTAGATTATTTTACTAAGTGGGTCGAGGCGATGCCTAAATTTTCAGCTGATGGCAAGGCTGCTGCAACTTTCGTATTTAATCACATAATTGCTAGGTTCGGTGTTCCTCAAGCCATTATTACAGATCGTGGAAGTCATTTTCATAATGTCATGATGACAAAACTGACAGATCAACTTGGCTTGCACCACGATAGTTCCACTCCGTATTATCCGCAAGCCAATGGTCTGGTTGAAGCCATAAATAAAGTTTTAGTCACCATGATTAGACGAATTATTGGTATTCACAAAACGAATTGGCATTCCATGTTATTTTCAGCACTTTGGGCGTATTGAACCTCAGTAAAAACATCAACTGGTTTCACTCCCTTTCAACTCGTTTACGGTTTGGAAGCTGTGTTGTCGATTGAATGCGAAATTACGTCATTGAAATTAGCCATAGAATTACTCCCAGCTACGTCTGAGGAGGAGAAACGTTTCTTATACTTGGCTCAGCTGGATGAGAATCGACAAAATGTTGCAATAGCAAACGAAGCTCATGTTAAATGAATAAAAGCTCAGTATGATAGAAGTGTTACCCCTCTAAATTTTTCAGAAGGAGACCTAGTCTTAGTTTATGATCAAGCCAACGATAAGCTAGGAGATGGGAAATTTGCGCCTATGTGGCATGGTCCTTTCATTGTTAAGCGAAAGCTGGCAAAAGGGGCCTATGAGCTGATAGATTTTGACGGTGTCCCTTTAGATAAACCCAGAAATGGACTTTATTTGAAGCGATACTATGCTTAAACTTGGTATGGAGATTTTTTATTAGATTAGATTTCTTTACTGCTGGTGTGTCTTAGATTAGAAAAGCGTGCCTAGTTTAGAAGTGTGTTTTTTATCACTATTCCTGCTTATTTGAGTTTTACTCCTAATATTGCAGATGTCGACGTCTCTTCAAACCTACATTGGTTTTGCTAATGGTGCTTTTCATAGTACAGGGAACATTTCTTCCGCAGCTTGGGTTATCTATTCACCCTCTGACGAGTTAGTATCTATGCATGGGGTAAGCCTTGGTCAAAAAATGAATAACATTGCCGAGTATAGTGCAGTGATTGAGTTATTATCTGAATCCATATCATTTGGAATTCGGAGTTTGATTGTTAGGTTGGATTCTGAACTTGTTGTATTACAACTTAACAGGGTTTATGCCATTAGAAATCTAGTGTTATTACGGTTATTTTTAAGAGTTCGTCTCTTGGAACGTGAATTTGATTACATTGAATATCAACATATTCCAAGACATTTAAATACATTAGCAGACGCAGTTGCTTCTAGTATGATAAATCGACATTTTCAATGATCAAAACAGTAAAACAAACAACATCCATAATATGTACACAAATAGCCGGTAAATAGTGATATATCATAGTATAGAAGTGTTTTCAAAAAATATACATCGTCCTCAATCATAGGATTGGAAAAACCTTATGATTGGCAAAATGATAACACAAAAGTAAAAAATATGAGTCTACAACACGATCATCCCATCACTGATGATGATCACGATAAGAAACCACTGCCCGAGCCACCCTACACAGGAACCTCCTAAAAGGTCTTGGAACACCAATCACGTATCTCTGCAATCTGAGTGGGATCTCATCTATGTCCGTCTCTGGAATATCTAGAGTCAGACGCTCTAGATGATGCTCTAAATCAGACAAGATTTCTGTTGATTGGCCTACTAGGGCTGGTGCGGCTGCAACTGGTTGTCTTTTGTCATAGGGTTGGAGATGGGCTGGTTGCCGTGGGCCCACATCTACATTCAAAAAAACTTTTGGTTATTAATTGTCAAGACGATCAAAAATAAAAATAAAATTAGAATTTAGAACTTGTTGAAAATGATTTTACCTGATTCATCCCACTGTTTCCCTACTGGGAGAGTCATCTCCCGGTCGCCGCGGAAATCTATCCCAGCGTATGAAAGTCCTCAATGAAAAAAAGTTGGCGGTCCAGCCAACAAAAATATGAAGGAGGAAATCGAACAATCTCAGCACCCTCAATACCGTGACGGGCCATCAATGCAACCCAACGAACCATCCTAGGTTCTCGGGGTCGACCAACATCAACAAGAATACTCTGCGGAGCTAGCATGGGTACCCTCTCTAGAGAAAAATGACCACGATGGATCCATATCCAAAGTTATTTAGTTTTCCATTTTTTGCTCTAGTTAGTTGGCCTTTTACATTGGCCAACACAGCTTCGCACTAGTTGAAAATGGTGCCCTGAAAACAGTCTACAGCAATGCGCATCTGGGAACCGGTAGCTACATGCAATGCTGCACTCCCACACAGTCTGGTAATAGTAAATTCAATAACTTTCAGCTCGAGATGGATGATATTTTTTATATCAATCCATTTGTCCCTGGGGTCTGCCTCATCATTACATAATTCTTGACAAAGACTAGCGACAGTTTGGCCACCTGGCCTAGTCCCAAACAAGGAAATTTGTTCGCCCCTCTTGGAAAAACCAGTCAGAAAATAAATATCCTCCAGCTCAATTTCGAGCTAGTGGCCGTCGATAATGAAACACTGATCCTGCACGTTCCACCTGTTCACCAGCCATGTCAAGAGATCTACCTGTGCCCTCATGCCCTGAATGGCCTAGAATTTATACAAATTGCATGCTCTTAATGCTTGCATTGTGGGCAAATGGAGCATCGTAGCGTCATCCACATCCTCATGCTCACGCTCTCTCCAAATCAACATCTTGATGATCCTAAAATGCATAAAAAGATGTGTTAGAACAATCTAATTTGAAAATTTTTGGGCACCAAAAGAGAAATTGGATTTTGAAATTTAAAAACGCGGGGACCACACTGTACACAGTGCGTAGGAACACACACGCTTTGTGGGAAAAGTGCGGACCCACGACTTTTTTCTACATAGAAAAAAGTCGGGGTCCGCAGGTCTCATGTGTGACACCTGCGGACCTCCGCGGGCGATTTCTTAAACTATGTTTCTCCCTTAAAAATAAAATCTAAAGCCTAAAAATGAATTGTAAAAGGATGAAAAGCAAGATTAAGAGGTTGTGGATTACCTGGGACTGACGATTCTCGATTTCGTCGGACAGATTTTCCAGAATCTTCACGGGAACTTTTTTACCCAAAAGCTTCTACTTTTCACTCTGAACTTGAACGGTAAAAATGAAGTTGAAAAAGTCATTTTTATAAGTTTTTTCGAGTAGATAAATTTTTAATTTGTTTATTTTTTACTTTAAAAAGGATATTTTGAAGGAATTTTTACTTATCTTAAACATGTATATGTAATGTTTCAAGTTTTTGTGCAGAAATTGGATTTTTTAGGAGAATTGATAATTTTTCAACAAAGAGCATACTTTTATAATTTTTTCGGACTCTTTCAAAAATTTACGAAAAAGAGAAATATTGGAGCTCTCTTTTAAGCCCTTTTCAGACTCTCTAAACATGAAAAGATTGCTGAGCACTTGATTATTCGAACTTGTTAAAGTAAATGAATGATCATCCCTTCAGTATAAGTTTACCCCTTTTACGGACTGAAATGGACTATTTATGAAAAAAGTATACGTTGACTAATTACGGTCAATAGAGTTCTCTCCCACATTATTTTATCTTTTTTTGGGCTCGAGAGACTAAATTTACGAAAAAGTACACCCATGGAGTTTTCTTAAGTTTTTTCTTCTGACTCCCTAAAATTGAAAAACACTGAGTTTCTCCTATACTGGACTCGTTAAAATTTAATAGTAAAGGACCTGTTTAATTTTTAACAGGAATGAACCACTCCTTCTTAGGGTTCGAATCCTAAACTAAGTTGGACTCATCCAAAGGATGAGCTTATAAAAAAGCAAATGGTATCCTCATCAAGCTTGTCAAAAATAAAGAGGTACTTGCCAGAAATGGTGGGGGAAAAGAGAGAAAAATGACTTGTTTGTTGTATTTTGAATTTTCGAAAATCCAGTTAACCACTCTTGAACATGACACTTTCATTCACCTGGGTTGGGAAATCCTTTTCCTAACAGTTAATCAAACCTCATTGAAAGTCTTCATCCGGTTTCTGGGTATTAGCTTTGGGTCAATTGTCACCAAGCCATCTGCAGTGTCGTTATGTGTTCAAGAGGATAGTTCAAATAAAACCATTCATCTACAAAATATCTGTCATCCATTTTGACCATCCCTGAGTCAGTCCTTGCCAATATATTTTCAAAACTTGATCTAGGATTTCGTGTTGTGGGCTTGCCTACGATGGATCACTTTCTATCGACGACAACTCATTATCTAGGAAGTTGATATAGAAAT
Organism: Pinus albicaulis; assembly: GCA_034641835.2. NCBI lineage: Eukaryota > Viridiplantae > Streptophyta > Pinopsida > Pinales > Pinaceae > Pinus > Pinus albicaulis. The sequence goes on from CM076579.1 coordinate 1,609,203,709, forward strand.
CGTCAGTACCTTGAAATCTGCATGCCTCAATGGCAGGTTTCTCACCTTCGACGATAGGTTGCATCATTAACCTTCGATCGAATGATTCCGTGATATGTTCAACTTCAGCTCATTTATTCACATTTCACGGATTGTACTGGGTACTTTGAGAGCCATTGACATTACTGGTGGTTACTCTCACACTTGTTAACAGTTTACATCATTGACTGGTAATCAAGTGGTTTCTACCATGTTCGACTTCGACACATTCATTCACATGGATAGAATCGTACTAGTTCAAGATGCGGAAATCAAGACCCTAGATCTAGTTTCTACCATCCAGGCTGCAAGGAATTTTGTTATCATTTATACACTGGAATATTTATAAACAGATGGTTGCGTCCATACTGTGTCTTCACATGTCTATACTGTGATGTACTCAAAATAATTCCTGTATCAGAACAGTTTGAATAGTTCCGAGTTAGTGTTGATCTGAGTATGGGAATGCCTACCTCAGTAATGATATATATATATTTTGCATTGAATTTTTTTACAGGTTCCAACTGGGGTGTCCACAGGATGATCCTTGAAATGATAAAGTACTGCACTCTTCATATATGACAAACTTCCGCATCATCTGTTCCAGACTTTGCACTTTAGGGGGCAATCTGTTACACTGAAAATTGTCATTCTGACATTCTGCGATGTGTATGAGCTCATTATTACTCATAATTCTCCCTTTGCAAGTCTAACATATCAGTTCCTCATGTCAAGCCTTGAAAATCAGAGAAATGTTCCTAAAAATCTCCTAAACTTTGGTGTCGCACTTTCTTTCTATCTTGCATGCGGTCTCGCACCTAATGTTCAGCTCTCTTGCGTACCTGAACACACTTTATCTGTGTTAAAGGTGCGGACCCATGTAAGATCAAGAAGGTGCAAGTAAATTCAAAAAATCTCAATAAAAGTGAATTCTAGAAGCTTCTAGAAAATATCTTGCAGTGATAGAACCGCTCGTATGAGGTGCATGTATCCCTACCTTATGGAGCTAACCCCTTGATGTGAGGAGCTTATCCCTTTGAAGGAGGATTCTATCCCTTCATAGTTGGAACAGAAAACCTCCTCTTTTCCATTATAAAAAGAGGCATTGGGTAGCCTCAAGGGTAATTCAAGCTTTAGAATATTTGAAGTTAAGTGTTTTTGAGATTTAGACTCAGTTAACTAAGACTTTTGTGAGGAGAGATTACATACCTCTATTCGTCTTGGTTGGAGGAGTGCAGAGCTTATCAAAGTAGAGGAGACTCCTGCTTCAGACCCCGGGAAGGCTTGTGCAACATTAAGGCTCAGGTTGTAAGGTTTTCCTTCTTTTGAAATTAATACAAATATACTCATTTTTCTCCATAAGCTTTCAGTTAATGGTTTATTTCATAGATTCCTTGATCACTATGATAAGCATGGTTTATGATGATTTCTATACAGGTGCTATGTAACATTTTTCTTTTTTGTGACTGTAGGTTTACGAGGAAAACTCCTTCAAGCGTGCGAGGGACAACAATGACTTCAAACAAGCATTGGACATATGGTAAGTCTTTTACACCTCTATAGAGCTTTTTGTAAATCATATATGCTTAGAGAAAGATTAGTTTATTTGGCTGTTTTTTGCTAGATACTTTTAGTACTAGGGAGATCGGTCTTTTCCACAAGATGGATTAATCCAAAAAACACCTCTCCTTCTGGGAGTGGGAGGTCTGGATCACCAGCGAAATTTGTGCTAGCGTAGGGCCAGTCCTCCACTAGAATCAGCTATCGGCGGAGCCAATCAAAGAAATCTGATCTCTAAGATATCTGTTGGCCGCCCCTTGACCTTGGCATCAGTGCTACCCAATGGGCCATCTATGGCTCCTGTTCTAGTGGTGTTGGGACTATCACTTCCTATCACTCTAAAATTGGTAGTCGTTCCAGGAAGAACGATACTAAGATGGATCCATATCCGAACTGCTTTATTTTTCCCTTCTTGCATTTTGTCAGTTGATGTTTCATATTGATCGTCACTGCCTCTGCCTAGTTATAGAGGGTCGGTGTTATACAGTCTACTGCAAGAAGAAGTTGTTTTTTTTTGCTTCATGTGGTGCTTGCAATCCCGCAACTCGCGTGATGGTGTGTAGCACTACTTTTAGTACCAAATCTGGGATAGTTTGGATATCCACTTTCTTGCTTCCTGATCCTTTACCTTCCCATCGACATACCCTGTGATCACCATGGTCATGTTCTCCATGATGGTCCGGGTGCCAGTTAGGAATGGTTTTGCCCCCCTCTGTGATAGTCCTGTTATGCAGTAAACATCTGAGACATAAACCTCGAGTTCTTGATCCCGAAGAATGAATTTTTCCTGATCCTCATCTCATATACTGATCAAGTATTGTAGCAGCTCCAGTTGAGCTCTGAGGCATGGTGTCATGAAGAAAGTTTTTAGTCCACAGTCTCTGAGAGCTTCCATGCATCTATCATTATCCATGGTAAGCTCGTCTTCTTCATTATGTTCCCTTTCCTTCCACTCGTTCACCATTTTTCCACTTTTCACCAACAAACATGTTCATATGGACATTATTAGCCAAATTAAAAGCTAAGACTTGTGAAATTTAGGCTTGCTTACTGGCATTGTAAGTTTTAAAAGGTATGTGTGGTTGGCGCGACTATTTTAGAAATAGTCATGCCAATGGGTGCACCCTAGTTCAGAAAATTGGGCGATTGGCGCAAGTCCGTGCCCGAAACTCGTGCCAACTAGCGTTCCCTAGTTTTCACAATTTCCCCCTCAAAAATAAAAATTGAAGGTTGCAGGTAATGAAAGAAGACTTAAAATGTGGGGAAGGATGTCGGCTCTTACCTGGAACTGATGGATTTGAGATTGGTTTGTCGGATTTTCCGTTATCGTCACCGCAAAATCACAGCATAAAATGGGTAACTATTGCTTCATAAGAGGTAAAAGTAAAAAGTAATTGTTTTTTACCATTTTTGGCATTTTATAACTTTTCAAAAACCTAATTATGTTTTAAGACATTTTTTTCAACTATTACATTATGTTATTTCGAGAAATGGGTTTTACGTTTGTTTCTTGTGCAGCAACAGGTCTTTAATGAGATAGCGATGAAGTAACGAGTTGTATTTTATACTTTTTTGGACTCTGTAAAAACATGAAAAAGTCACTAGTGGAGTCATCTTTCAGCTCTTTTCCAACTCTCTAAAACTAAAAATATTGCCGAGACTCTTGTCATTTTGAACTCTTAAATGGCTGTGAAACGATATCTACCCAGTATACGTGTAGCCCTTTTTTGGGCTGGGATAGATTATTTACGAAAAATGAATTCCTTAGCCTATCGCAACTAAGAGGTTCTTTTAGATATTGTTTTCTACCTTCTCGGATCTGAGGGAATATTTACGAAAAAGGACTTGCTGGAGTTTTCTTTTCTGCTTCTTTTCAAACTCTCAAACATGAACAGGTGTCGAGTTCTCCCTTTGCCAGACTCGTTAAACTCTGATGACATCGGACATCGTTACCATGACGTTCACCAATTTCCTCCTTCCTAGGGCTCATAAAATTCACTAGGATGGATTTTTCCGAAGGACAAACATACAACGCAAGCATATGCTATCCCCTTCAAGCTTGTTTTAAAAAATAATTAGGGTACTCGCCAAAAATGGTGGGGGAAAATGGAACTAGTCTTTATTTGTGTTGGCAGTATGTCGCTCTTGAACATGACACTCGTCTGCATTCGTGTTGAGTTGGGGATATCTCATTTCGTCATTTTTTTCCTCCATGGGTTTGGGTAATCTGTTTTGACCTCTCATATGCTCTTTGCCTAGTCATCATGACCTCAGATCCCTTTGATGTCAAATACTGCTAAATCCAGAGTCGTGTTGCTGATATGTTCAAGAGAAGTTTTGCCTCTGTAGTTTTCAACCTCCCTCTGATTCTTTGTTGGTCCTGATTCATTATCATTATGTTCCTCTGTCTCGTTTCAATGATGTGGGAAAAATTATGGCCCTCCTTCGACCGAGTCAATTCTTGTCGACTTCAACTCATTATCCAGGAAGCTGATCTAGAGACTCCCTATCGGTACCTTGGAGCTTGCATGCCTAAAATGGCAAGTTCTTCGCATTCAATGACAAGTCCACATCATTGGCCTTCGATCAAGTGATTCTGCAGGTGTTCGACGCCAACTCACTTTTCACATTCCGTGGATTTTACATGTTGTACCTTGAGAGCCATTTTCATTATTGGTGGTTTCTCTCATGCCTATTAACAACTTTCATCATTGGCTGGTAATCAGGTGAATTTCTTGCATGTTCGACTTCAGCTCACATATTCACATGCTTGAATTTGTACTTGTTTGGGTTGAGATGGAGTGCAAGACCCTGGGTTTTGTCTGATAAGATCCAGGCTGTGGGATATTATGGTTTATCATGAATTATTGCATACCTCTTTTGATTGGATGGCTGCGACTATACCTGAGTCTATTTGTTGATCCTTATTGCTGGATGGTTGTGTCCATACCTCAAATCTTAGTTTATATATGTACTCTATTATGGATGGTTGCGCCCATGCCACATTTTTATGTATTAGAGATATCAATTGTATTTTTAATTGTAGGTCTTCCGATGGTGGTGTTTGGTTGAAATGCGTTCTCGTAAATAATTTCACCCCTTCCTCTCTCTCGAACTTCATGCTTTATGGGGCATCTGTTACAATTTTTTTGTTCACTATCCCTGTAATCCCCATCCTGAACATTGGAGGGTCATTTCTGTGACCAAAATAAAGTGTCATGCCTTGCAAAGACAATCATTGCATCCCTTGCCATGAGCACAACATTCCTTCTATTGACAATTTCCTGAACAGACCATCAGAATCACCTGTTTTGCCTTGGTGCTAGTAGACTATTATGCCCTCACGCCGATCGGGAAATTAACACTAGGCCTCGCGCCCATTGGCGCTCTGTCCCAGTGAGCTACCCGCGCCAACCTATTTATGGAATGTTTTTTTTAAAATAGAGGCAAAGTTTCCATCATAACAAACTTTGTGGGCAATTCATCTGGAGTGGTTCGACTAAATAACCATGGCCTTCCTCCTTTGGCCTCTTGTTTCCACCTTTTGGGGATACCTCCCAAGGGATAAGACCTCCCTTCCACTATTGTAGGGATCCCAACCTCCTCCCCTCCCTCTATAAATATAGCCATCTTCCATTGATGTGCTAGCTGAAATGAAAATATTATAACTGAAACGCTGAAGGGATTTATGTACATTTTGTTATAAAATATAGAACAGAAGAGACCCTCATTAAGAGAGCTTAGACTTGTGTCTTCATCCCATCTGAATTCCTCGATGATTCATCGAGACACACTTCGACTGAACCCCGCTGAAGGAGGCTACGATGTCAAGGATCTGGTTGTAACTCTTTCTTATATTAATACATATACATGACTATTGTCTGGTTCCCATCTTGTGTTAATGTGTTTTATTTGATGTAATATGCTTAACCCTCATTAACTAGTTAGTAATTATGAATGAGATCATTGTTTCGTATGTTGATCTTCATGCAGGTATCCAATAATCATTGTGGAAGGATCGTGACCCATCGAGATAGGAATCAAGATGCCACCACCATGACAACAGTGTTGGACTTCAGGTAGGTTTATCTACCTTGTCTTTTTCATTCATTAATTAGGAACCTTCACTCTAGCTTGTCCCTTTTTCACTAGACCCACTCTAGGGCTAGAGGGATCGTCTCTATCCGCAGAGAGGATTTATCTGCATAACATGGAGATGGGATATTTAGAGGGGCATATCTAGAAGGCATGGTTGTGTGAAATTAAGTTGAACTAACACTAGGAATCTGGAATGTATATGACAACGAAAATGAAGTTTTTGTTGTGATAGTTGATGAAATAGTAATATGAAATCCCACAGAAACTAGAGGACCAATTGAGGCACAGAATGATGGAATGGAAAATCGGAAATTTGGGGACTTGGAGGGAGCTATTTGAAATTCATGAACTAACTTCTCCAAATTTTCAAACTGAAGCCAAATTTTTTGATCTTATGGTAATAAATTTGATACTTGACCAGAAGAACTAGGAATAAAAGTTTTTAAATTTTTTCTCATGAAACACAATATTTGAGAGGTTTCTTTCAAAATTAGACCTAAATAGAGTTTTCTTGAATTTAATATAAAACTATATATCATCAAAAAATTCAACTTTTTTAGGTAATGAACATGACCTCCCTAAATGAATGATACCTAATTTTTCTAGAGATTTTTTTTTTTTAATCTGAACAACCTTTTTTGACTTGATAAAATCTATGGTGGATTGGGATCGAGGTTACTCCATGTGTAGACTCCCATATGAGCCATAAATTCCCCAGTGGGATCACCTTAAATTTAAACAATGGAGTCGCCAGAGAAAAATATTGTAGCCAAAACTAATTTTCAGATCCTCATTTACTCTCAGAGATCTTATTTAAGAAATCAAGTCGTTCGAGGAAAATATATCCTCTATTCCCCGACAATGATGCCAAAATTTTATCACTCAGAGAAAACCCTGGCTATGGGGGGGGTGGGGGGGGGGATCTATGGTAAGATCTATCTTTTTTGGGATTGAAGTTGGTCCCTCAATCGGGAGGGGGATTTCTCCTCAAACTCAACTACCCTAAATCATAACAGTAGTAGGTTTGTTAAATGCTCTATGGCCAGATTAATGTAAAAATTGTTGAAGTTGGTTAGAGTATGGGAAAAAAGAAACACCATTGGGTGATGGAGTCATAGTGAAATTAATGAAATATTTAAACTATGAATGGACAAACTATCACAGAGGAATGGTAATCCATCATTGCTAGACTTCACAATTTATAGATATGAAATAAGAAAATGTAACATTAAAATATTAAAACATATCATCTCAAGATTAATTCCGCATGATCCTATCAGACTGAATACATTGATTTCCAACATCAAAGATATAAAGCATGAATCCAATGACATCCCATTCTAATAAAAAATATAACACATAATGGAGAGGTTGAATGATTAACAACACTAAGAAAACCGAGTGCAACCATAAACACATGAATCTCTGGTAAAAAAATCATATTCCCCCAATTTAAATATTTTTTATTAGATTCTAAAAAAAGGGTACATAACACACAAAGATTTTCCCTGCCCAAATTCAAACTCGTTTTCATTACAAAGACCTTGTCTTTATAGAAAATTTAAAAAATACAACCAATTTTTTAGTAAGGACTTAATTACAAACTTCTAAAAATAAAGAGTGCATATCTAATAGAACCGAATGCAATACATAATATTGTTGTAAATTCAAAAATATTTTGTATATAAAGATATAACAGTTTGCTGGAATCACGACTAGAAACTAGGGTCAAAATTGATGATTGATATCCTGCCTAGTTTTTCTGGAACATGTGCCTCGTCAACATGCTTAATATGGTATTTGTTATGAATATCTCCTTTTGGGATTATAGCATTTGCAAGATTCTCTTGATCATTTTAAAAAACAATTTTTTCATAGCACTGATCAATCCACTAATATTCTTTCAAATAGGGATAAGAACTAGGATCTCTAATGGGATAGTTGCCAACACTCAATAGAAATCATCACAAAATCGCTCTAACACTAAAATTGTCAGTGCTCATCAAAATTCTAGCAGTGGAAATCACTGACAGGCTAGTTATCAATGTCTAGTAGAAACCTCATTAGAATGGTTGGTGATAAAAAATGTACTCTTAAAACAGCTAGATGAGTGTGCTAGTTGCTTCCAATAGGATATCAATATTAGTATTTCTCTACTTCTTAGTTTTTTGGGTGTTTGGAGCAGCTTTTTCCTTGAGATTTTGGGCTTTAATCTCTTTGAACTTGTAGGATCTTCCATATTTATAATTAGTTATTTTTTAGGATTGTTTTCTATATCAATAACCTCTTTCGCCAACTTAGGGTTTTGTTTCATTTTAATATTCAGTCTGAGTTTTTTCCATGGTCTTGTGTGTGACTTCCTTCCACCTCTTTAAATTTCAGCTAAGGTGGTTTCTTTTTTCAGTTTTTTTCAACTTTGTCTCAGGTTTAGTGTTTTTTCCCTTGGTCTCATATGCTAGTTTAACAACCTATGTTTCTGTAAAGAAAGGTACATGGGTAGAAGGCACATTTTTCATCTCTCTCAGCCTTGCAATCCTCCTTGTATAAAATTTTTCTAACTCTGGAACCAAAGGAGGAACAAAATTTATTTTTTTCTGAATCCTAGTTTGCATGGATGATGTCCCCTATTCTAGGCTTTGGGGTTTTTTAAAATTCTTCTTACTTTCCTTATTTTTGACTCTCTTTTTTTGAAAATTTATAAAAAGTCTCACAAAAAAAGAAAGTGCTCCCAAGTCCTATTTACCTTTCTCAAATTATTTACAATCAACAGTTTAATTAAACCCTTATGATATATAAAATTAGAGGAAACATTAGGTCTCACCCTAACCCTTGCAGACATGTGCTTCAGACTCATTAACAGAAAGTAAGGGGTGTTCATTTTGACTTGTCTTGCAATGTGGGAAAGGAAAGAGAAATGGTATAAATTGATCTTGTTAAAGTGTCCTTCACATGTGAAATAGGACTGTGCGATGCGCAGGAGAACATCCCACTCATCTTTCAACCAGGATCTCAGGATCTCTGAATGCCAACACCTACCCATGTATTCATCCTTCAAGAAGAACAACAAATCCATTTAAGCTAGAACGTGACTTTTAAATCCTCACTCTCCATCCAGATGTAGGCCTATAGCTTCTGCGATTACCTCCTCAGTAACAAAAAATAAATTCCTCCAACATTATCTTCATGGCCATCGAAACCCTGAGCGAAGGCTTTGGCAACACAATCATGGTAGTCTGTAAATTGAAATAAAAATTTCTCCCATCCTAACTCTCGAAAAAGTTGATGAATTTCCGGATAAACTTTAAGTAGGTCGAGTCCTTTGGGCTCTTCTCTATGTAAATTTAAGCTCCTTCCCACAATTTCCACCGGAAAACACTTACACCAGAAACTGGAGTGGGATTCAATCTAAGGTTTCAGGATAACAAAAACTTTGTTCTCTTGGCATAAAATACACAATAGGTTAACCACACTTTATATTTATTTTCACTATTTGAAGTGAATAATTTCAAAGCATGGCACTCGGTAAATCCCATAATGAACACAACTAGAGAATACAGAGAATTCCTTCGTGCAATTATGACTTTTAACAAATAATTACCTCTTGGCGGCAGAACCATGTCCCACGAAATCCCATTCACATCGTATCACCCTTCACCTAGTCAGTGCTCGCTTGATTGGTTATAGTTCCTCCACTAACGTGTGCTCCATCAACGCCATTAAATCTTGACCATTCAAATTTAAATTTTCCTTCAGGCGTTGATCGTCCATCTGTCAGTGTTTAATTTTCCAATTTTACAAATTGTGCTACTATTTTGGTTGTCAACACATTTTTTTTACAAATCCATAATAGCATTGATATTTTATCTTCCAGCACTTTTATACTATTTTTTACAAATTGTCACTGACATTGAAACTCTCAGCGCCTTAAAACTATTAACTAATATTTTGATAACAAATTCCATAAAGAAAAAATATTTTTAGAGTATTTAAGTCTCATTTACTTTGCTTATCACTTTTCACATTATAATGAAATCTTTCTATATAATATTCAAGGCTCCCATCCTCTTTTTGTGCCATTTTAAACATTTCTTCTCACACATATTGATTTAAGAAATAGCCTTGATATTTTTGTAAGAAAATGTTTATGCATTTCATCCCAACTTTTGATGGTATCAATTCCCAATCCCATAAAGCAACATAAAGCTGCATATTTTAGAGTACTTGGAAACAACTTGAGTTGTTGAGCATTAAGAGAGTAATCATAATTATGAAGTAATGCATTAAATTAAAAAAGGAAGGTTTCATGATCTTCAATTCTCATACCATGGAAATTAGGTTGATGGTAGGATATTTTTCATTTATACATTTTTTTTTGGATTGAAAATGGTAAATCCAAACACATCTTCAACACTTGATGCTCCTATGCCTTTTTATCATTATCTTTGTTATTGGATGTCATTTTTATCCATATTACCTTTAACATATTCCTTTAATGAAAAGGAATAATTTAGCTCTTCTATGGGATTATTTGAAAATAATTTTTGGACACTAATCAATTATTCATTCATTTGATACGATGAAAGTATGAATTCTTATGGACTAGATATTTTTCGAACTCTTTCTTCTTGTTTGGCTTTTCCTCTATTGTGAGAAGCCACAATTTTGTGTAATCATCCTCCTTTTGTAATTCTACCTACAAATCAATGAGTGGATGTCATGTTTCTTATTATGCCACAAATTGGAATAGATGGAGTGATGGGTGGAGTTGATCTTCCACTAATAAATCTAGCTCTATGATCTAGACGTCTACTCATTCATCCTATTCATCATGATTTGAATTCAATGAAATTTCCTATATGCATTAATAATAATACTACAAAGTAAACAATTCCTTTTAGACGCACCTTCCTCTCAATGGTGCAAAAAATGTTAGGAATTTATATGATATAAATCTTGTTACATTAGATTATCTACCAAGGACATATTATTTGTTGGAAATTTTGACATTGACGTCAAAGGATAATTAATACAAGGAAAAATTAATTTTATCATTGATGTCGAGGGAAAATTAATACCATGTAGAAATAATATTGTCATTTATGTCAAAGGAGAATTCAAACATGGTAGAATTTACGGTAGCAATAATACAAAGAGTTAATTGACATAAGCCACATGGTTAACTATGCTAGTGATATATTTTAATACAACACAAAATTATCATATGCATAAGTATGATAGCATGGGCTTCCAACAATTGGTATTAGAGTGCGTTCCTTTGAAAATAGTCTAATTGTTAACAGGTTGGCCTTGGGACCACAGATGGTTGGTCAAGAAGTTTTCTCGAAAACAAATCTCAGTTTTTTGATGGAACAACCTATGAATTCTAGAGTATAGGGATGAAAAATTATCTAATGGCTCTTGTCTTTGACATTTTCTAATTTTTTATGATTGGTTATACAGCTCCAACATCTCCACCAATAGATTAGGCTAAAAAAAAGTTAATTAGCATAATGCAAAATCCATGAAATTGATCTTGTGTAGTATATTAGAATCAAATTTTTTCACGGTGATGCATTGTGAGATAGAAAAATAAATTTGGGACAAAATTCAATTTTCTATGAAGGAAATGATAAGATTGAGAAGGAGAAGCTTAAAACACATAGAAGGTAGCTCTAGATTTTGAAAATGAATGATGAAGGAAAAATTGTATCTCATCTCACTCATGTAGATGAAATTTTCAACACCATTAGAGGCCTTGGTGTTGGCTCCTGGGGTCCTAACCCAGGTTCAGAGTTCAAGGTTTGCCAACAAACCCCTATACTACTAGCCCTTTCGGCAGTGACCTGCTTGCACAAGTTAAAGTATCACCCAAAGTAGTATGGGTGGGTGCTAGAACTAGGTTTCTGCACCTTGCGAAAGGGAAGGTAAGGCAAGAAGAGCTGCGTCTGGCCCTGTGATGCCCAGATCGCCTCTTTCTGCACAGGGTTTATAGGTCTCTTTTTGCATCCACGTGCACAAGGTCTACAGTGTTTGATAATTATATACTTCTATGACAGTATCACAATATTGCATAAAACAGAACAGAATAGATCGAGATACAATAAACACACTTACACAGATCTTTCGTAGCTTGAATACAGAATGCACATAATACAACAATTACCAATGATTCGCACAAACAGTACACATAGATTTAGTTCTCAAACAACCTTTCTTACTTATCAATTCATCAATTCCCTCTTACAATACCCGTCCCAGCCTGTGCACACAACAGCAGGGTCTGCACACACCAGGACTCTGGATCTCCACGCACACAGCCAGCAGGAGTCCGTTCCCCAAAAACCCAAATAGATATACTAAACCACGGTTAGCATCAATAGCTCTTCATTTATCTACCTTACAATTCAAAATGTTCCTCTATTTATAATAATCTATCCTAAACTTTCCTATGGTCCACAAATCGTGGTTTGCGGACCCCTGGTTTACCCTTTGACCCATTACAATGCTTTCGAGGCTTTGAACCATCCCAAAACCCCTACACTAGCCTAATTATAATAAAAAATATACAAAATCGGACCAATTTTGCAGCTTGTAGGAGACCATGTTCCAACAGTCCCCCAACACAATCTTTTGACTCGTCCCAAGTCACTGTGGCTGCAGGTCTGCCAATCACCCCTGGAGCTATTTGATGACCAGCATGCGTATCCCACTTGTGTGTCAACGGCCTATCCCAAGTGGGTCAATCATGCATGAGCCAATTATTCTGGCGATATAGTCATTTAGCCCTGTATGGCTTGAGTCGACTACCATTGACATAGCCTGGTAACATGTCACTGCGGAAGGTAGCTAGCCGAACTGCTCCACCATTCATGATTTCCTTAACGGTGTAGAGACCAAGCTAGTGATGCCGAAATTTCCCTGGGTGTTTCACAAATTGGCTATCGTATAAGAGTAGAAGGTTTCCTGCTACGAATGTCTTTTGGCTGATATGTCGATCATGCCAGGATTTATCGCGAGCCTTCTGAACCTGCTGATGAAAGTTAGCAATAAACCGATATTCCTCCAATGCCAAAAGTTGTGCAAGGCGCTCCTCCATTATATCAGGTTCTGCCATATTTGTAAATGCTATGATATTTAGGCTAGGAAAAATGTATCCCATTGGCATAATGGCCTCCTTGCCGTAGACCATTCGAAAGGGGGTCCTTCCTGTTAGCTTCTTGCAGGTCGTTCGGTAGGCCCACAGAACTGAGGGGATGCATACATCTCAGTCACTATGATCAGCATTGCAGACCTTGGTCAATGCCTACTGCAATGTTTTGTTAAAAGCCTCGACCGCCCCATTTTCCTATGGATGGTATGGTGTAATTTTCGCATGATGGATCCAGAATTCCTCATTCAGCGCTTATATCATTTTGTTAACAAAGTGCATGCCTCTGTCGCTCATTAGGATCTTTGGGCAGCCAAACCTAGTCAAAATCTACTCAAAGATGAAGTGTGCAGCAGTATCCACAGTACAATCCTTCACCGCGTGTGCTTCAGCCCATTGAGTGACATATTCAGTGGTCGTAATAATGTAGTGCACACATGACTTCTTGCCTGGTGGATTGATGGGTCCCACAAAATCAATGGCCCATTTTTCAAAGGCCTATAAAGCCATCTGAGGTTATAATGGCATCTCATCTCGGCGTGAGGGTTGTCTTGTTCGCTGGCACGTATCACAAGATTTACAGTAGGCGTAAGAATACTGATGTAGGGTGGGCCACCATAACCCGACTCTCAAAATATTTTATGTCGTTGCTCTTCCTGCATAGCGGCCTCCTACGACGCCTTCATGTGTCTCCACCACAACGGCATGCCATTCATGTTCCAGGACGTATCTGCGTAGTATTTCATCAGCGCCTAGCTTGTATAGCTAACTGGCGATGATAATAAAGTTTGCCGCCCGAGTAACCAACTCCTTCTTCTTCTGCACCGAATATTCTACGGGGGCTACACCTGTAGTTAGGAACTGAATGATATCAGTGAAGTGTGTGTCAAAAACCTTAATGGCAAATAGTTGTGCATCTGGTGATCCTTCCTCCAAGTTAGTAGGTTCTTCCCCTATCTCAATGTGAGACAGATGATCCAGACCCGCATTCAGCGTCCTGGGCTTGACGATGATCTCAAAATCATATTCCTGAAATAACAACATCCAGTGGCAAATCTTCCCCCCCAACATAGGCTTGTTGACAAGGTATTTCAAAGCCAAATGATCGGTGAACATCTTGAAGTTTCCACCCAATGGATAGTATCGATATTTCTGTAATGCGTATACTATAGCCAGTCCTTATCGTTCAGTAGTAGAGTAGTTTCATTCTGCACCCGAGAGTTTCCGACTCGCAAAGGCAACCGGGTGATGAATATCTCCCTCTCTAGGGTGAGTTAGGACAGCACCCAAGGTGATGCTTGATGCATCCACATGTACATGGAATTCCTTTGACCAATCAGAAAATATTAGTATGGCTGCAGAGATCATCTTCTCTTTGAGAAGTTCAAAATTCTTTTGACATTCATCATTCCAAAAAAAGGAAACATCTTTTTTAAGCAGTTTCTCCATGGGTGCTATGATTAGTGCGTACCCCTGAATGAATTTCCTGTAATAGCCTGTGTGTCCAAGAAAAGAATGTAGTTGTTTCTCCATTGTTGGGACTACAAGGTTTATATTTACGGCTACCTTCATAGGATCAACCATCAGCCCTTGCCGGCACAATATGTGCCCGAGCAAGATACCGAAATGCATGCAGAAGATACACTTCCTGATATTTAAGAAAATCTGGTGCTTTCGGCATTCGTCCAACATTAATCACAGGTTAGAGACATGCTCTTTTACCAACCCGATTACCGTCTAGTCATTGAAATAAACCTCTAGGAACTTATGGATAAACTCCTTGAACACAACAACTACTACCCTTGAGAATATAGTGGGTGCATTCTTAAGACCAAAGGGCATGATTGTATACTGAAAGGACCCCCATTTTGTTGCAAATGTAGTCTTACTGTGATCTCCAGGTGCAATTCGGATCTGGTGGAACCTTGAGAACCCATCGGTGAAGGAATAGGCTTCCTGTCCGCCCACACTATCAAGGATTTCATCTGAGAAGGGCGTATGGAAGGGGTCATGGACACAGGGATCGTTTAACTTGCGTAGATCTACACAGATGCATATTTCCTCCTTTGTTTTCTTCTCCTGAATGACCATTGAACTTACCCAATATGTCTGTTCAACCGATTCAATGATACCTGTAGCAAGAATTTTGTCCAGTTATTCTTTGACCTTTTTCTTATATTTAGGATTCAGTTGATAAGGTCATTGATTTATAGGGCGCGCCTTTGGTTTCAAAGTGATGTGCATAATTCCTAGGTCCCCCGTGATTCCTTTGAGCTCAGAAAAATTTGTCGGAAATAAGTCTTTATATTTCGTAAGGAGCTCTGCAATTTTGCCTACGGTTCCTTCGTCCCAATAGTCCCCAATTTTAGCCAACTTAGGGTGTCCTCCGTCCCGATATTAACTTCGTGTAGCTTGAGAGGTTGAGTCACATCAATATTTTGTAGTGGGGTCCAATGACGGTGTGTTCCCCCTCAGATTCTAGAACAAAGACGTTCTGAAGATTGTCTTCTTCTTCTTCTATCTCCAAGCTCCGGCAATTGACTATGTCTTGCAGCTGCGCTTCCCATGTCAGGACCTCTAGTGTGGCGTGATGGTGTGAGTCATTAAATACAAAAGCATCGATGTCCTGCAGATCTTCGTTGAGTGCCTCCGTCCCCCCATTGAGTCCAAATGTTCCTATAAATTCATCTTTTAGCATTTCCCAATGACGGGTGCGTTGATGTAGCTCAGCATATAAATTACATGCGATGGCGATAGGGCCCAAGGTATGAAAAAATAGATGAACCCATTATTCTGTAGTCTGGTCGGACCATTTTTCCATCCAGGTGAGCAGATGTGCGCAGGGATCCCCAGGTCTGAGAAACATCTTAGTACGTATGTCAGCCGGGGGTGCGAATCGTAGGATCATCACATCCTGACACATCTCCCAATCCTAGAATGTTATCTTGTGGGTATCCCACCATCGCACAGGTGTCCCACGCATGGCTAGATTAAGGGCCCAGAGCCGTCGTTCTCTTGGAACCGTAGCTTCCAGTGTTCCTAGGAATTCTTTGATGCTACCAGACTCATCAAAATGGGGTAGATCTCTTACCTTTGAAGTAATGCAGTAGAGGTCCCTCGCGACCTGAGGACATTTTAGCACCGAGAAATCGTGCAAATGGTTTTGAAAATTTTCCATTTCCTCGTTAGAGTCAGAGAAGTATTCGTTGTCTGCTTCCCAACAAAGTACCCCATCTGTCGTGGGATTTTATCCAATCTTTGTTTTGCACGGTTAGCCTGTAAATGTGATCTACCTCTTTGTTTCCATGGACTGGCTTTGTGTATCATTCTCCTTCCATAGGATCTAATGGTACTGTCACCCTTGTTCCATTATTTTCAAATACCATGCTTCTTTTCTTGAGGTTAATGATACCACCCATATCTATGGCCCAGTTGAGTCCTAGGAGCGCAGGGTATGGGTCTGCATCTTCGAAAATATGAATTACTTTGAAATCAGCCTGGGCCCTGACCCTGACGATATCTACCATGAGTTTTGATAGTCTCCCCAAAGGTATAATCTTCTGCTGGATGGCCATACGCAGTTGGATGTTGGACCACTCCAACTTGGGTTCTCCCATTTGCTGCCAAGTTTTCTTAGGTAGCACATTTGCATCTAACCCCAAGTCTAAGACAACCTGATCCATCTCATAATTACCGATTTTGGTAGTTAATCTCATCTCCCTACCAGTACGTTTCCCATATCTGCCTAACTTGTGTACACCCGAACTTCTGGAGATAGTTGGGACTGCCCTGCACAGCAATCGATTACTGCCTGAAGGTTGTCTTCGGCCCATGGGTGGCATAAGAGATTTAAACACATCTGTAAGAAGGGTCTTACCTCTTCATCCTCTCCTAGGTGCGTTGGTGTCTACAGAGTAGAGTTTATTGTCTTAGAATTGTCCCGGTGGAGTGTTTCTTGTCCTAGTTCACGGTCCAATCCCTCTGGGTTGTCAGGCGCCGGTTGGCTCAGAGGACCCCTTGCATCCTCCGTCGTAGGCTCCCTAGTGGTCATCCTACTATGTGTTGCACTTGAATTTCTATCCCACAGTTCGGCCTTAATTCTTTGTACATTCTGTGTTGGTGTTGGCTGCTTCTCTTACATTTTTGCTATCAAGATCAGGCAGTCTTCAATCTCAAGGTCCAGCTGCTAGAAATATTTGCAGGATTGCCTGGTAGGGTTTGGGAAGTCCCTTTCAAAGTGCCCTACCTCCCCGCAGTTATAACATATTAGCTGCCCATTTCCTCTTCTTGCGCTCCCCCTCCGACCTCCCCTGTCCCTTGCTAGGGAACCACCAAAGCTCCTGGGAGATCTAGGCGACGCAGGGTCTAACTGTACTCTATACAAGCTTCCTCGATCTATCACTAGCTCGTAAGTGTGATAGTTCTTCTCATCATGTCCTACTGACTGGAAAAATCTACACCATTGTTGCTTTAGTTCGCCCGTACTTAGCCGAGGGCATTGGGTTGTATCATGTAGTCCCGCTACCTGGCAATCATCGCACCATAACGCAGACCTGCTTTAGCCTGGACGTAGTAGATTAGGGCCTCCTACCTAGATGTAATTTATCAGGAGTGGGCACTGATCCTTCATATGTCCAGACGTTCGACATCGTATGCACCATAGGTCTGCACTAGCTCTTTTTCCCTATTCCTTCCATAGGTTCTGAATTTCCATGTGCATGGCTCCGAGTTGCTCCTGAATTTGTTGTACTCCTCCCAGAGTGTCTTCTCTGGGTGCGGCTTCTAGTTTCATGGTAGTTTCCAGAGCTTTTTCCTTTGACTCAAAGGTCTGGTGGCCCATAGGTATACGCAAGTGAGGTAGCAGCATAGCGATGAACCATTCGATGTGTTGTTTTTCGTCATACTTAAATCCTCCCTCTTTGATCGCTTTTTTTAGTCTCTGATCAGCTTCCCATACAAACTCAGTTGCTCCATGCTTGAAATCTTTCACATCTTCTATGATCTAAGAGTAGGACTTAGGTTTGCGAAACTGCTGTTTTATGGTGTCCTTAATATCTTGAATAGATGCGCTCCTGTTTTGAGATATGTACCGCATATACCAATCCAATGCTCTCTCTTCGAAGGCCAGGGACAGCTGCGCTCTTTTCACAGTATCGTTCACCACCCCCTACGCAGTCCACACCGAGTCTGCCACAAACCAAAAACGGTCCATGTCCTCATCTCTCGCACCCTTAAAGGTAGGTAATTTCAAGTGCACTGCCATGTCTCCTTCTGGCGGGGTTTCAGGTGAGGTTTTATTTTTCCACTGTTCTAACATTAGTGTAACTGGCGGGCTTTGCACAACTGCCCTTTTCAGCTAGTTATAGACAAAGTTATCCCTTTGTTGATTGGTTCGATAGTACTTACCACTCCGCGTTGTAATTTTGTCTAGAATGGAACTCATTCACTCGAACCTACTCTTCTTCCTTGTTAGGCTTTCAGTACTTTCTTGTCATTACATGATCCCTTCCTCAAAATGCTTCAGGTCCCAACAAAGGAACCATTTATTGGCTCAAGGGGTCCTGACCCAGGTTCGGAGTTCAAGGTTTTCCATCAAACCCCTATACTACTCACCCGAAGTAGTATGGGTGGGTGCTGGAACCAGGTTTCCGCACCCTGAGAAAGGGTAGGTAAGGCAAGAAAAGTTGCGTCCGGCCCTGTGATGCCCAGATCGCCTCTTTCTGAACAGGGTTTACAGGTCTCTTTTCGCATCCACATGTGCAAGGTCTATAGTGTTTGATAATTATATACTTCTATGACAGTAGCACAATATTGCATAAAAAAGAAAATAACAGATCCAGATACAGTAAACACACTTACACAGATCTTTCACAGCTTGAATACAGAATGCGCATAATACAAAAATTACCAATGATTCGCACAAATAGTACACATAGATTTAGTTCTTAAACAACCTTTCTTACTTATCAATTTATTAATTCCCTCTTACAATACCCGTCCCAACCTGCGCACACAACAGCAAGGTCCGCACACAACAGGACTCTGGATCTCCGCGCACACATCCAGCAGGAGTTCGTTCCCCAAAAACCCAAACAGATATACTAAACCATAGTTCGCATCAATAGCTCTTCATTTCTCTACCTTACAATTCAAAATGTTCCTCTATTTATAATAATCTATCGTAAACTTTCCTATGGTCCGCAAACCATGGTTTTCGGACCCCTGGTTTACCCTTTGACCCATTACAATGCTTTCAGGGTTTTGACCCATCTCAAAACCCCTGTGCTAGCCTAATTATAATAAAAAATATACAAAATCGAACCAGTTGCGCAGCTCGTAGGAGACCCTGTTCCAACACTTGGTGAAAAGGTTGAAGAATTTCTGATTTTACAAAAGGTGTTAAGGTCACTCCCCTTAAGATTTGATGCCAAAAATTTTTCTATAAAATAAATGAAAGGCCTTGATATGATGATGAATGAACTTCATGTGATTGTCATGGAATATAAAATGAGGATTATGAATGAGAATCTATCAAAGTGATAAGCAACTTTTAAAGAATCAAAGAAGATAAATAACATAGATAAAAATTCAAATAATAGCTCCAAAATTGAGTTAGATATAGAGGAAGCTCAACTTATGACAAAAATTAAGAAATTATCTAGTAAATATAAAGGTAAGATTCCCTTCAAATGTTTAAAATTTTTAAAGTAGGATTTTTTTTTGTAAAGTGTCCACATTTGAAAAATTAAAGTAGTGATGGTGAAGAAGAACATAACATTTGTAGAGTAAATCTCATCAAAGCAAAGGGTAAACATGAAAAGAATAATTTTCATAAGAAAAAGAAAAGTATATACTCCAAAGCATATAATGGATCATTTAAGGAGAACAATGAATGTATCTCTGATAGTCATAGAAAAGAGATTCTCTTCATGGCCATAAATACAAAGTTTGATGCCATGAAAAATCAATATAAAGAGAAATAAAAGATTGATTCAAAAGAGGAAGAAAATATCGAAACAAATGGTGAAGTGGATATTGAAGAAGATCTCATTTGTGCCTTAAGAAAACTAAAGAATATTAAGAGAAATAATTTGAAACAAAATGAGTAGTTGTAGAAATATGAATAAAAGGATCATGATTCAAAAGCTAAAATATCATGAAGTCTTAAAAAATAAAAATCACCATTATCAGCCTAAACATTCAACTAGAAGAGGAAAAGGATGACATAAGTGGTGAGAATCCAGCTAAAGTAAAATTAATAAATATGTAATTTTTTTTGGAAATACTGAGAGGGGGGGTGAATCAGTATTCCTTTCAATTAGAGCATTAGTTAATCTTCAATTATTATTAGTGTTTGTACAATGATAGCGATAAACAAAAGAAACACAAATGCACACAATTTTTAAGGTGGAAACCCACTCAGAGACAAAAACCACCTAATGCTTTTCTAATAATTCTTAAATATTCAACTCCAATTGAAAATAAAGCTCCAACTTCCTAGAATCTAGAAAAGCATTCTTCTCTAGCTCCCACTAGATGGATGCTCCAATGCCCGAGATTCTTCAGTATTCAACTGAACGGATGCCACAACACCCAATAAGCTACAACTCACCCTAGCGCCACCCTACCACCCTGAATTTTTCATAGGCTTGAACCTATTGGTGAATTCTTGCACCAGCCTAACACCACCCTACCACCCTATAGAAGAATAAAAGAAGAATGGACTCTCGTACCAGGGAAAATGGTCCACTTTACAATGATATAGAATGATGTAGAAGAAGAATACACACTAGACCATAACCCCAACTATGACACAACCACCTAATGATGATCCTAGACCTCCCGACATTTCCTCTTCAACTCTTAGCAGATAGACACTAGTACAATTTTTACAATAATGTACTTACAATGACTTAGTACAATGATACCTTTACAGTGACTGTATGCAGTGTTGCCCACTTGAAGACTTCATGTGATGAACTTCTTACTAATTTTCTGCATCTTGATTGCTGCTCTTGTCATGCTACCCTCTGTTGCACCTTGCTTTGTTTTGCTGCCCTAGAAAGTATGGTCCTTTGCAGCCTTGGACAACACATGATCTAGATTTTTTTTTTCCTTCTAGGAGCTTGATATTTAATCTGGTGTATCTCTGTTATTTTAGATCCCCAGTATGTGATTTTCGGCCTTGTAATAGTCCTCTGAGTCTTCTTTCCAATGCCATAGGTCTGACCCAATTTGGATTCTTCAAGGGAGAGTTATGCCCAATCTCTCATAATGCCCTAATTATGGACTGTTTCAGTAGAGCAAATTTTTCTTTATTCGGCTCTAAAATTGATACAATGAAAACTACAGTCCATGTAATATCTGCCACTTTTTACATAATTCCAATCCGATACTCAGAGAGAGAGTTATGACGATTTTCCCAAGGTCACTTCTTTGAGATGAATTTCAGGAGCTTGCAAAAACATTGACTTCCACAGATCATATATCCGAAAATATTGTGCACCTTGATCTGAAATTTTCACAGGAGCTTCCTAAGGATTTCAGCTTTGCCTCATAAAAATTTCAGCTTCTGAACGTTTGTAGAAAAAAAAGGTAGAGTGTAAATTCCATAATGACCTGTTTCCGATGGCGAAATCCCTCCATAAGGAGGATATGAGGATCACAATTTATATAAATGCTTAGGTTGAGAGGGGCTTCAAAAAGTGAACGTGGGAGGGATTTTAGGAGCTTAAAAATTATTAATTATTGACTTTTCAATGACCCATGCCACAACCCCATGGGGTTTTAGCCCACTAACTGGGCTTACAAACTTCAAACATGAATATCTCTCAAACCATGAAGAATTACGTGGCGTGCCATATATCAACGGAAACATCTCGACAAGTAGAAACCATTAAAAGAATTCTTGAACCAGAATATAGTAATTTGGTAGGTAAAAATTCCCATGCAATACTGGGGTAGCCCCTGGTGCTGCTTGGGTTGACATCAATGACAACCGCTAATCAACAAATTTATAATATGAAATTTTTTTGTTAAGAAAGGAATTGAGAAGTCAATTTCTTAGTTGAATAGAAGCTCAAAGTTTGAAATAGCGTTGAATCGCACTCTCCAACCGGCGATTCCCGGAAATATGTGGAACCTGTTGGAAATGTTGTCATTGATGGCAAAGGAGATGGCAAAGGAAGAACACCTGAGGCAGCAACAAGGCAAAGGAGATGGAAAAGGAAGAAAACCTGAGGCAGCAACAAGACAAAGAGAGCATCATAGCAACGAAGATGTAGAGAGGGTCAAGCAACAGAGACAGTGGTCATTTAAAGAAGCAGAGGGCAAGAAAAAGGAGAATTAAGGAGTAGCATCGACCTAGGAGCAAGATGAAACAAAGAGAGCATAAGACAAGTAGAGCATAGAAGAAACAAAGTCAACAGAGTCAGATGAGGTGTCGCAAAGTAGTGAGGATAGTAGAAGAGGGCCATTTAATAGCCGAGGAATGAGACAAGAGTGATGAGGAACAATTATTCAAGTGGGAAGATTGTGTAGAAAAATCTAGTGAAGTTAATTTGTGTTTTTTCACAATTATTCAAGTGGGAAGTCCGTGAAGCAAATCGTTGGGGACAATACATCAATTCATTCCCGCTAATGTAGCAAAGTTCGAAGTTGAGGAAAAGAACTATTGAATTGAAGGCATAGAAGATCTGAGCCTCATAGGATTTGCTACAAGTATAACGATGGGAGTGGATTCTATAGATGCAACAGAGGAAGGAGCACAAAGAAACTAAGACAAACGAGATATAGCAGAAAGGAAGAGACAAAGAAGTAACAGAGAGGCAACAAAGGAGGCAAGCACTCAGCAAAGAAGGCAAGTCAGCAAGCAGAGGAAGGCAAAAGAAGCACAGTGAAAGCAATAGAGGCAAAGCAAGAAGAATGTCAAAATGTAACAGTCATAGAAGCACGATGAAGAACGTTTATCGGAAGATAGAGACAGAGAGCAGTAGGGCTGTAAGCAGAGACGAGGGAGAGAGAAGTTATAAAACTCTAGAATCGCACTCTCCAACCGTCACAGCGACAGAGGCAGAGACAGAGGCAGAGAGCAGCTTTATAAAATTCCAGGAATCGCACTCTCCAACCGGCGGAGCACATATAACATATACAAACATTATTCGGGAATCGCTTCACTCCGACTGCAAAATATATGTATAAACTTATATATCGCTTATATACAAGCTGAAAGCACTTTATATCTATATAACCAAAGGTTCTATCAAAACGAAAATGGCTTATAAGGTGGGACTCTCTCACCCAATCGCAATCGGAGAAAAGGTTCAATTGCAAGTCTTTGTAATATGCTCCGATCAAGTGGCGGACTCGATGGCGTTATATGATGGAGTTAATCGGTTCAATCGCGTCTCGGATCTTAATCGCAATCGAAACTTTCCGATTGATCGCAAGTCTTTTGTAATATGCTCCGATCAAGTGGTGGACCCGATGGCGTTATACAATGGAGTTAATTGGTTCAATCGCGTCCGGGATCTTAATCGCAATCGGAACTTTCCGATTGATCGCAAGTCTTTTGTAAAATGTTGTGATTGAAGTGGCGGACCCGATCCTGTTATATGCGGGAGTTAATATATGCAAATCGCATCCATGTTCTAATCGCAATCGGAACTTTTCTATTATGCGCCCCGATTGCATTTGATTAAAGTTCGGACCCGATGGGTCTATAAATCATGGTTAATATATATTTGAGTTCCAGTCTAATCGCATCAAGACTCGGTTAATCGCATCGAGAATATATGAGCTGCGATTGCGATTGGAAGTTCGGACTCTGATGGAGGTATAAATTATAATTCAAACATGGTTGAAGTCCTTTCCCAATCGCATCGGCAAAGAACGATGGAACGAAAGTAATCAATGCATCGGAAAGCGTGATATGTGGGCCCCAGGGCGGAGTCATATATAATGAATTTGGTTTAATAAAGGTTTAATTGTATTGGCAGTCAATCCTTATGGACGTCGAAAGTTATTTGCAAATAAATTGCATATATTATATATGTTGAATAACGTTTGAATATGATCCTGTGGACATAACACATATGATATATAATGGTTATTGAGTTATATATATAACACGGTTGCGATAAGTCGCGTGGTCTCTAGACCCACTGGACCTCGCTCACTACGGAAGGAGATTATTAACGCTATACAAGCTTGTGATATATGTATGTTCCGCTAAGGAATGTTCCACATCAACAAGACACTCGTGGCATGAAAAGGGTTGGAATTGCCCCGATTTAAAAAGTTAGCAATTTCATTTCATTTATTTAAAAAGGCAGAGTTACATGTATGCAGTATGTTACACCCCACGAGAGTGATAAGAGCAAAAAAGAGCTGAAAAGAGATAAAACACAAATACAGTAAAAGACAAAGACACAGACATAGAAAAGACAAATGCAAGCAAAGAAGCCAAGAGACAAAACGAGTGAGTCTGGAGTTCTCATTCAAATTTGAATGTAAATGTTTTATTTAAAATTTATATTGTTGTGATGCATTGGCAAGTCTCCCGAAGAGAGCAAATATCCCACCGTAATATTAAAATAAGCACCTACAAAGCTTTTGCATTTTTTCCGAGTGAGTCGAAAAGAGATGAGAAGGCGAAAGGCAAAGAGACATGGTCGTCCCATTTCAAATTCAGTGGA
This sequence comes from Pinus albicaulis, assembly GCA_034641835.2. Classification (NCBI taxonomy): domain Eukaryota; kingdom Viridiplantae; phylum Streptophyta; class Pinopsida; order Pinales; family Pinaceae; genus Pinus; species Pinus albicaulis. The sequence goes on from CM076579.1 coordinate 1,609,228,228, forward strand.
ATAAAAACAAAGTCATGAAACTATTTTTTGTATAAAACGTGGTAATATCCAAGGGGAGAAAGTTGATGAAAAAGGAGTGAGAGAAGAAGAGAGTATGCGAAAAAATTAAAGAGAGTTGAAGAGAATAAGCAAGTCGCAAGAAGAATGTGAATAAGGAGGAACCGAGCAATGAAGAAGAAGGGGCTCGAGCAAAGATGATGCAGAGTTTGATATAAGATTTGATGAACAAGCAGAGAAGAAGGTATGGCAAACGCAGCCGATATCCAAGGTAAATCAGCAAGTGTTTTTCTTTTGAAAGAGTAAGGAAGTTGGAGCTTCCCTATCAAGTTGTAGCTTGATAGATGTCAGCTTGTAGCCGACCGAGGTAGGAGCCTCCGTAGGTTGGTGCCTCGCAGAAAATAGATGGGAGTTGGTGCTTCCACATCAAGTTGTAGCTTGATAAAATTTCGATTGTAGCCGATCGAGGTAGGAGCCTCCCGTAGGTTGGTGCCTCGGCAGAAAATAGATGGGAGTTGGAGCTTCCCTTGCAAGTTGTAGCTTGCGGAAATTGAGGTTGGAGCCTCCCCGTAGGTTGGTGCCTACGAAAATCGATGGTGAGAGGGAGTTGGAGCTTGCCCTTTGCATCACAACAATAATAAGATGTGGTTTTCTCCCTTTATGGGTTTCCACGTGATATCCGGTATCTATGTGCATGATGTCTATGTGTTGATATGATATATCTATTCTCGCTAATACTTGTCGCTAACATATTGAGACTACTCGGTACATTATCTAACTGCTTATTAATTGTCTGTCATAAATAAAGATTTCTCACACATTATGTTGATCATGAAATGAAGGTGTTAATAGAGTAAAATAAGTTTTAAAGGAAAATTTTTAAAATTCCATGAATGTGTTAAACTGATTCACCCCCCCCCTCTCAGTTTAACTAAGATTTCAACAATTGGTATTAGAGGGGGTTCCTTTGGTGCATGCCTAATAGCTTGAAGGAGATCTAGTTAAGTCATGGACTATCAAAATGTACCTGTGTTAAATACAACAAACTTTCTTGAATGGAGACATAAGGTTAAAACAGGATTATTGGCTTATGAACCTGAAGTATGGAAGCTTGTATGTGATGGTTACTACACGGACTCCCCCCACGTGAAAGAACAATGAGAGGAATGCCAAGGCAAAATGTGTAATATATAATAGTCTTCATAACAAGGACCTTGAGTTGATAATGGATTTAACCTCTCAAAAAGAAACTGGGATAGATTGCACTTCATGCATGGAGTAAACACTAAGGACGGCACCGACAAGAAGGATAAGAGAATTAAGAAGAAGAAAAATTCATGTCAACAGGAAAATATTCAATCAAATGAAGTACTGCTAGTGTGAATGGAGATAAGAACCATGAAGAAATTACAATGAAGAAAAAGCCAAGCTTGACATTGCTTTCGACTAAAATAGAAAATTTGAAAAATGAAAACAAAGACCTTAAGACAAGTGGTGCAAATATGTGATGAGAGAGAATATGAAGATAAGAAAGAAATTGTTGGCTCGAAGACATACCTTGAAGAAGCAAGGAAAATAGAAGACACTTTGCCGCAACAAATAGAGAGAGAAAAATCTAGAATGTGAAAAATTGGAAGAAGAAGTAGTGAACCTAAGAAAGAAATTAGAAAATGCCCAAAGAGATTTATTAATGAATACTCCTCAAAATGAAAAGCTCCTGACAGTTGGACCAGATTCTAAAGGCTCAAAGGTCACCTCATACAAGGTACGGGATAGGATATGAAGGTGAAACCGATAAGTCCAAGGTTGAAGATAACAAGAAAATCATTTTTTGTAAAAGTCAGTAAAGAATCAGAAACAGACTCAAACAAATTCCTACGAAGGTGAAACTACAGGGAACATGAGTTGTAAAGAAACAAACATAATCAAACGACAACATGAAAGAGCAGAGAATGAGAGGATGAAACAATCGACTACTAAAGGCTCATATGCTCCTAGGGATGAATTGAACAAATTTGGAAGATGTCAAAGGAGGTTCCTCCTCCTATGAAAATTAGCACATGTTTATCTTGTCATAAAACTGAGACATAATGCAAGATATTGTAAGACAAAGCCAATCCATCAACCAAAGAAAGGATGCAACAAAAGAGAAGAACCCCTCAAGCAAGCAAAGGGGAAAAAGACAATCTTCCACCAGTGTACACAAATCATTTCCATGGCTACCGTTATGCATGCAATGAATTTGGACATAAATATGTTGATTGTAAATTATGTTCAAAAAGGGGAATGAAATATTATACATCAGCTCAAATGCACCTTGGTCAAATAAGATGTTATGTATGCCTCAAGCATGGTCACAAAGCTAAAGACTCGTAATCTACCATATACATTAAATAACTCTAGACGAGATGATGGGATCAAAGAAAATCAAACAAAACTATGAATTTAAAAGAAGTGCTCGACATTATGAATAACCTCAATAAAGTTTGGAAGGAAAGAGAAAGGGGGAGCCTATTATCTCCATAACATAATGAATCTAGCATAGTCTCGTGGGGAGTCGCTCTACGAAACAAAGCAAATATCTAACTGAGCTTATAGATATGAAGCAAGATCCTCGAGGGGAGAGCGGTTTACATATTTACCCCATGAAAGTAGTCTAAGAAGAGCTCCTTGAATGATAACATCTATGAGATCGCAAGAGAAAGGAAGTTCCTCTAACAGAGATCTATGGAGGAAGAAGACCATCCGAAACTCACAAAGTAGCCAATAGAAATTGTTAGAAGGAGAACAAAGGCAAAGCAAAGGCATTTGACTAGTTAAACTCGTGTGAACACATGAGTTCTTGATGAATGATCCTATGTAATTGAGTCGAGTCCAATAGCTGTGGTATGGAAATTAGAGTGATTGTGTGGCAATTTACGTGGTGAAGAACCTTGTAGCATCGGTTTAGTGCGAATTTCTGTTCCACTCGTAAGACTAATGAACCATACTCTCGTGAATGAGTGTATGTGTGTGTGCTCGCGTAAGCAAAATGAAAGAATTGAAGAAGAATTGGTTTATTCATGAATTAGGGGTGTAATGCAGCTTGCAGATGAATTATTGAGCAATTATTCATTAATTGAGTGGCATAGGATTTGATTGAAGACTAAAACCCCCGTGAAGTCGGACCCGAGAAATCAAGCTAAGAATCAGCTCGTATATTCGAAAGAAGAATGTTTGATAATGTGTTGAAATGATGCCCAAACCGTATGTACTTGTGGGGAGGATATACAAATCCCGTGACGAGAATTTCGTATGAATGAGACCCTCGTATGTGAATATTTATAATAAATGCATAAGAAACCTCTCGCATAAGAATAAACGAAACCGTGTTATGTATGGTGGAAATATGCAAAGGTTATGTATGGTGCAAGGGTTGTGAATGGTGAAGCGGGAACCAGCAGTCAAATGCGCAATGTGAATGGTGGAGCGAAAACCTTCGTGAGCTGGGTTCGAATCATTATAATATACTCGAAAAAACGACTATTTAATAAAGAAGACCGAAAACCTTGGTGAAACACTCGTAGCAAAATCACTTATGGTTTCCGGATTATTTCTGCACCACTTTTGGTATGGAGGCGGTATTATCTAGAGGGTTAGCGATTCCATAAGATTTTTTGACACGTGGCATAGGTGGTATTGGAAGCCACCGTTTAACCCGCGATTTTGCAAGTTAACGTCGGCATCGGGACACCGAGCAGAATTTCTTAGGACCGTTGATTTGAAAAAGGGGGACATCCGGCGGTGAATATTCGATGAAGATACACGAAGTTTAATAAAAGTGCGCGGAAGATAGAGGAGGTACTGTGCATAGGTGGGCAAATCCCGAAAGTCTTATTATAAAGTTTGTTTTTTCAAAGCATGGAGTATTAATACAAGGTCGGGCGGCGAACTATAAAGTGAGCGGTATATTCAAATCTTCAAAGGTTTGTTATGAGGTCCGGTTGCGATTATTAAAAAAGGCATCAAGAAGCCATGATAACAGTTGAATTGGCATATAAAGCAAAGTGTATAAAGCAAGAGTGATTCTGAACTGTCATAGAAAATAAAATGCATGACATTCTTTCAAATCGGGATGACAGTAATAAGTAGCAGGTTAATGATGCCAAGATTAGATTCAATATATTGATGATTGTTGGTGTGAACGAAAGTGGAAAGATCAATAGTGGAAACTATGAGTTCATGTGAAGCTAAAATGAAATCTACATGGTTTATCAAGGTAATATCAATTGGTACTAGGTACAAATGTAGCATATCTATCAATAGAATATCATTCCAGTGGGGAGATCACTACCTAGGTAAGGATAAAAATGTGTCCTCGTGGATCAAAAGTATTATGGCAAACGTACATCAAGGTAGTATTCCTATAAGCTATCCTGGATTCTGCATCTCATTTTGAGAAGGTTAGTAGCAGAGCTAAAGGATCAAGCATTGTGTTTACACTTGAATCAAAGTATCTCAAGAATAAAGGACTAGCAAATGATTACCATCTCAAGCCCAAAAGTTTTAAAATCATCTAAATCATACTTCACTGACAAAGGATTTCATCGGTAATCCACCTTTAAAGAGAGATTGATCATTGACATACATACCCCCTTATGTCATAAAGAAAAGTGCATGGTTGATAAGTGAGATCGACTATACATTGAATGCATCCTACCTCAAGGTTTTGTTTTGAAAGTTCATTATGCAAGCGAGAAAGGCATTTGATCTCTTAGATCAAATTCAGTTAATTCATTGATCACATTTGTAACAAGAACCTTCAGCCTATTAAGGATAATGTCAACATCCTAGCTCATATCATCACCAACAGCAGAAAAGGTGTACTGCAGAATAAAGGATATATTGGCTCATCATAATTGAACAAATGCTAGACTCATGATGAGTATTGTAGAAGAAGACATATTCCATCTACAATATTCCTCAACGTAAATGTATTGGCACACTACATGTGAAAAGAGACTCGTATGTTTATTCAAGTTCAATATTCTCAAAAGTGTTCTCTCAACAAATATTGTACACCAAGATAGAGCAAGATGGTACAAATTCGAAGAAAAATGCCTAAACACATCTCGGAGAGAAAATGAAAAGATAGAATCTACACTAAGAATAGGCAACCCTTCGCCATTGATGTCAAAGGGGAGGAAAAGCGAGTAATAGAAGAAAGGGTTTTCTAAAAGAAGCTAGACAGAGGAAGACTTGGAGGAAGAATTGGATTATTGGTGGATGTGTTGCCATTAATGCCAAAGGGGGAGACTCATGGAAATGTTGTCATTGATGGAAAAGGAGATGGCAAAGGAAGAACACCCGAGGCAAAGCAACAAGGCAAAGGAGATGGCAAAGGAAGAACACCCTGAGGCAACAACAAGACAAAGAGAGCAAGATAGCAAAGAAGATGTAGAGAGGTTCAAGCAAAGAAAGACAGGGGTCATTTAAAGAAGCAGAGAGGCAGCAAAGGAGAATTAAGGAGTAGCATCAGCCTAGGAGCAGATGAAACAAAGAGAGCATAAGACAAGTAGAGCATAGAAGAAACAAAGGAAGCAGAGTCGATGAGGTGCTGCAAAGTAGTGAGGATGCAAAGAGAAGAGGGCCATTTAATAGCCGAGGAATGAGACAGAGTGATGAGGAACAATTATTCAAGTGGGAAGATTGTGTAGACAATCTAGTAGAAGCTAATTTGTGTTTTTTCACAATTATTCAAGTGGGAAGTCAGTGAAGCACTGTTGGGGAGAATACATCAATTCATTCTCCGCAGAATGTAGCAAAGTTCGAAGTTGAGGAAAAGAACTATTGAATTGAAGGCATAGAAGATCTGAGCCTCATAGGATTTGCTACAAGTATAACGTGTGGAGTGGGTTCTATAGATGCAACAGAGGAAGGAGCACAAAGAAACTAAGACAACAGATATAGCGAAAAAGAAGAGACAAAGAAGTAACAGAGAGGCAAAGAAGGAGGCAACACTCAGAGAAGAAGGTAGTGCGAGCAGAGAAGGCAAAAGAAGCACGATGAAAGCAATAGAGGCAAAGAAGAAGAATGTCAATATGTATAGCTCATAGAAGCACACACGAAAGAACGTATATCGGAAGATAGAGACGAGTGCGCAGCGAAAGAAGCAGAGACAGTAGAGACAGAGGAGAGAGAGCAGTTATAAAATTCCAGGAATCACACTCTCCAACCTGGATGACAGAGACAGAGACAGAGGCAGAGAGCAGTTATAAAATTCCGGGAATCGCACTCTCCAATCACGGAGCACATATAACATATACAAACATTATTCGGGAATCGCTTTCACTCTAGTGGCAAAATATATGTATAAACTTATATATCGCTTATATACAAGCGGAGCGCTTTATATCTATATAACCAAAGGTTCTATAAAAAACGAAATGGCTTATAAGGTGGGACCTCTCACCCAATCGCAATCGGAGAAAAGGTTCAATCGCAAGTCTTTTGTAATATGCTCCGATCAAGTGGCTGATCCGATGGCATTATACGATGGAGTTAATCGGTTCAATCGCGTCCGGGATCTTAATCGCAATCGGAACTTTCCGATTGATCGCAAGTCTTTTGTAATATGCTCCGATCAAGTGGTGGACCCGATGGCGTTATACAATGGAGTTAATTGGTCCAATCGCGTCGTGATCTTAATCGTAATCAGAACTTTCCGATTGATCGCAAGTCTTTTGTAAAAATGCCGCTGATTGAAGCATGCGGACTGATCCTCGTTATATGCGGAGTTAATATATGCAAATCGCATCCATGTTCGATCGCAATCGAAACTTTTCTATTATGCACCTCGATTGCATTTGATTAAAGTTCTGACCCGATGGGTCTATAAATCATGGTTATTATATATTTGAGTTCCAGTGTCTAATCGCATCGTGACTCTGTCAATCGTGATCGGAGAATATATGAGTTGCGATTGCGATTGGAATTCGGACCCGATGGAGGTATAAATTATAATTCAAACATGGTTGAAGTCCTTTCCCAATCGCATCGACAAAGAACGAAAGAAACGAGTAATCAATGCATCGGAAAGCGTGATATGTGGGCTCGTGCGGAGTCATATATAATGAATTTGGTTTAATAAAGGTTTAATTGTATTGGCGTCTAATCCTTATGGATCGTCGTATATTTGTAAATAAATTGCATATATTATATATGTTGAATAACGTTTGAATATGATCCGGGGACATAACACATATGATATATAATGGTTATTGAGTTATATATATAACACGTGTTATGATAAGTCGCGTGGTCTCTAGACCCACGAACCTCGCTTTATGGGGAAGGCGATTATTAACGCTATACGATTGTGATATATGTATGTTCCGCATGCGAAATGTTCCACATCAACAAGACACTCGTGGGTATGAAAAGGGTTGGAATTGCCCTCGATTTAAAAAGTTAGCAATTGCATTTCATTTATTTAAAAGGAAGAGTTACACGTATGCAGATGTTACACCGCACAGAGGACATAAGAGCAAAAAAGAGCTCAAAAGAGATAAAACACAGCTGCGTAAAAGACAAAGACATGATCAGAGAAAAGACAAATGCGCAGCAAGCCAAGAGACAAAACGAGTGGAGCTGGAGTTCTCATTCAAATTTGAATGTAAATGTTTTATTTAAAATTTATATTGTTGTGATGCATTGGCAAGTCTCCGTAAGAGAGCAAATATCCCAACGTAATATTAAAATAAGCACCTACAAGCTACATTTTTTCTGAAAGTGAGCCGAAAAGAGATGAGAAGGCGAGAGGCAAAGAGACATGGTCGTCCCATTTTGAATTCGAGTGGAATACAAATAGTCATGAAACTATTTTTTGTATAAAACAGGGTAATATCCAAGGGGATAAAGTTGATGAAAAAAGGAGTGAGAGAAGAAGAGAGTATGCAACGTAATTAAAGAGAGTTGAAGAGAATAAGCAAGTCGCAAGAAGAATGTGAATAAGGAGGAACCGAGCAATGAAGAAGAAGGGGGCCGAGCAGAGATGATGCAGTGTCCGATATAAGATTTGATGAAAAACGAGAAGAAGGCACTGTAAACGTGAGCCGATATCCAAGGTAAATCAACAAGTGTTTTTCTTTTGAAAGCGTAAGGAAGTTGGAGCTTCCCATCAAGTTGTAGCTTGATAGATGTCGACTGTAAACTGACTGAGGTAGGAGCCTCCCGTAGGTTGGTGCTCGCAGAAAATAGATGTGAGTTGGTGCTTCCACATCAAGTTGTAGCTTGATAAAATGTCAGCTTGTAGTCGATCGAGGTAGGAGCCTCGTAGGTTGGTGCCTCATGAAAAATAGATGGGAGTTGGAGCTTCTTGCAAGTTGTAGCTTGCGTAACTGAGGTTGGAGCCTCCCGTAGGTTGGTGCCCGCAGAAAATCAGTGGGTGAGAGGGAGTTGGAGCTTGCCTTTGCATCACAACAATAATAAGATGTGGTTTTCTCCCTTTGTGGGTTTCTCACGTATATCCGGTATCTATGTGCATGATGTCTATGTGTTGATATGATATATCTATTCTCGCTAATACTTGCTGCTAACATATTAAGACTACTCGGTACATTATCTAATCTCGTTTATTAATTGTCGCTCATAAATAAAGATTGCTCACACATTATGTTGATCATGAAATGAAGGTGTTAATAAAGTAAAATAAGTTTTAAAGGAAAAGTTTTAAAAGTCCATGAATGTGTTAAACTGATTCACCCCCCCCCCCTCTCAGTTTAACTAAGAGTTCAACAGAACCAACGGAAAACTGATAACGAATGTTTAGGTTAAATGATAGAGGATATGACCAACTTTCTTACTTTGAAGGAAATAAATGGAGGTAGTGTAAAATTTGGAGATAATACTGCTACAAGGATAACTAGAAAATATACTCTTGGTCTTGATAATGAAAATAATAAAATAGTAAATTCCTTGTGTGTTGAAGTTCTAAAATATAATATTATTAATGTTGGTCACATGTAAAAACAAGGACACACTCTCATGTTTCATTCTCAAGATGTGAGATAAGGAATGAAGGCCCAAAAAGATTAGTGGAAAGTGTGAATATAACCTCAAATAATGCATATATTCTCAATTAAATCAAAGGATAAAAATTCTATATGGGAAAAATAGATGAAAGTTGGTTATATCATAGAAGAATGGGCCATATGAAATTTTATAATCTAGTGAAAATCAATAGTAAACTAGTAGTGAGAGACACACCAAAGATCATAAAATGTTTAAAAATTATTTGCAAGCAATGTTAACATGGGAAGTAGACAAGAGAAATAATTAATTCAAGGGAATAATCAACATCTACACCATTAGAACTTGTACATACAGACCTTCGTGGGCTAGCAAGAAAAAAAATTACAATGTGAAAATTACTTCATGGTACTCATTGATGATTATTGAAGAATGACATGGGTTTCATTCCTCAAAGATAAATATTAAGCATTTGAGAATTTTAAACATTTCAAAACCTTGGTTGAAAATGAAATTCATTTAAAAATTCAAGTTCTTAATATCAGATAGAGGTGGTGTGTTTATCTCAATTTGAATTTGAATAATTTTGTGAGATTCATGGAATAGGGAGACACCTTTTAGCTACAAGAACTCCATATTAGAATGGAGTGGTTGAAAGGAATGATTGAACCATACAACATATGGATATAATAAATTTGAATGAATCCCAACTATCAAAAACGTTTCATAGATTTTTAGTCAACATACCAAATAGAGGGAAAGTCGACAATAGAAAAACACCCTATGAATTATTGACAGGTATAAAAACAACAGTTAAATAATTCAAATTTTTTGGAACAAGGGTTATATATATGATGAGGATTTGAGAAAATTTTACTTCAAAGTTGATGAAGGTGTCTTTCTTGGTTATTCATCAAGAAGCAAAACGTATAAATGTTACAATAAAGTGTTGCACAAAATGGTAGAGAGTGGCAACGTAAAATTGGATGGAGCAATACATTATAAGGTGAAAGAACAAGTAAATTTTCAAACATAGGAGCCACAGTTCAAAGAGGAAAAATACAAATAAGGAGAATAAAATGAAGAAGAAGAAATATAATGAAAAGATGCAAATACACCATCTAGATTTCTCCAAAAGAATCATTCAAAAAATGTAATTCTTGATGATAAAGATATTGGAGTGTATATTAGAAGAATATTAGCAAGTGGAACAAAACATGCAAACCTGTCCTTGTTATCTAAAATAAATCATAAGAATTTTACAAAAGATAATAGAGATAAACATTGAATTGATGCTATGGAATAAGAGCTAATCAAATCAAGAAGAATGAGACATGGAAACTTGTTCCAAGGCCAAAATATAAATGTGATTGGAGCATAGTGGGTTTTAAAGAACAAGTTGAATGAAGATGGGCAAGTAATAAGAAATAAAGCATGTTTGGTTTGCTAATTCTATGCTCAATTTCAAGGTAACAATTTTAAAGAAACCTTTTCCCTAATTGTAAGACTAGAAGTTATCTGAATATTTTTGGCATTTTTTGTTTCAATAACTTCAAAGTCTTTAAAATGGATGTCAATTCATCCTTTCTCAATGGAAATCTATAAGAAGAGGTATACATTAAACAACCAAAAGGGTTATTATTATCAGAAAATGAGGATCATGTGCACAAATTGAAGAAAGCACTTTATGGGCTAAAGAAATTCATCGAAGCTTGGGATTCACAACTTTATAAACATTTACAACAACAAGGCTTCAAAATAGCAATTCCAAGCAAAAAAATCTACATCAAGTTAAAAATTTAAAATTGATTATTTTTTGTGATTTATGTAAATGCCATTATTTTTGGAGGGAGTATGAATAAAATGTTCTAAGAGTTTACAATGGAAATGTAAGAGGAATTTGAATTTTATAATTTATTGTATTGGGCCAATATTTCATCAGTAGTTGTGGCCATGTAATTTTGAACTTTTAATAAAAATGGTAGGAATAATATAGAAGCCCTTGGTACCAATTTGGTCCCTCCCTATTACATGTTTTGCACCACTGATTATTTCAAGTTCCTTATCATCCTCAGTCTGCGACTTCTTCTTATTCTTCTTGGAATTTTTCGTCTTGATCTTGCCAAAATTTTTATCTCTTTTCTTCACGTATTCATCCTTATTTTCATCATCCTTATCACCTCCAATCTCCTCCTTTGGAGCACCATCAACAACTTCATCTATATCCATGTTCATGAGTTCATCAAGTTTTTTAGAATCCTTGTCTAACTTAGGATCTTCATTTTTTTTGGCTTCTCAAAAAATAAAATATCCTTCTAAAACTCAACATTGTCATTTCCATTCAAATTTATCTTGTCCTTCCCATTTCCCATAACATAAACACTTAAGATTAGCATGGATGGCTTGCTGTTACAGAGAAATTTTCGTCAAATCTTTCACTCAAAAAAAATTTGTAATACCTGTGGGTTCAAATAAGTGCAACACTAGTTTTTTTTTAACAGACACACCTCACCACTACACAAACCAAGTAGGCACTAAATTTTGAAACTAAGGATGAGTGTGATACCATCTCTATCATATCCATGATATAATGCATAACCTTGTTAGACTAATCCTGGTCAATATGATCAGGATCTTTATCAACACCTTTTCTAAAATGATCATTGACAACATGACTTAAACATTGTGCTTTTTAGTTTTCTTCAAATTCATCATGGATACTCTCATGTAAAAAGGTTCATAACCTAGGGAAACAACATTGATCCTGATTAAAAAAAAATTGAAGTGAACTAGCTCCATGTCCTAATAAACGTCATCATTCTTGCATACAATAAAAGGGGACTTCCCTCCATGTTCTAATTTCACTAGCTTAATGTTTCTCTTAGAAGCTAACTCAAGCATTGCTTTACTCGTATCAATTGATCCTTAGGAAGGAACCTTATCAATATCAACATGTATTGCAACTGAAACTCTTGTAGTTGGACCATATCCCGAAATTACATTCAAGATTCTTGAAATTAGGTCAATCTGATGTTGAATATCCCACATTGGTGGAATACCCTTAGGTAACTCATTTGGTATAACATCAACATATTATTCTCTTACCTTTATTTATTCAATAGGTATTGGTATGTATTCTCCTTCTCCTCTTTGCATCATTAACACATAAAAAAATTCCTTTTACCTTCAATCCCTTAAAATTTGTATTTTACACAACGCGTTCTTAGCTTTTTAATGAGCCCCAGTATTGCAACAAGAATGTTGCAACTCTAGATGCTATCGACTTAAATTATCAACCCAAGGTTCGTACAAACTTAAGAGGGGTCGATATTGTATGTGAAACAAACACCTTCATATTTCTAGTTTGACTCCATTTGATGCAAGTGAAAGAAGGAAATGAGAAAATATATAGGTAAGCCACCAATCCTAAGTTGCAAAAGTAAATAACAATAAGAAAACTTATTCTACTTTTGCTAGAAATTAAATGACAGAAAGGAAATATAGTCTACTTGCAAAAGGTAAAGAACAATGAAATCTAAGAAAATAATATCTATATTTATGGAAAATAAATGACGTTAAAGGAAATATATTCTATTGATTAGGAAAGAAAATTCATAGATTAATTTTCCAAGAAGGAAGGCACACTTTGCTTAAAGTAAATTGCGGAAATGAAATCTAGACTAATTGGAGAAATAAACATTCAATAAGAGAGAAAATTAAGTGCTAAATGGTGACATAACCAATAATAAACTCAACCAAAGTAGTATTATATAATTCATAGGTTATAAATCTTCTTCCACCATGAATTTGGAGTGAATTTGGGCAAGGAAGATATCAAAAACAAATTTCTACAAGTTTGCTACTTCTTGAGATAACTTGCCGAATTCCCAAGAAAATAAATTGAAAATGATATGGGGAAATTTTTGTTACTAATTAGGATGCCTTAGTAGTCCAACCCAAGTGGGATAACTCAAAAATACCCCTGTTAACATGTGTGAAAATATAGCAGAAAAATACTGCTCTAAAAACCGGAAATTCAAGAATTAGTGAGCTAATTAACCTATCAATGCCAAACTTGATCAAGTGAAAATGATACGGGAATTTTTTATTATTAATTAGAATGTTTTTAGGAATCAATAAAAGTGGAATCAACTCAAAAGAGACTTAACATGTGCTAAAATATAGCAGAAAATTACTACTAGAAACCAGGAATTTCAGAGCAATGAACTAGTAAGCTAATCTTAGTGCCCAAATTCCTAGGCTAATCAAGTGAAAATTTTATGGGGTAAATTTTGTTATTAGTTCGGATTTTTCAAAGCTTCAATAAAATTATAATAAACTTGAAATAAATTCATTAATACATTCTAAAAATTAGTAGAAAATTACTACTATTTTGCTACAAGATACTTCTAGAAATTTCAAAATTGTGAACTAGTACTAAACCAATCCAAGTAGATCAATCATGGATATGAATTGTAAGGTTGTTTTAAATATGAATCATTCTTGTGAATTCATATATAACCTAAAAAAATCTCACTTCAATCATTTAACCAATATAACCTACAACAAATGAAACATGAATACTAAATGCAGAAAAATGAAAAACAAAAATAGAAAATCCAAGTGAAAACATTCAAAGAAGGTAAATAAATTGTACACTAAGTCTCTAAAGCTCCTGGGATGGCCATTCCCAAGGATAATAAGATTAATATTAAGGAAACTAAGCTTTAGAAGCTAAAAATGACACCAAACTTCATTATTTGAATCAATCCAAATACATCCCTGCTAGAAATGAAAGTAGAGCTGCAAAACAACACATTTTCTCCACAATAAGACTAAGAAATACATTATTCTAGAGGAAAATTAGAATTTTTACTTATAAAAATACATGGGGAAACATCCTCCTTGAAAGGAGGCAACCTTCCCCCCCAAAATCCCTCAAAAAGTGGATGTGGTTCCCAACATTAGAAATCTTTATTAAATGACATGGAGCAAATTCCTAGATTTTCTCAATCACCGGAGCTACATAATATGTTCAATAATTTCATCATATCTCGTTCATTTATTATACAATCTTGTTCCGTCGTGTAGCAAGGAGCAAGTCCCTATATTATCTCGACCTCCAAATCCTCATAATCCACCCAATATTCTCACAATATTCTACAAAAATTAATAATTTTAGGCACATAATATGAAATTATCTCTAAACCTTCCTAATGAACATATTAAAGCTAAAAAAAATTCATCCAATGCAAAAATAAAGGTTTAATGTGCTAAAGGATGGTCAAATCAACCTTAATTTGTATCTAATATGGAGGCCCATCACTTTTCCTTCATCCTTAAGGGGTATTAAGATGAGATTAGGTTCATACTTCCAAAATGTATATATATTTTTCTCACCACCATGCATGTATTTTCTGTCATATTTCCATGGCCTCCCCAACAACATATGGCATGCATCCATTTGGATGACATCAAACCATATTTCATCTTTGTAAGTCTTTCCTATATAAAACTTGACCAAACACCTTTTGTCAATAGTGACTTCATTTCCCTTTTTAAATTGTGCAATTCGGTAAGGATGTGGATGTTTATCAAAGTGTAGGTTCAATTTATCTACTATCTCTCTAGAAACCATATTCTCATAACTATTGTTATCAACAATAATTTGACATACCTTTCCCCCAAAAGTACACCTGGTTCGAAAGATATTTGTTCGAAGCCAAGAATATTCATTGTTAAAAATATGTATTTACTGCTTTTATAGAATCACCATTGCTCTCCTCATCATGAGATTCTCCCCTACATTTGATGAAACTTGATTTTTAACTCCTTCTTCATTCTCAGCTTGGGCCAATTTTAATCTAGGCTACACTCCTTGTTTATACTCTTTCATATTATAATTTGGACATTCAAATGCTTTATGACCCTCTTCACCACACATAAAACAAACAAAGGGTCTTCATTGGTTTCCCAATCCTCTGCCACCATTGCAACCTCCACCCCTCTGAAATCCTCTTCCTCTTTGTTTATTTTGGTTATTTTTTCGAGTATATTTTGATTTATTTGCTCCTTGGGATGATTCTCCTCTAATATAGTTTGAACCACCTTGCAATGAAGATGATGTATCCCTCCTTTCTCCTCTATTCTTTTGATAATATTGTCGTTTTTGTTTTTCCTTGGCTTTTAAGGTTAACTGGTTTTCCCCTTCCATGTTGCTAACCCTATGCATGGTCATTTCATCTTGGATAGAAAAATTTAGACAATTCACATACCTTGAATCCAATTTCTCATCAATTTATTAGTTATCCATACATACAGACAATTCATAAAACTCCTTCATGATGTCTTCCACAATAGATGTGTTTTTCTTCAAGCCTTGAAATCTATGAAAAAGGTTTTGTGTGTAGTCTAAAGGAAGAAATTTCCCTCTCAACTTCTTCTCCATATTATTCTAGGTCCTAATTTTGTCTTTTCCATTTTTTTTTCTCTCTTTCTACAAATGATCCCACCATGTCATTGCATGACCCTTCAATTTGGTGCATGCGAATTTTATCTTTCCTTTGTCATAAGTTTCCATTCAAAATATTTTTCCATGTTGTTCAACCAATTTATTAACCCTTCTGGTTTAAGGCTACCTGCATACTCTTAAACTTCCATTTTGATCCCATCATTTTTTCCTTATAGATCCCTGATAATTCACTCTACAAAATTCATGCACTATAAATGTTCTTTTTCAAGTTTTGCATGTTGATCTACATCTCTGTTGTTTATGTCTTCATCAGATGCATATCCTCTTATTATCATTCTTTTCATTTCCAACATGTTTGTAAGATCTACTAATTTTTTTTGGAGATTATGCATATCTAGATGCATATGAGCAAGACTCTCTCTTCCTCTCCCAACCATATTCTTGCTCTAATACCAAATGGTGTTATAACAAAAAAACTAGACTGCAATTTCTATTGGATTAAACATACTGGAACAAATTTGATTAATAAAAATTTATGTCTATACATATGAGTAATCATCCTTTCTCCTTGGCCTAATTATGTAGTGACGACCTTTCCTTCTGTCCTCACTATCCTCATCCTCTAGCCTCTTTTTTTTCCATCCCCCCTTTACAATGTAAAATAAACATTTATCTACAATACAAAAATTACCCTGATTGGGTAGTTGTTTCCAAAAAATATAAATATAACTCAAGGAACATTGTTTTTCTACTCATTATGCTAATTACATGCATAAAATAAAAGATAATTGTTAATTACAATTTTGGAAAAAATAAATCTAGAAAAGGCACTAAAAGCCTAATTTGAGGCCTCATATGAAGGAATTTTCACCCCAAAGTGTCAATATTTCTCAACATATATTTAATTACATGCATACATATTTCTCAATTCTATGAAGGCATATTCATTTCACAAGCCAAGTACATCAAGGAGATGTTGAAGAAATTTAGAATGGAAGATTGTGCACTAGTCAACACACCCATGGTCATAGGTTGTAAATTGAGAAAAGATGATGAATCTTCGAAAGAAAATCAAACATTGTAAAGGAAATGATTGAAAGTATACAATATGTGATGACACCAAGGCACAAGGTTCATTGTGAATAATCCCTCATCGAGGTTTCATGTTTAGTTTCCCTACTCATGTGTATGGATAATGACATGAATTTGAAGAAGTATAAGTTGAAATTTTGAAATACACACACACATCAATAAAACACTTTATATATGGGAATATTGGGATGTTGAAACTATAATTATATTTTTCAGGATAATGACATGAATTTCAAGAAGACAAATTTGAAAATTCAAGATGCACACACACACATCAGTAAAACACATTATAGATGGGAATAATGGGAAGTTGAAACTAGAAATATTGTGCTTTTCCATACTAGATGCATAAGACAATGCTTAAAATTCAGAGATCTATTTTTTGAAAAAAATATACAGAGCGAAATGTATTTAATAGCAACAACAACAACAACAATAATAATAATAATAATTCAATTTTAAGGTCACGACAAAGCGAGACACCAAATTGGTGTATGAGACTCCCTTATTTGTGAACAAGGGATCCACCTTCATGTAGCAATTTAACTGTTAAAATATATGGATACATACATACTCTACCACCCTCAAGATTTGAATAAATGGCCTCTTAGGAGGAAACATATGTTTATCCAATTAAAAGTTCAAATATAAAAACAATAAAATAATTTCCATTTTTTTTTGTAATGGTATAACTTGATTAATTCAAAAATAAAAACATCTTTTAAATACTTTTAATTTCATTATAAAATATTATTTCAAATTATAAATGCAAGATAATTAATCTTTAAAAAATACTAAATCTAAATTATATTAACAAAATAAGTCTATTAACTAAGATAATGTTGAAAATTTGTACATCTTAGAATTTTTTTGGAATTAATCTATTCTGGTAAGAGGAATTTGGTTGAACTAAATTATATTTTTCCTTTGGGTTTATTATTAAGTTAATTGTGCTTATTATTAAATGACATGTTTCTTTTTATCATATTTATAAGTGATTCAATTATAAAATTTGTTTAAAGCAACATAAATTTTGAAACGGGAACTATAAACTCAAAACGGGAACTCTAGCCAATTAACACCAAAAAAACATGAAAAATAACCTTGAAAAAAATGTTGATGCTGGAATACTATAATTTTGGAAAACCTTAAATCTTTGACAATTTTTCAACCATGACGTTATGGAAAAAAATTTAACTATTTTTTTTTTTTAAATGAACACCTAAATGAAAAAGTGAGTATTCCATGAGGAGTTTATTTTTTAAATGATAAAAATATGATGACTTTAAAATAATAGTCTGACGCATTGTAAAAATAAAATAAAATGCGACCATCAAATTGACACATAACATAGGCAAACTCGACTCATTGAAATGAAAAATTAAATATCAACGATTAAATTGACACATTTTGAGGGCGGGCTCGATCTTTTACAACGAAAACTTTAAAATTGACAATCAAAATCAGACATAATGAGATGAGGTTGGTAGCCGAGGATCGACCCAAACCCTATAGGAAAAAAATTAAATAAAACAAAATAATAAATAAATGTATAAAAATGAAAAAATATAAAAGAAAACAAAAATTAAAACATTGAAAAAAAATACAAAAGGTTTAAAAAATAATAATAGATAAATAAATTTCAGGGGGTCTTGAATATACGATGATTGGGTGGGTTGTTTATGCACTCATTGATGTGAAGTCATCGCTTCAATTCCCCGCCTCGATCGGGGTGATGTATTTGGACATGATGATGAAGATGTAGTCCTACTCAACTTGCAAAATAATAATAATATATAAATAAAAATATATATTTAAACAAAAAGAAATTAAAAAACACGAAAACAAAATTATTGAGAAAAACAAAATAAAAAAGAAACACACAAAAAGGTGATAAGAAGTAGATAACACCCGTGCTTAGTTGATTGAGAATTATGCATTAGCCATTATCTATCTATATTAATACGCTTCGATGTTTCCCTAACTGGAACTAGCTACGCACTTCTACCGAAGTTGTATTGATTAAGCATTAGCCATTTTCTATCTATATTAATACGCTTGGATGCTTCCCTAACTAAAACTAGCTACGCACTTCTATTGAAGTTATTAGAACATAAAAAAAATTTAAAAACATGACAAAAAAAACAAATATCAGAACATGGCAAAAACAAAATACAAATATAAAAATATGTGTGAGATTGACCAAAAAAAGACAAATGAAACATAAAAAAAAACCAAAACAAAATTATTTAAAAAAAAAACTATAATAATTAAAAAAAATACAAAACATATTTTAAAACACAAATAATTAAAAAAATAGAAGATTAAGAAGAAAGAAACAAAAGAAAAAAAAAGAGAAAAGAAAAAAAAATTGAATAATTAAAAAAAAACCATAATTTTTTTTATTTTAAAGCCTTACATTTAAATTAAAAGCCTAAACCAATAATAATAAAAACATAAAAACAAGAAAAAAAAAATTACACTTTAAAATTAAACTAAAAATAGTAAAAAAAAATATTAAAAACAAAACTAAAAAAAAATTATGTTGCCTAGCTGAGTAGCTGAGTGCCCAAAGGGGACAAGGCCAATTATGAGAATCAACCTACTCCATGTGGTCGCTTGGTCATTGGATAGGGCTGTCATGGGAGCTGTGACCATAGCTCCCACGACCACCCAGCCCGGCAGCTGAGCAGCCACAATAGGCAAGGTCATGGGAGCTACAGCCAGGTAGCATACAAAATTTTTATTTTTATTTTAAATTATTTGTATTTCTTAATTTTTTTAGTTATGATTTTTTTTTTTAAGTCTACTTTTCCAGTTTTTTTTTTTTTTTTTTAAATTTAATTTTAAAGTGTGATTTTTTTTATATGTTTTTTAAATTTTTATTATAATTTGTTTATCTTTTTAGTTTAAATTTAGGGTTTTTTTTCTTTTAATCATGGTTTTTTTTTAATTATGTAAAATTGTTTTGTAACTTTTTTTTTCTTATTTTTTTTTTTAAATTATGTGTTTTGAAAAATGTTTTTTTTTAAAGTAAATTTTGATTTTTTAACATTTTTAATGTTTTTGTTTTGTCTTTTCATATACAATTTTATATTTGATTTTTTACATATTTTTAATGTTATATATTTTTTTAAATTTTGCAAAAAAAAAAAAAAAAAATTATCTTAAAAAAAAACATTGCAAAGAAAAACAAAAAACATATCTTTGAAAAACTCTTAAAAAACTAATATTTTAGGATGAAAAGCACTAGGAGAAATAAGAAAATTTTAAAATTTGTTAAATAATCAACATTCAAAAAATAATTGTGTATACTTAGGACATAAGAACATTTAAAATGTCAAAAATGTCTTTAAAAAAATAAATGTTGATGTTTTTCAAAATATGCATGAAAATCATCAACATTTAAAAAAAATTATTGAGACTTAATACAATAGAAAATTTAAAATGTAAAAAATAAGTCCTCTAAAAAAATGGGTCGATGTTGCATTAACACTTTTTAAAATTAACATGAAAATCACTAACATTTTAAAAAAAAAAAAATCGATACATAAGAAAATTTAAAGTGTCAAAAACATGCTCCCAAAAAACAAAGTGTATTATGGAAGAGCACTTTTCAAAATCGGATTACTTTTGCTACCTCAAAAAACAAATACTCATTTCCATTATCGTTTCAAAGTTTACATTTTTTTTATTTTATAATATTTTATATCGACAAATTTTCCATAAGTTAATTGTGTTTATTATTAAATTATATATTTTTTTTAATATTTGTAAGTGATTCAATTATAAAATTATCCAAAATTAAAATTAATTCAATTTAATAATTGAAGTTAAAATTGATCAGTAAATAATTTATATGAATGTATGTTAAAAAATAATAAAAAATAATAGAATGATATAATTTTTTATTTATTATAACTAAAAATAAACATCAATTTTGAGCATTACCTATCACATCTAAAATAACATATTGACAAAGAGCCTTGTGTTTATGGTAAATGTTTACAAATTATATTTTTTTACGATTTTTTTGGTGAAACATATATTTTTCCTATATATTTTTAGAGAAAGTTATATATTTGAAAGTGGAGATCATTACTAAACTACAATACATATTGGGTGATTAGTTTAAAATTAGATAAATGGAAATAAATGTATCTAATTTCAAATGGAAAGATTAAATATTTTGAAATGCAAATATGTTTTAAATTATTAAACCAAAGTTATTAAATTTAATAATGTTAATATTATATTTAATAATAGTAGTAATATTAATATTAAATTTAATGATGTTTTTTACAAGACACGAGAGTAAAATTTATAAAAAAATTACATCAAATTAATATTTTCAAATATTACAATTTTGATGTGGAAATATTTATGTCTTTAAAGATTTTAATGTATTTGTAAAATATGGTTTTTATTTTCAAAAATTCATTTTACAAATATTTAATTAAAAGATTTATATTGTAGTTTTTTTTATTTATATAGTTATTTTCATTTTTATTTTAGAACAACATTAAATTTTTATTTTTATTATTATTTTATTAGAAACATGGCATTCTTACACATCCCCTTATATTAAATTATAAAATATATCTCTCAATATAATCATAATTACTTCTAAAAAAAATAACCAACTTATTTTATTTTATTTTATATGTAAATTAATTAATTAATAAACATATTTTATTTTATTTTATAAAATTATTTTTCATAATAAAAAATTGTAATTTTATTTAATTAATAAAAAATTTAACATTACCATCATCACACTCATTCATTTTGTCATCCTACATAGATTCCATATAATACAATTCAGTCCAATATGTCCTTTAAGACCATCGATTTCAATGGTGACTCTTTTACTATACGTACATATAAGGTAGTGTCGTTGATACTAGCTTGATTTTGGAGTATCCAATAACATGGGTACATCATGCGTTCCAATTTTGGCGTATGTAGCTATGATTTTGAGGTTGGGATTTATGCTTGGGTCAACATTATAATTCAATTATTCTCGACGATGTCTTGTACTCCTAAGACTATGGGTCAACATTATAATTCAATATGGGTACATTAGTTTTGTTTTGTAATAATCAAGATGGGTTGCATTCATAACACCATTATTGCCAAAGTTGGGTTGCATTTATAAATAACATGAGTTTCATTCTATGTTACATCTAGAGCCTTTTTGATGGCTCACCATTGTAATTACAATTGTTCTTAAAAGTTGGTATTGACAAAAGCTCCAAGTTGGTGAAATTATATCAAGTTGATACCTTGTAACTCAAAAGTAGGAAATATCAATTCCAATATTACTAATGCTATATCTCTTTTCAAGTTAATGAGTTGATGTCATTAAAAGACCACATGTTGCATGTCAATCAATAATGGTATCACATGTTACATCTCTTTTTGTAGCTTTCAAAAACTATTAGAATCACTTCAACATGTGAGTAGGCTCTATTACATCTTTACATCACATTTAAGGTGGTAAAAATCGACAAATTTAGGAAAATGGGTGAAATATGTTTTATTTTATATTATAATTTTTAAAGAAATATATATTTAAAATTAATATTTTTAGAATTGGTATTGAATTTTGTTATGTTAAATTTAAATAAAAATCATATTTGTCAGTCAAGTCTTACCACTAGTACAAAATGACTGATTAGTTACTAAAAAAATGACTAAAATTTGCATATAAATGACTATTTTTCGGTTGGTGATCAATAGTAGTTAATTTACAGTGTCTTATAACATGACCAACTTTTGGTCGTTTTTAGCTTAGTCATTAATTGGTTATCTCAATTTTGTTGTCTAGTTGTATATTTGGTCATTAATTTAGTCATTAATTTGATCATTAATTTAATCATTGCTTTGGTCATTAATTTGGTCATTGATTTGGTTATTGATTTAATCTTTGATTTGATCATTAATTGTCACAATTAATGACCAAATATACAACAAAATATATTACTATATGATCACCCAAGAAAACCAATTAATGACCAAAGAAATATGACCGAAATGTTGGTTTTGTTATAAGATACTGTAAATTAGCTACTAATAGTCATATATATGCAAATTTTAGTCATCATTTGAAACCAATTAATGACCGAAGAAATATGACTAGATTTTAGTCGTGTTATAAGATAATGTAAATTAGCTACTAATAATTGTATATATACAAAATTGAGTCGTCATTTGTAGTCACAAATTTATCATTTGCAGTAGTCATGTATTCATTATATAAACGACTAATCTAGCAGTTTATATTCATTCATTTACTTTCATTAATAATCATTATAAATGAATAATTTGGTCGTATATTTATTTTATTTTTGTTCATTGTTAATTAATATAAACTACTATTTTAATAGTTTTAGATTGATTTTATGTGTTCATTATTAATCAACATACATTAATTAGTATGATTTTTCAACTAAATTTAAAAAAAATATCATACAATTTACATGTTCATCTAATATGAAAAAGAAAACTTACATATGTTAATTAAAATACCAAGTAATATCAAGTGCAACTATAAATAATTCCAACCACATAAATTATAATATATAAAATGTCAAGTATTACAATATGAGTTTCCAACTTAATATTGGTTGGAGTACAATTTACAGATAAAATATTGTTCATCACTTCAAAACATTATCATTATCTTGCCAAGGATTTGTAAGTGAATTCACCAACTCTGAAATCTGGACCATCAGTCTTTATGTGTGTGGCTTATGCAGGATAATGGCTCTATGAGTACCACTAGACCATTGCACTTATCTCTCTTTGTTACTCTAGTATTATTTTTCTCCTCTTTCTTCAATCCTTGCTTCTTATCATCAATACTGAGTTTATTTTATGCAAAAAGAAAACAAAAAAAGTTACAATGCAGAGTATAAGACATGAAAGTCGATGAACACTGGAATATAAACTAAAGTAGACTATAAAGGATTCATATGATATATACCTCAACATCAGCAATATTGTTAATGTCATTTTTCCCCATAAAAACAAGAAACTCAAACAATTTTTCTTTAGTTGTGAAATAATGGCCACTGTGTGGCCAGATGACCTGTATAAATAAAGCAAATAAAATGTCACAACTAAACAAAACATAAATAGCAATTTCTACTTAGAATGTCTCATGCTCCACTTTTTTAGTTGTATCATTTCCTCTAGTTATCTCTAAGAAACAGTGACACTTCAACAGTAAAAGTAGTTAGTATAAATCTAATGGGTGGAGAAAAGTATTGCTGAGATAAGATTACAACAAAAAACTAAAAAAGAATAAGAAAAGACTTTGTAAATTGTAATACTAATTGGGAATATAGCTTCAATATATTAATCTTCAATTATCAATGTACTATTCCAAGGGAAAAGGAATCCAATTCCCATAAGCCAAAAAATTATGTATTCCCCTTTTTTTCCCTATAATTAAATTATTGAGAAAGATTAGCACACATAATTTCCATTTAGAATCTCTCAAATGATTCTATAAATATTCAAAGCAAACTTAAGGTTAATCATTCATTTTTCTCTGATGCGGACAAAACAGAGTATGCTAACATGTTTTTGAGCTGGAGAGTTCTGTAATTAATCATGTCCAAAATCATTGTTTATTGGCGTGAATGTTTTTTTAATGATCAGGAAACGGGCCTGTATTTGATCAAAAAACATATTTTTCAGAATATATTCCATTTTCTAATTCAAAGCTATATTTCCTTCCAGTTTATGACGTTCAAACAAACTAGAATAATTTTCCTTTAACAAGTCACTGTTGTAATATACTACTAAATAGACAACTACGTAATGAATTTATTAGTGGTGGAATACTAATAAATCACAAATACAGGCAAGAAATAACACCACTATGTCCTAGACATGCCAATTCTTTATTCTCTTGGTTGGAAATATTACTTCATGAAAACAACATATTTGACAAAGAGAAATTTTCTAAAAATAACCAACGCCAGTGTATCCAACAACAATAACATTTCTATTGGCATGCCCTCAAAATGTGTGGAAGTATCAAACAAGTGTAGTGCACTTCCCTATAAGGTTAAAGTTTGGAAATGGAATATGTTGTCCCTTAGTCTAATCAGGTTTTAACATGCCTTTGATAACTAAGAGAGAATGGGAATCCAATATAGAACAATGACATAAATCTTTTATTCATTCACACTTACCTAGATCCTAAAAAAGCATTGAAGCATTATACAAATCCAAGAATGTCTCACATTCCACCAGGAAACAAAATTTCTATATTTTGATTGTAACCCTTAAGGCTTTCTCAAAATTTTAAACAAGTAACATCATAAATATTTTTCCTTAGTTCTCAAACCTTCTTCTGTGTGGAGCTTGAGAAAATATGTGGATACACATATCACAATATAGCATGTTGTGGAGTACATTTACATGAAACCAATTATTCAAAATTTTATATTCTATCAAGATTGAGGCATGTGTTAAATGCCCATTATCTGCGTCTTTGCGCAATGGTGTCAGTAATAATTTGAAGGTTCTTGGCTTTCTAGTATTATCTAATTATTTCTTTGTGCAAGATGTTTTTTCACTCCTATTTTTAAAAAATTTATGTTTATGAACAATATATAGATACAATGGATTCTTCGAATAATAAAAGAGGAAACTAATTTTCCATCAATAGAATTCAAGTATTTGCATATGGTGTAAATTCAACAGTTCTATTGGTGGTGCTTAGGGTCAACCTAAACGGTTATTTCACATGCATCAAAATAAGTACAAAGTGATAATAGGAAGGACTCATGCGAACTTTTCGAATTGTACATGTTGAATCTGCAAGTGTTAATGTTGTTGTGCTCAATTTATTATTAGGGTACCTATCAGCTGACAAAGTTTGTACAAATATTTGAAATGAAAATAAGTTATAACAAATAACATAATACATAACATTTTTAGCACTTGCTTCTTTTTCTTGGAAAATATGAACATGTCTTGGAGCAGCTTATGTTAGCTATGTCCAATTGATGCCAGTTTTTGTTTTCCATTGAAATTGCCAATTCAATCCTATGTATCATTATCCAAGAAATTTGGGTCCTTCAAAGGAAATGACAATTGTGTGTGTGAAATACAATTTAACCATACAAATTTTTCTTATTTTATAATGAAAATTGTTAAAAACACAATGAAGTTGTGAAAAAATGGGGAAAACAAAATTATTTACAGATCAAACTAAATGCATCCATGTAACAAGTAACCCAATATAAATGTGCATATTTATAAGTGACTGGATAATTCATCTCAAGGGTAATGCAACTCATACTCATATTGGAAGCCCCTTTAATACACACATACAAATACAAACACATGTGGGTCAAGGACTCATCTTTACCACTAGGGTAGGTGTCGCATGAATGCCACTTTCTCAAAGACATCCCTAAAATACCATTGAAGGGGCACCTTTTAATATAATGAATTATCCAAGTGCATAATATTAGAGTATAAACACTCTAATACTATAATTTAATGTAAAAAAGTTTACAATATATTAAATTTTACTAAAGAGTTATTAATCATAAATGTCATTAATTAATAGGTCAAGATAAAACCATAGAACTTATTGCAAAGAAATGAACTCTATTATCATAGACTTTAAATGAGCATGTTTCCTTATGAGCTCGAGACATAGAGGGAACTTTGGGAGTGACTACAAAACTTTCCTAGAGCTTTATGGTTATTCCTCTAGGCGAAGGTCAATTTCTAAGACTTCTACTAAAGCTATTAATGCCAAGAACACCACAAATATTGGTGTGTTTACTATTCACTAACTAGTCAACACATCCCTTGCCTCGCACAATAAAGGAATGCCTTGAAGTGGCAATCACAAAGTGTCATAGATTAAAGGTAGTGCAAACATAGGCGCCTAGGTTATTGTTGGATTGAGTTTGCTTAAAGGAACTAACATACACAAAGAAACTACAAAATATGTCAACATGGCTCATATGGAAAAAGCTCTATGATTGTTCCTATTAGCAATGGAAGAACCCAAAATGTTCTTTAGGGACTAACATGATAGTTCAAGCACAAGAAATAATGGCTTAGATGTGTTCTTAGGGGTATGGTAAAGTAATATTCTTGGATGTACTCATAGATAGATCGGCAGTTAACATGTTTCAATCAAGATCACATAGGCGAAAAACAAAATCTTTCCTTTGGAACTGAGGTTACATGGAAAGTGTTCAAAAAAATATTTGAAAAAAAAGTATTTGAAAAAAAAAAATTGTAACAATGGAATTGTTAGGGGACCTTAATTTGAGAGGGCTTTGAAATCAAAGCAAGCTTTCAAATTATTGTCAAGTCTATCATAAGGAAAACCTTAATATTTTGGGTGAACTTTCTTAATTTTATAGTAAATAAAAAGAAAAAAGTAGAGCTCATGCATATGATCCTTGTGGACCAACAATAACTTTGTTTGCAGGAAACCAACTTGATGAACATTATCTATTGTCTGACATATGCAAAGACACTATTCTAATTTTGGTGTTGTGCCTAGAAAAAGGAGTGATGGGAAAACATGTGTTTTCATCCTCAGAGACTATTTCTTTCAAGGATAGGTCTCAAATAAACCCCTCCACTTCAACAACTACAATTTGTAATCAAGTTTACAATATTTAAAATTACCAGAGAGTTATTAATCATAAGTGTGATTAATTAATGGGTCAAGAAAAAACCACATAACGTGTTGCAAATAAATTTCTTCTATTAGCATGCACTTTACATGTGCATGTTTCCTTATGAGCCCAAGCTGTAAAGGTCACAATGGTAGATTTTCTCTGAGAAAGAGGTCACAAACCTTCTCTCTTTCTGTGAATCACATGCACTGAAGTCTGATTCACAAACCTATATTAGAACTGTACAAGTGGATATATTCAAAGTGGAAAAAAATTTACTATGAAGTGTATCTATACTCCGAAGGTTTCTTTATTATTCAATTTTCTTATCTGGATTACTGTCCCAGATATTTTGAAGAGGGTCCTCTAGGGAAGAGAAGATCCTTTTGTTATCCCATAGTTCCCACACTTCAACCCAACCACTATGTCTGTCACCAAAATGGCAGTTTGGTTTCATCTCATTTTCCAATACTATTTTGGAATTTATCAGTGTTTGTATATATTGTCAATACTTAGGGAAAAAATTAAAAAGAAATATTGAAAAGATTAAGTTTGGGTTTTCACATATTCTTGACCCAATCACTTCCAGAAAAAATCAACTATGATTGATGAGACAAACCAAAATTATGACTAGTTTCACATACTAGACATGTACCTTATTATCATTAACATGGGAAACCTAGATGCAACCTCAAAAGGACTGCTTAGCAAGGTTAAGAGGCCCAATATCTAGTATATCCAAAAAAATAATTTCATGCAATTGTAGCAACACTGCACAAAAGCATGAGGGCCTTCTTTGCCACTTATTCCTAAGCTATTATATTTGTTATTTATTACCATATTTTGAAACATGATTTTGGATTTGACTCTTAATAATGGACAAATTTAACTTTGTCCATCTTAGTTCACAACTTCATGCCATGCTCCTTGGAAATTTTGATGTTTGTTGATATGATCCTATGATATTGTTGAATATGTCATTTTCAAGTCTGGAAAATATGATCAAACACAGTTTCCAATCTGTTGGGACACAATTCTAATCTACGGATAAATTACACTTCCCTATACTAGAACAATAGGTGAAAGACTATACTACCATTTCTCCTAACTTAGAACATATATACAGAGAGGATTGGAGGCTTACTTGTTTCAGTCGCTTCCAAATGGCTCCTTTTGTCGCTTCTGCTACAGCTTCAAATTATAGCGGTCTGTGAGCTGAATGCTTCCTCCAAGAAAGAACACTGAAACAACAGAAGATGCAATAATATAGATATCTATTCAAGCTAGTTAGCTAAATCAATTAAGCATAAACTAATTCATCAACCAAGATCTTACAATATGGAAAATCAAAGTTAACATAGATGCATGTAGAGAAAAACAAGAAGTACTCTTTATTGATGATAGAAGGAGAGGTTACAACCTAGTGACTGATTTGAATTGACCTTCCAGCAAAGTTTCCAAGTCTAATCACAGCATAAATCTCTCCAGCAATAGCTCTACAAACCAAGCTCTTAATTGAAAATTCTCCAGCATTTATCTACTCAAATTCTCCCTTCTCAAACACTTAGATTTGTGTTCAATTTATAGATGAACTGTAGGCTGTTTTGCAATCAATAGCTTTCCAAAAATAGGCAAGACATGTTTCCATTCATGTAGATGTCAAATGGACACTTAGATCCGAAGCTTGACACATGTGAACTCTTCTAGAAGGCACTGGCCAAGTGGAGATTCTAGAACAATGAGAATTTCGCTCCCAATGTGACCAACGCACCTGTGAATGTCGGGAAGTGCTTTGCAGAGCAGCCTTGCATGGGGCTTCCTGCATATGAAACGCACTTAGGCCCCTTAGAGCCTATGTTGGTGAGCTCTCATATGCTATACAATAAGCTTCAAACCATGAAAATTCTTGCTTGAAGAAAGTCTTGCTTGATCTATCTTGTTTCTTGTCTTAGGTCATGTAGCAACTAAAATGATAGGGAATGATAGAACCTTGATCATCGGTCCTGGGGATGATGCCCAGTTAACCAGGTCATTGGGAATGGTGCCCAAATTGACCTATAACAATTGCCCCCTAAAGCATGAGATCCAAATAATAAGAACATTTGATTGAGATGCTTTACACTGTGATGAGCCTGGAAATGAAGCGGAATGGTCACCTGCATCAATCTTACAATACATTACATCATGATATATACTCTATTGATCATAATTGCTGAGGGTAGGCATTCCCATATTCAACACATAAAACAGTCTAATAACATGTACACAATTCAGAAAGTCGTCTACATTGGAATGTTGCCCAGATGTAGACATGCCTGCAGATATAGGCCCATGTTTGGATGACAATCTGTATGTAAGGTCACCGTACAGATGATGTGTACAACAATCTTGAAATTCCAGCCTGGATGGATGAAACTAGATCTAGGGTCTTCTTATCTTGTTCACTCGATCATTCAGGTACAAGTCTAGCCATGCGAATATATGATTTATCGTCGAACATGGAAAGACATCGTTTGATTACCAGCCAATGATGTGAGCTGTTAAAAAATACGAGAGAACCACCATTAATTTCAATGGCCCTCAAAGTACTGTAGTACATTTTTTAAGGCGTGAATAAATTATTTGATGTCAAATGCCAAACAAAATATTTCGGTCAAAGATCTGGAAGCGAAGATCTTGTCGATGCTGTAACAAGCCTCATGGTACTAGAATCTGATGTTTTTAAGTGAACTTCTTGGATATTGATTTGTAGTCGACAAGAAGTCACCTTATTGCAAAACAGGAGTTACTGATTTCGGAGACAAGGGTATGACTTGATATAGCAATTTTCAGGGATGACGATCTTGAAAATGAAAGTTTACGAGTATTGGAGATGGATGAGTTTTTAATCACTGGATGAATTCTCTTGAACATATCAGGGACAATGTGATGAGTTGGCAGCATTGACCCAAAACCGAAGTGAAGGTATGATGAACCATAGGTGTGAATGAATAGTTAAGATGATTACTCAACCCAAATAGTCATGAACATGGACTGAAAGAAGTGTCATGTTCAAGAGCGACTTGCTACCAAAAAGAAAATTTACTTACTTTTCCCAAATTTTCCCTGGTCATTTGTCGACCAGTACCTCTTTATTTTTTAACAATATTGAGGAGGATAACATTTTCTTGATCTATAATTCAACCCTTTGGGCGAATAAAGTATCACTATTTAATAATTTAATGAGTCTATCGATGGATGAAACTTGATTCTTGCCATGATCGACAAGCTCGTCGTTATTTTATGTTTTAACGAGCTTAACGACAGTGATAGCCCGATCCTTTTTCATATTTATAGAGTCTGAAAAATAGGACGAAAGAGAACTCCAAAAGTAATTTTTCATAAATTTGTCACTCAGATCCGAAAAAGTGTAAAATGATATCTGAGAGAACCTCTTTGGTCATGTTTAACCAAGGTATTCCTTTTTCGTAAATAATCCATCTCAGTCTAGAAAAGGGTTAAACTTATACTGAGTAGATATCAATTCATTTATTTTAACGAGCTCAAAATGACAAGTTCTCGACAATCTTTTCACGTTATCGGAGTTTGAAAAGAGTTGAAAGAAGACTCCAGGGGGTTCCTTTTTTGCTATTATCAAAGCTAAAAAAAGAGATAAAAGTGCGCTTCAAATCCTTTTTCGTTTTTAACAAAGCTCGAAAAATAAGGAGAAAAAGAATGCTTTGTGGTCAAGTCATTCTTTGAATAAATCTGCACGACTAATATGTTCATCAGTTGTATTTCCTGTTCAGAACAACATCAAATGGATTAAAAATACCCATTTCATGATAAAAACATAATACAAATATAGTCATAGCAATAAATTTAACTTGCAAACAATTAAATGACTATAAAAAGTAGTTTCACTATTCACTTTTACCATTCTATAGTTACCATTTGCATTTTGGAGCTCTGAACCTGATTTTGCCCCCGAACTTCAGTTGTTGATTGCGGTCGTTTCTGTGGATGGATTCGTCACCGTTTGATCTAGGTTAGTGCCATGAACCTCCTCTTTCTTTCAGTATTCATTTCATTCCTATTCCTTGCAATTGTTTAGGGTTTTGAGGCCCCTAGGGTAAATTCTGCCCAAATTGAGGGCAACGCACCCCTGAATGTTGAAATCCAGAAGCCTATAGCAAGCAGTACTGTTGAAGTAAAAATTCTCGCATTGCTAATGCACCGCTCAAAATTTCGTGAGTGCGTTAAGTAGCTGGTTTTTGGTTTTCATGCTATGTCCAAAATTTGCCTAGTTTTTTGCAATGAATGGTATCTAATGGATCTTGTGGTTGATTTTCAGGCTTCCATCGGATTATAATGATGATTACATGGAGAGAAGAGAACATGAAGAACAATATATGATTGCCTTGAATGATCCAGGTACTGTAAGAGCCTTAAGAGATTGCGAGCTACTTAAGTACTTCAAATTGTCGGGAATGAGGCAACAAATAGAACTCTTGGAGCTCCTTGTTCGAGCATGGGATCTAGCGATAGAGGAATTTCACATAAAAAATCAAGTGCTATCCATAACAATTGAGGATGTGTATTTTCTCACAGATTTGTCGCGGAGGCGTTTGCCCATTTCTCTCATAGGGTATACCATTGGAGGAGAGACAGTAAGGGATTATGTTATGCAGTATTTCTATCGAGGGTCAGAACCTAGCAAAGATGGAAAAACAAACATCCGGGATGTCATGGATTTTCCTTTGACAACCATCCTCTTCACGATCGCTAAACTTGCTGGCACCATTACACTCCACATAGTGAATAGATCGTATATGCAGTATGCACTAGAGTGCTTAGAGCCAACAGTCTTCAACTGGTCTGAAGTTGTTCTATCTCAGATAAAGGAACAACTGAATAAAGCAAAGGGAGGAAGGAAGAAAAATTTCAGTTATGGTTCCATCCTTATCTCCTTTGCTTTGGAACGGATTCCACTGAAGCAGCCACAACATGTAACATTGGATATCTAGTCCTAGAGATCCTCAAATGCAGAGATGGGTAGAACTCATGGGTCGACATGCAGGCCAATCGACCGTTGTGTTCTCGACTTCATTCTTCGCCTGGTTCTTGCGACATATTGTCACCATCGATGAGTATGCGTATGCAGGCATCGACTTCCGAGGAGATCTAGATATAGTACTACCAGAAGGTGCTCAGTGGGGTGCAATGGGTAAGAATGATTCGACCATGTTTTTTTATTTTCCTAAGGTTTATACAATTTTTTTGTGTTTTTTATTTCTTTCCAAGACTAAACTAAATGTTTAATGTAATGCAGATATTGGTCACGTTCAACTAGTAGAGGAACCAGAGCATGAGGCAGATGTGCTAGCAGAGAGGGCTGTCAGGAGAGCAGTCCTTCAGGACCTTGATATGGCTGAGACTCTAGCTGAGCTTCAGTAGCACATAGAGGGACTAACCTTCAGGATTCAGGATTTTCGGCTCGAAGAGTTACCCATGCGACTGCAGCGACACACTATTGGGGTTCCTAACCGTTGGATGCAGTTGCTCTGTAGGATTGCTAGACCTATAGCGTGCTATCATGAGCACCACTAGTTTACTTTTGACTTTTTGCATACATTTTGAGGTCAAATGACCAATGTGTCTTGGGCACAAATTTTGTAAAAACCTATAACTCTCTATCTATGTGTTTTCAAAGTTTTTCCTATGTTTAATGTGTAATCCTATTCCATGATGTGAATGTTTTCTTTATCTATGTCGCAAATGTCTATCTAAAACTTGATTAGCTAATGAATCAGTTAAAGTGTTCAAATTTCTGGAAATGTGTTGATATTGAATGAAATCAAAATGTCTCTCCAAAAGTCGAACTCTTAGGAAAAATCTAAGAAGTGTTGGATTTCTAATAGAATAAATACTAGTAAGTTGTAGTACCACAAGTTGTGAGTCTAACCTTATGATTATGCGGTTAATACCAAATGAAATGGCATCAGAGAGAAGTTCGATCAACGTGCTATACTTAGCGATTTTATTCATCGATCTACCGATACAAATCCCTTGAAAACTCACTAACTCGCCGTTCGGAGTGAAAATGGCCCACACTGCAGAGGATAGATTCTATGTACTATGACTAGCACCATCATCATATCCAACAAATGGTTCCTAAGATTCAAACATCTTCCATAAAATTTAAAGCGGATTACTAACGTCAAGAAAACTCTAAAAAACAAATTAAGATAGTGAATGCAAATCAACAACATATAAACAATATAATACAAAAAATTACTACACTCATGATTAAGCATAGTAATTTTTCAAATACAACCCATTCCTAGGCTGTGCCAATGGAATTCGATCGTAATCAACTAACTTGTAGGCACCCTTAGCAAGAACTCTTTTGACAATATAGGGGCCATGCCATAATGGTTCGAATTTCCCTGTACCTATAACATCAGCTTCTTGATCACAAAGAAGGACCAAATCGCCCTCTGAGTAGATGCGAGGCTAGACATTTTTATTGTATTGCACCTTTATACGTCTCTTATGCACTTCGTTGGACAATTAGGCTTCACGATGCATTTCATCTAGATGGATGAGGTTAAGGAGACACACTTCTTCTTATGAGGTGTCAGGTAACAATTCTATCGTGAGTTTTAATGATCTTATTTCACATTGGATTGGTAAGATAGCTTCCAGACCATACACCAATTGAAAAGGAGTAAATCCAGTCGCATTTCTCACCGAGGTTCGATACGCCCACAAGGTGGAGTACAGGATCAAGTGCCAGTTCCTTTTACAGACACCTATCATTCGTTGAAGCATTCGTTTAAGAATTTTGTTAATAGCCTCAACTTGTCCATTTGATTGTGGATAATAAGGAGTATAATTATCATTTGAAAATCCTAACTTGGTAGTCAATTCAGACATCATATGGTTGCGAAAAAGCTTCCCATGATCCATAACTATAGCCCGTGGGACCCCAAACCGTGCAATAACGTGGTTAAATAAAAACAATGCAACTGTCTATCCTGTGTTGTTGAATGTAGGCATCGCTTCGGCCCATTTGGTAAAATAGTTGATTGCGACAATAATATGACCATGCCCCCTAGATGAAGGAGGGTTACAGGTGATGAATTCCATACCCTATTTCGTAAATGGTCCAGCAAAGACAACAGGATGCATTGGCACTAGTGGTTTGCGGATTTTACGAATAAAAATATGGCATGCATGACAACTTCTAACTGCGAGGATACAATCTTGAAAAATAGTAGGCCAAAAGTAACCGGCGCGGAGTATCTTCTGCGCAGTAGCATATCCAGATAAATGTCCACCACAAGCCCCAGTATGACAATCATTTAACACTTTTTTGGCCTCCTCATGAGTGAGGCACCTCCTTAAAATGGTATCAACACCACGACAATAAAGTGTATCGCTGACGATTAGATAATATTTGGCTTGGTATCGAATACGTCGTTGGTCAGAGCGAGAGGTATTAGGTCGAAAATTTTGGGTTAGGAGATAAATGATGAAATCTCCATACCAGGGATCAGATGATCCGATCAAAAACATAGACTCGTCTGGAATAGATGGTTCCAATGTAGTTGCAGTACTATCAGAGGGAATGTCACAGAGAAGCTCAGCCAATACTAAAGACTTCTTTGACTTGGATTTGATGAATTCCAAATCAAATTCCTACAAAATGACAATCCATTTTTAATATTTCCCCCCCAACAATTGACGTGATAAGATGTAAGTCATGGGGTTGCAATCTAAAACTATTGTTTTTTTTCAGAGCAAGATATAATGGCGAAATATTTGGACAGCTTGAACAGCTGCCAAGGCAAGCTTTTCCACGTACAAGTACTTAACTTCCGTATCATTGAAATTACGACTCAAATAATAGATTGGATGTCCAATTCCATCTTCCACTTGGACCAAAACCATAGTGATGGTCATTTCAGCCGCGACGATATATAGGAAATAATCATTTTGATAATTAGGAGGATACATTAATGATGCTCGGAGAAGATGGTCCTTGATAGCATCAAAATAAGCTTGCGCAACTTGGTCCCAATGGAAGGGAACCCCCTTTTTCAATAGTCAAGTAAAATCCTTTAGCCATTTCAGTGTAGTTTGGAATGAACCTTCTCACGAAGTTAGCCTTTCCTTGAAGTTTTTGTATCTAAAGTAAGTTTGATGGTGTAGGAAAATCAAGAATGGCTTGTACCTTCAGTGGCTCTATTTGAATTCCTTCTTTTGAGACTACGAATTCGAGAAATCGACCAAAACCAAAACAAAACAGACATTTTTGCAGATTTAGGCGTATCTTGTAGTGTCGGCAGCGTAAGAAAATGGCTCTCAAATGCATCGGGTGATCAGGCCGTTTTCGTGAATGCGCTGGTAAATCAGCTAGATATGGTTGAACAATGTGCTTGATGTCATTGAAAGCATAATCCATTTCTCTCTAAAAATTTTCCCCAGCGTTCTTTAAACCAAATGAAAGTTTCCTATATGAGAATGTGCCCCAGGGACAGATGAATGTTGTCTTATGTTGGTCATCTGGGCGGATATTGATTAGATTGTAGCCAAAAAATACATCCATGAATGAAAATATTTCGCATCCAACACAATCGTCAATAATCTGGTTGATAAAGGGAGTAGGATAGTTGTCTTTTGGACAAGCCTGATTGACATCCCGATAATCGACGCACACGCTAATGGTTCCTCATTTTTTCATAACATGAATGATATTGGAAACTCACTCAGTTAGCGGAACAGGGTAAATGAAACCAACACGCAAAAAAATTTCAACTTCTGCTTTGATGGCAGCGGCTTTGTTTGGATGAACAAGACAAAGCCGTTGACGCATCGATTTGACATCAAGATACATATTAATAGTGTGTTCAACTATACTAGTATCTATGCCTGGCATTTCCTCGCAAGACCAAGCGAATACGTCACGAAATTCATGAAAAAGAGAGTGATATGAATCAAGTTCTGATGGAGAAAAAGATACACCGACATGAATATTTTCTACAATGCCAGGTTTAGTTGAAATATCGATAGAAATTGTTTCTTCGATATTTGATAAGTTTCGCTCAGATTCAATTGCATTAATTGGAAAAGAATTCGAAAAGAAAGTTTGAATGGATGGGTGATATAGTTCACTAAGATTATTTTCTTCATAATCTAGAAGATGGGAATGATGATGATAATCTTCCCATGGTTCTCCTTCTGCCATCATAGCTTCCAAAATATTTTCATCTGTCAAACATTTTGAGGAAAACGGATCAGATGGAGTACCAAAATCTAATGAACGATCAACCCAAACAATCAGCGACACTGATTTTGGATTTTCCCCCCAAGACAAATAGATTGATTGCTATTGTAGCTCAATAGGGCTGAGCGGTAAAACATTATCCAACGTAGAAATATCAGAATCACTCGTACTCTTCCTTAAGCCAGATAAAGTGGAAGAGATCATGTAGCAGGTCTCTATGCTTGCAAGTTGTGCTGACGTCATGAGCGGCGTTAATGCAAAGGTTCCCATAAGAGTGGAATCCTTTAAAATTCCTACACCAATGTTCTGAATTTCTAGTTGGGGTAAGTGGATATACGAACACTTCCAGTTAGCTGTGAAGCGGAGGCAAAAAATGATAATTGATTAATGACTGTGATTGTACCTTTATGAGGAAAGGCAACCATTCTAAAGTATGTAGAAATAATGGCAGTCATTGCATATACCCATGGTTTTCCGAGTAAAATATTATAGTCAAGGGGTCCGTCAACAACCTCAACATCAATACTTACTATTTTCCCCCCTAGTTCAACTTGCAGGTTATTGATAATACCACAAGGTTTATATTTTCTTCCATCAAAAGCCTTCAACATTGTTGATGATTGTGATAATCACAGCGAGCCAAGTGACTTCCAATAGTTTAGAGACATAATGCACGTAGATGCTCCCTCATTAATAATAGTGTGATGAACAAGGTGATTGTGAACATTTACTTGGATGGATAATGCCAATTCTACTAGTAATTGTGGCACATAGCCTCTATGATTAAAGACGACAAGTTTAGAATCAGTTGGATCAATTCCACTAATCGCTGACAATAAAGCCTGCTTTTGGGAGGGACAATTTTGTAATACCTCAAGAGCAGACATAGCTAAAGGAGATTGATCCAAATATTCAACTATATTATAATTTTGTGCAGCTCTTGCTCGAGGATTATATGTTGGTTTATGAATTACTCCCTTCGGTTGCTTAATCGTCAATTCAGGAATAACAGGTGGTGGTATCAATTCATTAGATGGATTCGTTGTCGAGCTATTAGGTTGATCAGTGGCCGGACTACCATATTATTTATTCCACGTCAACACCAAAACATCTTGTGAAGGTTTTGTGGTGGATAACATTAACACTTGGGAACTAGGAGCTAGATCCATAGAAACCAAATTTGTGTCTGGATTTGGAAATGGGTCTGTCAACACAGTTGATGCATGAGAAGTCTTGATGATTTTTTAGACTTCAGCATGGTGAGGAAAATCCCTAACAAAGTGTTCCTCGTTACAGATTATGCATGGATAACGAGGTTTCTGTGGTCTAGATGATTTATTAGATGATCGTTCCTACGGGTTAGAAGTTTGCTTTTTCTTTGATTTCCCCTTTTTATTACTTCTTGGTTGCTTAACACTTTTGCCTTTGTCAAATGACATAGCATTAATTTCTGAAGTAGGAGCAGGATCAGATGCAGTAGGGTAGTGTGTGTTTGCAGTGCCTATCAAGCCGTCTCTAGCATGAGAGTCCTTTATTTGAGGAGGAACATTGAAATTAGATCACGGTGCATTTGGAATTTTTTCATAGCGCATGCCAGACTAAGTATAAATCAAGTCTAAAAATGGGGCACGAGTGATAACTTGCTCTTCTTAATGATGCCACCTTTAGCCACATCCTCAGTTATAGATGGTAACAGTGACTTAATGAACCATTCAGCAAGGAGATGATCAGGAACAAATGTCTTAACCATTCGATGATGGCGATGTCACTCATGAATATGATCAGAAATGTGAGTAGCATTACTCTGTTTGAAGTTTTTCAAGATTTCCATTCCAGTTTCGTATCTAATTGGTAGATGGAAATGGCTCAAAAATACAGTACCTAAGGCAGTGAAATTGTCGAAAGAAACTCTAGGTAATTCAATGTACCATTTCGCTGTCGAACCTGTGAGCGTTCACTGGAAAAGACGTAATCGAACAGAATCATCATTTAGGTAATTTGATGAACACCATAAATGATAAGTCATAACATGTGTTGATGGATCTTCTCCAGGGTTTCCATTGAATTTAGAAATGTTGGAGGGTAATTTGTGAGGTATCACCAGCCACCAAGGAGCATAATTGATAGGATCATTGGTTAACCGGTTTAAATCTAGTAATTCCAAGGTTGTGACAAAAGGAAACTGTCGATTAAGGTTAGGTTGAGCATAGCCAGGATAATATGGAATTTCTTGGGAAATAGGTCTTTGAGCACCAACATATGTAATTTTCTACTGGTAACCCAGATAGGGGTTGTTTTGCATAGAAAACGCTTGAGAATTGTGTTGACCAAAACCTGGATATGATACTTGTTGAAATTAAGTTTGAGGGATTTATGCCTATGGCTGCCAAAGGTTCTGCCCACCAATGTTATAACCCAAATTAGTGTAATTTGGATTTGTTTGATATGTATAACCAGGTTGCATTTGTGACATCCCACAAAATGGTATACCAGCTTGTGAATAAATGATCCCTGATACAGGTTGTTGTAAATTAACCAAAGGATTTTGAGTCTATTGACCCAACATTTGATGATATTGAGTTGAATAACTTGCCTGATAAGGTTGATGTACAATAATTTGATTTTGTAACTGGGGTATAGATGTATTAACAAGTGGTATTAAAGTGGGTGTAACAGGTTGAACTGGTTGATATGAATGTACAACCGTTTGTGGGTGAATGTTGTACAACCAAATTTACAACATTAGTTTGACCAAAATGTGATTGAGTACTGTCGTATTGGGTGACCAAAGGTTTCCCCCCATCATAAGGAGTATGATAAGACGGAAAATAATTCTCTCCAAATGTTGGGAGTCCAGCTAATATGGTACTTAAAGGAATTAACCCATAAGGACCGACTTGATATTGCCCTGATGATGTGTGTAATGTATCAAGTCGTTCAGTACTGACTATAGGACCACTAGTTAAACCACCATATGATGAAATTGGTAAATACCATGGTCTTGAAGATGTACCAGAGAAAGTGCCAGATAATGATTTGTAACCTGTTGGGACCGAAGGGCCACCGTGAAAATATGACTCTGGTGAGGTTGTGAACATCGACGGAGTATCGAGGGTAGGAGCTGATGTAATTGGAACATCAGACCCAACCGAAGATGTCGGTTCATACCTGGTTGTATGAACAAATGTATACTCTCCGAAATCAACGAGAGATTGAATGGAAATGGGATCAACAAAATCAGATGGAAACGATTGAGGAAAATACTGGTATAGGTAAATGTCTCCCCCAAAATGAGTTTGACTTAAAGGTGTATCAGGTTGTGGGATTTCTTCAATCGCAATTAAACCAGGAGGAAGAACTTCACCGTCGGGCCCAAAATATATTTCAGACGGTTGACTGTGTGATATAGGAGTTTCAATGGCTACAAATATTTTTGGATTGACCAAGGTAGGAAAAACTTCTGGTTGTTCAGGATTCAGATTTTTTGGCAAAGAAGAGACAGGGTCTGGATCAATTTGTGATTGAACAACGTCAGGTCCAGGAGGTATGGTCTCAGCGATTGCGACCACATGTATCTGTGAAGACTCCATTTCAACAACAGTAAATGAACTGGGATGTGTGGAAACAATTTGAGCTAACTCTGGTTTAAATGATGATGTTTTGCCAGAGGTACGAATTGTACTTGATTCGCCTGATCGTGATCACCTTCACCTACCAGAAATAACTTCTGGTGGTAAATGTGGTTTTAAAGCTAATCTACGTGAATGACAGGGGGTAGGCTTTTGTTCTTCCATGATTACTAATTTATTTTAACCAAAAACAAATAAAGAAAAAGAGGGTAATGCTAGGAAAAAAGGTTTACCAAGAAACTGTGAACTGCAAAATACCTCCTAGCGAACCAAGAGTACAGGCAAGTAATCTCCTCGAATGTTGTGTTCGGTGTATCACAATTTTAGGGTGGCTGACTCGGTTCACTATGGATGGATAGCACCTAAAATTTTTCCTCCAAAATATACTCGAAGGTATGTGGAGGCCCAAGTCCATATTAGTGCTGTCTAATGCGAAACTACACAGTGAGAGCACCCCTTTATACTTATCGTACTGTAACATTGCCCGATATACCCAAGAGTACCTAGACGAGCTACGATATACTTACGTACATGGAGTGAGATATCACACTCAGAATGTATCGCAGACAAGTTAACGGCAACTTCTATGTTTTACAACACCAGAACACGTCTCTAGCCTAGACCTTCTAAATGTTATCGTTATGGTTCCAATGCGTTGTTAAGTAAATTAAGATTTATTTTATGTTGATCTTTCTTAACAATTTTCCTTTCAGGTTCACCACGATGATGTATATGAAATTCCTAAGATGCAAGCTAAGAATGATAAACAAACTTTCACTTCCAACTTTTTCAATGAAGAACCTAGCTAGTAAGGGAAGAGAATGCTAGTTTGTTGTAAAGAGAGAAAATAATTTGTGAGCAAACAAATCATTGAACAAAAACAAAATTGATGAATCACAAATGAAATGTAGATTTCGTAATGTTCCTTTTGCAAAAAAACACACAATCCTACATGCAAATGCAAGTTTCTCTTTTCAGTTTCCTTAATGTTATGAATGCAAAAAAGAAACTAGGTGCACTAGATCAATAATCGAAATGATTTTTACTTCGAGAAACGAAGAATACAAACAAAAATTTCTCTTTTGAAGGAAAAATGAGGATTTCAACAACAATTTCTCCTATCAAGGAAATGAATATTTTATGACAATTCCCTATTTCGAAAGCAAATGATTCCATTAAAAATACTTTGAAATCAACTTTTCAATGATAAAGAAAAACGTTTTTAAACAAACATTGAACAAATTTTCAGCCAAAGGAGGAAGAAGTATATAGATACACTGGTCAATTGAGCATCAAACTTTTCAGAATACAACAACAAACAAAACTGAAGCAAGTTTCAAAGTCAATTTCAAGGGAATTTGGTCCCTTTCAAGAGCCAATGCAGTCTCCAAGGGGAGACAGTGCTCTACAACACAGGCTTGGAAGGGAGACAGTGCTCTGCAAAGCACTGTGCCCTGACTAAGGGTGTGTTGGGCACAGTATGCAAGGAAAAATACTACTGTTTGGCTCATTGTATTTGCAAATTAAGGTCTGAAAAAGTCTAATATTTATGTGTAACATCTACTGGGTGGATAATCAAAGAAAATCAGAGACTAAAACACATATAGCTAAGAGAAATTATCCCCAGTGGAGTCGCCAGTTTTTTGGGCCAGAATTGTAATCTACGGATAAATTACACTTCCCTAGACAGGTGTTAGTCTATAACAAAAAGTGAAATACTATACTACCATTTCTCCTAACTCAGAACATATATACAGAGAGGATTGGAGGCTTACTTGTTTCAGTTTCCTCCAAATGGATCCTTCTGTCGCTTATGCTACAGCTTCAAATTCAAGCGGTCTGTGAGTTGAATGATTCCTACAAGAAAGAACATTGAAACAACAGAAGATGCAATAATATAGATATCTATTCAAGCTAGTTATCTAAATCAGTTAAGCATAAACTACATTCATCAACCAAGATCTTATAATATGTAAAATCAAAGTTAACATAGATGCATGTAGGGAAAAATAAGAAGTACTCTTTATTGATGATAGAAGGAGAGGTTACAACCTAATGACTGATTTGAAGTGACCTTCCAGCAAATTTTCCAAGTCTCATCACAACATAAATCTCTCCAGCAGTAGCTCTACAAACCAAGCTCTCAATTGAAAATTCTCCAGCATTTCTCTACTCAAATTCTCCCTTCTCAAACACTTATATTTGTGTTCAATTTATAGATGAACTATAGGTTGCTTTGCAATCAATATATTTCCAAAAATAGGCAAGAAATGTTTCCATTCATGTAGATTTCAAATGGACACTTGTATCCGAAGCTTGACACATGTGAACTCTTCTAGAAGGCATTGGCCAAGTGGAGATTCCGGAATAATGAGAATTTCGCTCCCAATGTGACCAACGCACCTGTGAATGTTGGGAAGTGTTTTGTAGAGCAGCCTTGCATGGGGCTACCTACATATGCAATGCACTTAGGCCCCTTAGAGCCCGTGTTGGTGAGCTCTCATATGCTATACAATAAGCTTCAAACCATGGAAATTCTTGCTTGATGAAAGTCTTCCTTGATCTGTCTTGTTTCTTGTCTTGGGGCATGTAGCAACTGAAATGATAGGGAATGATAGACCCTTGATCATCAGTCCTAGGGATGATGCCCAGTTAACTAGGTCATTGGGAATGGTGCCCAAATTGACCTATAACATAATCGAGTGAGAATTGGTTCTACCTATCTCTATCCTTACTTTACATAGTACAAATATTTTGGGATTTTAAATTTGATAGGAA
Source organism: Pinus albicaulis (assembly GCA_034641835.2). NCBI lineage: Eukaryota > Viridiplantae > Streptophyta > Pinopsida > Pinales > Pinaceae > Pinus > Pinus albicaulis. Next base: position 1,609,271,146 of record CM076579.1, read on the forward strand.
ATGGTGTCTCTAACTACCATTTTCATAATCCATCATCCAATTTGCAATATTAAATCCACTTAATGGTCAATTCTCTAATCCATCCTATCAAAAGACATGGTAACAATCCTAAGAATCTCTTGAGTATTCATTATTTCAATTTACAAGCAATTCATGACAAATCTGCATTATACAATGGAAACTCATCAAGTCTTCAAAACCTACGGCAACAACTTCCCCACCTAGCACTCAAACCTTCAAGTTTTAATATCAATTTTCCTCCATCCATAGACTACTCAATAATCACTACTAGGAAAAAAAATCTTGAAAGAACAAAAAATTGGTATAAAAGAATGTGAGATTTGTGATTTTATCAAATGTTAGAATTTTTAATTTTTATGTATAATCTAAACACAAAGTACAAAATAATTATTTTTCTATATAGTCCAAACAATCCAGTCAACATCTTAGCTCAAGGCTACTCTAAATTAAACCCTTCCTCCTACAATGCAACCAAACTTACATCCAAACATTCCTTTCCCATGATATTACTCAATGTTATTGTGTACTATGGTACTTTTAAAAAAATATTATAGATGTTTTTAAATACTCCTTCTGTTTCTTGACCATCTCTTGGAAAAATATCTTGTGATTCCATTTATGGTAACACGATTAGGGCACTAACAGGTTTAATAAAAAAATGACTTCTAAACCCAACAATTGAATGCAAATAAATTGAAATTTTGCAAAACAAATTGAAAACAGAAAATCAAACAAACTCTATGACCAACAATAGAAGGTAGCAACAACCTTCAAATTTGACCAACCCATTTAGTTATTTCCAATTGCAAGTATCATTATGGAAACATACACACTGAACACTATAGTTCAATATGAAAATACAAAATGTTGTTCCACAATTCATTATAGGATCCTAAAATGCAAATTTGACTATTTATATGATTGGCATGCATCACGATGCAATTTCAAATTTCCAATATATGATAAGTGAACTAAATTATAATTAGTGCTCATGGAATTTGAAGCTTATAAACTATAACTACATTAAATATCCATAAAAGCAAAATATTTTCAAGAGATGTAATTTTAAAACAAAAATACCATTGGCTTCAAAAGACAAATTTTGATAACAACACATTTTAGAACATTGAACACTACTAGGAAAATAATCTTGAAAGACCAAAAAATAGCTTAGTAAGATCCTTGGTATAAAAGAATGTCAGATTTTTGGTTGCAACAAACAATATTGACCCTATTCCAATTTAACTTCTCCACAGTGCAAACATTTTCAGACACAACGTGTTGCATAATAAAATGTAATGATTCTCATCCTTGCAGCCATATTAAAACAATCATGTATGCAAAGTTATATTCCACAAGATACGACTGCTAATATACTTTTCCATCAATTTCAGAATGACTATTTCTTGACCACTAATTAACATGACAAATATCTAGCCTTACTATCTCCCAAAAATTGCATGGAATGTCAATAAGATATCTATTTACTCTCGATCACTTCGCAAAGTCTGAGGATGCATCACATAACATGGAATTCCCTCTGCTTGGGTGCCAAGTCTAAGGAGAAGATATTCTACCAAATTCGTCCAAGACTGTAATGAATATTTTATGTTCTCCAAGATCCAAGGATTAGCTATTGATAGTGGAAGCGTTATTGATGGGACAGATCGGAAATGGTGGGTTGGTGACTGCAACTGAGACCAAAACCGTATTTTCCACAGTTTCCCCACATCATTTATGGTATATTCTAGCTCAAATGTACATTTGAGAGATTTGAAGTTCAAGGAAAATCTAAAATTCCATTTTGAAATAGCTTGGTCAACACATGTTCAAGTCGAACTTGGAAATTTTTGCTCCCGGGGATAGTCCAAATACAAATGGATTTCACGTCTAAGCCTCTCGACATGTAGTGATTCAGAATTGCACAATTGCAATAGGAGATGATTGTGTTTCTGTAGTTACACAAAGCTTAGACATTCAAATCAACAAATTAGTTTGTGGGTCTGGGCACATAATAAGTATTGGAAGTCTTGGCACAATAGGGATTCAAAAGATACAATTTGAGATGTGGTTGTTAATGGATCTTCTCTCAATTGCACATAAAATGAATCAATATGCATAAAAACATGGCAGGGGGTTCTGGGTATGCCCAAAAAATAATGTTCCAACATGTGAACATGATTAACATCTCAAATCACATTATTATGGATCAATATTACTCTGCCCTCCATTGTGATGCCACAATCAGTTAAAACCTTTCAAAAATAATAGTTTCGCTATTCAAGTTCACAACGTGACGTACATAGACATCACTGGCACTTCAACAACGAAAGAGGCAATAAAACTTGTGTGTAGCTGGACCGTTCCATGTACAAAAATTGTGATGGAGGGTATAAGCCTTCGCTTGGATAACAAAGACCCAACCACTTCTTTATATACTAATGTGCATGGTTCTAGAGATGGCCAAGTAATTCCTCCCGTTAATTTCACATCACTGAGCTTGCAAGCATCAAATTAATTTATTAATGGGATTTATCGGTCATCTCATTAGTTCCGCAATTATCTTCTTTTGTGCCATGGTGATGAGATGAAGTTGTTAGTTTGAAAAATATTTATAATTACCTTGAAACATGTGAATATTTTGAAACTAAAGACAACTCCCTAATGAATATGCATCGACTATGGAGGAGAATGAGGAGTATGTAAGAATTGAGGACCGAGGTCATGAGGCTTCTGCTGATGGGTAACCCATCACTAAACGACTATGAGGATGATGAAGATTATGATTTTTTTCTTATAGAGAAGCTTCGTTCAGAAATAAGAAGATTTAGGGTGGGTAATATGTATATTAAAAATTGTAACTAAGTGAGCCTATAAGATGTTGGGGGCTTATAAGTACTAAAAATTCATGCTCTCCATCCCAACATTCTTCCATGTACACTTTGAGGGTCAAAAAATAATTATTACCCCCTCAAAACCCACTTTATCTAATGTTAGTGGAAAAAAGTGAAGAAAATTTCAAAAAATTAATAAGTGGTGATTTGTTTATTATTTTTCCAAGTCAAAGGGGGCAAGGAAAATGACATGGAAAATCAAGATGAAGTCAAAGGCCGAGTCAAAGGGTGATTGGAACATCCACCTAGGGTCCACAAGTTCAAGTGCCAAATAATCCAAGACAAGGAGGGAGCACATTGAATTCTGTAGATACCAAAAATTGTTGTAGACCCAACCTCAATCCCCCCTTTATGTTCCACTCATATTCATTGCAAGAAAGGGAAATTTGAAATATGCTCTGTTAGTTACAAACTCCATGCAGAAGCCTGAGAATACTCCACACAACAGCCTGTGTTGAGATTCAACAAGATGATGAGCTTAGTGAAAATGAGTCACCTTCACTAAGTGGGCTTGTAGGCTATTTTTGGCACAAGTCTATTTTTAGACTATGTCTATTTTTAGACATGGTGATCATATTTCAGAAGTTGTAGGATGCTATTTGTGGATGGTTGGTCAAGTTGCAAAAGTAGATGAAATTCTATTTTTATAATATTGGATGAAGTCTATTTATAGATCGTCGATCTAAAAATAGAAGTGTCAATTATTATTGGCTCTTAATAATAATTCGACAATAAACAACAACTTATTCTCTTAGAGCTCTTAATTTCAGTCCACAGATTTGGAAAATCAGTGGGCTGAAGGAATTACACAATTCCTAGGGTTTACTAGTGGTTCATGCATGGAGGAATCAGTCAAAACTGAAGTGAAAAAGTTATGACAAAGTTGGAAGAGTAGTTCATGGAGTTGTTATTCAGTTTAACTCAGTTAATGGAGTTAAACTCAGTTGAGCTAGTTGTATCTAGTCTAACTAAATGATACACTAGTGAGAGTGGAGTAAATAATTAGTTAATTAATTCACAAATAATAACTCATTAATCAACCGTACAATACAAATGCTTAACTACACTGCATGTCGGCCTGAGACCCAATGGAGAGATAGGTGAAAGGAAAGATGGACTATCCGTCGTGGCTATAGTGATGCATTTATTGCACCAAACACACCTTGGAGTTGCCAATGAGGATTGCGCAGTCAAGGCAAGGGTAATTCGAATTCATTTAGAGCTATTCTTCAGCAGGGATTACATAGTGGAGGCAGGCTATTAGGTGGCAAGAAATAGGTGCATGGATTTGCAGATTTCTTCTGATTAGTGTGTGACGATTGATTGTACTAAGAGCTTGATGTACTAAGCTTTGTATGAGATTGTTACATGATCTCCACAATACATAATATATGATAGTTGGGGTTTTCAGCTCCAGGCTTTCCTGTTAAACAACTGTGTTATGTGCGATTGTTTTTATTACTTCATGTGTTTGCAATTGATTTTAATTTCCGCAAAATATTAATAGTGGAAGGATTCTGTATTTAGCAAGAAGATAAAATATTGTTAGATCAGGAGAATCTGGATATATACATGCATCTTGTATATAATTTCTACATGGTATCAGAGCAGTGTTAATTCTTGAAGATTGCAATTGTGAAGAATTGTTGAGTTTGTGCTAGTGGACAATTCGAATTTGTTGCAGAAAATTCTTGGTGCGACAGTTGAGTATACATTGAAATGTCTTTCAATGGGTTGCGATTGGAGTATGCCCTTGATGGGAGCTCAAATTACATAGCCTGGAAGGATAGGATGGAGGAAATGCTGGAGGATAATGGACTGAAGGAGTTCATCGATAGCGATGTTCCTAAGCCGAGATCTAGCAATGCTGCATTACTTGACGCATGGAAAAATAAGATAGCAAAGACAAGAAGAATTCTGTTGGAAGGTGTGAAGGACCATATTATGTCCAGCCTTCATGGGAAAGCCACTCCATTTTTAACGTGGAAGGCTTTGGCGCGATTTTTTCCAAAGTGTTAGGCCACTATAGGAAGTTGGCATTCTAAAGACATTAGGGGAATTTTGAGGTCTAAAATGGGCCTCCTAAGAAAAATGTACAACAAAAATAAACTTTATAACAAAAAATAGGATTCAAGGTGATGATGTCAACCATGGGGGATGATTCACCATTTTTTAAATAAAAAGGTAAAAATATTAAAAAATAATAAAATAATAAAACTACTTTTTCAACTCGTATTTTCAACTTATCTCCCAAAATTTTTACTCAAATTTCGAGTGGGAGTACTCGTTGGATGCGAAATTTAATTCCTCATCCAAGGAGTACCCATGTTGCATACTTTCGATGAACTCTACTACACGAAAAATGAGAAATACATAAAAACGTGATTGTAATCACGTTTTTTTATGTATTTCTCATTTTTCGTGTAGTAGGACCCATCGAAAGTATGCAACATGGGTACTCCTTGGATGGGGAATTAAATTTCGCATCCAACGAGTACTCCCACTCGAAATTTGAGTAAACACTTTGGGAGATAAGTTGAAAATATGAGTTGAAAAGGTAGTTTTTCCATTTTTCCCTCTAAAATTTGATGATGTCATCAAATCTTATTTGATTTTTTCCACTATTATTTTATAATTTCCTTAGGAGGCCCATTTTAGACCTCAAAATTCTCCTAATGTAAGCTCAGAAAAATAAAAATGGAGAAGGGCGATAATATTCCAAAATATCTCATGAAAATTTTCCACTGTAGGGATGAACTGGGAAGTGTGGGGATTATTTTTGATGATGAATACTTGGTGAGCTTTGCTCTCCTTGGGCTTCTAAAGAGTTGGCATAGCTACAAAGACTCTTTCAATGGACAGGAGAAACTGTCAGGATGGGAGCGACTTTGCTCGGATCTCGTGCAGGAGGAGATAAGGCAAGGTACCAGGGATGGCTCTTCATCAAAGAATGAAGATGAAGAGAATTTCACTTTGGCTGAAAAATAAAGGAAATGGAAGGGAAATAAATTTCCTTCAAAATTAGATGCTAAAGGCAAGAAGCAGGATTTGTCCAAAGTGAAGTGTTTTCACTGTCACGAACATGGGCATTTCGCCATAACTACCCATAGAAGAAGAAGAACAAGAAGGTTGTTGGAGTTGCAGCTGGAGAGGCCTTAGCCTTGCAATTTGAACTTGATTTATCTTTGATCGCATGCTTGGTTTCAAGCTATATGGGATTGGTGTGGTACCTTGATAGTGGTGCGTCTTTCCATATGACGGGAGACAAGGAACTTTTTAGTGACTTGGAGGAGAAGGACCTTCAAATGCATATAGATATGGGCGACGATGGTTGATATAGTTTGATCAGCATTGGGACCATTACTTTAAGAGGGATTCTGGTAATCTATTCTTGTTGAAAGATGTTATGCATGTTCCAGGTTTGAAGAAGAACTTGGTCTCGGTTGCAATGTTGGAAGACAAAGGTTATGATGTTTTTTTCAGTGAGGGAAAAGCTTTCCTTCGACATAAAACAAAGGGTAAAACCAAGAGGATAGGGATTCGAGTTAAGAATATTTACAAGCTAGAGGTAGATAGCTGCTCTGCAATGGTGGGCAAAGCAAAATAAGTGGTGAGTCGAGATGAGGGCGAATTGTGGCACAAGATATTGGGCCATCTTCACCATGGCTCCTTGAAGATTTTGCAGCAGATTTATACTGGATTTCCCAAGGGTACTCTTGCGTATTCATATCAGTGCAAGGGATGTACTATGGGTAAGTTTTTGAATACCACCTTTCATGAGAAGGAGAACCGTGCTTCGGTGATCCTGGAGAGAATTCACACAGACGTGTGTGGACCTTTCTCAGTTGCTTCAAAATCCATAGGAGGAGATTCATGGAGTGGAGGAGTCCACTCATGCAGAACCAAACATTAGATAAGGCAGAAAGCTAACCAAAAAATCAGAGAGACTAAAGCTTTATGCGGCATAGAATGTAGGAGTCCCTACATCACAGCACAGACATAGACAGTCACCTAATCGATTTATTGGATACATGGCTCTTATGAGCAAGTGTATCGTGACAAAGCCATATTATTTTGAAGAAGCAGTGCAGGACCCCACATAGGTAGATGCCATGGTGGAGGAGTATGACTCCATTGTCAGAAATAGTGCTTCGAAGATTCTTCCAAGGCCGGTGGGTAAATTAGTTGTAGGATCAAGATGGATCTATAAGGTAAAGCAAGTTGCTGATGGGAGCGTTGAGAAGTATAAAGCAAGATTTGTTGCGAGGGGCTTCTCATAGATCGAGGGGATTGATTATGAAGAAACCTTTGCACCTCACGGTATTCTTCCATAAAGACCATCCTTGCTCTCTTAGCACAAATGGGTTGGCACATTCATCAGATGGATGTGAAGACTATGTTCCTTAATGGGATCATTAAGGAAGAGGTGTACATTGAGAAGCCCGAAGGATTTGAGATCTTCAATAGCGAGTCACATGTGTGCAGGCTCAAAAGAGTGATATATGGGCTGAAGCAAGAACCACGTGCTTGCTACACATAGATCGATAGCTATTTCACTGGACTTGGCTTCACCAAGAGTGAGGCAGATGAAATCCTGTACCAAATTGTGGTGGAGGGTAAGCTTTTAATCATTTTTATTTATGTTGATGATTTAATACTAACGAGTGATGAACATTTGATACACTCATGCAAGGAATATCTTGCAAAGGAGTTTGAGATGAAGGATTTGGGCCTCCTTCATTATTTCCTTGGATTGGAAATATGGCAGCGGGAAGGTGAACTATTTGTGTCTCAAGGCAAGTATGCCCGGGAGATATTGGAGAAGTTTCATATGCAAGGCTGCAAGCCTATCGACACTCATTTTCCATAAAATTGGAGGAAAGAGGATGTTACATCGACAGAGGTAGTGGATGCCACTGTGTATTGATAGTTGGTGGGTTCACTCATGTATTTAGTTAATACAAGACTAGACATATTCTATGCGGTGAACCAGCTTTCACAAGTGATGGTTAAGCCTACCAAGCTCTTTTGGAAGGTAAGCAAGCATGTCCTAAGGTATCTTAGGGGCACATATGAGTATGGTTTATGGTACAGACAGATGGACGAGGTGAAGTTGCATGGCTTCATGGATGCAGATTGGGCAGGCAGCCCAACAGATAGAAAGAGCACATCAGGAGGGATTTTCAGTATCGGATCTATGGCAGTTTCTTGGTACAACAGGAAAAAAAAATCCTTGGCACTCAGTTCAACGGAAGCAGAATACATGGTAGCAATTCAAGCTGTATGTGAGGCTATCTAGATGAGGAAGATCCTGGTTGGTTTGTTCGGTTCAGCATTTAAATCCTACAAAAGGATACATTGTGATAATCAAAGTTGCATTAAACTCTCGGCTAATCCAGTATTTCATGACAGATCCAAACACATCGACATTAGGTACCATCATATCATATATTGTGTTCGGGCCGGAAGATCATGTTGCTTCGCATATCTCCACTTAAGATCAGGATGCAGATATTCTGACGAAGGTGCTCACCAGGAGAAAATTCGAATACCATAGAGACAGGATCGGGGTGGCAGATAATCCCTATCTTGTTGAGAGGAAGTGTTTAGATTCAACAAGATGATGAGCTTAGTGAAAAGAGTCGCCTTCACTAAGTGGGCCTGCAGGCTATTTTTGGTGCAAGTCTATTTTTAGACATGATGATCATATTTCAGAAGTTGCAGGATGCTATTTGTGGATGGTTGATCAAGTTGGAAAAATAGATGAAATTCTATTTTAGAATATTGGGTGAAGTCTATTTATAGATCGTCAATCTAAAAATAGATGCATGTCGATTATTATTAGCTCTTAATAATGACCACAATAAACAACAACTTATTCTCTTGGAGCACTTATTTCTGCACAAATTTGGAAAATTTAGTGTGCCGAAGGAATTACGCAATTCCTAGGTTTAATGTGGTTCAGCATGGAGGACCAGTTAGGAATCAAGTGGAAAAGTTATGGACAAGAGTTGGAAGAGTAGTTCATGGGAGTTGTTATTCGCCTTTAACCTGTTAATGGATTTAAACTCGGTTGAGCTAGTTGTATCTAGTCTAATCGAATGATACACTAGTGATAGGAGGAATTAATTAGTTAATTGACCACAAATAATAACTCAATTAATTAACCGAACAATACAACAGCTAACTAAGGCATGTCGGGCCTAAAGGAGACCTGGAGAGATAGGTGAAAGGGCAAGATGGACTATCCGTTGTGACTATTATGATGCATTGATTGCACCACACACACATTGGAGTTTCCAATGAGGATTGCTTAGTCAAGGCAAGGGTAATTTGAATTCATTCACAGCTATTCTTTAGTAGGGATTACGCAGTGGAGGCAGGCTATCAGGTGGCAAGAAATTGGTGCATGGATTTGCAGATTTCTTCTGATTAGTGTGTGATGATTGATTGTACTGAGAGCTTGATTTACTAAGCTTTGTATGAGATTGTTACATGATCTCCATGATACATAATATATGATATTTGGGGTTTTCAGCTTCAAGCTTTCCCATTAAACAACTATGTTATGTGCGATTATTTTTATTGCTTCATGTGTTTGCAATTGAATGTTTAATTTCCATAAAAGATTAATAGTGGAAGGATTCTATATTTAGCAAGAAGATAAAATATTGTTAGATCAGGAAAATTGGGATATATACATGCATCTTGTATATAATTTCTACAGTCTGTACACATGTTCTGGTAAGGTTTAATTGGCAATTTTCAAGGCAAAGTTATTTTTGAGTTGGACAATTGGACTCCCCTTAGCCTCCCTCCTGCATCTATTCAGCTCAACCTCCACGCAATCTACTCACAACAGACTACAACTAACACATAGCACTAGAGTGGAGATACACATACAGTCTATAAATGAAATACACAACAGTATTTGAAAATTTTTTGATGGATGAGTTAACTAAGAAATTAGCTGAGATTTTGTGGGAGTATGCTCCCCTTCCAACTCCACTCATTGCACACATGTATTACTCAGCCAATTCGCACAGTAGTTTACAGGAAGAGTTAAAAAAATTGGTGCATATTTTGTGGGAGCCTATTCCCCTTTCAACTCCACTCATTTCACACATGTATTACTCATCCAGTTCACACAGTAGTTTAGAGGATTTTCGCTCAGCCGACAGAGTCTTCTACATCCAGTCACAAGAACACTTGGAAGAAATCAGCAGCCACTTAGAAAATTTGAATCTCCTTTGGGATTATCATCATCATGTCACTTGGTTGATCAGTTCTTCATTGAGATTCTCCCAAAAATATCTATAAACATAACCCATTGCTCTCATTCAAGAGAGGGTTGAAACCTTATGCTTGACAAAAATGCATTGGCATTTGTACTCTATTTCTCTAAATAATATCAAAGACTTTGGAGGTCAGATTGAGCCTTGTTTGCTTGGTGATGGAGCTAACATGTTGATGTTTTAATTTACTTCATATCTTGTGAGTGCCGAGTTGAGTATAAATTCTCGAGCTTAGGTGAAATTCAATGCCTAAATAATAAAATAATATTTTAATCGAGGAATTTTCAGGAAAATTTAACAAAAATATGTGGAATATAATAAAGAAAAACAAGACTTCCATAAAATGGATTAACGCAGTTCCAATAAAACACAGGTTCTCATAAGATATTTTATCCTTTTCGACCAAGTAAAACTCTTCCTTCAAATAACTTTAACCCATATTCAAAATTCTTTTAGGAATGCCCCATATTCAATGCTATGTTACATATCTGGTTAGAAGAGAACAATAAAAAAAAACTAAAATTTTTGAATTCATGGGATCTTAGCAGAAAGAATGTGTTAGCAAAAATTATTGCCAACAAAAATACTTTCTCGTGTAAATCTTGGAAAAATTCGTCACTATAAGAGGCAGTTACAAATAGCTTTAAGTGTGAATGATTTTTGTATGAAACATTTTAAGTAAAAAATTATTTGAGCTCAAAGAACTCAAGCTTGAGGTCAAGATAAAATTTTCCAAGTGAAGAAATATATCAAAGTAATGCAAATTTCCCACAAGTAACATACATAAGGATAGGGTAAAATACCTTGTTCATACACATTTCAAAACTTTCACTAGAAAAATACCATTTTAATTAGAGTAACTCAGAGATAGCTAAACAAAATATCTTCAAACAAACAGTGGCATGGATCTCATTACACAAAAATCAACAAGAACATCATTTCTATAATAAAAAAAGTATTCTTTCAAAGTACACCAGTTCACGGTAAGCTTCATTCAAGGATATTTTCGGTTGTGAAGAAATCTAGGTCATAAGGCAAACAAAATAAGGACAACAATGCAAAAAAAAAAGTCTTCAAATAGAGATTAACTACAATTGTTGTTACAACACATGCGTACACAAAAAAACTAACAAAAAATTCAAAATAAAATGTATCATTTAAAACAAAACGAACTTGGGAACACTATAAATTAACTAACTCTAGATATAATCACAAAAGGCTGAAGATTAAAACTTAAATTCACCAAGATCATGTGTAGAACAAGTGGCAGGACAATGTGAGACATAATAAGCAAGAAGTTGATTTCATTAAGAAATAAAGTTTGACAAAATTACCTTGTCATCGGTTTCGGCCTCGTCGCTGCCAGAAGCATTCGGCCTTGTCGCTGCTAGAAGCATCTTGATCATCGTCTGGTTGGATGCATCCGTCAGCTAACTGTCTTCATCATTGCTTGTCATCAGTTGAGTTACGACTTTGAGTTCTTCCTGGTCCTCCTCTTCTTCATCGACGCTTGATTCTTCATTCTGTGGTCGTTCTTCCCCGGAGGAAGCCAGTTCATCTGATGAAATCCTACCACTCTTGCCCATGTCTTGGCTCAGATGTGGAGGATAGATCCCAGAATCTGTATGGAAAGCCTGAGCACAAATTCGAAATCCTTTTTTTAGGTATTAAAACCGCATATTCAGATTGTAGTTACAAATGTATTAGAACCATACGTTTGTATATTTCCACTTCGATACACCTCAACAAGAGCCATAGAGATCCAGATCAAATACCAGACAGAGTTTACAGAACATTGAAACACCAAGCCCAGGGACAGTTAACAGCTTAGAGCTCTACCACCAACAGGATTATTACAAAACCAAACAATAAGACCACTTGCGGACAAAAATAAAAAACTAGCACAACATCATATTTCCTATCTCCTCCAGCTACCATCATTAGAACCACCACCACCATAGCGAGATCCGCCATCGCCACCATCGTTGTAGCCACCACCACCACCATAACCACGGTTTCCATGATCACCGCTTCCACTGTAACCCCATCACTGCCACCCCCACAGTAGCCACATGAGCCATAGGCTCCACCACCGCCCCCTTTTCCTCTGGACTGGGCTAGGTTAACGGTGATTCTCCTCCAGTCATGCATATTTCCATTCATTGCATCAATGGCATCCCTCATCGATTACTTATCATTGAAGGTCACAAATCTGAATCCATGCTATCTATCGGTTTCCAAAGTTGACAGAACTAGAGAGAGTAAGAACCCACTAACATAGGACCAGAACCAGAACTGGAAATGAGCAGAACCAAAGAATGGCATCCCTCATTGATTACACATTGTTGAAGGTCATAAATTGGAATCCACGCTATCTACCGATTTCCAAACTTCACAAAACTATAGAGAAAGAACCCACTAACACAGGACCAGAACTAGAACCAGAAATGAGAAGAACCAAAGAATGGCATCCCTCATCTATTACACATCGTTGAAGGTCAGAAATTTGAGTCCATGCTATCTACCGGTTTCCAAACTTCATGAAACTAGAGAGCAAGAACCCACTAACACAAGATCGGAACCAGAACCGGAAACGAACATAACGAAACGAACGAAGGTCATATTGCCCCATTAATGAGTCAGCGCAAATTTGAAACGTTTGGACCAACTTTTTTTGTCATTCCAGTGAGGCTGTTGTTCTAGTGGATTTTAGTAAAAAGAGTAAAAAAATTTCATGACCATTTTTTATTAATTTCTTTTCATTTTTTCAGCCTTCTATCCGTGGATTGAGAAATTTTCCCTCCAAATGCATTTGTTTTTACCTACTCAAATTTCAGTAAAAAGAGTAAAAAAATTTCACGAACATTTTTTATTAATTTATTTTCATTTTTTCAGCCTTCTATCCATGGATTGGGAAATTTTCCCTCCAAATGCATTTGTTTTTACCTTCTCGAATTGCAGTAAAAAGAGTAAAAAAAATTCACCACCATTTTTTATTAATTTATTTTCATTTTTTCAGCCTTCGATCCGTGGATTGGGAAATTTTCCCTCCTAATGCATTTGTTTTTACCTTCCGAAATTTTTTCAGCCTTCCCTCCTAAGGTTTGGAAGTTCCCACCTTTTTTATGTCAAGATTTGCTCGCAATGAGGGTCACTAGAGCCTCTTGAGTTCGTGTTGGTCCACTCTAGTAGGGAAAAGGTTCTCAAGGAAGCAATGAAACATATCGACCTTAATATATCATTAGTTTTAGATGTAAAGATATCTCATTTATATAGTATTATAATTATATTATTGTTGTAGTTTTAATATTTTTTGAGTTATAGAGTTAATGAATATATGTAAGTGTAGGTAATGATTTTAATGGAGAGTGTTATAATATTAATTTAAGAAAATTGAAAAATGGAGAGGGTCATGAAATCAATACAAATATCTTCATACGGTATAAGGGGTGTCAAGGTGGTAGAATATTTCAATTAAGAGAACTATGTAGCAATCTAGGAAATATTGATACAAATTTCACATATGTATATGTTGTGGTGCCAATGTAACAATGTTTTTGAAATTATTTTGTAAGGTATGACAATGGTCAAGTTTGCCATGTTTTTTAGAAGTATGCATGTGTACGTAATGGTGGACTAAATTACTTATGTTAGGTGGGATGAGGTTGAACCCAAAAAAATACAAGAAAGGATATCAATCTAGTAATGTTGGTGGTGTGGGTCAACGAGCATTGGGATATTTAACTTGCTTTCACATACATTTGTTTTTTGGCTTGAAATTTTTTTAATGAACACAAGCAAGTGGAAATTAATTGATTTTAGACATTGCAACGTGGTAGAAGCATCTCAAAAGCTATGAAAGCACCACTTTAAATCAACAGTCATAGCTAAGTGGTATCTATTCTACGAAAGTCACTCAAGACTTGGACCTAACCCTATCTTAAATAAACAACCCCCTTAAGAAGGCAATTCGGCCCATGAGGGGTGAACATGTCACATGTCAATATTGAACATGTTGGGTGTGGAGCCTAATTTTCATCCTAATTCAGAGATCCTTGTTTTAGCCAGATGTATACCCCAAGAAAACTGTACACCCCTGCAATGGGAGGGAATGTCCTCCCCACGGGATTCGGGGGCGCTGACCCCCCAGCTGGGGGGTCCGGGGGCCAGCGGTCCCCTGGTGGGGTTTTCGGGGGCAGCGCCCCCGAAGCTAAACACAGATGTAAAATTTTCTTGTAAAAGTATAGTAATTTCTAGTCAAACTGGGTCGTTCATTAGGCGGATGATCTGACGGTAGAAGTTATGTTTAGTTTAGGGTTTTTTGCTCTAGAAGGCAACCCCTCACTTGTATGAGGGCATTTTATTGCGGTTGTGTATTTTATGTGTATTCTCAGAGTGAGAAACAGATAGGGAATCTACTGTTAGAGAGAATAGAGGATATTACAATGGATCTGTTGTAGGTTGTATATGTTCATTTTGTTGGATAATAGAAAGGAAGGACTGGCTTTTCGGGGTGGACGTAGCCCAAACTGGGTGAACCACGTATATCTGTGTCTCTCTGGTTTTATGTGTTTTGTGTGCTTGTGTTTCCCGCATATTTTATGTTTTGCATTGCTCTTTAATATATAATTTTCTAACAACTGGTATCAGAGCGAAAGGTCTATTTGGTTGATAAAATCACAGGAAAGAAGGGTTTCTGGTTCGAGTGGGAGTAATGGCGGAAGATGGTAAGTTTAGGGTCGAGAAATTTAATGGCCAAAACTTCCCATTGTGGAAGATGCAGGTGGAATATTATTTGTATCAGAAATATATGTACCTACCATTGAGTGGAAAAACAAAGAAGCCGATGGCTATGACAAACGTAGAATGGGAGATTCTTGATAGAAAGGCACTCGGAACAGTACGTTTGTGCATTGCGGCGTTGGTAGCCTTCAATATTTCGAAGGAAACAACAATAGAGGGTTTGATTAAGGCGTTGGTGAAATTATATGAAAAACCCTCGGCCTCAAACAAGGTATTTCTCATGAAACATTTATTTAATATGAATATGTCAGAAGGTGGATATGTTGCATACCATTTAAATGATTTTAATACAGTTACCAGTGTGTTAAGTTCTATAGGGGTAAACTTTGATGATGAAATTAGGGCTCTTTTATTTTTGTGCTCATTTCCAAAAAGCTGGAATGGTTTAGTTATGGCCATTAGTAACTCTGTCTCTGGATCTAGTATCTTAAAATTTGATGATGTTGTTGGTGCTATCCTTAGTGAGGAAATGCAATGGAAAAGCTCCGGTGAGACATCGGGTAATGCTTTGAGTGCAGAGTTCAGGGGAAGAAAAATAGAAAGAGGAAAGAGCTCGGGATATCATAGTAAATCAAGGAAAGGCAGATCCAAGTCCAAATTAGGGATAGTGTACTGGAAATGTGGAAAGAAAGGACACCTAAAGAAAGACTATCGATCTCAGAAGGGAAAAGAAGGAGACGCACAACAAGAAAACAATCATGAAGCAAATGTGACAGGTGATGTGTTACAAGATGCTTTGATTCTTTCTTTCGAAAATGTTACTAATTCTTGGGTGGTAGATTCAGGGGCCTCATTCCATGCCACACCTGATAAGAAATATTTTCATGAATATGTTCAAGGAGATTTTGGACAAGTCTGTTTGGGTGATGATAAACCCTGTAAAATTGTTGGAATGGGTAAGGTTCTTGTAAAATAGCAGAATGGAAACCAATGGCTATTAAAGGAAGTAAGGCATGTTCCAGATCTGAAGAAAAATCTAATTTCAATAGGGAAATTAGGCAGTGAAGGTTGTGTGACAACTTTCATAGATAAAACTCGGAAGGTCACCAAAGGAGCCCTGGTGCATGAGTTCATGCATGCACCTTGAAATCATGGAGCGTGCAAGGTGCATGAGATTTCATGCAGGATTGCCTTTACAATTTTGGGCAGATGCTGTAGATATTGTTGTTTATCTAATAAAAAGAGGGCCTTCAAGTTCCTTGGATGGTGGTATTCCAGAGGAAGCATGGACAGGTAAAAAGGTAAACTACTCTTTTTTAAATCCTTTTGGTTGTGAGGCCTTTGTCCATATTAATAAAGAAAATAGAACAAAGCTTGAGGCAAAATCAAAGAAATGTAACTTTATTGGATATGGTGTTAATGATTTTGGTTATCACTTATATGATTATGAAAATCACAAAATCATTAGGAGCAGATATGTAATATTCAATGAAAGGTCTTGTATAAGAATCAGTTGCAGGAAAAGAAACAGGAAAAAGAAAGCAAGGAATACACGGTTCTTGATGAGATAACTGAAAAAGTAAAGGTGCCTGAAAATAATAATAATCAACAACCACAGCAGCAACAACCACCACAACAGCAACAGGCACCTCAAACACTTGAAAGTGGTGTTAGAAGATCTACCAGGATAAGTAGACCCCCTGAACGATACTCTCCTTCATTATATTATTTATTGCTGACTGATTCTGGTGAACCTGAATGTTATGAAGAAGCAATGCAAGTTGAAAGTAGGAAGAAGTGGGAGCTAGCCATGGAAGAAGAGATGGAATCCTTAATGCATAACCAAACTTGGGACTTAGTCAAGTTGCCTGCAGGTAAAACTACATTGCAGAATAAATGGGTTTACAGGCTGAAGGAAGAAGATGGAGGAAAACAGAGGTACAAAGCTAGACTTGTGGTGAAGGGGTTTGCACAAAAGAAAGGTATTTATTTTGATGAAATATTTTCTCCTGTTGTTAAAATGAATTCAATCAGAACTATTTTAAGTCTTGTAGCAGCGGAAGATTTACATCTTGAACAGTTAGATGTAAAGACAGTATTTCTCCATGGAGATTTGGAGGAAGAGATATACATGCAGCAACCAGAAGGATATGAGGTAAAAGGGAAAGAAAAATTGGTGTGCAGGTTAAAAAAGAGCTTGTATGGCTTAAAACAGGCTCCAAGGCAGTGGTATCTAAAATTTGACATGTTTATGTCTGAACAAGGTTATACTAGATGTCACTCTGATCATTGTGTTTATCTAAAAAGGAAAAATGATGGCAGCTATATTATATTGTTATTGTATGTATATGACATGCTTGTTGCAGGGTCTAACATGCAGGAAATAAATGTGCTCAAAAGAAAATTGGAAAATTCATTTGCAATGAAGGATTTGGGAGCTGCAAAACAAATCCTTGGTATGAGGATAACTAGAGACAGGAAAAATCGCAAATTAACATTGTCTCAGAATGAGTACATAGAAAAGGTGTTGAAAATATTTAATATGCATAATGCAAAACCAGTTAGTACACCTTTTGCTAGCCATTTCAAACTTAGTAAGGAGATGTGCCCCAAGACCCAAGAATAAATGGACTATATTTCTAAAGTTCCATATGCATCAGCAGTTGGAAGCTTAATGTATGCAATGGTCTGCACAAGGCCTGATATTGCACATGCAGTGGGAGTTGTAAGCAGGTACATGAACAATCCAGAAAAATAACATTGGATGGAAGTGAAATGGATTCTCAGATATTTGAGAGGTACCACAAATCAAGCATTATGCTTTGGTGGTTCAAACATTGCTCTATAGGGATATGTTGATGCATATATGGAAGGTGACAAAGATAACAGGAGGAGTACTACAGGATATGTGTTTACTGTAGGTGGAACAACTGTCAGTTGGGTTTCAAAAATCCAAATTTTTGTTGCACTTTCAACAACAGAAGCAGAGTATGTTGCCGCTACAAAGGCTAGTAAAGAAATGTTTTGGTTACAAAGGTTTATGGATGAATTGGGTAAGAATCATGATATGGGCACGTTATACAATGATAGCCAAAGTGCCATTCATATTGCAAAGAACTCAGCGTTTCATTCCAATACTAAACACATATATTTCAAGTACCATTTCATATGGTCAGTATTGGAAGATGGACAGTTGAAGTTGGAAAAGATACACACTAGCCAAAATCCTGCAGATATGCTAACAAAAGTTTTAACCAGGGAGAAACTGAGAATATGCTCAGTTTCAATTGGTCTTCAAGGATGATGATAAAGATGAGAAACAAATACGTCAAAAGAGGAGTCATTGTCCAGCAAATGAAGCAGCGGTGGAGTTGCTACAATCAGTCTCCAAGTGGGAGATTGTTGGGTGTGGAGCTTGATTTTCATCCCGATTCAGAGATCCTTGTTTTAGCCGGATGTATACCCCATGAAAACTGTACACCCCTATAGTGAGGGGGTGCAGGGGGGACTTGTCCCCCCCGTGGGGTGCAGGGGGGGCTAACCCCCTGGCTGGGGGGTCCAGGGGCCAGCGGTCCCCCAGTGGGGGTTTCGGGGGTAGTGCCCTCGAAGCTAAAAATAGTTGTAAAATTGCCTTGTAAAAGTATAGTAATTTCTAGTCAATCTAGGCCGTTCATTAGGCGAATGATCTGATGGTAGAAGTTATGTTTATTTTAGGGTTTTTTTCCCTAGAAGGAAACCCCTCACTTGTATGAGGGCATTGTATTGCGGTTGTGTATTGTATGATTATTATTAGAGCGAGAAAAATATAGGGAGACTGTTAGAGAGAATAGAGGATATTACAGCAGATCTTTTGTAGGTTGTGTCTCTTCATTTTGCTGGATAATAGAAAGGAAGGATTGGCTGTTCGGGGTGGACATAGCCCAAACTAGGTGAACCACATATATCTGTGTCTCTTTGATTTTATGTGTTTTGTGTGCTTGTGTTTTTCGCATATTTTATGTTTTTCATTTCTCTATAATATATAATTTTCTAACATAACACTTGTGGGGTAATAATAACACACTATTTTCTCCCACCAAGCAATAAGAAATCCCCCATCAATGTTATGCACTACTTTAAATGGGTTGAGTGTCCTTGGATGCCTCGAACAATCGTATTGAATTTATGGGATGTTAACTAAGTTAACCAACAAAACATGTCTTCAATAATGGTAAAAATATTTTCACACTATTTATTTCATTGAACATTCAAATGAGGCTTTACTACTTGCAACCAACCATACATGTAGTTGATCAAGTTTACCAACCTAACACGCTTCTACTAGTGATAACCAAAAGTTACATGTTGGTAATCGGGTGACCAATGTGGTATGCCTCAACATTCGTAATTGAACATAAATGTTGCTGATGGGGTTGACCAGCCTAACATACCTCTCAAAATTGTAGTTAAACATGCATGTTGATAGGGTTAATCTCCAAGATAGTGTTAATAAAAAATAGATGTTAATAACCAACCTAACACATCACTAACAATGACAATGTAATGTGCATGTCAATAAATAAATTAATCGGCATGACATGTTATTCATTAAGATGATTGACATGACATACAACTTGCTAAGTTGACCAACTTGAAAGACTATTGGTTTTTTCAATGAACTAAAATGCCTTTAATGAACGCAACCAAATGTGCATTATGTTGAACAAGTACACCAACCTGACATACCTTTAACAATAGTAACAATGTGTGCAATTTGTGGATTGGGAAAACCAAACTAACATACCTATGATAATTGGAATCGACCATACATGCCTATTGTGATCAACCCTTCACGAGTTCCATTGATTTCGTGCAAAATTAAGCATGTCATGCAAGACTAACTTTGATACATATACAAATTAAGTCTGTATTTACTTGTTAGAATTGTGTTAAAGTGTTTCACCTTTAAATGTCACAGTTTTGAATCCAAGAGAAATTAAGGTATGTATACCTCCATGGACTAAATAGTTAAATCATTGCATGAAGGGAATCCATTGTCCCACAAACAAGGGGGTCTCACATGCCAATTTAGCATCTACATATATTATAACTTTATATTAAATACTATTATTATTTCTTGTGTTAATATGAGTGCTTTTAATATTTAATATATAGTTAAGTAGATTACCCCTTGACTAATTAGTGAAGTATTTAATATTGGATGAGAGAGTTGTAAGGTTAAAATTTATATACCTCGTGTTAATTTGGGTGTTTGTATAATTTCAATGCAAAATTAGATTTCACACATATCCATGGATCCATTAAAGGCATTTACACATGCCAACCAAAGACATTCAATAGTTGGGTTAGAACTAGCGGTTGGGAGGAGTTCATTATCATATTCATCCAAGGGTTTCCATACTAGATAAATTAGGGCATGTATTTGATTTATGGGCTAATGTTTGAATGATATGAGGAGACGAGTTAGTGCAAGTCCTTCTTATGGTAAGGCCATGCAACATAGGCACAGAGTTAAAACCAAAGATGATCAAACTTTCCAAAGCCTTACCTCAACAAGAAAAATAAAAATACATTTCTCTTTTTAAGGAATTCCAAGATGTTTTTTCTTGGAGTTATGAGGACTTAAAATCCTATGACACCAACATAATTCAACATAAAATCCCTATAAAAGAAGATCAAAAGCCCTTTAGACAAAAGTTAAGGAGGATCAACCCTGTTTTTATGCCCTTAATAGAAAATAAGTTAAAAGAATGTACGATGCATAGATAATTGCACCAATTAGATATTCTTATTGGGTTTCTAACCTTGTTCCAACCAGAAAAAAGATAGGAGAGATTATATTATGTGTTGACTTTAGGAATCTAAACAAAGTATCCTTAAAAGATAATTATACTTTACCAAAAATGGATCACATATTACAAAGGGTAGTTTGATCTTAGGATTTCTCTTTTAGATGGATTTTCAGGATACAACCACATTTTATTCTAACCAGAGGATCAAGCCAAAACAAATTTTACTACACCCTGGGGCACTTTTATGTATGTAAAAATTCCTTTTGGTTTAATGAATGCAGGGGCTACATTTCAAAGAGCTATGGATATAGCCTTTGCAAAGAAAATTCATGAGTTTTTAGTGATTTACTTAGATGACATAACTGTATTTTCTAAGACTGATTATGAACACTTGGATCATCTTAGACAAGTCTTTATAAAATGCATAAAGTTTGGCATCTCATTAAATCCTAAGAAAACCTTATTTGGATTAGAAGAAGGAAAATTACTAGGACACATAATTTCTAAGGAAGGAATTAGAATAGATCTTGCAAGAATAGAAGCAATTCTTAACATCGGTCCACCAAGAAACATAAAAGAGTTACAAGCTTTTCTAGGAAAAATTAACTTTCTAAGAAGATTCATTTCCAATTTAGATGAGATAATTAGAGAATTAAACAACATGCTTAAAAAAATTCAGTTCTTAAATGGACTATTGAGGCCAAAAAATCATTTGAATCCATCAAACAAGCCTTAACTAAACCTCCATTCCTTATAAGTCTTGACTTTAAAAATGATTTCATCATTTTTTCATTTTCTTCAGAACACACCATTGCTGCAGTTTTACTGCAGAAAAATGAATAGGGTTATGAACAGCCCATAGCTTTCTTTAGCAAAACACTTAGAGATGCAACTTTGAAATACAATATCATGGAAAAACAGGCCCTAGCTTTGGGAAAGGCCATTAAAGATTTCAGAGTGTACATTCTCTATTCTCACATCATTTCCTATGTCCCAAATGCAGTAGTAAAAGACATTCTAACTCAGGATGGTTCTGATGGTAGAAGAGGTAAGTGGATTGACACTATTTTAGAATATGACATAGATATAAAACCCACAAAGCCTATAAAAGGTCAAGATTTAGCTAAAATTATGGCTGAATCAAATTGTCATGCCCTAGACATAAATTTTATTACCCAACTAGATAATCAGGAAGAGATGGCGACTCTAGAGATCAGTGAAGCCTTTTCAGACTCACCATGGTATGCAGATATTATATTTTAATTACTAAACTTACAAGCTCCTCCTGGATTATTAGGAAAAAAGCTAGATTTTTAAAGCTTAAGGCAGTAAGATTTTGTATATTAGACAATGTACTTTTTTGGAAGGATCATAGTGGGATTTTATTAAATTTTTTGTTAAAAGAAGAAGATGAAAAAGTATTACAAGAATTTCATGGAGGAGACTGTGGAGGACATCTCTACTTGAAGGCTACTGCAGACAAAATCCTGAAAGCTGGTTTTTACTGGCCTATTTTGTTTGTAGATGCTAAAAAGTATGTGACCTCCTGTCACAAGTGTCAAAAATTTGAGGGTAGTAAAAAGTTGTTACCCCTGCCCTTAAAGCCTATATCAACAGAAATTCCATTTCAACAATGGGATCTTGACTTCATTGGAGAAATTCATCCCCCATCATTAGCCCAACACAAGTGGATTTTGACAGCCACTGACTATTTTACCAAGTGGATTGAAACCATACCCTCTAGGCAAGCCACATATACTGTCATTATCTCCTTCTTAGAAAGAAACATACTTTCAAGATTTGGATGTCCTCAAAAGATAATTACTGACAATGCAGCAACATTCAAATCTAAAAATATGATTGACTTTTTACATAAATATCACATCACCCTAGGCCATTCTACTGCATATTACCCACAAGGTAATGGTCTAGCTAAATTTTCAAATAAGAGCCTTGTAAATATCATCAAAAAGTTACTTGAAGATAATAAAAATACTTGGAACAAAAATTTAATCAATGTCTTATGGGCAGATAGACTTACAACCAAAAAAATCCATTGGTACATCTCCTTACCAACTTGTCTATGGAATGGATGTTGTTTTTCCATCTTCCTTAGGAGTACCAGTAATGAAGATTATCCAAGAGTTATAAGTTGAACCAAATGACATTCAAAGAAGGATAAATAAAACCATTCACTTGCAAAAAACAAGGGAAGAGGTTTACATTAAGTCTCAAGTTATCCAGGATAAGATAAAGAATTTTTTTGACAGAAATACTAAAGAAGATTATTTTTACATTGGAGACAAAGTATTAAAATGGGATTCAAGAAGAGAAGACAAAGGTAAACATGGAAAATTTGATTTTCTATGGAAAAGACCTTATATGATTTATGGTTACAGAGGTAACAATGCTTTCTATCTGAAAGAAATGGATGGATCAAATATGCTAGATGGACCAGTAAATGGCAGAATGTTGAAGCACTACTACTCCTTTGAGATAAAAAATAGTTAGTTTCATTTACTTTGATCGTTTTACATATACATTGAAGATTTTAGATTGGATTGGATATTTTCCAAACAAAGTTGAAGCCCAGAGAGAAGGCCCTAAGCTTTGAGAGGTAAAATATCATACAGTATGAACAATTGCACAGATCAAAAGATACTTGCAGGATCATCACAGTCAAAATTCAAAGGCTACTAGTCTTAAAAGTTCTTGGTATTTCACCAGGAAATGCCATCCCCATGTGGAGCCACTGTTAGGGTCCTATAATAATAGGGTTCATAATTTTTTAATTGACTTTGATAGTCTTGTAAATATGTACATACCTTTCTTTCTGCAAGTTGTTTTCCCATATTTTGAAAATGAAAAAATAATAAAAAAAGGAAAAGAGGGTAAAAGTCTTAAAAGAAATATCAAAGGACTTAGAAAAATATAGACCCCAAAAGAAAAAAGAGAAAAATAAGACACTAAAGTGAGCAAGTCAAAATTTCACTACTATTTACTTTCACTGCAAGAATAATGATTATGTGTAGATTGTCATTAAATGCCATAATCCATGATCAGTTAAACAATTTAATCTTGAATTTTCATGCTTTAAATTTCATGTTTTAATTAGAGAATAAATATATTTCAAACAGTTTAAACTTGACATATCAGTAGATATTTAGAGAATAAATGAGGAGCTCAATAGTTTAATCTGAGCCCTCGGATGAAATAAGGTTAGAATTAGATAGTTTATGGTTTGAAAGAAAATGGATTTATGGTTTCAAGCTTAAATGCACCCATGAAAATGAAGTAAAAAATGTTAGAAATAATGATGGGTAGGTAGAAAGTAGTTGTTCAAGACATGTAATAAAGAATCATCAGGAAAAAAATTACTAATTTCCTCCTCTCCCACAATAATCCAGTATTCTAAACCTTCAGTCAAAGAGTCTCAAAGAATTTCTCTGACTTCTATTGGGATGGGACCCAAGGCTTAATGACTGATTGGTTTAAAATATTGGAGTCCCTACATAAAATCCGTTTCATCAACATATTCACCATTTTCCAAAACTCTGATCCCTTTTCCTAAGTAAAACATATTTTTTTCTTAGTGAAAGTAAAAACCTTACTTGATTAATTTCATTCTCGTTCAAAAAACACTCAAAAACCCATAAAATGCATTTGATCCTAAGTCTATGTGTAAAAAAAATCACAATTGGGACAAAACTATGCTTTATTGTCTATTTTACACTTTACTTAGTGTTAAATTATGTATTTTAAATTCATTTCCTACATTACACCTTAATTTCATATTAGTTTCTAACTTATATTACTAAATCCCTAAAATATACCCTTCCAGTGTATTAATAAATCCTTTATATTTAAATAACCCCAAAAAACCCATTACTTAAAGTTTAAACCTATGTTTATATTACCCCACATGGTGAAATATAAACCCCCCTTTATTCCCATAAGGTTTAAATTTATCATTATATTAATTTTCCGTCCCCGATGGTCTTTAAACATCTGTTAAAAAGTTTAAATATCGTATAATAAATACATGCGCCCGTGATTGAAATATATGTTTAATGTTTTAATTAGAAACATACAACTTTACCCCCGCCCAGTCATATAACATAAGGTTTTAAATGTTATAAATTTATATTTATAATGTTATAAACCATCCCGCTGCATATACCAAATCCTGGACCCCACTCCAAATCCCGAACAGCTTCCAAATTAAATCTCGATCTTTCGCAATCGAACTCCCAGATCTAACGAACAAAAAACCATATCGCATTTTTAGTTGCACGACTAAATTGCATTCCATTTCTATGTGAAATAGGTTGTTTCATCCTCTTCTCCCTCCTCCACGTGGCTTATTTCCATTAGATCACATCCAATTCAATTGAAACATCTTACCCCCTTTAACCTGCACGATGACCACTCTCGGTTTCTATCTTTTAAAGCTCGAAAACTGCCCATTGCTCGATGTGGTTGACATTTATTGCAAGCCAGATTTAACCTAAAAGGCCTAATAAACCTCGAAATCACTTCATTGATCTCTTTTTTTCATTCTCCAGCTGTATTGCTCCTCCCGAGTAAAGAAAACCAAACCTGTGATTCATTTTCAAGCCCAGAACCGGTGAAAATCCTGAATTTGCTATTAAAGACTGCTGAAAGACTCCATAAAGCCTCCAGATACCAGAGAAGATACTGCAAACCTGCCAAAATCACATCAGAACCTATTTCAAAGACCTATACTTCTGTAAAACAGGTATTTTTCAAAGAAATCGATGCCTGTTATCAATTTAAAGAGGATATTTTAAACCTTTTAAAGAAAATTTATCTAAGAAATCCTTTAAAATTGTCCAAAAAAGAGGCAAAAATCTATCAAAATTTTTACAAAACCCTGTTTTAGACTGCACTCGATTTT
This sequence comes from Pinus albicaulis, assembly GCA_034641835.2. Classification (NCBI taxonomy): domain Eukaryota; kingdom Viridiplantae; phylum Streptophyta; class Pinopsida; order Pinales; family Pinaceae; genus Pinus; species Pinus albicaulis. The sequence continues at coordinate 1,609,296,809 of CM076579.1, forward strand.
TTATGAAAATTTTGGTTTTATTTAGTTTTTCAGACTATATAAAACTCCAAAAAATCATAGAAATCCTCTGAAGGTAACCTGACACCATGTCCTTGATTCCAAACAATTTTTTTAGTCCAATATCCATTGAAAAAAGCTTAAGAAACCCCTATTTCTTATTTTCATAACCAGTGAGAGTCTGTAACACAGTTGAAAGTCAAAAAATTGAAAGAAAAATCCAAGAAAAGAACCATATTGTGCTTATTTTCATCCAAGAACATCTGTCAGAGTCAAAAATACTTCTGTAAACCATGTAATCTTACAGAAGAAACTAGTAAGCCTAAAAACAAAGTTTTAGTGATCCTAAAAGCCTAAAAATGCTTAAATCTACTCCAGTTGTGTCCTCCAAGACTGGTATCATTGTAAATCCTCTACAACCTCCTGTTGTAGACATTGAGCACGTCCCCTTAGCAGATGTTGACTATAAAATAGCATATCTTGTTGTTGAATTTAATTTTTTATATCTCCACTGCTGGAGCTATGAACATTCCTTAGATCAGGTGGAAGGATTCCAAATTTGGGAATCAAACTTTCCCAAATATGTTGTTCCAGTCACTCATCCATGCCCAGAGCTGATTAGGTTGTGTCAAAACTATTATATGCCTAAACAAAGGGCAATATTGAATGCAAAAAAAGAATTACTTTTTACAATTACTGTTGCATCCATAAACCAGATGTTACAACTCAAACGAGATCTTAAAGCAATTAATTTGTCAATAGAGGCACTTACAAAGTTATATATTGGTCTTGATTTTCCCAAAAGGTTTTAGATCTTTCAAGTATTCATGGCCTTACATGTGAAAATTCCTCAAATCAATTCTCCATATTCTACTTCAAAATTTCCATAGTGTTCAAGGCATGTCATTTCCATGTTGTCATTCATCCTAGGATACTTTACAGATGAGCATACTGATGAATCCATCCTACGGTTCCTATCTACTTTTGCACCAGGACAACCTCCCTTTGTAATTTTCAATTATGCTGAGTACATTGCTGACAATATCCATGATCAACTGATCAAGTTGTCAACTAAAGGAGTGTTCAGATACACATCCTTTCTCTTCCATATGTTTTTATATTTTCAAGTATATAAGTTCCCTATAACTCTCCAGAAGCTTGATATAGAAGAAAAACCACTTTCAGTCATCTTTTGGACTTCATTGATTAGAAAAGAGTCCTAAGAATTCACTTTTGCAGAGTTTACAGATAACTTTTTCCATCCATTGATCAATATGTTGACCAACATTGAACGGCCAAGGATTAATGATGAAATGAAGAAAATCCTAAAACTATATAAACAGAAAAGAATTTGAGATTGGTATTTGTATGAGAAACACACAGAAATCAGAGTTTTTGGATCTAATCTTCTATCCTACAAACTACCTAAATTTGTACCAATGAGGGTTTTTTCCTTGGAGTATATCAAAAAAATCTTGAATTCTGATTCCATCAGTTTCCTAGCAGCTAAAAATAAAACACAATTCAAGCTAAAGAATTAGGTGGGGCCATTCATTTGTAATCATAGAGATGCAGAGACAAAAGCAGCCAAACAATTATTAGAGTACAAACTTGAAGAGAGTTTCTCTTGGAACTATGATCCACAAGGAATATTGAGTAAAATGAGTGTTAAGTGTAAAATAACACCCTACATTCATGAGAAAAAACTATAAGTTGAGAAGTATGTCAATCAAATTGAATGGGTAGAAAACACTTTAGTAGATGCAGTAAAGTAGGGTGATACTAGTCACACCTTACAAATTGCAAATCAATCAGAAAAAGCTACTAAAATGACTAGAGAAGAATGAACTTACATTGCAGAAACCACTACTAAGAATAGGTTCAAAGTTAAGATATAATAAAAAGCCTAAGATAGACTCAGTTGATAAAGGAAAAGTAACTATTGAAGTTGAAGACACAGATGTCCTAGTAACAAACACAAATGCTGCTATAATCAATACAAATGATAAAGTTACAAAGAATTTGAATGAAGGAAATCCAGATAATTAAAATGCATAGATGATAGAGAAACAACAGAATTCGGAAGCATTATCTTCACAGACAACAGAGGAAAAGGATCTCAATATAAGATAAAAATACAAGCAGATTAAAACAAAGAATGAAGAGATAAAAAATGAGATTTACTCTCAATATTTGAAGAAAACACCAAATATTCAAAACAGACTCTTATATGCCTTTGAATACTCAAATAAAAATTTGATCATGTCAGTGTTACAGCCTACAGTGAAAACTCGAAAGATAGTTTTAGATTACAAAAATGTTGACCTAGAAGTACAAACAGAAAAAATTCATGCACTTGATCAAATAGAATTTCATAGACATAGTTCAGAGATGTTGTATTCTACCATTACAACCAAGGCTATGAGCGTTCAAAAACTTCAGAACACAATTGTAAACATGAAAGATCAAATGAAGGTTGAAAAAGCCTCATTATATGCTAAAGACCTAAGGATTAAGTCTTTAGAAGAGTTAGTTCTCCAAATAGGATATGATCCTAAAAATGTTAAAGCAACAGAACAATTAGTGAAGAAAAAGAATGAAGACATTGCAGCATTAAGGAAACAACTTAAACTTCCATCAATTGAACATCCTCAAGCTAAATAAATTATACAAGAATAGACTCAGAAGGATGACATGATGAAATTAATTTTTCAGTTAATAGGACAGATCAAAGAAATGGAGATTCAAATGGACAAGCTTGTCCATGAAAGGGAAACTACAAAATAACAGGAAACTCCTACAGTAATTCCTATGCTTACTACTACTCTGCCTTCAACTCTAGCAGAAGAGTTGGCACCCAAAGAACCACTGGCTACTGCAGTGCCAGTGACATCATCTACAACGTCAGCTACATAGTCATCTACTACAGCAACTCAGCCCACAGATGAGGCTAGTAAATTATTAAAAGCCATGGAATAAATGTCACTTCAGACAAGTGAGATTAAAAAATTGAAGAAGATAATTGATAATATTGAGGATACAAAGAAATTGGCCCAAATCAATGCCAAAACTCATGAAAAAAGGGCTAATAGGTTAAATGAAGAACTGAAGAAAATTCAAAAGGAGTTGACCCTAAAGGAGAAAATATCATATGTGAAAAACCATTTATGGAATAAAATCATTAAAGCCATATGTTGTACCTCAAGAAACAATCCCTTGGCTGTGGTAAGGAATCAGTGCTCGAGACATTTATAAATGTATGTCACAATATTAAGTTATCAGATGGTCTGCGTTAAGCACCTTTGGAAATTAATTATTTATAATCCTCAATGATCTGATATAATGAAAGATTTCATAATGCCATTATGTGCTGATGTAACTTGAAATTAAAGGAAGAAAATGGAATGGAAACTAAGAATGATATGCTGAATAATAGAATCTATCACTTTTAATCTCAGAAAGAACTTTATAGGAAGAAAATAGTTGGAGTGAAGGAGCGCACATTAAGGACATTTAACTCCTACTTACAAAATGTAAAAGAGGCCCGCAGCTACATTACTTCACCTCATTCACAGAAGAAAAAACATATGATGAAACTGGAAAAAATGCATCAACATCAACAGATGCAAGAAACTTAATCTTCTTTCATCAACTTTCAGAAAATTCAGTACAATTTATAGTCTTCCAAATATCCAAAAACTCAGAACCCCCTCCACCTATCTTATTACCTCTGCTTTTATATCTGCTATCTAATCTAACTTCCTAATTACTATGATCAGTTTTAAAACTGATTCTTGAAGTAGTTCAGGAAATTTTGAATCAATTAAATTTACAAAATAATAGTTTTAATATTATATATAATATATAATATAAAACCAAAATAAAACCTCACCTTGCTGCAAGTCAAAGAAGGAAAAATGATACATTTTGGGTCCCACCGTTATACTCATATGCATATTGACAAAGTCGCACATGGTTTTTGAAAACCAATTACTTCCTACGGGAGCACCTGTAGCAGTATCTTGAAAAAGGACTGAGTGATGCCGCATTGCATCATAGCCGTTGATCTGCAAATAGTGGTTCAAGCCAAACCACTCTACGAGGGCACTCTCTCACATAAGTTCTGAGCAGTTTGTGATGCCGGGAAAGCGTTAATTATGGACATGAACGATACAAATATCATATTTTATGAGATATGGCTGAAATTTAACCTATTTGCTTATCTTCTTCTTCACGCAGAGCCTCATTGGTCTTTGTGATTGCATGCACTCAAATTACAGCCTAAAATGCACTGAGTTTTATTTAAATATCATCTGAATGCCAAGTGATCATCGGAGAAGGAAATTGTCATCATGCAAATCGAATTCTTATAGAATGAATCAAATGCAGTTTTGCAGGACGTTTCTAGAAAAAATCGTCTTTGAAGAACTGACGAAATCTCTTAAACCACTTCGAATTTTTGAACAATTTCCCTATTAAAGTAAATTGGGCATATTTTTCAAAAAACCCATGTTGCAGATTTTTGAAATTTTTCTCCATTTTCCTAAAATAAGAAATCGAAATTCACTGTCCTGAGAGTATGTGCGTTTTCTGAATTTCGACTTTTTATTTGCATCAATATGCTTGCTCAACTTTTAAACGCATGTGAAAATATGATCTCCCATAGATAATATGCGATTAAGCATATATTTTAAGGCTTTATTTATAAAATTTACACGTTGTAAGTGCAAATAATTTGAATCAGTGCAACCCTTAGCTATTACTAGCAATCCAACATCATTAACAAACTCATAATCCAGGGTTAATTTTCCAAGAGAGTGAAAATGAACTCCAACATCTTCCATAGTTTTATTAGTTATCCTTACACATGCTGTAATGACAAGCCCTTTCAGTGTCTTTGTACAGCCAATTTCTATTTTTGTCATACCTCTGTCTGTAAAACCCTCACAAAACTGAAGATTCCAATTCTCAAGTTGTTTGCATTGTTCTCCTACAGCTGTAAGACCTTGATCACTTATATAACAACCCTGTAAACCTAAGGCCTTCAAAAACCTACAATGTTGAACCACTGATGCTAGGCCCAAACTTGTGATTGTAGGGCATAATATTAAACTCAGCTTTTCTAGTCTTTGACAACCCCCTCTGAGAACATTAAGACCAAGGTTTGACAGATTACGAGATTCCAGTTCAGCTTCTTCTATTCCATGTTTCTTTGTAGAGTGATTAATTTTAAGTGTTGGACTTGAAGATGAACTTCCAGCAATAGTAGTTTATCCATAATCTTAGTCCAGTTCCAAGGTGGAAACGTAAAGTTTGCTTTAGGTACACTTGGCATCCTTTCATCCATGTGCATACAACGTGAATCATTAAAGCGTAGGACTAGGAGGCCTATGCATCCATCAGGACTGTCTGAGGCCTCTATTTAAATAGTGTGTATGCTTGCACTTTCCAGTTGATACCATCTCTTTAGAAAAGAGCAAAAGAATCCCTATCTTACTTTTGTCCATCTAAATGTCTCAACAACCTTGAATTTCTCAGACCCTCTCTTGACTTTTAGCTTAGTCGAATTAGGCTACAACATCTGGCTCCAATTGGGGACAACACTTTGGTAGAAAAGTTTTGAGAACTTGTAGATCAGTAGCCTTTATTAGGCATGGAGTCAAGTCAAACTAAATTTTCTCCCAATTCAAAATCTCTGAAAATTTCAAACTTCTCTGAAACCTCTCTCATCTAGGATCTTTATTCTTGAACTAAAAATGCTAAACTAGAAATACTGCAACAGGGAATGCTCAAATCCTGAGCTTATTTCTGTAAAAAACCTAGATATATATATATATATATATATGCATGGCTGAACTTAATCAAGTGAAGTCAACCTTCCAATGGCACCAACCTAACATCTGCTTGTTAGATTTAAAACAAGAATGTACCATTAAAATTTTCCATATACAAAACTTTGTACATACCCTTGCACAAAAGATTGTTGTTGATCAAAGAAATTTTTCATATACTCAGCCACTAGATCATAGAACTGATGAGACAAAATTTCGGTTGCCTCCTTTTCTTGAACATTTTGCTGATGTAGACTTCTTTGAACATGGCAACTTCCTTCATTTTTTGATTCCTCAATTTGGAATTGTGTGCGAGGAACTTGATTGCCATTTTCTGTAGGCAGGCATTTAGGCTGAAAAGAGAAATCACGTTCCCTATAATGCTGATTTTCTTCATATAATTCCAATTCTTGACACAAGTCTTCCTCCTCCTGCAAACATACCTGAGAAGCTCCACTATTTTCCCCTCTATCCACAAAATCATTAAAATTATGAAAATTGTAATGATCTTCCAGGCTTTCATCGTGTAGTTCAGCTGTTGCAACGAATTTTTGACCAGAACTTTTAGAATGCTTAGATTATTGTGTTTCAGAAATATAGGAATCCTCTGACACCTTTTGAAAATCCTTGTTCACCTCTGAATTTGCATTCTCTTGTAAAGAAATTCCAACATTTTCTTGACAGGCCTTTTTGTCTTCAACAAAAACTGTTCTTTCAACATGTCAGGAAAAATTTCTACAAGCCCACACATTATCTTCAATTTCCTATGCATAAAGAAACATCAGCTTCAGAGTGCAAGGCTTTCTCTCCTTGAGATAAAAAGCCAAGACAATAGAAAGAGCCCTTAAATAGTAAACCATAACTACTGCTTCAGGAGGTCGAATTTCTTTTGGCATGTTGAAATAAATTTTTGAAACCTCCTATTAAACTCAGCGATTGATTCATTGCTTTGCCTTTGGATAGAATATAATTCCAAAAGGTGTTTTTCATATGACTTATGCTTGCCCCAATATCGAAGAAATAAATCTTTAAAATATTGCCATGAACTAATTGAACTTGCTTCCAAACACTAGAACCATTGCTGAGCACCATGCTTTAATGAATGACAAAACATCCTTAAAGCCACGTCTTCATAAATAATTTGAAATTTGTCCAGAAATTACTCAAATTACAAGATATGTTGTTCAGCTGAAATATCCTTCTCCTCTCCAGAGAAGCTTGGCAAAAATTTGAATCCTTTTAAAGGATACTGATGAATAATTGTGGGCAGCTTCAGGGGTTTAAATATTTCTTTTTTTTGAGCTGAAAAACAGTCAATTTCTTGTGAGGCAGAACATTATCATTCAAAGATGACGAATCATCACCTTTATGCCAATACTGTAAGTGATTATCTGTGGGAATTTTAATACAACAGTCATCTCTCCTCTCATATTTAGGAGATAAAGTTGTGTCAAAATCTATAATACAAGCAGAAGAAAAATCATATTTTTCCAATAAAAAATGTACTTTTTGGGCTTTACAATATTCTGAGAATATAAAGCAGGAAAAAATATTCTTGATATATAAGGGAAAATAGACCACTAAACTGATAGTTAGAAATAGAATCTCCTTTAAAAAACTGAAACTCAGATACAAGTTTTTTCCACGATGCTTTCTCATTTTCTTGCTAGCAAAATTCTTCATCTAATGAAACCTTCATCAGTGGAGTCGCCAGGTGAATAATAAACAACCAAATTTTATATCTAAATCTTGTTCACCATCAAGAATAAGGGATTATGAGACCTGCTGCCAGGAGAAGACAATGTAGGATCAGGTGTCGAAGGGGTATTTGGTTTCTGAGCCTTTTTAGAAAACAATTTTTCTGGATCTAACAAAGTAGGGACTTTCTTCTCTGAGGTATCTGACCTCGTGTGAGGCCTTTTGAAAGCCAGAATTGTGAAAAATAATAAACACAGGTGAATATTTCCTCCTCACTGAACAACCAGAGGAAATAAAAATAAAACCCATAGAAATGAACTTCGCTTCTTCATTCCCAGACAACGATGCCAAAAAATGTTGTACCTCAAGAAAAAAACCCTTGGCTGTGGTAAGGAATCAGTGCTCGAGACATTTATAAATGTATGTCACAATATTAAGTTATCAGATGGTCTGCGTTAAGCAGCTTTGGAAATTAATTATTTATAACCCTCAATGATCTGATATAATGAAAGATTTCATAATGCCATTATCTGTTGTTTTAACTTGAAATTAAAGGAAGAAAATGGAATGGAAACTAAGAATGATATGCTAGATAAAAGAATCTATCACTTTTAATCTCAGAAAGAAATTTATAGAGAGAAAATAGTTGGAGTGAAGGAGCGCACATTAAGGAAATTTAACTCCTACTTACAAACTGTAAAAGAGACCCGCAACTACATTAATTCACCTCATTCACAGAAGAAAAAACATATGATGAAACTGGAAAAAATGCATCAACATCAACAGATGCAAGAAACTTAATCTTCTTTCATCAACTTTCAGAAAATTCAGTACAATTTATAGTCTTCCAGAGATCCAAAAACGCAGAACCCCCTCCACCTATCTTGTTGCCTCTGCTTTTATATCTGCTATCTAATCTAACTTCCTAATTACTATGATCAGTTTTAAAACTGATTCTTGAAGTAGTTTAGGAAATTTTGAATCAATTAAATTTACAAAATAATAGTTTTAATATTATATATAATATATAATATAAAACCAAAATAAAACCTCACCTTGCTGGAAGTCAAATAAGGACAAATAATACATTTTGGGTCCCACCGTTATACTCATATGCATATTGACAAAGTAGCACATGGTTTTTGAAAACCAATTACTTCCTACAGGAGCACCTGTAGCAGTATCTTGAAAAAGGACTAAGTGATGCCGCATTGCATCATAGCCATTGATCTGCAAATAGTGGTTCAAGCTAAACCGCTCTACGGGGGAACTCTCTCACATAAGTTCCAAGTAGTTTTTGATGTTAGGAAAGCATTAATTATGGACATGAACGATAAAAATATCAGATTTTATGAGATATGGCTGAACTTTAACCTGTTTTCTTCTCTTCTTCTTCACGTGGAGCCTCATTGATCGTTGTGATTGCATGCACCCAAATTACAGTCTAAAATGCATTGAATTTTATTTAAATATCATCTGAATACCAAGTGATCATCTGAGAAGGAAATTTTCGTCATGCAAATCGAATTCTCATAGAATGAATCAAACGCAGTTTTGCAGGATGTTTCTGGAAAAACTCATCTTTGAAGAACAGACGCAATCTCTTAAACCGCTTTGAATTTTTGAACAATTTCCTCGCTAAATTCAATTTGGCATATTCTGAAAAAAAAAACCCATGTTGCGGATTTTTTAAATTTTTCTCCGTTTGCCTAGAATAAGAAATTGAAATTCACTGTCCTGAGAGTATGTGCATTTTCTGAATTTCGACTTTTTATTTGCATCAATATTCTTTCTCAACTTTTAAATGCATGTGAAAAAATGATCTCCCACAGATAATATGAGATTAAGCATAGATTTTAAGGCTTTATTTATAAAATTTACACGTTGTAAGTGAAAATAATTTGAATCAGTGCAACCCTTAGCTATTACTAGCAATCCAACATCATTAACAAACTCAGAATCCAGGGTTAATTTTCCAAGAGAGTGACATCAAACTCCAGCATCTTCCATAGTTTTATTAGTTATATTTACACATGATACAATGACAAGCCCTTTCAGTGTATTTGCACAACCAATTTCTATTGTTGTCATACCTCTATCTGTCAAACCCTCACAAATCCGAAGATTCCACTTCTCAAGTTGTTTGCATTGTTCTCCTACAGCTGTAATACCTTGATCACTTATACAGAAACCCTGTAAACCTAAGGCCTTAAAAAACCTACAATGTTGAACCACTGATGCTAGGCCCAAACTTGTGACTGCAGGGCATCATATTAAACTCAGCTTTTCTAGTCTTTGACAACCCCCTCTGAGAACATTAAGACCAAGGTTTGACAGATTACGAGATTCCAGTTCAGCTTCTTCTATTCCATGTTTCTTTGTAGAGTGATTTCTTTTGAGTGTTGGCCTTGAAAATGAACTTCTAACAATATTAGTTTATGCATAATCTTAGTCCAGTTCCAAGGTGGAAACGTAAAGTTTTCTTTAGGTACACTTGGCATCCTTTCCATGTGCATACAACGTGAATCATTAAAGCGCAGGACTAGCAAGCCTATTCATCCATCGGGACTATCTGAGGCCCCTATTTAAATAGTGTGTCTGCTTGCACGTTCCAGCTGGTACCATCTCTTTAGACAAGAGCACAAGAATCCCTATCTCACTTCTGTCCATCTAAATGTCTCAACAACCTTGAATTTCTCAGACCCTCTCTTGACTTTTAGTTGAGTCGAATTAGGCTACAACGCCATCAATTATGTATGGCCCTCAATTCAGGTAATCTTTGAACAAAGAGATTTACTAAAGGCAACATTAGCAGAAATTCAGAAAACCGAAGATGAGCTAGGCACTAAACTTGAGCAAGCCATAGAATTGATCAAGTTTCTCAACAACAATAATAGGCGGGAATTGGAAGAAATACAAATCACTGATAGGACAAATACAATCCTTGAAATAAGGAAAGTCATCTCAAAGAATAATCTAATGAAACAAATTGAAGAAAAATGTGAAAGTATGAAGATAATTATAACCACGTTTATGGTTAAATTTGAAAACTTAAGGCAAAGAAGTTTTCCTAATATTTTGGTCATTAATGAAAAACTCATGCCACTGGAAGATTATAATAAGAAAATCAGAGAGTATGCAAAAGAACAGGTTGAAAAGACAAGTGGACAAGGCACTCCAACAGGGAAGGTCTTACTCAGAAGCTTTGAAGATTTATTTTATCTGCAACATGAGATAAGACATTTGTTTTTCATAAAGCCAACTTTTTCCAGATATAGTGAGGCAGATGAAAATTTCAGGAGGCTGAAAAGATTCAAATTCCAAATGAGGAAACTTTTCAATCACTTACTGATTTACTGTGAAAGTTAAAAAGCAGATAAAAGGAAGAAAAAAATTTGCTGATTTTTACAGCCAAAGTAGAATTTATTACAGTAGTAAAGCAGTTTTACAGAGGTTAAAGAGTATCCGAGTCAAATAGTATTAGAGGATAAAGATCAATCAGAGTAAAAGAGTATAAGATAAAGAAAATTATATTTCAAAATAGATTTGAAATGTCTAAGACAACAAAGAGGACACCAAGGCAGCCAGCTGCACTTAATCCACAAACAGTTTCTATTTTATTTGAATAAATAGGATAGCTTGCTAATTTGTTAAGTAGCTATCTCTATTTTGTTGTAAAGATATTTCTATTTTCCTTAGATAATTCCTAGGAGCATTCGAGGATATTTTGTAAACAATTTTGTATAAACACACTTTGAAGTAATATTGTGGAATGAATTGCTGAAGATTTCTATAGTCATTTTTGTTGGACTTGAAGGATTTTTTGTTGCAAATTTTGAGTAGCAGACTGGATCAAATCAACTAGCATCATATTCCAGGATTCATGTGATGAGTTATTGAAGTGAAGTATTTTCTACTTGTCATTGTTTATCTTCTTTGTTTTATGCATCCATATATGTGTTCCAAATTTGAATGAATAAAAATGAGTATTATTTCATGATTTGTTAGAAGCACCTTGTCTTTACTGTTTATCATTTCTATGTTTTCTATTGATTTCCTGAGTAGGGAACCCTTGTTAGCCTCTCTCACAAAAACAATAATAAATCCAAACATAAATTAATTAATTAAATATTCCAAGTTTGGAATATGTGTCTAACTCTTGGGTTGTTCCTCAAATATTGGAGTTTGTTTAGTAACTCCTATCTTGGTTGGTTTTTGGTGAGAAATTATCTCAACCAAAGGAGTCTAATATAGCACGGACTATCTTAAGACATTGTCTCTCATCTATTTAAATTGTAATACTAAATTCTTTTATGAAGAGAGAATGATGAGAATGCCATGAGGCTGAAGCCTCTTTTTCACCATTGTTTTGTCTGGTTTTATATCTTTGTTTTCTGTAAAATGTTTGTTTGAGTTGATTTCATTTTCTACATGTGGTATCAGAGCTTTTAGTTTTGTGGGCCTAGTAATTAATGTTGATAAATTTGCAATAAAAAAGTTTCAGTGTGCACGCTAGTGGGTGATTTCTAGCTATGTAGATAGATCTGTTTTTTTTCAGGACATGACATGATCATGCTAGCTACATATAAGGACATGTTAAATAGAAGCAAACACCACAGAAATTGAAGAAGATGACAAATAGCCAAGTGACATGACTTCTTGAAGATCTGGCGGTAAATTCTAGTAAGGAAAGAATTTAATCTTTTATTCACTTTGCATCTTACTGAATTTTTTTGAAGTACGAAAAGTTCGCTGAGGTAGATATATTGTTCTTATTCTTTTGTTTTCCTATGAAGAGAAGTGGGTTTCTTATTTAAATGAGAAGTGTTGTGAAAGAGCGTTGACACATCGACGCATATCAATGGAACTAATTTAAATTAATATTTGCGTTCATAATCCATCAAATCGTGCAATGACGTTTCTTCCTGGACTTGACTACGTTCAAAGTGGAATATTCAAAAATTGCAGAGCTAGCGTGGAGAACTGCGTTGAGAACTCCCGTCTTATGAAATATCTCTTAAAAATCTTAATGTGAGTGGCGCTCTATGGATGGAAATTTGTGTGGAGCTAGCCTGTAATGCATCAGGGAACAACCTATCTGTGTTGTTCACATTGAGTATTTGAAAAAATTAAGGTGAATTTTGTATCAGAGCAATAAGGTGAAATTTGGTTGTGTGCACAAGCAGACGCATGGAGAAAACTGTGTGAAGCTGTAGTGATTATGGTAGACCGAATTTATATTGAGCTCCAATGAGGATGTAAACTCTTCAATAATGTTGCAACCCCAGAAATATTCCGACAAGACAGAGATGTGCCAGAATCTAGAGCGAAAGGATATCAGCCGGCCTACAAAGTTTCTAGATGAAGTTTTTTAGAACAGCGATGTCATCAGCCTTTATCTCGCTAGCTTATTTTAGGAATAGTCGGAACTATGGCATGTTGAAGCCATCGATCATGATTCCAAACTGAAAGGTGTATTTGTATGCAGTGGCATCATCAATTACACACAATAAAAATAATCGTTGTGGCCATCGTCATCATCTGCATCATTCTATAAATCAATCTGTTTTTGTTTGTTCTGCTCCAATTTTTTTTTTTCGAATTTCCATCAGCTAACTTTGTGGGTTCTATACCGATGTTTTCCTTTCAAATTTAAATAGGAAGAGATAGTACTACTATGTAGATATTCATATAAATAATTCAGTGATTGCTGGATGTTGGATCATTCAAGCTTGGAGCACTCACTGCTGGTGTGGGAGAAAGCAGCACTGGAAACCATGTGTTTGAAGAAATCATTTTGGTTGGTATGGAAATTTAATTTAATTTCATTTATTAGTTATTTGAAATGTGGTGCATAAAAATTTGGAGGTGAGCTGTGATTTTCATATGGTGTGCTGGAGAAGAGGTTTTGGATAGACCACTCTCGACAATGCTGCAATATTTTTGGTTTGGTTCACAAAAGCTCATTCACATTGCTGGAAAGTTTCATAATAAACCATTTTTGAATTGGTGAATGTGAATTGCGTTGACCTTCAAGGTGTACTGTGGAAAATATTTAAGTAAAGAAAACATTCATATTCCAACAGAATAATACTTATGCCTTTTAACTTTAAAAGGAAACCTTTAATCACCTTTTTTAAAGTCACTTTGACTTCATAAATTTTTAATAATTATTTTAATGAAAAGTGTCTAAAGGAACCTTTCAAGAGTGTTCATTAAGCTTTTATGGAGCTTTTTGAGGCATAAGGTGAGTTATGGAAGTATTTTCTAAAGCTCATTAATTTTTGCATTTTTGCAATGATAAAGTTAATGGAGTGATAAGATAGTTTTGAAGTGAATTTTTTTGGAGAGATAAGGTGTGTTAAATTTTCTGAATTCAGTGAATTTTTTTTTAATGGAGAAATAAGGTGTAATTTGGGGTATATTTTATGTAATGGAGTGATAAGGTTTTATTTAATGGAGTGATAAGGTTTTAAAGTGTGATTGTTTTTTGAGTGATAAGTCAGTGTAGTGAAAAGTGAAAAATTGATTCACTTTTTATAAAGTGAATTTATAATTTTTTTAGGAGTAATAAGTTGTAATTTGGAGAGATAAGGTGTGAGTGATCAGTGCACACGGTTTTTGAAGACATTTGTTTCCAAAATTTGCGAACGTAAAATTCTCATTGTTTGAGAAATCTTCCATTCTGATATTGTAAAAGTTGAAAGGTTGATGATCTCAATCCTCAATAAAGACATATTATTTGTGGTGTTCAAGTGTTCTAGATCCGCCCGAAATTGAATAAGGGGATCTTAGGTACACCATGTGTGTTTGTGATGGCGCATGTTTTTTATGGCTTCATGTTGTTGTTTTTGATTTGTGTCTAGTTGTGACACATCAATAATTTCATTTAATATCGCATACATAAATTTCAATACAAGCAAGCACAACACATGTAACGAAGAAGCTGCAAAGAAGGAAAATTAAGCTCAACACATGCATTTGTGTAACTACAACACATAATCAAAGATTGTCAACATCGGCATTCTACTTCAACAAGAAAATTCACTCACTTTCATGAATCTGGACACTCCAGTGTTTCAAAGCAAAGTCTATATCAGTGTTCTTGCAAATCAATTTAATAACTTGTAATCAAATTCATTGTTTTAAGTGAATCATTAAAAATTCATTGTTAATGAATTTTTAAGAGGACAAGGGAATTCATTGTTTTAAGTGAATCACTAAAATCATTGTAAGCTTTGTTGGGTGCATTTTCGACAGTGTTCGACACCCTTCCTTTACGCAAAATCAAGTGAGTGCATGAATTTATAAAGCAAACAAGAAAAAAGTTTACATCTCCAAGCGAACGTGAGTATTCATTCAATTTGCATCAAGTCAGTACAAATATCAAACCATCAAGCGAGCCAGCATGAAGTTCATTGCAGCAACCATCAAAGCAACCAAACAAGTTAAAACAATCAAGCAAGTTGAGATCGACATCAAGCAAGCATGGCTATTCATTCAAGTAAGCGTGAAGTCATCAAGTAAGTCAAGTGACCATTCAAAAAAACACGATCGTCATCAAGCGAGCGTGAATTCCAGAGTTTCAGCAAGAAAATTCTACAATTCTAGCAAGTGTTCCAAGAAAGCGCAATAAGAAACCAATCAAGTCAGCATGCCATTCAAGTCACATAGCAAGCGAGCCTATCATTCAAGTACCAAAATCAAGTGAAACAGTTCAAAGCACGACATCTCCGAAAAGAGAGCCCGATTTCAAGTGAGTAAGTTCAGATGGCGCAACATATTTAGTTGTTAAACATTCTTCACAGTTTGATCATCTCAAGTGATGAAGACATGGTGCAAGTCAACAAGAAACTCTTGCTGATATTTCATGGCATCTACAACAAACAAAAGAAACCATTGAGTTTCTTCAACTAGAGTCACAACTTCAACGAAATGAATTGCAAGAAAAGCATGATACTTTCAAGTCTTTGAACCATCCAGATGATAAGTCATTCATCCCAATAGCTTCAAGTGTCGAAGTTGTTTTAGTTCAAATTTCTTCCAAGCCCATCATCAAGCCCTGGGAAGAGATTCACAATAACAAGAATCGAAGAGGCTTAGGATATGTCAACAATGAAACCAACCTGCATATCCTAGATTATTCCAATCCAATTGAGTTCGTCAGTGGAGGATTTCTTGCACAACTCACCTCAATAATTTTTGAGAAAGTTGCAGACAACCAGCAATGCACGCAACATAAAGTTGCAGACAAACAGAATTGCACGCAACCTGAAGTTGAAGTCCAACCGAAATGTTCTCATTGTCAAAGAACCGGTCATATGGAAGATCAGTGTTTTGATCTCCATCCTTGTCGCCATTGTGGCAAGCCCAATCATTCCTCAGAGAAATTTCGCAACCAACAAAAATCAGCCAGATTGAATATACATTATGAATAGATCGACCCTTGGAAATGGTCATCCGCAGTCAAAATATTGTCTCAGTTCTACAACCAAATAAAATCACACATAGTTATAGTGAAAATATGATGGTACTCTCATGCAGTTTAATGGGGGAGTACACCAGTGTACAACTCCTACACCTAAAGCGAGGGAGTTCAGGAAAAATTTCTAGAGAAGTGTCTCTCCTTTCAGCTGACAAAGTTTGGAAAATGTCAATGAAATTGACAGTGGTTTTCAGACTGAAAGTCTCGACAGAACTAGCAAAAGTAGCCAGTGGTAATCTTCAACAGCCAGTGGGCATCAAAAAAATTGCCAGTGGGTAGTCGATAGCAAAGAAGCAGTGAACAGTTTTCAACACAGCAAAAGCAACAGTGAGTTGTTTTTTACATCATCAGCCAGTGGGATTTAAAAAAAAATTGTCAGTGGAAAAAGGATGTTGATTTCATGCAAAGGACAGATGGATCCTTTTGAAACTTGGCACTTGATGGAGTTTTCAAGCGAAATTTAGAGATGAATCAAACATGCAGGTGACTCATGGTCTCTTCAAATTGCAGTTTTTTAGCATCTAGCTTTGGCGTTTTTTTCAGGCAATGTTTTTGAGGATCAACATGAGAACTTGGAAGATGGTTCCTTGTTCTTATTTTGGATTTATCATTGAAGGGGGGCATGTTAGCCTCTCTCACAAAAATAATAATAAATCCAAACATAAATTAATTAATTAAATATTCGAAGTTAGGAATATGTGCCTAACTCTTGGGTTGTTCCTCAAATATTGGAGTTTTCTTAGTAACTCCTATCTTGGTGGGTTTTTGGTGAGAAATTATCTCAACCAAAGGAGTCTAAGATAGCACGGACTATCTTAAGACATTTTCTCTCATCTATTAAATTGTAATACTAAATTCTTTTAATAAGAGAGAATGATGAGAATACCATGAGGCTGAAGCCTCTTTTCCGCCATTGTTTTGTCTGGTTTTGTATCTGTGTTTTCTGCAATCTATTTGTGAGTTAATTTCATTTTTTAACAACCCTTAATTTCTCCCTCTTTCGTTTGACCTCTGCCTACTACTTCCTTTTTCCAAATCAAAGAACACTTAATTTCTCTTTATCTCGATCATACCACCTCACCAAATAACCTTCCAAGATCTTCAAAGGCTTATATATCTTGTCCTGAAAACATTTGACTTTTTGACCTTGATCCTAGTTCTGTCTGCTTGATTTTTGACTCCTTAGCCCAATGGACAATCAGATTTCCCACTATCCATCTCATTAAGTGATTTTTCCCACCAAACCAAACCAAATCAAAACCAAATTGCACAATCATAACTAGCCTAATATCTTATAATCAAAACAAAGTTAAATCTTATAGAGAGAGCCCTCTCTGAACCTTAGGAAGGCTAGATCCTAGAGTTTAAAAGTTGGGTGTTCTTAGACTTTAAACCAAAATATCAAAACTTTAGTATTACTAGAGTGATAACATGCCTAAGGTAAGTACCAGGTGGTGCACCCAGATTATGAGGATGGTGCATTATATCGGGACCGAGGTGAGCAACACAACTCGTTTTGATGGAATGTTTGAGATAATATTTTTGTACGAGAGTATGAGGAGTAGGTACCTGACTATCAATCCTGTGTTGGAAGTTTCTCTATGAGACACACTAGCCAAGTGGTGGGATGTGCACATGTAACAGTTCATAGGATGGTGGAAATGTAAACAGATGTTGAACATCAAATATGGACCCAACTCTAGGGTCCTGTTGAGGACTCGAAATTATCTGCCTACAACACTATAAGGGTGACCACCTAGTCCGAACCTTAAAGAAACTCCTTTTTGTTGAAATTGTGGTTCCAACTGGTTAATCTAGGCTAGGTCACATTTTCTCCATATACAATGGTTTAAAATATGAATTTCATCTACCAATGGAGAAGAGACATCAAATCATCCCTCTTGCTGATCAAGCAAGAAAGTGATCCTTAAGCTGATCTAGGACTCAACCAAGCCACAACTAAATTTTTCCTTTATGGGAAGAGGAATTCTAAGAATGTAGAATTAAATCAAAATTCAAAATTATTCTAAAATTCAAGAAAAAGTAAAATTATCAATTAGACAGTAAATAATTTGGCCAAATAAAATTCAACTTATGAGCCTCCAAATTTAATGAATCAAAATTATCAAAATTTTAGTTTGTTACTTAAACTAAAAATAAAATTTTTAAATTAGATTCTAATGCTAAATTAAATTATAGTTATTTATTAATTAATAATAATTTATTATAGTTAAAAACTTTAATTAATTAATAAGAAATTAATTAAAACCATAATTCAACAAATTAAGAAAAAATTAATAATTAGTTCAAAATATTATTATATAATATTAATATTATAGTTTAAATTATATTAAAATTATAATAAAATATTATAATTAAAATATATTTATTATAATAAAAAATTAATATTTTAAATAAACTAATTCATATAAATATAAACTTACAACAAACAAAAGCTTACGTGAGGAGGAGGGAGGAGTGTTAAAGGAGGGATAAGGATGATGATGTGAGGGTGATGTAGGTCGTGGACGGAGCGGGAGTCATAAGGAGGTCAACAAAAACATTAAGATAAAGAAGAATAGCCCCATCCAATAAAATTTTAAATTGGCGATTGCACATTTTAATATGAGTTGCTTAAAAAAAATTCACAATATCGCATAGCAATTTTTTTATCACATTTGTATTTGGGTGTATTTTAAGAAGGAATGAAGTGAAAGTAGGGTCATATGAAATTAAAGTGGGGTTATAAGAAATTAAAAATTTAATAAAATGAATTATAATTATTTTGTAATTTTGAGATTTCAGGTTTTAAAATTTGTTTTAAAATAAGGAACTAGAATAAATGTGAAGATCTCAAAAACGTGTTTTTTAACTGTTTTACAATTTGGCTGAGTTATTTTGTAAAATTATTAGTGAAAAATAAAAATAATAATAAAAATTAACTAAGAGTTAATATTTACAATGAATAGTTATTTTAATTGCGAAATTTAAAATATTATATACTTTATACATTTTTTTTAACTTTGATGACAAAAATGATCAAACTTCAAAGGAGTTCCAATTACACACAGGTTGACCAAATGAAGCGAAACAAGTATTGATGGAAAGCTTGCTAAAAATCGGATTCAATGAAATGATTACAATGGAAATATGATGAAAATGAAAAAATGGAAAAATTGTAAGATGATTAACTTAATGAAAATCATAAAAAATGTTTAGCCAAAACTTAATAGACATGGTCCCCATTATTTGAAATAAATAATTAAAAAATGGAAGGTGTTGGGTTTTCCCTATAACAATGGAGACACGCGGGAGAAGAACCAGTTATCTCTGATTCAAGATAATGAATTGTAATTTATCCAAAGGTTAAAAATAATTGAGTTAATGAAATCATCTAACAGTAAAAAATTTCCATAGATCCCATATAAATAGATTAAGCAGTATGAATTTGTAAATATAACTACTTAAAATAGACTCGAGTAAAAGTGATGAATCCCAATTTGAAAAAAAAAAAAATTATTTTAAAGTTACCTTATATGAAAGATAGAAGAAGGTACAAATATGAGTTTTTTGATAAAGCATATATCCATTTTTATGAGTGGTGTTTGACATCGCTTCGCTACCAGCAAGCCTAAATAGTACCCCGACGAAGT
Source organism: Pinus albicaulis (assembly GCA_034641835.2). Classification (NCBI taxonomy): domain Eukaryota; kingdom Viridiplantae; phylum Streptophyta; class Pinopsida; order Pinales; family Pinaceae; genus Pinus; species Pinus albicaulis. Next base: position 1,609,316,473 of record CM076579.1, read on the forward strand.
TGTCTTTTATGCCATACAAGCCTAGTCCCAATGCTAGCGAGTGTCCATAGCCCCGACGGGTTTACTTGTATTTCCCATGCTTCCTCCTTTAATCACCCTTTTAATAAGCACATTTACAAGATTTTAGTTTAAAATGTATTTGAGTGAAAGAGTGTTGGGAAAAATACTGAGAGGGGGGGGGGTGAATCAGTATTTACTGCATATTCAAACTTTTTACTTTTTCATTCCTTTAAAACCCATACGCTACTTTTCTAAAGCCAACTAGCGTATACACGCGGATATCCTTCATAAAACTCACGTATACACAGAGATCTAATTATGCCATTAGTTCTTCACTTATATCATTCCATCATTCATTCATTAGATGTTCTATAAACAGTAAACATGTGTAGTAAGAACAAAATAAACCATCACACAAAGCATCACACATGAACACCAGGATTTTTAGGTGGAAACCCAAGTCGGGAGAAAACCACCGCTGCAGTTGCTCAGCCTTCAATATTTTATTATAGAGAAAACATCTTACAACATATGTGCTAGCGCAGACTTGACCAGCACGCAGGCACCCACCTGCGCTTGTTTACCAGCCTCTCGTGGAAGGGAGCTCCAACCCCCCGACTCGTTTACCAGCCTCTCCTGGAAGGAGCTACGACCCCCCGCTTCCGCTACTGGCCTCACCGGGAAGGAGCCACGACCCCCCGCTTTCCGCTATCACCACCTGGAAGGGAGCTACGACCCCCCGACCGGGCTACGAACCCTCGTGCGACCACCTTGACCCGTTTCATCAATTCTCACACCGGATCCAACAACTTCAATAGAACAACACTTGCAGGCCACGTTTCATCATATTTTCAGACTGGACCCTTTCCATACTTTTAAGCACAAACATACATCACCAACCGATACTTATCAACACAGATCAGATAGCAGAAACACAGCAGAACAGATCAGATATTTCATACCCTTTGCTTCAGCAAACCCTAGTTTGCATACGCGCTTTCCCTTCACTGATGTCGCGTATATACGCGCTTCCGTCCATATAAACCGGCGTATACCTCAGTACAAATTACAAAGTTAATTTTATTGCGCATACGCGCTTTCTCTTCAGCGAAGCCGCGTATATACGCGCTTCCTCTTCGTCGAAGTAGCGTATAGATCTTCAACCATCAGAGAGCAGCATACTTCTTCAGATCAGACATTCAGTTCAGATTTACCCTTTTACTTTAGACATATGTTCGCCTCATTTCAGATCTAAGCCTTCCATAAACAGATCTAGCAAATACAGATACATTTCAGATCTAGAAATCCCGCTTCATCATTTCTTCATAGGTGCATCATAGATTCAGATCTATCATCAAATCTTTACCCTTTCCATACAGATATACTTCACAGAGAAGTCTTCATTCAAGATCAGACATCTTGCTCCCACACTTATCATTTGCATAATGAATTTCTTTTCCTTATATAGGTTTACCCTTTTTCAATACCATGAGCCCCTTTTTCAATATCATGAGCCAAAACAATACCATGAGCCCAAAACTACATTACTTCCGATGGTATTCCAGGACGGGGTCATTTAGACGAATCATTTCACATCCTACCACCAAAGGATCCATACCATGTGTTAACGCGGATTTGCACTTGCAGAGTGCAGCTCCATACGCGACTTGGTACGTTGTTTCCCGCATGCATACGCGACTTCCCCTAGACATATCCGTGTATGCCTTGAGACATACTCTTTTCACCATAGATTTAGCACATGCTGAATTCCTTTCTTCATTGCCTTCTGTACTCACTGTAGATACATCAAATTTAGTTCATCAAGACATATTCTATCAAGAACAACTTCATCAAGTAAGTTTCCATCATCTTCATCAAGTGGGTTGCCATTCGAGGACAACACCTGGCACCATATCCAAGATAAACATCATATCACATCAGATTTACATCAAGAATAACTTCATCAAGTGGATTGCCATCAAGGACAACACATGTCAACAGTCGCATGTCTTCATCTTCATTTAGTGGGTTGCCATCAAGGACAACACTCTGCATCATATTTCCAACAATCTCCCCCTTTGGACTTGATGGCAACCACGATGGTGTTTGATTACCACAACAGATAGATACAATGACACCATGTCACTCTCCCAATTCTTTGACACCATTATCTGCATTCAAACACCATGTCACTCTCCCCCTTTGACATCAAGGGCAAAGGGCGGATCAAAATCAGCGGATCAAAACCAACACACTCTCCCCCTTTGACATTAAGGGCAACGGGCGGATCAAAACCAACACACTCACCCCCTTTTCTCCTCATGTAGAGGAAGCATTCTGCAGATCTGATGTATACTGAAGTGACCAAGCTCCCCCTAAGTTGATGCTGAATCTTCAAACATATATTGCAATGAAGTACATGACTCTATGAACTCCCTATCAAAGACTCATACTTACATCAATTATCCATCCAAGTGGATTTAGATATGAGACTCAACTACCCAACCAAGTGGGTTTACAAATTTGACTCAGCTACCCAACCAAGTGGGTTTACACAATTTGACTTAGCTACCCAACCAAGTGGGTTTACAAAATAGACAAGTCCTTACATGACTGAATATTACAAATTTACATCATGGGTCTCACAAGACCTTTTCATCAAACTACAAATATGACTTTACATGACCAAGACCTCAAAAAGAAAACATATTTCAGAACCATCATAATGCCAACAATGCATTATACTCAGCAAAGCTAGGGCTCCCCCTGAAAATGTGCATTCGAACATCCTTTCCATATGACTAAGGCTCCCCCTTAGTTTGTGCAACCTGAACACTTTCACCAACAAATCATCAAGGCATCTTCATCAAAACATAAGAAACAGAATTGTGAGAACTGAAACACCACCAGAGATACCAAGCAATATCAGAGATACCAAACAGCACTGCAGCTGTGCTGAAGAGAGCTGACTCCAAGCAGAAATTGTCAGCAATTAGACATACGCGGTTTTCTGTGCATGAAATCGCGTATATACGCGACTGTGTTTCAGGAAACCCGCGTATCCAATATCATCTTCTATATTTTAACCAGATCTGATCCTCTGTGAGAAAAAGACAGTGTTCAGCTTCTTTCTGGGATATTTGAATGCTTCCCTGGAATACAGATAGATAGAACAGTGTAGTTGTGTCTTTAAGCGTCATCCAATGGTTGTAGCATAAGTACATTAGTAACCAAGCCTTCAGATTCTTTGCAGCATCAATACAATCTTTCCAAGAGAGATTATCATATCAGAACAGCATCTTCAAATATGTGTCAAACAATCATCCATGTGGTCCAATATCATCAAGATCTTCAAGATTTAACATGAAGTACCATATGTAGGCAAACGATCTCAACCATAGCAACAAACTCTGCATGATCTATTCTTATTTCTGAATCAAACGAAATCCAACTCATCCATGTGTGAGCACAAAAGATACTTATCAGCAACCAGGGCTCAAAATCTCATCATAATAAACCATGTACCAAGTCATCATCATTTGAGCATGAGTATCACAAAAACCAAAGAATAAGTAGTCATATTGCCAACAATGCAATCATTAGTATTCAACCTGCTGCTCCCCCTGAACCAATGCTCCATATTAACTTGTGCAACCTGAATACGTTCATCAACAAGTCATCAGCAACAATCTTTGCATGGGCTGCCCTTATCTCCGAATTATAGGACTTTCATCTCATGAATACTCTTCATCAACAAGCAAACAGGACTCATCCACAATCTTCAACACAAGAAACCATGTATCATATCATCATTATTTAGAACTGAGAAACTAAGCTGATACAGAGTCAATAATACAGTTATTATTAGTCAGACTGATGCTCCCCCTGAAGCTCTGCTCCAAATCTTTAGCTATCATAAAAATTCTCTTATCATCAAAGCATACGCGACTGTGTCTATTGAAACTCGCGTGTATACGCGACTTTTATTCAACTAACCCGCGTATGGAAAGTGACACATTGAAACATTCACTTTCCTTCATCTCCCCCTGAACTTATGACTCCTGTACCTGTCTTCTTCACATCAGATGCACTGTCAGAAATACATATAACCAGAATCACCAAATCAATCATGAGAGTCATCATATATTGCTCCCCCTGTGACGATACATTACTAAATCTCATAATGTATCCCACATCATTCCTGCAGTCAGTAAGAAAAGTCGGCTTCAGAAGCGGATGACTGTAGTAGGGTCAATATTCCCTACGTTTCTGACCAGTCCTCCTTCTTTTTCCAAATTTGCTTGAGCTTTCCAACTGTGTGCTGAAAATTGTCCATTTTCCCAGATCTGTTCATCCTGCATTCTTTTTCTACATGTCCATACTTGTTACAATAATAACATCTCATGTGTCCAGAGAAATAAGCATAAGAATCATAATGAGTATTTCTACTCTTTCTCCTTTTGCAATCAACTACTTTATGTCCATACATGTTACATGAGAAACAATATCCCCTGAAGAAACTAGAGTACCTTTCTGAGTAGAACCTGTTTGTTTGTGGCTGAAATGATCTGCTCCTGCAATTTGCTGCAACATGCCCATAATTATGACATTTAAAACATTCAACGTTCTTGAATGAATTCTTTTGAGAATTCATGATTGTTGGTTGATCTTTTATTTCTTTCAACACTTCAAGTTTTGCATTGACATCCTCTGAATTTTTAGCACTTCCTTGTGAGCTAGATTCTCCTTTAACAGTTTCATGGAAACCAAGACCAAGTTTGATAGCAGGAGACCTTTGATTACTCATAATATTGTCCAAAATATTAGTACTATCTTGAAACCTCAAAAGTTTAACCTTTTCTTCTAATTTACCTTTGAGAATGTTTACCTCAACTTCCAAGGCTTGACATTGCTTTGTCATGCTTTCTTCTTTCCTTCTTCCATCTTCTACTTGATCCTTCAGATTTAGGATCTCTTATTTCAACCAATTTTCGTTTTCTTCACATGTTTTTCCAGCTCTTCATTCTTCTTATTTGATTTTTCCAGATCTTCTTTGAGAGAGATAATTTCTGCTTCAAGGCCTTCCTTTTCAAAGGATTGTAGAGGTTCCTCATTTTCCTTACTTGATGCTTCTAGCTCTGCTTGCAGAAAGATGATAGCAGCTTCAAGTCCTTCATTCTTCTTGCTTTATTTTTCAAGATCTGCTTCTAGATCTTTAATTCGATTGGATGCATAAGTATGAAACCTTTGATACTTGTCCACCTGTCCATTCAGCATTTCTATTTGATCTTTCATTTGTGAGATCATCTCTTTGTAGATAGTTTCTTGCTTATTATATGAACTTTGTAGTTCTTCAACTTTAATATTGAGAGCTTCTTCTAGATCCACAACTTTGCTTTCACTATCTTTACTATTGTTTGCACAAAGAAGAGTATTACAAGTGGCCTTCTCCTTTTTCTTCTTTGCCATGAGTGCTTGTAGATCTTCGTCAGAAACTTCTGGACCCCAATCACTATCTGATTCATCTTCTTCAATTTTTGCTATGCATGATTTCTGAGGTATCTCCTTGTTTCGAGTAGGCTTCTTCTTTTGCTTCTTTGCCATGAGCACTTTCAGATCATGGTCAGAATCTTCTTCATCTTCACTGGACACTTCATCATCATCTTCTTTTGCATAATAACTCTTTCTCTTTTCAAATTGTTTCTCTTTACCATGTTTTTCTCTATAAGGACATTTAGCAGCATAGTGACCAACCTTTCCACACTCAAAACATTTGAAGGGAAGCTTACCTTTGAATCTTCCAGTACCTAGTTGGAGCTTTCTCACGAAATTCGCTTCTTCTTCATCAGATATATAGTTGGATTCTTTGACAACTTCCTTTTCCTTTCCTTTTGTAGATGCCTTAAAAGCAACTTCTCTTATTTGAGAAGGACCTCCTTGTCTCATTTCAAAAGCAGTCAGAGTACCATGTAATTGAACAATAGTAAGCGATTGCAGATCTTGCCTTTCTTCAATAGCTGAAACTTTAGAATCAAATTTTGAAGTCAAGGATCTTAAGACCTTTTCCACCAGAGTAGTATCAGTTATGGTTTCACCCAAATTTCTCATTCGATTTACAATATCATCCAGACGAAGAAAGAAACTGGCAACACTCTCATCACTATACATCTTCAAATTTTCATATTCAATTATAAGAGTTTGGAGTTTTGCACTTTTTACCTTTGTGTCTCCTTCATAGCTTAGAATGATTTTGTCCCATATTTCTTTTGCTGAATGTAGCTGCATCACTTTAGCAAATTCTGATTCAGACATGCTTCCTAGCAAGACATTTACTGCTTTGGCATTGGTTTCATACTTCTTCTTTTCTGCTGCATCAGTAGGAATACTTGCCGGGTATTGATAACCTTCTTCCACGATTGCCCATACATCTGCACCAAGACTTTGCAGATATGCTTTTGTTCGTACCTTCCAGAATATTAGATTGCTTCCATTGAATAGAGGTGGCTTTATAGACATTACTCCTTCAAGACTTCCCATTGCGACGGATCTCCTTCAAGCGATCAAGCTTCTGCAGAAGAACCTGCTCTGATACCAATTGTTGGGAAAAATACTGAGAGGGGGGGTGAATCAGTATTTAGGACTTTATCAAACTTTTTATTTTTCACTCTCTAAAACCCATACGCTACTTTGTTGAAGCCAACTAGCGTATACACGCGGATATCCTTCATAAAACTCACGTATACACAGAGATCTAATTATGCCATTAATTCTTCACTTATATCATTCCATCATTCATTCATTAGATGTTCTATAAACAGTAAACATGTGCAGTAAGAACAGAATAAACCATCACACAAAGCATCACACACGAACACCAGGATTTTTAGGTGGAAACCCAAGTCGGGAGAAAACCACCGCTGCAGTTGCTCAGCCTTCAATATTTTATTATAGAGAAAACATCTTACAACATATGTGCTGGTGCAGACTCCTACCAGCACGCAGGCACCCACCTGCGCTCGTTTACCAGCCTCTCCCGGAAGGGAGCTCCAACCCCCTGACTCGTTTACCAGCCTCTCCTGGAAGGGAGCTACGACCCCCCGATCTCGTTTACCAGCCTCACCTGGAAGGGAGCTACAACCCCCTGACTGAAGGCTACAACCCTCAGCACCTCTATGGACCACATTTCATCAATTTTCACACCGGATCCAACAACTTCAATAGAACACCACTTGCAGGCCACATTTCATCATACTTTCAGACTGGACCCTTTCCATACTTTTAAGCACAAACATACATCACCAACAGATACTTATCAACACAGATCAGATAGCAGAAACACAGCAGAACAGATCAGATATTTCATACCCCTTGCTTTAGCAAACCCTAGTTTGCATACGCGCTTTTCCTTCACTGATGTCGCGTATATACGCGCTTCTGTTCACATAAACTAGCGTATACCTCTGTACATATTACAGAGTTCATTTCATTGCGCATACGCGCTTTCTCTTTAGCAAAGCCGCGTATATACGCGCTTCCTCTGCAGCGAACTAGCGTATAGATCTTTAACCATTATAGAGCAGCATACTTCTTCAGATCAGATATTCAGTTCAGATTTACCCTTTTACTTCAGACAGATGTTCGCCTCATCTCAGATCTAAGCCTTCCTTCCATATATCATAAATTCATAAATACACATTTCAGATCTAGAAATCCCGCTTCATCATTTCTTCATAGGTGCATCATAGATTCAGATCTATCATCAAATCTTTACCCTTTCCATACAGATATACTTCACAAAGAAGTCTTCATTCAAGATCAGACATCTTGCTCCCACACCCATGATTTTCACAATGAACTTCTTCTCCTTATATAGGTTTATCCTTTTTCAATACCACGGGCCAAAACAATACCATGAGCTTTTAATACCACGGGCCCCTTTTTCAATACCATGAGCCAAAACAATACCATGAGCCCAAAACTACATTACTTCCGATGGTATTCCTAGACGGGGTCATTTAGACGAATCATTACCCAATACAATGGATCCATACCATGGTGGTTACCCCTGGATTTGCACTTTATGAGTGCTTTTTGCCCATACGCGACTTGGCACGTTGTTCCCTGCGTGCATACGCGACTTCCATTAGACATATCCGCGTATGCTTATAAATATACTCTTTTCATCATACTTTGAGCACATTTTGAATTCCTTTCTTCATTTCCTTCTGTACACACTGTAGATACATCATATTTTCTTCATCAAGAACATATTCTAGCAAGCACAACTTCATCAAGTAAGTTGCCATCATCTTCATCAAATGGGTTGCCATTTAAGGACAACACTCAGCACCATATTGCTAACAAACATCATATCACATCAGATTTACATCAAGAATAACTTCATCAAGTGGATTGCCATCAAGGACAACACATGTCAACAGTCGCATGTCTTCATCTTCATTTAGTGGGTTGCCATCAAGGACAACACTCTGCATCATATTTCCAACAAAGAGGTGGGATGGTAATAGAGATTAATGTTTAATGAACATAATACTTTCATAATATTGACTCCAAATTCTTTCTTTATGAATATCAATCAGAGGCTTCATGTGGAGGGGTGGGAGGTATTGTTAAACTCAAATTAGTTTTTTCCATGAAAAAATAAACTTAATCACTTAGAAAGGATGTGTGTTCCTCCATGAAAAATATTTAAAGCAAGAAGGCTTTATAGTTCCATAAAGATATTCTTTTAATGATAAATGAAATTCACTGAAACAGATAGAGTTGAGATATTTCCCATGTATGTTAATCGCTATTAGGTAAGAAAAATGCCTTCCACATAAATCATGGCAAAGTCACCAAAATCAAAACAGAAATGAAAGCAAAAAAAAAAAGAATTCCTAAACTAAAGTAAGAAAAGAAATGATCAAATAAAAATAAAAATTGAGAAGGCAAAAGGTGAAAGAAAAAATATAAATTTAAAAATAAACTCCAACAAGACTGACAAATTTATCAACCAAGGAGATAAACAAAAATAAGCATATGTATGTTCCTTCCTATGTTGAGATTTAATTTTTTTTATCTTGTAGAGTTATAAAAAATGAGACTCTCAAAATGTAGAGGGTGAATAGTAGTGATGATATATAATATGCTAAATGATAAGTCTCTATCTGCGGCAAACTTTCTTGCTTCAAAAAAAAACCCTGCAAAAATCATCTTAACCATTTTCTAATAAAATTAATGCTTAAAGAAGAGACTAGAGGTCTAAAAACTCCCCAATTTAGTTGATTTGATGAGGATCATTACTGATCTGAAAATCGAAGTACTTGAAAATGTGTGCAAGGTATCCATTTTCATTAACTTAAATGTGAAACTTCTTATTCCAGAGATTGACTGTAGGGGTATTTACTGGACATGTCACCTTTGATAAAAGGATGAGATCAAGAGGCTACCTGGCCCTTTACAGACTTTGTCTTTAGAACTTGAAGAAGTTAACACTCATAATATAAAAATGAAATTACTTGTATTTGTTGTTCAAGGTATTCATTTCCATAAAATTATATGTGCAAAGTGTTTAGATAGTCTTGTAAGTGAAACAAAATGTTTTTGGTAAATTTCCGAGTCTTATGTGTGAAGGAGTGTTATTTTTTTTTACTGTTTAACATATCAAATCTGAAAAACATAGCAATATAAGATCACATAATACAACACATCAGCTGATGAGGCAGTTCACCCCTCCTGGGCTACATCTGTCGGGTTCAAAGCCCCCAAATGGGCATGTCCTTACTCTTATTAGATGCTAAAATTGGTTATACAATGATAAGAAAGCCTAAAAAGGAAAAATAAGTAGTGGAAATGAGTTCAGAACACAGAAAACAGTAAATATAGGCTTTTGTTTCACCTCCAATGGTTAACCATAGCCCAATACAACTCCAACACTCCCTAGGCCCTAATGGCTCTTCAAGCTTCTCTGCTGAAAAAGTACCTAAAAATGAGTTTTTTTTGCCTCTATAACCTACACCATTGGCTCTAGAATCCTCAAAATACCCGAAATCAAAAAAAAATTCACTCCAAAAGGTTTTGTCCCTCAGAAGTTATGCTCCAAACCGTATTTTGCCCAATCTAGCCTAAAACCACTCCACCAAATGTGGAGCAACTGGAGTTAACGCTCCAAAAATGGCGGAATTGAAAAAATGGGTGGAACTAGTGCTATTTTAGGTGTACAGTTAGCTTAACATTAAATTTTTGGCAGTTAGGGTGGACACATGTCCGCACCCTCCGTGATTTTGGCATAGTGGTTAACGTAACCACTGCAATAAACAAAATCTGAAAAATCGTGGCATTAAATCACTTAATATATGGCCACATGTAGTGGCTGGAAATCCGCACTGTAATGGTTGGCACTTAGCCCTTGGTCTAAGTGATATGGTCACGTTGAATGGCGGCTAGCCCCTTTAAACCTCCGCCCAAAACAATTTGAGTCTTCAAATATACGCGCCACTGCATACATGTTAAGAAACATATACGTGGCACAACGGTAGTGCATAGAGCTAGTGGTAACAAGGTCAGGGGTTCGAATCCCTTGGCCTCCACAAAATTTAATATGACTTGTTTTGGGCCACATGGCGGCCTCCGAGCCTGCCACGTGGCAGATTTCCAATGGCCCATAAAAACAAAAGTCAAACCAACTTCCAATCATAGATTTCCAAGTGTCTGAATATAATTGGCCCAGGTGGAATATTCCAGGGAATATTTTGAGGAATATTTTAGGAATATTCCTTAAAATATTCCTTTTTTATTTTTCAAAATTTGGAAGCCAAACCTGGTCAAACTAGTCTTTTGCTTGAAATTGTGAATTTTCAAACTTGAATAAATTTCACATACAGTACCAGATTTGAGTGTTTTTTGCGGCTATAGGATCGTATCAACAAGGCCTATCTAGTCATTTAGGTTCTAACCAATTTTGAGCAATTCCAATTTTGAGCATTTTTACAACTTAGGACATGATCACCTGATTGATTATTGCTTCTCTTTAGAATCTCAAAACAAACTGAACAAAAGAGAATGAACTTCAAAACTGATCTGGTAGAGGTGTGAAAATTCATGAAGATGTGTAAAAAAAAAGTTCAAGATCAGCAAAAATAAAAACGTAACTGAAACCAAAAGTGAAATAATGAAAATAAATGAAAGTGGGCACATGAAACTTACTATTGGAAAATTGCATTTAATCTTACCCGAGATGTATCATTTTCTCCAACAAAAGATAGCTTATTCCTTTAATTAGAATCAGAAACATGAAGAAGTTGAATTGGCTGACATCCTGTTGACCCAAAATTATTATTTATTAAATGTAATGTAAAATAATTAGCAAACTAGAAGAAAGAAATGTTTCATGTTCAAGGAATCATAAATGATCAAATCCATCAGAAATGAAAATGAAAATATGCTTCTTTATGAATTGCAGCAATGAATTTTCTCTTTGCTTGTTCCATTTTGAATGTATATCAGCCCCAAAATATTGAAGTTGATTCAAAATCCCAAATAATGTAGCAATTATGTATATGAATAGGACTTAAATATTTATATGATAAGTATGGAGCGAAATTAAAAATAAAAGTGAATTAAAATATGAATTTACCATTGGTCCATTACTTTTAATTGTTCCAAATTCCTTATTAATGAAGTATATTTATGAGGAGAGTAAAAGAATTCCACGTGCATACACCATGAAGAACGTATATCCCTTTATTCAGAAAGTCATCTCTATGAATGAATAATTGGATTTGGAAAAATTATGACTGAAACACATTCAAGTTTTGGACCACCACGATAACATGAAATTAGCATATATATTAAAAAGATAATCAAACAAGAGTATATATAGTTAAATATTAGAATGTAATGATAAGAGGCCTGTGAATATTGTTAACCTTATCTTCTGAAATTATGAAATTCCTTGAGGAACAAAAAGGTAAGAACTCAAATTTTCCCAAAAATATTAATAGGAAAAACTCCGATGAAAAATCTTGCTTCATATGGTTCTGGGGAAATTTTTTTTCAGAAGTTTACTTAAATTTTTTCTCTGACACAAGAAGTCTGGATGTTAAAAATAATGAAGGGAAGCAAGATCTTGGAACAAAATATTTTTTGTAAATTTTGCAAACAAAACTTATGATATTAATCATGTCTGATATTAAATTCTTGATAAACGTATGATGTAAAAAAATTCATTTCTAAGACATCAAACATTTTGATATCTGAGGTAAAAATTTCGTAAGAGTATATAAACTTAGTTGAAATGACTTTCACTCCAATATTGAGATAATTTGAAGTTTTGGAAAATAATTGCAATAGAACATACATTTACCTGTAAAATAAGCTTCTAGGAGAGGAATTCAAGATTTAATAAATATGAGAACAAATCAAGTGTTAATTATCTCAAAAACCTTATCTCAAGCTAAAATCAACTTACAAAACTCTGAGACTACAAAATTCCAGTGAAAATGGTGAAATAGGGGTGATTTCCTTTGCTAAATATAATGGACATAATAGTAAAGGAAAATAAAATGTGGATATTGAAGAGGTAAATGTCAGAATTTGGTTAGAATGTTTTCGATATAATAAAAACCCAAGAATCCAATAAGCCAAGAAACTTTGAAAATTTGAGGGAAACCTTAAAAAATGAAATTAAGAGATTGGGATTTCAAATTTCATCAATTAGAGTCTCTGAGTCCCTTTAAAAGAAATGAATATAACTAAAGGGGAAAAAATTTGGTGAGTGTGATGAAATGGTTCAACTCATCTTGGAAAATTGTAAGATTTGGAACAGGTAAAGATAAAATCACAGATAAGACCATTCACTGCAGGAAATTTTATGTGAAATTTCCTTGGTTTGTAGCAATTTAAAGCAATAACAGGCATACGCTTTTCATTCCATTTGGACCAATGGGAGGCAGAATATAAAAAACATGTGTTCACATGGTATTTTGTATAGGTCACTGCATCGTCGAATGTTTCCCATCACCAGTTTTTTTGCCATGCATAACTTAAAAGTTGTGACCTCCACCTTTTCTGATATGTGATCAAATTTTCTATAATAGTTAAAAGAAAATGGTGGAGAGGCATATATCAGAGTTTATCGTGTAAGAGGATCTTAAAGAAAAGCTTCATTTGAGTTTCGCGATGTGATAAAAGTGTTACGACAGAAAAGTTGCGATATGAGCATATGCGATGGGAAATTATGATGGAGCGATTGCGATATCGGAGAATAATAATATCATGAGATTGGAGCTATTAATAAAAAGGAAACATCGATATTATTCTTACGATAGCGGGAATGCGATAGATGATGTGACTCATTGGTGGGACCGACTTTGGATTTTATAAGAGATCGGTGATTAGAAGATTTTGAGTACGAGATGTAACATTGTTGATACGCTGATGTGTGATGAAGAATGAACCCCATAGTTTTATTATATGGATTTAATTTCACATCGGACCTGGGACATTGGAACCTTTAAACATATGCTCCAACCAATATTTTGATTTATCATTGAACGCGATATATTTTAAAACTAGATTTAAATGTCATATCATGTCTGGGGTCATATGGACATCACAATATTGATGAAGTCATCTATTGGAAATCAATGATTCAGGATATCGGAGATATAAAGTTATCGCATTTTTTTTATTGATGCTTATATAAAATGTTCTGACATTTGGAAAATCGACAATTAATTGATCGTGATGAGGTTCTTGTTGAAAACTATAATATGCAAAGTGGGAATTGTGTCATATTCATAAAAAAGTGCTTAGCTCAATTTCTCCTTTTAACAAAAATCCCCTTTTATCAATTATCAGAATTATTGGATCAAGGAATAATTTTATCGAAGCTTTTGAATGATGAAAATTATGATATTAGAATGCTCATATATGAATATTCTGATACTATTTTAAATTCATATTGGGGTTTTAATGAAATGAAATAAAAATTGAGTAATACTCAATTTTGATGAACAACAAATAATACTTCCCTGAATATGTTGCAGATTTGAAAATTGGTTGCTTGCTTTCTTATCTCAGGTCTCCATAATCAAGTAGATGAAAACCTGCAAAAAAACCAAAATAGAAATAAGAAATAACTTTTGAAAATGTTAAAACTAACAATAAATGATGATGAACCTATAAACACAAACCTGGAATAATTTTTATTATAACTTTACCTCATAAATCTTCAAGTTCTCCCAAATTTTCTCAAAATTTGCATATGTTCAACATCACCTACTTATTTAATCTAAAACTCTAAGTAATGAATTTTAAAATTTCATCCACCTCAAATTTACATCAGAAGGCAAGAGTGGTGAAAATGAGCTCTTTCATAAATACTTCAGAATAAAAAAATTGCCACGGTGTAGCGAATTATTGGAATTTATTCGTATATATGATCAATGTGATGAATTATTGCAAAACACGAGAATGAAGGGCTTCATAAATATGTATGATTTTTCTATTTAAAAGCCTCTAAAATGTTCTAAGCTGCTTTTCCCAAAATGAAAGGGGATGCCAAGAAGAACTTGGATTCATTACTTGCTTATTAAAAAAAAACTGAAATAAAATAAATACAAACAGAAAAGAAATCTAATCTAAATTAATCTATTCCTATTTCTAACTTAATGAAGGAAACATGACTAGGTATAGTCATATTTCCAATGCAACCACTCTATCATTTTAATTCCTTCATGTATGTACAGTTCAAAGATTAGTAAGAAAAATACAAATATAATTAAACTAAGAAAACTAAATCTAAAAGTAGAATGTACATTTATTGTTAATATATTTGCAGGGAGGAACTTATTTACAGTCACCTTCTCTTGGAATGTCCTTTCCAACTGAATTTCAATTGGATCATAGAAACATGGATGGATTTCCACTAATTATTGAAAGAGGTTGAAAAGAAGAGATGAAAGGTCAAAATGTGGATAAGAAATTTTAGATTCAATGGCCTGGAAAAATTTGTCAGTGATATATACATATGTTAAATTATTAACAATATTCCATGTAGGAAAATTCTCCAAATATTTTTCAATAGGGTCAATAAAAAATGGATGAAAATTTGTTAGATACAATGGAAGATTATTAATTGAATTCGATTGTTGGTCATATTGTGAAAATACACTCTCTTGTTGCCACTTCTTTTGAGAAGAAAGAAGTAATTGATAATAAATGAACATTAGTTGGAATTGGAAGATTAATAGTGTTTGATGTTCATGATTATGGTTTGAAAATTAATTTTTCCATTCAGGAAATGCATTAACAAAGTGTTTAATACTTAACTTTTGAATATGCTAGCACAAAGTATTTAAAAAAAAAACTGAAGTTAAACAAAATAACTAAAAGAAAAATTACAAAATTGAATCATAGTTTACACTAGTGTTACAATTATTGTCACGACAAAATTGAGATTATTTTAAAACAATTTCCCTTTCATAGGAATTGGTCGGAATAATTGAATTCGAATTATTATCAATACCAACTTGTGAATTAGAAACTTAATTATGACTATGAATAGGAATGAGAGCTTGATCCTCATATAAATCATATATTGGAATGGTTTCTTGAATGTTGAAATCGTGAGTATGATTAATTGTTAGAAAATGAGAACTATTTGAAGAAATTTATGAGTTAGAGTGTTCTTTGTTTTCACATGTGATTTTAACTTTCTTATGAAGATTCTATTGAGAAGAAGCCAAATCAACATCCTCAATGTCAGAGTAATTATCATAAATGACTTGAGAACATTTTCTAGGATTCCCTTGAATCTTACGTGATATATCAAAACAAGAAGGAATATGGAGCACATGTTCATTAATGTCAAAAGAATGTTCAATAATCAATTCTCTATCTTGATAAAAACTAATTGGAAATTCATTTAGATCAATCTCTCTATTTTATGAAATAAATTTAAAGTGAAGAGAGGATAAATTGCTATCAACAAAAATATGAGGATAAAGAGAAAAATGTGAATATGAAACAATGCATTTGAAAATGCCTCTATATGTAGATTCATGAAAACTTTACTTATTATCAATTTCAGATTCCAGAGCATTCATTTGTGTACTTGTGCTTTGTTGAAGATTATTATTTGAATGCCCTAAATTTGGCATTTGATAATCATGAAATTATTCATAAATTTGTACAACAAACTGCATGTTAATGGAAGTTTGAATTCCTTCTTGTAGTGGTTAATCTATATTCTGATTTTCTGAATTTAGTGCACAATAATTTTCATATTTCAAGGCAGCCTTTTCTTCAAGATTGCTGCTAATATTTTCTTGCATTTGAATAGTAAAATTTTTCCAAGCTTTGTGATTGATATTCATTGACATGTGAAGGTGCACCTTGATCATTATTAATATTGTAGGAATTGTGCACCAAAATGAAGGAACCGATCATACATAATAGAGACCACTTCATCATCATTTATTTACACCTCTATATTGGAATTATAAATTATGGTAATGAAATTGAAAGGATATTGAAAAGGGCTTGAAATAATTTCACATGGATTATGAATGGGAAGAAGAGATCAAATATGTTCAAACCAATCTAATAATTCCTCTTTCGAATGCGTATTTTCAATTTTAATTTTTAAACAATTTAAACGAAAACATATGGTAAAATAAATCAGAGATTCATTTTCGAATCCCCATAAATATTCAAAATTGTCACATACCTGTTTATAGATATAACCATCAAATTTACAAAGAAACATTGTAATAAATTGATCCCAACTGTGAATTGAGGCAACTGGAAGAGATTGACACCAGCTTCTTGCTTTTTCCAAGAATGTACGAGTAAAAATCCGGCATAAAATGACTTCATCAATATCATGAAAAGTAGGATTTGAAATTTTTTGAATGAATTGTAAAGCATGATTAAATGCAGAAGTATTCTTCTTACCGATAAACTTTACCTCAGACAAGTGTCTTACTATTTCTGGTGGAGTATTGACAGGTGCACGTCTAGAAATACAACTCCAAATTGGAAGTTTGAGAGGAGCCATTGTAATTAAATAAAAAATTCAAAATTCAAAACCTCCAAATGAAAATAAGTCTTCGACCCTCCTTCTAGCGCAAAAAATTTTGAGAGATTGAAATTCTCTGCCTACAACACTCTAAGGGAGACCATCCAGTCCCGACCTTAAAGAAACTCATTTTCCATTGAAATGGTGGTTCTAACTGGTTAATCTAGGTCCATGTACCTTCTCTCCATCTTCAATGGCTTAAAATATGGCTTTCATATACCAATGGGGAAGAGACTTCAAATCATCCCTGTTGTTGATCAGGTGAGAAAGTGATCCTTAAGATGATATGGGGCTCAACCAAACCACAAATAAAGTTTTCCTCTTTTAGAAGAGGACTTCTACAAATGTATAATTAAATCTAAATGCAAAATTATTCTAAAATTCAAGCAAAAGGAAAATAATTCTAGTCCTATCTCAATTAGGCAGATATAGATCTAACCCAACCGAGAGCACGATATTTAAATGATTGGGATTTAAATATGTCTGGTTTATAATGAATATCAAGCTAAATAAGCAGTTCAATTCACTGACATTATGAATGCCAAAAAACGTTCTATTCAGATACCTCTTAACAGAGATAATCAATCGAAAACATTTAAGAAGTAGTTCACAAAATGATATTGATTGTTAAATCAATAATTTGAATGATTAAAAAATAAAATAAGGAAGTAGTTCACATAATATTATTGTTTGTTAAGACATAATTAAAAGGTTGATATTTGAATAATTAGTTACTCAAAAATCAGAATTCAGCACAATAGAACAGAGATAAATAACAAATAATTACAATAAATAATTTGCATAGACAGTAGTGCACAAATATGACTAAAAATCACAAGTTTCTGCTATTATAAAATGAAATTAGTATTAAAACAATAGTATTTTAAATACCAATTTATTGAAACCATTTCTCTGGCTATGATCTCCAAAAACCCTTTATAATGCTTGAACTTTTTCTTTTAAAACTAGAGTTGTAATAGTACAAGCTTTGTTCTCCATACACAATTCAAAATGAAAAATAAAATTTCTCAATAATACCCAGGTCTTAGTTTTCTCTCCTCTACCCTATAACTCTAAATCCTCTTTACAATAGTGTCTTCAAGAATTTTAGAATTGGAGAGAAGAGAAGCCCTCCACAACATTCTATGATCTATTCTTTATAATATTTACAAAAGCAATTCTCAACAAGAAAGTTTGTTGAAGAATAAATATGCTCCATCAATTTTCATTGGGACAAAATCACATTCTTCGCTTGTTGGAGATTTCTCATTGATTGTGATTTTATTCTTCTCATCTCTTCAACTGTTTCCCTGCAAAAAGAAATCAAAATTAAATTAAAATACAAAATCAAATAAAAATTTGAAAAAAAAATTGGAATAAAATATCTTCAAACAAACTTAATTAAATAAAAAAGAAAAGGAAATCTGAGCTTTCTATTGATGCTTGTAATGATAGAATTGGTCAAGGAAAACATATATGAAGGGATCTATGCTTAGTAGAGGTTGTGAGAAAATGAGAATGCAGAAAATAAAACTCAAAATTGACTTTGTTTAAAAATTCGGAGCTTGATATTCTACTGAATTTTAGATCCATTAGATGATAAAATTGGGTTTTGCAACCACTTCATAAATAATCTCCATGGTTTTATCTATCCAATGAACTATCTTGAGTCTCATTTGGCAAAGTAAAACTCAACTTATAAGCCTCCAAAATTAATGAGCCAAAACTGCAAGAATTCTAGAAATTTTGTTGCCTCGGCTAAAAATGGATTTTTTAAATTTAATTCTAACTTTAAATTAAAGTATAGTTATTTATTAACTAATGCTATTTATCATAGTTAGAAACTTTAATTAATTAAAAACAAAATTAAACTAATTAAAAAAATTAATAATTAATTCAAAATATTATTATATTATATTAATATTATAATTTAAATTATATTAAAATTATAATAAAATATAATAATTATTGTAAAAATATAATATTTTATTTAAAGTAATTCATATAAATTTAAACTTAGAACAAACCAAAGCTTATGTGAGGAGTGTTATATGGAGGAGGGAGGAGTGTTAATGGAGGAATAAAGAAGACGATGTGATGCTGATGTGAAGAGGAGGGATGAGGAGGTGAGTAGAGGGTAAGATGGAGTTGATGCAGGCCGGAGACAAAGCGGGAGTCATAAGGAGTGATAAGGAGGTCAAAGAAAAATAGCTCCATCACATAAAATTTTAAATAGGTGATTGCACATTTTCATATGAGGTGTTTTATATTTTTGCAATATGTGATATCACAATATCATATCATAATTTTTTTTATTGGAAGATTTTATTGAACACGTTTTTTATTTTGGTATTTTTTTTTAAGGAATGAAGTGATGTAAATTGGGGCTCATGTGAAATTAAAAATTCAATAAAATGAAATACAATTATTTTGTAATTTTTATATTTTAGGTTTGGTGATTTGTTTCAAAATAGGAAATTAGAATAAATCACCAAAATCCCAAAAATGTGTTTTTTAACTGTTTTACAATTTGGCTGGGTCATTTTATAGGATTGTTAGTGAAAAATTAAAATTTAATAAAAATTAACTAAGAATTAATATTTACAATGAATAGCTATTTTAATTTTGAAAATTAAAATATTATACACTTATACATTTTTTTAACCATTGCGACAAAAATGATCAAACTTCAAAGGAGTGCCATTTACAAACTGGTTAACCAAATGAGGCGAAAAAAGTATCGATGGAAAGCTTGATAAAAATCAAATTTAATGAAACGATCACAGTGGAATTTGATGAAAATGAAAAAATGGAAAAATTCTAGGACAATTAACTTCATGAAAAAAAATTCCTGAATGCAAGTGTTTAACAGTACAAGTAAGTTGGTGGATTTATGGGTCGGCAAGTGGCATAACCACATGGCTGCCTGTAATCTCACACAACTCACATTTAATCGATCGACCGCAACTCTTTAATTTGATTTAACACAGCTCTTCTGCTGATACTCCACCGCCCTCCCTCGGCTCTTCAAAATGGCTTCCTCCGGAGGTTCTTTGTTCGCTCCAGTGCCTCTGAATTGCAACTGTCCCCTTGCAGTCACGGAGCCAAGCTCTCGTACGACTACAGGGAGACGTTGCCATATTCTTTTCTATATCAAACTGGTGTCTGGCATCCATTTCTCATAGAGTCTACTCTATAACCTGCACTTTGCTTCTGATCCCTTGGCCGCTAATTTCTCCACCTCCAGTGCGCACATCTTCTTCGCGCTTGCACCTCATAGTCAGCCCAATCTCTCCAGTGTGAGCATGCCTCGTTTGCACCAGAGAATGTGCTGCCATAGAGGTAGCAGCTGAGGAAAAATAGTTCAGTCATCGCCCTCATCTTTCTCTGACTCCTCTTCCCCCTCGTCGGACCATTTTTCTACACTCTACCCAGCTACGCGCAGTGATCGGGTTCGGGCTCGAAATGCTAGCTCTCATCCTATGCAATCTCATACCTCGGAAAGCCTCCTGAGGACGCATCATCTGGATGTTGTTCTCCCCTCGTATCCTACCCACTCTTCCAGCTCCCAGCAACCCAGTCATTCGGCTCATTTTCATTATAGGTGTACCCTAGACTGACCACACATCACTGCAACCATTACTGTTTCGTTTAAGGAGGAGCACCCAAGATTTGAAGGCTTCACCATGGAGAAGACAACAACTGTTCAGAGCGCACCCTCAGCACTCAATAAAGGTAGTCCCGTCCCAAAATGAATTAGAATTCAAGACAACGAAAGTAGTGAAGAACAGGAACGCAACGAAATTGGCCACTTCAACGCCTGCAAGAAAGCAAAGGACGACACCGGTGAAAAGAAGGTAGCGGAGGATGATCTCAAAGCTTACAGATGTCTGATTGTTGAATAATAACCATCTTCCCCAAATGACATCTAGACCATCAAGTTCTATCAAGTTTTTGTTTCCTGGTTCCCAGTCTTATGGGTCTACTTTTTATTTTTTAAGCAAAACTGTCAGTTTTGGAGTTATTTCTAAAGCAACATCTTTCTGCTATGATATGCTAGTTTCCCCTGTGAGGGAAGCAACTATACTTCTAACTAGACTGGTTTCCCTCTTATAGGCAGTCAATTTCTTGTTTTTTTGCTGAATTATGCCATGAACTTGGGCTAGCACTGTAGAGGCCTGAGCCTCCTTGTACTATTTTGTTACACTAATAAAATTTAGACTTATTTAGAAAAAAAAACTTAATGAAAATCATAAAAGATGTTTAGCCAAAAATTAATAGACGGGGTCCCCATTATTTGAAGTAAATAATTCAAAAATGGGGGGTGTTGGGTTTTCCCTACAACAGGTCCCTGGAAGAAAATACTTACGAATGGAGTGACGAAGAACTCATTTGAAGTGATGTGTTGTTGCATGGACAAAAGGAGGGGTACCTTTATAGGAATGGGTACATCATTTTATTCATACCTTGGATGTTATTCCCAAAAAATGGTATATTGAGTTTGAGGTGCGCAGAGGGATCCAAGGTTGGGATGCGTTGGGGTAGAGTTTCAATGAAACCTTCTTCTTTCAAGAATATTAACATAATATAGAGAAGTCTTTAGAGGTGTTGTGATGGAAGATATTTACAGCTGATGACTCAGTCCTCATCAAGGATGGACCATGGTGTGACACATCTCAGTACTTGTAGTAGATGATGAGCACCATTGGTAGGTACATTATAAGGGGTTAATTGTCAGCTTTTTATGCTAATTATTCTCTATTTATCACATTTAATTACATTTTTTCATGTTTTACTTAGTGAGAATGGTGTATTAAGGGTTGTCATGCTTCGAGGCCTAATGTGGTTTAAATGCAGGAAAATAAGGGGAATATGCCATTTTTTAGGAAGATTGTATAATCAGGGCTAAGAGTAGACAACAAGGAGTGATTGTAGGAGGGTTGACCACCTCCTTAATTCCTAAAGGTAACCACTATCTCCTTGATATTCTCCTCCAACATCTTGAAATCAGAGGCAGACAAGCAAGTGAAAGATAAAAGGGAGCTAAGCTCCACTTCTCTTGGGTTTTGATGCCAAAATCTCTGCAAAAAATTATAATGTTTGCTCAAAATACACACTTAATAAAATGGAGGAATCAATGTCTACACATAATTTAGAAAACCAAGAAATCAGTTTAATATTAAAATGTGATCAATGTCATTTACCACTTTGACTTTCTTCTCATTATACATCTACCGTCCATTTAAGTACCCACATCTGACAGTCATCGTGATTCCAAACATTACAATATTGAAGACTTTAAAACTTACGATCAAAAGAGAAGCAAGCTAAAAATTAATATTTTTTTATCAAAGTTTCTTCTTTACTAACCAAACTTCAATTACGATTTGGATCTCACCGCTTCCCTATCTTCTAATCACCACCATCTAATTAAATCTTTTCTAATCTGACGGTTATCTCATACCCAGTAGCACAATAATTAACTCTTTAAAATCTTGAAATAAAGTGCTTTTCTCTGCCCATCTATGTGCTACGTGTCACCTTTAGGAGTTGATCATATGATTTGAGTAGTTACCATATACCGCTATGAAGCTGTGCAATATATTGTTTATGGCTTCTTCTTTTTTAAATTCCTTATGTTTAAACAAACGTTCTATCTACCATAAAACTCTTAATGCTATTCAATGAAATTCGAATGAAAAAAATGTAGAAAATAAAAGAAGGTACCAATGTATACGGAATTGATCTTCGAAAGTTTTCAAACAAAATTTAGCACCCAAAAACACAATTTTTCCACACCACACTTCAATCTATTTTCTAGAAATAGAAATTACAGAGATTTAGCCCTTCGTGGCTTGATTCATCAATTTTCTAGTTCTTGGTCTCTCTTTTACAATTTTCACTCTATATCTCATTTGTTTCACCTATTCACACATTTTATATCAAAACTCCAAAACGCCCTTCCTCTTAAAATAGATTTCTGTTTAATTTATTCCACAATTAAATGCTATCTTGTTTCTCAGTTCTTAGCCTTCTTGGCTTAATCTCCACGCAGAGAGTAACCAATTTCTAATTTTATTTCCTAATTAATCTAACAAATCCAACAAACTAATTTCTCTGATTTAAAATTAAGGAAGAAAATTAATGGCTAGTGTTTATCCATCTCATATTTATCCACAAAATATCAACATCCAATCACATTGCTGGCTAAGTCCGGATGCTCCTGCATCAGACACCCGGGGAAGAAAAAACTAATTCATCAAACTTTCAGGATTTACTCCATACTTCTGTAATTTTGGTGCTGTCAACCAACTGGCATCCTCCATTGGCTGTCCCTTCCATTTGACTAGATGGTTTTTTTGGATACTCTTTTCTCCAGAACAACTTCCACCTCTTTCTTGACTGTATTTGGCATTTGTTCTTCCCATTTTAAAGTCTGGTTTTCCTCTGTTGTAGAGTCTTCCTGTAGCTCTTCCTCTATTCCTTTGTATGGGTACAAATCTGCAACATTAAATATGGGTGATATTCTAATCCCTTCTAGCAATTCTATTTCATATGCATTTGAAGAAAATTTCCTCAAAATTTCACATGGTCCTATCTTCTTCATTTTAATTTTTTGTAAGTTTTTTGTAAGTATTAACAAGAATTTTTTTTTTCTCAGATAAACCATGACTAGGTCTCCTACTTGGAATTCCTTTTCTTTCTTTTCATATCAACTCTCTATTTTTATTTGCCACTGCTTTCCTGCAATTTGTCTTTAACATCTCCCTGTAGCCTCTGCATCTGCTCTACAAACTCTTCATCCTTTGCACTTCTTATCTCTTGTTTGCCCAAATTCTTGAGCTCATACACACCTCTTGGATTCATTCCAAAAAAAATATGGAATGGACTCATCCTAGTACTCTGATTTGGAGTATCATTATAAGCAAATTCAGCCTGAGCAAGTGTTAAATCCCACTGCTTAGGATTTTTATACACTAAACTCCTCAATATATTTCTTAGGCTTCTGTTTACTACCTCGGTCTGCCTATTTGTTTGAGGGTGATATGCTGAGCTGAAACTAAGGTTGGTACCTAGTTTCTTCCAAAGAGTTCTCCAGAAATGCCCAATCCATGTAACCTTACAACTTCTGAAAAAAACAGATTAGAAATATGTGTTGCATCACTATTTTTCTTGGATGTAATGAACTGAGCCATTTTAGAAAATCTATTCACCACAACATAAATGGATTCATTTCCTCTTTGAGTTTTTGGCAAACCCAAAGCAAAATCCATACTAACTGCATCCCATGATCAGTTTGGTATTGGTAATGGCTGATACAAACCTGTATTTTGGCTTCTTCCCTTAGCATACTGACAAATCCTGCATTTCTCAACAAATCTCTTAACATCAGTTTACATCTTTGGCCAATAATAAAAAGCATTTACCCGAGCAAAAGTCTTGTCTTGTCCAGACAAGCCTCCACTATGTTTCTCTTTAATTATGTTTTCCCTCATAGAACATTTAGGAATACACAATTTATTATTTTTAAATAACAAATATCCTTGGATAAGATAATCCAACCACTGGCTCCTATTATGAATTGTTTGGTTTTGTACAGCTGCATAAATTTCCTTAAATTCTGCACCTTCTTTATACATGTCAACCATTCCTTCAAATCCTACAACACCAACTTGTAATTCCTGCACGATTAAATTCACTGTACTCAAAGCATCACCAACTTTGTTAAACCTACCACTTGTATGATTTATCACAAAAGTAAAACTCTGCATAAACTCTACCCATTTCGCATGCTTCTGGTTCAATTTTGGCTGGTTGTTTATGAACTACAATGCATGATTATCATAATACAATAAAAACTCCTTTGGTAGAAAATAATGTCTCCATTTTTTTAAAGCTTATACAATAGCATCAAATTATTTGTCATACGAAGAATATTTCTGTTTAGCTTCATTTATTTTCTCACTAAATTATGCTATTTTTCTCTACTCCTGACTTAAAACTGCTCCAATTACAACTCCACTAGCATCAATTTCAACTTGGAAAACTTTTTCAAAATCAAGCAAAGCTAAACTGGTTTTTCTGTAATTTTTCTCTTCGGCAACTTAAAATTTTGGTCTGCTGCTTTTGTCCACTTGAATGGTTGATTTGTCTCTTTGATTGTTTCAATAATCGGTGTACAAATCTGACTAAAAATTCTGATAAATTTTATATAAAAACTTGCAAGACCGTGAAAGCTTCTTACCTAAAATATGTTTCTTGGAGTTGGGCAGTTCTAAATCGCTTGGACTTTCTCTGGATCCATTTTCAGACCTTTCTTATAAACTACAAACCCCAAATAGATTAACTCTTCTTTCATAAAACTACATTTATTCAGATTTATTAGCATTTTTTATTTCTGCAAAGTTTTCAGAACCAACCTAAGATGTTCTAGATGCTCTTATTTAATTTGACTGAAAATTAGAATATCATCAAGGTAAACAATGACAAACTTACCTGCATATTCCTTCAATACTTCATTCATCAATCTCATGAATGTGTTGGGTGCATTAGTGAGTCCAAAAGGCATCACTAACCATTCATACAACCCACTATTTGTTTTGAATGCAGTTTTCCACTCATCCCCTTCTCTAATTCTTATCTGATGATAACCACTCTTCAAATATATCTTAGTAAAATATTTTCATCCACTCAAGCAATCCATTAAATCATCCATTTGTGGTAAAGGAAAATGGTACCTCATGGTGATTTTATTTATGGCTCTGGAATCTGTGCACATGTGCCATTCTCCTCATTTCTTTGGACTGAGTACTGTTGGTACAACACATGGACTAAAGCTCTCTCTTACCAACCCCTTATCCATCAATTCTTACACTTGTCTTCCAATCTCTGCATTTCCTTGAGGAGTTAATATATATGTTTCTTTATTCAGAAAACTTACTCTAGGTATTAGATCAATGTGATGACTAATACTCCTGATTGGTGGTAATGCATTTGTCAATTCATCCACAATAATATCAGCAAAATCATTCAACATAATTTTGATTTCTTTAGATAAATCATTTAAGTTTTTGGAAGTCAAAATTACGTTAGGTGTCCCTATGACAACAAAATGCATTTCTTCATCTTTTTTAATTTCTTGCAATAGTTCTTTTTCCACTCATCAGCATAACACTATTTCCTGGTGTTCCTTTATCTGCTTCATCCTTCAATGGTATAAGTGTATGTTTGTTTCCATCCTTCTCCAGGGTATAATTGTTTCTTCTTCTATCATGTATGGCTTTCTGATCAAACTACCAAGGCCTTCCCAACAATATGTGACATACATCCATCGGCATTACATCACATAATATAACATCCTTGTAAGTGCCTATCTGGATCTCCACCTTACATTGTTCTATCACAATAATCTGATGTCCTTTTTGTAGCCATGATACCTTATATGGAGTAGGGTGTACTATATTTTTTAATCCTAACTTATCTACCATTTATGTAGAAACAATTTTATCAGTACTACCACTGTCAATTACCACTTTGCAACATTTACCCTTGGACTTGCATATTGTTCTGAATAGGTTCTTTCTCTGAGCTGGCTCTCTTGATTCTTTTTCTACTTTAAGCAATACCCTTTTCAATAACAAAGATTCTCCTGCTTCGGGTGGTTTTTATTTTCCTGTATCCTGAGGAATATCCTCCTTTGTTTCAACAACATTCACATTTCTCTGAGTTGTTGATTTATTATGAGGACAGTCCCGTGACCCATGTCCCCATTCACCACATGTATAGCATCGAATTTATCTTCCTTGGCCTCTACCTCTGGGTACAAACTGTCCTTGACCAAAGTCTTCTCTCTATGGTGATCTGCTACTTGAGTCTCCTGCTTCATTCTGGGAGTGATGAAATCTGGGTTTAAATGTTCCTCTGCCTCTTGCTGAATTCTTTCCTTGGTTCCTCTGGTTTTTATTCCTCTGTATCTTCTCTTATGCTTTTAAGGCTGCCTGATAAGCATCCTCAAATGTCTTCAGATTTAATACAATGATCTCATCCTGGATATCATATCTCAAACCATTTATATACCTAGCCACTTTCTCAACATCATCCTCAAAATGTCTAGCTCTAATATTCAATTTATAGAACTCCTCCGTATATTATTTCACTGTCATTCCTTTCTACTTCAAATTCTGTAATTTCTTAAAAATATTTAATTGATAATCCTTGGGCATGAATTTACCTTTTAATTTGCTCACCATATTATCCCATTGCTTGATTCTGAGTTTCCCTTTTCTTTGTCTGGATAGTTGTAATTCTTCCCACCAAATAGTTGCATGGCCTTTTAATCTCGTAACTGCAATCCTCACTTTCTTTTTATTTTCAAATTCTTCAAAGTCAAAGTACTTGTCTAACGAACTAATCCAGTCCATTAATTCTTCTACATTGAGATTTCCCTCATACATAGGTATGTCCACCTTTGGTCTTCTAGTTTCCTTCACCAACATCTTCAACACCTTAGCTACTTCATTGTCTTGTTTTTTTTCTTCTTTAGAAGATTCCTCTGCATCACTAGCGCCTCCTTCTTCAGGTGCTCTTCTCTGGGCTATTTCCATAGCTTCCATCCGTGTACGAATATGTTCCACTTCTTCCAGCAAAATTGCATTTGCTGCAGGTTGTCCGTGGCCTATTCCTACACCTCTTCTTGGTGGAATTTTGAAAAACAAACACGAACTTGCTCTGATACCAAATGATGTCGAAATCTCAGTAGCAACTTATAATGTTTTCTCAAAATATACACTTAATCAAATGGAGGAATCAATGTCTATGCATAATTTAGAAAGCCAAGAAATAAGTTTAATATTAAAACGTGATCAATCCCATTTACCACTTTGACTTTCTTCTTGTTATACATCTACCATCCATTTAAGTACCTACATCTGACGGTCATCACGATTCCAAACATTACAATATTGAAGAATTTAAAACTTATGATCGAAAGAGAAGAAACCTAAACATTAATATTTTTTTATCGGAGTTTATTCTTTACTAACCAAACTTCAATTATGATTTGGATCTTACCGCTTCCCTATCTTCTAATCTCCACCATCCAATTAAATCTTTTCTAATCTGACAGTTATCGCACACATAGTAGCACGATAATTAACTCTTTAAAATATTGCGATAAAAGTGGTTTTCTCTACCCATCTATGTGCTACGTGTCACCTTTAGGAGTTGATCGCATGATTTGAGCAGTTACCATATAATGCTATGAAGCTGTGCGATATACTGTTCATGGTTTTTTTTTGTTTTAAAACCCGCTTACTATTGCACCTTATTTGTCTATCATGTAACTTTCGGTAAGCCACCAGGATTCAAAAGAACATTTTAAAATTCCTTATGTTTAAACAAATGTTCTATCTACCATAAAACCCTTAATGATATTCAATGAAGTTTGAATGAAAAAAATGCAGAAAATAGAAGAAGGTACCAATGTATACGGAATTGATCTTCGAAAGTTTTCAAACGAAATTTAGCACCCAAAAACACGATTTTTCCACACCACACTTTAATCTATTTTTTGGAAATAGAAATTACAGAGATTTAGCCCTTCATGGCTTCATTCATCAATTTTCCAGTTCTCGGTCTATCTTTTACAGTTTTCGCTCTATATCTCATTTGTTTCACCTATTCACACATTTTATATCAAAACTCCAAAACATCCTTCCTCTTAAAATAGATTTCTGTTTAATTTATTCCACAATTAAATGCTATCCTATTTCTTAGTTCTTATCCTTCTTGGCTTAGTCTCCACACAGGGAGGAACCAATTTCTAATTTTATTTCCTAACAAATCCAACAAATTCAAAAAACTAATTTCTCTGATTTAAAATTAAGGAAGAAAATTAATGGCCAGTGTTTATCCATCTCATATTTAGCCACAACATGTGAACATCCAATCACATTGTTGGCTAAGTCTGGATGCTCATGCATCAAGTTCCAAGGGAACCAAAACCTACTTTTTAGGGAGTTTTTTCAAGCCACCATTGAGGATAAATAATCCAAAGCAAGAGCTCACTAGGATTCAATTTTTGGACGTAGCTAGAGCACTCTTGGCTCTTGTATTAGACATTTATGACTTTCATATGTTATGTACAAGACTGATCCGAATGGAAAATTGCATCAACCCATGGTATTCATCTACCCATGTTATCCATCCACCCATGGAATTTACCCATGGTATTGTAAATGGCATCGACCCATGGTATTCATCCACCCATGATATTTATTCACCCATGGTATTGTAAGTGACCCATGGTATGTATCCACCCATGGTATTCATCCACACATGGGATTTACCCATGGTATTGGCCCATGGTATCTACCTATGGTATTATATCTCAAAAAAATGCTATAAATAACAAGCCTCACTTTTTAAAAGGACAGATTGTCTACCACAATGTAGCTTCTATAGTTATTCTCTGTTTTAATAAAACAAGTTTCTTTGTGGTTTTATTTTCTTTGTGTTCTCTCTTTTTTTCTGGCATTGTAATTTTATAGATCTTGTCAGATCTATTTCAAATTTTTAGATTTTGGGGGCCTCCCCCCAAGATCCGGATCAATGGTATCATATTCAGGTTACGAATCCATGGGAATAAGGGCTTGAAGCATATTTTAGTGTCAATGTTTGGCAACAATCTTCAGCAAACTCCATGAATTTCTTGGGCAGCAAGTTTTCAGATCAAATATGAAACTTTTGGTGAAAAATTTACAAAAAAAAAGACTAGATCTGTATCCCTTGTGAAAAAATACTCAAATTCAAAAAAAAATTGGCCAAATTGGAGTTCGGATGAGGGAGATATCGCTGATTCAAAATCAGCAATGTTGAAGCAATTTTTCTGATGACAATTCATGGACGACGGCTCTCCTGTCATTTTTCGCAATTTTTAGTGCAAAATTTTAGAAGAATGGATATATATCTAAGCTCCTCTTGAAAAATGACCCAAGTTACAAAAATTAAAAAATAAATTGGTCGAATCGGAGTCCAGATGTGGGAGTTATCGTTGATTTAAAATCAACTATTTTTTCAGAAATTTTGTGACAGCGAGACAGTTCTAGCACAAATCTGAGAGTCTAGAGTCTCCAGATTGTGGTTTCAAACACATGAGAAGATGTAGAATGATCATTCCATTTCCAAAAACAGGTTATAACAAATATTCTAAGTTATATTGACTGCGTTATTCTCATTTAAAATCTAGAGAGGCATTCGGAGCTGGTTCCCTTTGGAGATGTGCCCTCCCACCCCGCTTTAGTAGGCAGTTGCTTCACATTCATCAGTTTCATCATAGCAGCATTCGGCTTGGGTTATTTGGAGATGTGCCCTCCCACCCCAAGCTATGTAGGCACCTGCTACTTCATCAACAATCATCATCATGGTTATGGGTCAACCACACAAAATCTTTTTCATCGAAGTCCATTTGCTAGGCCGCACACTGTTATTCACACAGTTGGTCACAAGCATTATAGGGTATCTCTATCCTCAGATATTTGTTTGCCATGGTTTTGGTTCATCCACAAACCCACACTTCATCGAAGTCCATTTTCTAGGACGCACACTGTCAATATCACAGTTGGTCACAAGCATTACAAGGTATCTCTATCCTTGGATCTTCATTCATCATGGTTATGGGTTAACTACACAAAACCCTTCTCTTCAGTGGCTCTTCATATTCAACAAAGGCTTCTCAGGAGGGAACTTCACACAATGGGGACCATTGCTTCTTAAGGAGGGAGGAATGATCCGAATGGAAAATGGCATCAACCCATGGTATTCATCTACCCATGTTATCCATCCACCCATGGAATTTACCCATGGTATTGTAAATGGCATCAACCCATGGTATTCAACCACCCATGATATTTATTCACCCATAGTATTGTAAGTGACCCATGGTATGTATCCACCCATGGTATTCATCCACACATGGAATTTACCCATGGTATTGTAAGTGGTATCTACCCATGGCATTGGCCCATGGTATCCACCTATGGTATTCTATCTCAAAAAAAGGCTATAAATAACAAGCCTCACTTTGTAAAAGGATAGATTGTATGCCACAATGTAGATTCTACAATTATTCTCTGTTTTAATAAAACAAGTTTCTTTTTGGTTTTATTTTCTTTGTGTTCTTTTTTTTTCTCGCATTGCAATTTTGTAGATCTTGTCAGATCTATTTCAAATTTTTAGATCTTGGGGGCCTCCCCCCAAGATCTGGATCAAAGAATAGTTATGAAATAAATGAACATTTGGTTTCTTCTCCACTGAGTTAGTTTCAGGGAGTTGAGCTTCTTGGTTAGGGCCCAATCCATTGACCTTAGTCTCTCTTATGTACTTATTTTTTCTCTTATGATGAAGTAGTTAATATCTTTCATTTCTTGTTTGGTAGTATAGAGAACCTAAAAACTGTGTGTTAAGCCTCCCTATCTCACCTCTTCCATTAGAGCTTGAGGAGGAAGGTCTTCACCACAGACCAAAATTTATTTTAGTTTACGATTTATTGGAAACTTTAGATAGTTTACTTTTCTTATCATGAACATGTTGTATATTCAAAGGTCGATTTTTGTTTTAGTTGCATAGGTAGGGTTATTTAAATTCAACTCATCTTTTCCACCATTGTTATGATAATTTTTTCAATGATGAATGCATGAACATGTAGTGTGATTGCATGTTTGAATAGAGAAATACAGGAGGACCTCTTCAGCACCATTATCTTCATTC
This sequence comes from Pinus albicaulis, assembly GCA_034641835.2. Lineage (NCBI taxonomy): Eukaryota > Viridiplantae > Streptophyta > Pinopsida > Pinales > Pinaceae > Pinus > Pinus albicaulis. Next base: position 1,609,348,325 of record CM076579.1, read on the forward strand.
TTCACCCTTCATCAACCACCTTCCATCCAATTCATATTCAACTTTGTTTTTGGAAATCACCACCACATTACCGAGATCCATCTTGGAGGTGCAAGACATGATTTGTGAAGAGTTTTGAGCTTGGCCAAGGGGTTGGATACCCTTCTGATATGATAAAGGGTTGGATAGACTGTTATGATTTTCAAGAGACTCCCACTCAGTTAAACAAATAAAAGATCTAGCTTGTACTTGATAATTTGTAGAATTATTACTTGAAAGAGGCGAATGATTGATGCAGGGGCATTAGACACTAGCCAGCAATGTAGGATTTTTGTCCACATGTTGTGGCTAGGAGGGTTTGGAAACAGTCGAATTGTTACAGCTAGGTGTCAATAACTTAGCTGATTGTATTATTAGATCAGTTAGAGTTGTAGAAGTCGAATAGCTCAGTTAGTCTAGCTGTCATATTCCAGTTAGTTGAATTATTTTAATTAGGCTGTTGATTTCCTAAAACGGTCCTCTCAGAGGAACCGAAGAGTCATAGGTTTAGGTATATAATTGTAATCCCTCGGATGTATAGAGAGGGGGAGAGAAAGAGATATTTTCTACAATAAACTCTGTGTATCGAGCAATTGCTTCCGGTTGAATAAAATTCAAGTCCTGTTGATTTCCAAGGGCCTGTATTTATAATTTTGAAGAATTGGTTAACTGCGAGGCAATTGTGTAATGGTAATTCTGTTCTCTGTCCTTGAATTCCCTTAATTTATCCAGATACACCCTGTCAAATCCATGCTACCTGCAGGCGGATCTGTGTAGAAGAAGTGTGGCCGTGGACACTGTTTAAATTGGTAGATTTCCCGCTTTATAAAGAAATAGAGGTGTGGCTTTCGAACTGGAACCGTATTCTGGACGCGAGTTGAATGAACAAAGGAATAACATAACGCCACATTTACTCTGGTCAATCACTGTAGCAAAACCGCGAGTGGTTTTGAAAAGTGGGTTGCCCATATCACACCACTTTTGGTGAAAAGGCGGTATTTTCTGAATTAGAGTGATTCCATAGAGCCTTCGACGCATGGCACCGGACGGAAGTACACAACTGCCTTTCCATATTCTCATCGCGCGTTAAATCCCAGCGATGGGAGCCGAGCGATATCAACGAGAGCCGTCGATCTGGCACATGAAGATGCAGGGGATTTAACCTAAGGTATGGGCGAACATTTGATTGGCTATTGGACGTAGAGGTGGGCCCAGAGCGAGGATTCTATGGTAAAGTTTTATTTACAAAGCGTGGATTATTAATATAAGTTTGGAAGACTAATATAAAGTCCAGAAAGGCCAAATTTAAGGTTCGGGGATATAATATAAAGTTTAAACACTGTGGATAGTATTATTTATCAAATTCTGCGAATTTGATAATTAATGAAAAGAAATAGACCACGTGGAGCAAGGGAAAAATTGACAGAGCCACGTCACGGTTGACCATCTCTCCTCAGGGCTGACTTTCAGTGTTGTTGCGTCATTTGTGGTATCAGAGCTGTTGTCTGAAGTTGTTTTGCTGACATGGAAATCCGAGTTGGTAGAGGTGCTAGTAGAAGGAGGCCCGTTGCCAACACAGAGGTGTTGGGGATGTTGTAGAGGGTCAAGGCCATAATAGATGCCATGGAGAGAAGACAACCCAGAAATCCTGAAGACATCAGCGAACCTGAGATGGAAGAAGCAGAAGAAAATTTTGAGATTCCTCCTGTCATGAGGCTCCTTAGAACTGTTCTAGGGTTTGCAGTTAAGCCCATAATTGAAGTGTCGAGTTATGCAGGGGGAATGAATCCAGAAGAACTAGTAGACTAGATAAATGAATTGAACAAGTGCTTCGATTATGAAGAAATAAGCGAAGATAAGAAGGTCAAGCTTGCAGTAACAAAGCTGAAGGGACATGTTGCACTTTGGTGGGATGGAGTGTAGGCAGAGAGAAGGAGAGTTGGCAAGCAACCTATCAAGAGATGGACCAGAATGATGGCCAAATTGAAAGGTAAATTCTTGCCTAGTGATTACCAGCTGACATTGTATAAACAAATGTAGAACCTGAGACAGAGGTTGCTGACAGTAAAAGAATACATAGAAAAATTATACAGAGTAAGCATAAGGGCTGGGCAATTTCAAGATACACCTGAGAATACTACCAGATATGTGAATGGTCTCAAGCTGGAGATCCAAGATGATATTGGTCTCCTGTCTCCTAAAACAGTGGAAGAAGCCTACTAGATGGCCTTGAAAGCAGAGGAGAAACTCCTGAGGAAACAGTCTGCCAAGAAGAGAGGTACTTTCCATGGAAAGAGAAGTCAGGGTGGTAGAGGAAAGCCTGCTACACCCAGGGATGGAGCTAATAGTAGCTCAACTCAGAATGCATCTACAGAGGATGATGCAAGGGGTAGAAGGGGTTCTTACAGAGGAAAAGGAAGAGGATGCAGAGACAGAGGCAGGGGTAGAGAATTGAGGTGTTATAGATGTCAGCAAGTGGGACACAAGCACTATGAATGTCCAGAGAATGTGGGTACTGGTCCAAGGAATGCTGTTGTTGCCCAGACTGGAGAAGAAGCAGAATTATAAGAAGAAATTCTTCCGGAGAGGGGAGAATCCTTGGTGTTAAATAAGGTCCTGTTGAAGCAAGCCAAAGAGGTAACTGAGCCTCCACAAAGGAAGACTTTGTTTAGGAGCATATGCAAAGTCCAAGGGAAATGCTGCCAGCTAGTCATTGATAGTGGCAGCACAGACAATCTGGTTTCTAATGAGGTAATAGAGAAATTGAAGTTGAAGACAAGGGAGCATCCAACTCCCTATAGGGTGTCTTGGCTGCATAAAGGGCACTAGCTGGTTGTAAAAGAGCAGTGTGAGATAGAGCTGCAAATGGGAAAACACAAAGATAAGGTCCTGTGTGATGTAATGCCCATGGATGTGTGTCATATACTGCTAGGTAGACCTTGGCAGTTTGACAGAGCAGCAGTGCATGAAGCAAGAAGAACACTTACAAGTTCTTCAAGGATGGGGTACACCATACATTGATACCCATGGAAGAAGGAGAGCCATGCAGCAAAGTGATTGATCCAAAGACCTTGTTGCTGAGCGAGAAGGAATATCTGCAGCAGATAGAAGAGGAAGAGGTAAGATTTTCTTTAGTTTGCAAGCCTAAAGTAGTTCTTACTTCTACAAAGATTTCTGATTTACCAGTAGAAATCCAAGAGATGTTAGATGATTACTATGACATTGTTGTGGATGATTTACCTGATGAGCTGCCACCTGTGAGGAAGATCAGCCATCAGATAGATTTTATCCCTGGTTCAAATCTGCCAAATAAGGCAGCCTACAGAATGACTCCCAAGGAAAATGAGGAAATCAGGAGACAAGTACAGGAGATGGTGGACAAGGGACTGATTAGAGAAAGTCTAAGTCCATGTGCAGTACCAGCAGTATTGAGCCCAAAGAAAGATGGAGGCTGGAGGATGTGTACTAATTCCAGAGCAATCAATAATATCACAATCAGGTACAGATTCCCTTTGCCTAGAGTTGAGGACTTAATGGATTGTTTGAGTGGTGCTAAATATTTCTCAAAGATAGATTTGAAGAGTGGATACCATCAGATTAGAATAAGAGAGTGTGATGAGTGGAAAACTACTTTTAAGACAAATGAAGGACTGTATGAATGGATGGTAATGCCTTTTGGGTTGTCAAATGCACCAATAACTTTTATGAGACTTATGAATGAGGTATTAAAGGAGTTCATTGGTAAATTTGTGATAGTGTATCTGGATGATATATTAGTTTTCAGCAGAACTAAAGAAGAACATTTAAGTGCATCTTAATTGTTCAAGAAGATGCACCAAAGAGGAAATTCATCGACAATCAAGAAATGTCAACTTCATGAAGGTGAGCTGGTGTACTTGGGTTTTGTTTCTGTATGACTGAAGATGGACATGTGTAATTTTGCAGAACAGGGAGGTTTCACCTAGGAATGTCTTTGAGGTAAGAATTTTCCATGGACTTGCTAGTTTTTATAGGAAGTTTATAAGAAACTTCAGTAAGATTAATGCACCCATAATTGAGACAATAAAGAAGAGAAAACAGCCATTTAAGTGGAATGCTGAAGCAGAAAGAAACTTCAAACTTTTGAAGCAAAGAATAACAGAGAAGCCTGTTTTGATTCTACTTGATTTTACTAAACCATTTCAAGTAAAATGTGATGCCAATGGAGAGGCCATTGGAGCTGTGTTGAGTCAGGATGATAGGCCTGTGGCATATTTCAGTGAGAATATGAATGACACCAGAAGAAAGTATTCCTCTTATGAGAAGGAATTCTATGCAATTGTTTAGGCACTGAATAAATGGAGACATTACTTGATGTCCAGGGAATTTGTATTATATTCTGACAATCATGCCTTGCAGTACATTGTACAGCAGCCCAAGTTGAAACATAAGCATGCTAAATGGGTTGAGTATCTCCAAAGTTTTAATTTTGTTTTGAAACATATAAGTGGCCAAGCCAATAAAGTAGCTGATGCTTTGAGTAGGAGGCACATGCTTGTTCAAGAAACTAATTTTGAAGTTGTAGGATTTGATTTCCTCAAGGAATTGTATAAAACAGATCCTGATTTTAAGGAAGCATTTGAGGCATGTATTAACCCTGTTTTAACAGATAGAAGCCAGTGGCTGGATTATTTCCTACAAGAGGACTTACTATTCAAAAGAAGCCAATTGTGTGTACCAAAATGTTCCATGAGAGAAAATTTGATCAAAGAGAAGCATAGTGGTGGACTTGCTGGACACTTTGGTACTGATAAGACTTATGAGCAGTTGAGTCACTTTTATTTCTGGCCCAAGATGAGAGCAGAAGTGGATAAGTTTGTGAATAATTGCAAGATTTGTCAATATGCTAAAGGAAGGATCCAGAATGCAGGATTGTACACTCCCTTGCCTATTCCAACCAGGCCTTGGGACATGGTGAGCATGGATTTTGTTCTAGGATTTCCCAAGAATCAGAGAGGGAATGATGCAGTCTTTGTTGTGGTGGATAGATTCTCCAAAATGGCACATTTTATTCCATGTTATAAAACTAGTGATGCCACCCATGTTGCTAACTTGTTCTTCAAAGAAGTTGTTAGATTGCATGGGCTGCCCAGGAGTATTGTTTCGGACAGAGACACCAGATTTGTGGGGCACTTTTGGAGGACACTGTGGAAGAAACTTGGTACCAAACTGAGTTTCATCTCAGCTTATCATCCTCAGACTGATGGACAAACTGAGGTAGTGAATAGGAGTCTGGGAAATTTGTTGAGATGTCTTGCAGGAGAACATCCCAAACAGTGGGATTATATTTTTCCCCAGGTAGAATATGCACATAATGACTCACCAAACAAGAGCACAGGGAAGAGTCCATTTCATATTGTTTATGGAATGCACCCCAGAGGAATATTAAAGTTAAGAAATCTGGGAAAGGTAGAGCTAAGGAGTGCAGATGGTGAGGAATTTGCTTCAGAGATCCAGGCCATACATGAACAAGTGAAACAACAACTACAAGGCAGCAGCATCAAATACAAAAGCAGAGAAGACTTGAGCAGAAAAGATGTTCATTTTGAAGTAGGAGATTAGGTCTTGGCACACTTGAGAAAGGAGAGATTCCCAAAGAAGTAGTACAACAAATTGAAGTTCAAAAAGATTGGGCCATGCAAGATACTTAGGAAGTTTTCTGCAAATGCTTATGAGGTTGAATTACCTCCTGATGTTGGAATATCTCCCATTTTTAATGTTTCATATTTGTACAAGTATGAGGATGATGGTGCAGAAGAAAGAGCAGCAGACAAGGAACAAATTGAGTGGAGAGAGCAGCTACCTCCAGCACAACCATTGCTACCAGAGAAGATACTAGATAAAAGACAATTCAGAAGGACCAGAGGACAAGAGTACTTCCAGTACTTGATCAAATGGAAGGATAAGCCAGAGGAAGATGCCACTTGGATGACTGAAGAAATGTTGTAGAAGATACGCAAATCAGTGGGAGAGCTCATGGACAGGAGCCCATGAAGAGAATTTCCCTCGGGAGTCTGATGCAGGGGCATTAGACACTAGCCAGCAATGTAGGAGTTTTGTCCACATGTTGTGGCTAGGAGGGTTTGGAAACAGTCGAATTGTTACAGCTAGGTGTCAATACCTTAGCTGATTGTATTATTAGATCAGTTAGAGTCGTAGAAGTCGAATAACTCAGTTAGTCTAGCTGTCATATTCCAGTTAGTTGAATTATTTTAACTAGGCTGTTGATTTCCTAAAATGGTCCTCTCAGAGGAACCGAAGAGTCATAGGTTTAGGTATATAATTGTAATCCCTCAGATGTATAGAGAGGGGGAGAGAAAGAGAGATTTTCTACAATAAAATCTGTGTATCGAGCAATTGCTTCTGGTTGAATAAAATTCAAGTCCTGTTGATTTCCAACTGCCTGTATTTATAATTGTGAAGAATTGGTTAACTGCGAGGCAATTGTGTAATGGTAATTCCGTTCTCTATCCTTGAATTCCCTTAATTTATCCGGATAAACCCTGTCAAATCCATGCTACCCACGGGTGGGTCTGTGCAGAAGAAGTGTGGTCGTGGACACTGTTTAAATTGGTATATTTCCCACTTTATAAAGAAATAGAGGTGTGGCTTTCGAACCAGAACCGTAGTCTGGACGCAAGTTGAATGAACAAAGGAATAACGTAACCCCGCATTTACCCTGGTCAATCACTGTAGCAAAACCGCGAGTGGCTTTGAAAAGTGGGTTGCCCATATCGCACCACTTTTGGTGAAAAGGCAGTATTTTCTGAATTGGAGCGATTCCACAGAGCCTTCGACACGTGGCACCAGACGAAAGTACAAAACCGCCTTTCCGTATTCTCATCGCGCGTTAAATATCGGCGCTGGGAGCCGAGCGATATCGACGAGAGCCGTCGATCTGGCGCAGGATCATCGGACGGTGGTCGAGCAACGAAGATGCAGGGGATTTAACCTAAGGTACGGGTGAACATTTTATTGGCTATTGGATGTAGAGGTGGGCCCGGAGTGAGGATTCTATGGTAAAGTTCGATTTACAAAGCGTGGAGTATTAATATAAGTTTGGAAGACTAATATAAAGTCTAGAAAGGCCAAATTTAAAGTTCAGGGAGATAATATAAAGTTTAAACACCATGGATAGTATTATTTATCAAATTCTGCGAATTTGATAATTAATGAAAAGAAATAGACCACGTGGAGAAAGGGAAAATTTGACAGAGCCACGTCACGGTTGACCATATCTCCTCAGGGCTGACTTTCAGTGTTGTTGCGTCAATGATTTTTACTTTTTAAGTGTCTTAAGTCCATTTTATTTTTCTGAAATTAAACATGTTTAACAGAAATATTATGCAGCAATAAAAAATTCACACATTACAACAAAATTAATCTAGGAGTTCACCCGAATATCGTGGGCTACACCTCCTTGAGGTTTTGTCATCTTGACTAGGCTCTTTGGGATTATGGAAAAGTTTCTTTTACAAGTTCCACAATTAACTCCAATGGTTATTGAATTGAATCAAAGGGCTTATAATACCATCTATATCCCTTTCATGGCTTTCCTCATTATGCAAACATATCTAGGCCCCCTTAGACTCGATTACTTCTGTTAGTGCACTAAGCTACACTGAGCTTCTATATTGCACTAAATCCTTCAGAATTATGTTTATGTCCCTGAAACCACACCTAATGTCTCCATCACACATCAGACACCAAATATCGACAGATAATTTGCTCAAAATGAGCATTGCATCCCCAAACTAGGCCTTCCTCCACGGTTTGCCCTGGGCTGCCCAAAAATTCCCTTAAGCTTCTTGAGCTATAGAAGTCTTAAAATGGCTTCGAAAATCCTTTAATTGGATTTGTAATTCCAAAATTAGTTAGGATAGACTATTGTTCAACATAAAATGGCCTCCGGCTGCTCCGGTTTCGCCTCCAACACCTGTCGGCACCCCCTGGCACTGGGGTCACTAAAAACATATCTGATAGTCTCTTGACCTCTATAACTCCTCAAAATATTTTGAAAAATCCATAAATGGATTCATAATGCCGATTACAGTTAGAAATAACTATTGGTTCGCTGCATAAGGTCTCTAGCTGCCCTGGCTAGGCCTCAAATTGCTGCTGGCAAAAGCTGGCACTTATGGCCCCTGGAACTTCACTCAAAGGATCAATGGCGATCTAAATATTGTGTAACTGTTATATATGGAGGTAGATTATAATTGTGTGTGGGTAATGCGGATTGAGTTAATGTTAAAATTTCCACAAACGAAGGTCTTGGAATGGTGCGAGGGATTCAACCCATTTGATGAGTCAATTTTTAACGCAGGAAAAAGTGTTCAGATTTTGTTAAATCAGTTATAACGTGAACCCCTTGCAAGAATAATATAGCAAGATCGATTTATGCTCATGGAGGGGAAGGTCTGATTAGCTTCGCATCTGAGTTCTGAAGTCTGCGATAGATGGTGGTGAGATCAAATTATAGTGATTGCGATCGCTGATTGATGTCATATAGTTATATGTTGGAGTTTGGAGCAAATTAAAGTTGCGACGTGTGAACCCATAGCATCGGGCTGGAAGGTTGATTTATATCGCTTCACATGAGAAATAGACCGGACGAGACAAGTTGTGAATTTTGATTAATATGGAATCGGAGTTGGATGGAGGACCGCCAAGGTGCGATATGCTATGATCGGAAGAAATGATATGCGATATGATGGTGAATGGAATGCGCTGGGTGATATGCAATGATCGGCAATCGAGGCGATCAGAGATCAAAGAAGGTAGAGTCGGAGTGGCGCTGCGGAATGTGGAGAAGGAGCGGACCCGCCGATGGTTATAGAGGCGGCATATCATTTTTTGAGATCCGGCCCAGGGGCTCGAAGTGAGATTTACATGGTTTTTTTCGTGTATTTGTATGGCGTGGGGTGATAAGACTTAACACCTATATTGTAATGTTTGTAATAGTTATATTGGCTCCGATAAATGGTAAGTCCACGATGTTAAAGACTTGTAGCCTAAAAACGCTTCCGATATGCCTTAGTGGGCCATAACCCACAGGCCCAGGTTCGAGATTTGTATATGAAAAGGGATTTTGGGCTTACCCCAAGATTTCTTTTCATCAGTACTGGAAGGCTAATCTTGAAGCTCAAGGTGATAGGATGAATCCTACACCGGTTCTCCAGCTGAGATACTGAAGACAACCTCCTCCTCTCAAACTTAACTTCAGAAATGTGCAACTTCTGAATATGGATGTTCTATAGAAAGTAGGAACAATATGGCACCAATTCCTGATGATGAATGAAGGACAATTCTCTTTCAAGAGCTACTCAATGAAAGAGGTGGGATTCCCAACCAGGAACACCCCGTGCTAAACAACACTTGCAATCTTAGCTAAATAGCCAAAGAAAGCATGGAATGTCAAATGACAAATCTAGATCTAAACAGATCACAAAATCAATAATCTAAAGCATATATTCTATGTTGCCTTCATCTCCTTTATATAATTTATGAGCCTTCCCAAGCCTTGGCCCACATCATAACTGCATTGTACATGTAGACATAGGTCTCCATGTTGACTGCGCTGTCTCTACATGATCTCCATCATGTGTGAATGTAATGATCACCCTCTCCATCATGTGTGCATTAAATGCACTACTTCCTCCATCATGTGCACATTATATGCAACATTCTCCACTAACTTATCGATCTTACTTTTAATTCATTATGATTTTAGTTGACCTTTTCAAGATCCTCGTGATTTTACATTTAAGATCCATGATATTATTTGACTGTTTCATCCTCCATGGTCTCTCTTATAAATGAGACATGATCTCCATTAAATGAGTTGCTCCACTACTCCATGATTTTAGATCTAAATCTAGAATATCCACATACACACATCAAAAGTGGATTTTATTTATCTTTGAGGATTGTGGGTACCTCCACCCTTTTATTTAATTAATTAATCAAGTTTAATAAGAACTCTAATATTCCAATTATCTTGTGGAAAAATTGGGAATATTACAGTCCTCCCCAGAAAAATGTTGCTTGTCCTCAAGAAACTACAAAGTGGATGCTACAACAAAAATCCTCCCTCCAAATGGCATCCTCATGTGGAAGTCCTTCCCATATGTCACAATGTGTCATGCATGTCCAGCCCCAAAACTGCCTCTCTAGAATGTCTAGAATGGCCTCTAACTGAAAATTTAGATACCATTCATCATCAATGAATCCCCAAGTGGCAACCATGTGATGACCAATTATCCCCTCTACACATGAGATAAATAAGATGAAGTGGTGCATTCCCAAATTGGAAAGTCCCAACTTATGAACTATATCACCAACCCATGATATATAGAGTAGATTACATCTATCAATGCTCACATTATTAGCCATGTTCACCATGTAGGAATCAAACATCACATCAACATAGTGAAAAACAAGAAGTAGAGACATATGGATGAACATGAAAAATATCAAACCATATTCTCTCAATAACAACCAATGCAACAAAGCCTTCTGTTTCCATGCTAGATCATCATGAAAACAAGTAAGAGGCCCAAAATCTCTCAAAAGAAGCCATCTCAACAATGCCTCTGGCTGCCATACCACATCATCATTGTACCAAATGTAGTGACCATATTCTCTCAAGAGAAGCCACCTTAACAAGGAATCTTGTTGCCCCATCACATCATCATTCTACCATGTGCAATGACCATAATCCCCCGACAAAAGCCAACATTGTAAGGTCTCCTGTTGCCATCCTCCAACAATTTCATGTAATGTATGGGAAGAATTAATCCCATACTCTCCAAATAGTAATCATAGCAACAAGGATTCTTGTTGCCACCTTACATTATCATGGTGTAAGTCATGGAGCAACAATATAGTAGTGGACATGTGCAATGTCTCATCAACATAATACAAACAAGCTCCCTTATACCACATCATGTGAGAGTTATACTTTCTCCCAAACCCAAGTACATACATGAACATGAGATATATCCCAAACATAAATATATGTAAAGACATGAAACATATCCCAAACAAGATTAAATACAAGGACATAAGATATATCATGTGATGTCCAAACTCTCTCATCAACAACCAAAGTAACCATGCCTTTTTCTTCTCCATTCTTCCAGTGATGTGTAAGGCATAAATTAGAAAATTACGACTCATTGAGTGGTAGCCATACTCACCCAAGAGAAACCAGTGCAACCATGCTTCTTGCTGGCATGTATCATAGATCTGCAAGTGGTTTGGCAACCCCTTGCTCCATATCATCAGCCATTCATCCCAATGTGGGTGATGGATCTCATGCTGCAAATACTTGGCATCCTCCCATTATAGGACACCAACCTCCTCAAACTGTTGAAGATATTTCCATTCCATGATATGTCGAAGTGCACTTCTAATGAGATCTCTCCATGAGATTCTCTTCTCATCAATGGCCCTCCAAAACCAATAAGGTTCTGGATCTGCTACAGGTAGAAGTCTCTCTTTGAGTTGTGAGATGCTCATTAAGAAAGTGTCATCTAGAAAGGAGAAAATATTTATCATCTCAAGATGTCTACCATCTATCATCTTTTCCTCCATGGCTTCATGAATGAAGCTACCATATGATTGCTCCCATGAGGAATGGATCCTCTTCTTCTCACTGCTACTCATGGACAGTGTTGTAGATCTGCAAGATGATGCATGTACTGTATTAAAACAAGGCACAATGTTGAACTCATAACCAGCCATTGTATATAGGGTCATACTCATCCCATCTTAAGAAATTCCACATTTCAACTCAAGGGGTTGAATTTAGTTCATCCATGACAAACTAGGATGGTTCTTCATCTCTTCCTTGATTAGATCAAGGATCCTTTGTGCAATGATATAATGCTACTCCAAATCAACATGATGCTCTAGCCCTTGGTCATGAAATAGCCTTGATGGCATGTCCCCATAAGTTTCAATAAGAGGTACTGAAACAATATGAGATGAAAGTGTATGCATACCTTGGATCAACTGAGATTCAGAAACATCTTGCAAGAACACAAGAGTTTCCTCTTCCGATGCAAAGGTCTCTCCAACTACTAGTAAGAGTGATGGCTGCACTTCTACAAGTGTACCAATGCTGGTATCTATCTTCTCCTCATCATGCATCTCATAAATCATGAATGGGGCTCCAAATTTCAAGAACTCAAGACCATATTGCAAAGATGCAAGTGATCCTCCTCTTGATTTAAACACATCTGCAACTGGTGTTGGTAGATCCTCCTCCTCTTGAGTGGTAATGAGATCATATTTTCTTGAATCTCCATGCACTATCTCCTTGATGATGGGAGATTTCACCATGTGAGATGTCTCTGTTTTCTTTCTACCATACTTTTCCCTTAGTATTTCAATAAAATATGCATAACCAGACACTGTCATGTGTGGCAAGTGACTAAACCACCATTTTCTTGCTTCACCCTCTAGGTGCAGCGTTGCAAACTCCACAACCTCTCTTTCTGATATAGGATATTTCAGAAAGAATGTAAATAATTATTCCCTCCAAGCCCTCAATGTGCTTGTGGAAGGTCCATCAAATGTAGGCAAGAAGAATCTATGCCTCTTTCTTCTATTGCTACTTTTGGATCTCCTCTCTTCTTTGAGTTGCAGAAACTTTTGAAGAGAGATATTCTCCTTCAATGCTCTAGGATGTGACTTGTATTTATAAAAATATTCACTTAGGGTCTCATGCCCCAAGCCTTCATCATATTTAGACCAGTCCTCTTTCTCAAATAAAGTGGATCTAGTGGAATGATGTGAAGCTCTTTGCTTCCCTGGTCTTCTTTGTTGCTGAAAAGAAGTGTTGGGACCTTCTTCATCCTGAAACATTCTTGAGGTTTCTCTGTTATTTTCTCCTCTTGTTTCATTGATCTCCTTAGAGAGATCCTTCATTGATATAAAGGAATATGAGGAAAAAATTAATCCCTCCATAGTAGATCTCTACTATCTGCTTTTCTTATGTTGTCAAAATGTCCACAAGTTGAGCCAAAGATCATGCTTTGATACTAGTTTAATATCCCAAAATGGAATAATGCATTGATACACAAACATAATATTTGAAACACAGAAATTGATATATATATAATATATGAGCCATTTTATTATACATCAACAGCAAATGAAAGTACACAGTGCTCCAAAAGGAATGCACTCAAGCCACAAGATGGTTGAAATACACTAAAGAAACCAAGCACTGGAAATGTTGTGCTGCTACTGTTGTTACTGGAAACTATTGCTAATGAGGAGAAGAACCACGTGTGGAAGGCTGTTAGAGTGCTCAGAATTATCTGCTCTTTTAACCACGGATTCTACTCGAAAAACCCAGAAACCCAGAAATGCCTTGGCGAGATTTTAACTTTGGATTTTTGGCCCTTTTTGGGTGGCACACTACACCCCTGCTGGCATAAATTGCGTTGTAAAGGATGGAGGCTCTCTAGCCTACTGCAAAAAATGGCTCTGAAGCTCAAGGATGATGGAAATAATGCATGCAATGTGAAGGAATGGTCCTTCACTGGATTACTAGCTGAAATGCTAGTAGCTTCCCTTCTCCCTTGGATCTTCAGGACTGGAATGCGCAATTCCTGATGGAAGTGTTGCTGCTGGGAGATGAATAATAGTTGGCATGATGCTTGATATAGATCTGAAGCACTGGAAGGCTAATCTTGAAGCTCAAGGTGATAGGATGAATCCTACACTGGTTCTCCAGCTGAAATACTGAAGACAACCTCCTCCTCTAAAACTTATCTTCAGAAATGTGCAATTTATGAATATGGATGTTCTACAGAAAGTAGGAAAAATATGGCACCAATGATTGATGATGAATTAATGACAATACCCTTTCAAGAGCTACTCAATGAAAGAGGTGGGATTCCGACTAGGAACACCCCGTGCTAAACAACACTTGCAATCTTAGCTAAACAACCAAAGAAAGCATGGAATGTTAAATGACAAATCCAGATCTAAACAGATCAAAAAATCAATAATCCAAAGCATATATTCTATGTTTCCTTCATCTCCTTTATATAATTTATGAGCCTTCCCAAGACTTGGCCCACCTCATAACTGCGCTGTACATGTGGACATAGGTCTCCATGTTGACTGCATTGTCTCTACATGATCTCCATCATGTGTGCATGTAATGATCACCCTATCCATCATGTGTGCATTAAATGCACTACTTCCTCCATCATGTGCACATTAAATGCACCCTTCTCCACTAACTTATCATAATTGCTTTATGATCTTACTTTGAATGCATTATGATTTTAGTTGACCTTTTTAAGATCCTCATGATTTTACATTTAAGATCCATGATCTTGTTTGACTGTTTCATCCTCCATGATCTATCTCATAAATGAGACATGATATCCATTAAATGAGTTGCTCCACTACTCCATGATTTTAGATCTAAATCTAGAATATCCACATACACACATCAAAAGTGGATTTTATTTATCTTTGAGGATTATGGGTACCTCCACCCTTTTATTTACTTAATTAATTAATTTTATTAAGAACTCTAATATTCCAATTATCTTGTGGAAAAATTGGGAATATTAGAGACTGGTGGTTGTATGGGGGGGGGATGCTGGCCCCTCGAGGTTGGCCTCCAAAGCCCCCAAACCGAAAATATTTAAAACATAAGTCAAACGTTGTGCATAGGTTGTTAAGAACTATCACGTGGTGCGTTGGCGCACGGGCAGATTAGCCGGTAGGAGGTCGGGCAGTTGACTCCCAAGGAGTCTGAACCAAAATTTTATACCAAATTTCTGGGCCACGTGGCATCCTCTAGGCCTGCCACGTGGCAAACTCTTATTGGTTTGAAACTACAAAATTCAATCAATTTCCAAATCACACAACACCACTTGTCTATCACTGATTGGACCATACATAATATTCCAAGGAATATTTCGAGGAATATTTTGAGGAATATTTTTGGAATATTCCCTGGAACATTCTATTTTAAAATTTTTCTAATTCCAAGTCAAACTTGGTCAAAGTCCAATTTTGTAGTTTACTGGACTTTTCAAACTGCGATAACTTCTTCATACGGTGTTATTTTTTCAAACTGTTTGTGGCGTCGAAATTAAGAAGACGAGATGTGTCTGGTCGCTCAGGTTCGACACACTTCCAAACACTTTGAATTTTGAGCTATCACTTTGGTGCATGATCCAGTTCTTATCACACCTCCCCATTGGGAATCTTTTGGACCCCAAAAGACTGATATACTAATCTATACAATAGATGAGAGTAAAACCCTCTTCTTTTTCAGCCTCCATACACTTGCCTTGCATGGCTGGTGCCTTTGAACCACAACTTGAAGTTAGTTGACACTTCCCTTCCTGGATGCACTTGTCCTCCTGTTAACAACTGTCTTCCTTGCACTCACTCATAAATTTCTAGCGAGAAATTTACAAAAGGTAGCTAAACATAATTTCCTTGATCAATGATCCAAGGCAGCTCAAACAAACATGAGATTACAACATATATACATGTATACTTGTCTGAAATTTACATATGTACAAATGAAAGAATGTCTTACTATGTCAAGAAGTCAAACAAATTCTTACCAAGCCACTTCAATGGTGACTTTTACTACTGAAAATCTTCTTCATGTGAAACATCCGTTCTCACATTAATGATGTAATCCTTGGTTCTAATTTTTCCAAAATTTTTTTCCTCTTGTTGCATGTGCTTGGGATGATTAGTTGGATTCAATGTCCAACATTGGGAAACAACATGTCCCCTTGTCTGGAAATGTGTGCAAGTCTTATGCACCTACTTTGCAAGCTGTCTTTGCCTCATCTGCTTCATGTATGCCTTCTTTCTCATCCAGCATCTCTAAACATCATGGTTAATGTCAAACCAGGAGGTAACTCCTCAGAACTAGAATTGTGTATTAGCTGAAGAATGTACATGCTTATATAGATGGGAGGTGAGGCTATTGGGATTCAGCTCCCAATGACTCTTGGCCTTCCTTATTTCCTAATAATAAATAATATACAAAAATACATATGCACACCCATCCATAGGATTAGGTGTCAACATTCCCCCTTTAATCCGAAGGGATGTTGGTGAGTCCAAGCATCGATCTGAACTTTTCAAACTTTTCTCTTCCAAGTGCTTTGGTGAAGATGTCAGCAGGTTGCTCATTTGTGGAACAATGATGTAGATGGATGGTTTTGGCCTGAACATGATGTCGAATGAGATGGTACTTTGTATTGATGTGCTTTGTTCGATCATGAAACTTTGGGTTCTTGGCCAACTTTATTGCAGAAGTGTTGTCGATCATGAGTGGAGTGGAATACATCTGTTTCATCTGAAAATCTTCCAGGATTTTCCGGAGCCACACAATTTCCTTTGTTGCTTCAGCTGCTGCCACATATTCTGCCTCGGTCGTGGAATCTGCTGGAACTGACTGTTTGCGTGATCTCCATGAGACAGCTCCTGATCCAAGACTCATGGTGTAACATGTAGTAGACACGCCTGTTTCTTTGTCGCCATCAAAGTCTGAATCAGAGTATCCGGTCAAGATGAAGTCGCCTACCTGTGTATATTTGAGTCCAAAGTCTTGAGTCCCCTTCAAGTACCTTAGTACTCTTTTTGCAGCAGACCAATGTCCTTCACAGGGTTTCTGCATGAACCTTGAGAGGATTCCAACAGCAAATGAGATGTCAGGTCTGGTGGTGGTCAGATAGATAAGACTTCCTACAAGCTGTCTATACTTAGTTGCATCCTCAAATTCCTTCCCTTCAACAGATGTGAGCTTCAAGTTTTGTTCCATTGGAGTGCCTAAGGTTTTACAATCATCCATGCCAAATTTGTTCAAGAGATCTCCAATGTACTTCTTTTGAGAAAGAAATATGAATTTAGGATGTTGAATTACTTCAATACCCAAATAGTAATGAACATGACCCAAATCAGTCATTTTAAAACCTTTCTTCAACTCTTTCTTCATGGATGCAATATAGCTCTCATTGTTTCCTGTTATCAAAAGATCATCTACATATACCACAAGATATACAACTGTTTTTCCAACTTTCTTAACAAACAAGGTTGCATCATCAAGATCAAAGTGTTTGAAATCAAGTTTCAGAAGATGCTCGGTCAACTTCTCATACCAGGCTCGTGGTGCTTGCTTGAGGCCATACAAGGATTTCACAAGTTTGCAAACTTTGTGTTCTTGACCTTTTATCACAAATCCTTCTGGCTGGGACATATAAACTTTCTCCTTTAGATCTCCATTTAAGAAGGCTATTTTTACATCCATCTGATGGACTTTCCATCCACTCTGAGCTGCTAAGACAAAGAGAGTCCGGATGGTGGTCCATTTTATTGTGGGAGCAAACGTTTCTTCATAATCAATTCCTTCCTTCTGTGCGAATCCTTTTGCCACAATCCTGGCCTTGTGCTTGTCAAGTGAGCCGTCTGCTTTGTACTTGTTCTTGTAGACCCACTTGCAGCCAATTGGTTTCGTTCCCAAAGGCGGATCAACCAGCTTCCAAGTGTCATTCTTTATCAAGGCATCATACTCCTTCTGCATCGCTTCTTTCCATTCATCATGAGAAGCGGCTTCTTTGAAGGAAGTTGGTTCATGATCTATAGACAAACTCATTTCACAGTTATAAGCAATATCCATATCAACGGGGAATCAAACATCAAACCATTGTGCCATATAATCCACAACAGAACGGTGTAGCTGAAAGAATGAACAGAACCATTTTAAATATGGTCTGCTCCATGTTATTTTTCAAGAATGTAAAATTGATGTTTTGGGCTGATGCAGTTCTATGTGCTGTTTACATAAAGAATAGGTGTCCTTCAAGTTCAATTAGAAAAAAAACTCCTTTTGAAATGTGGCATGGCCACATTCCTTCGGTAAAGCATTTCAGGGTCTTTGGGTCCACCTGTTATGCCTTATTGAGTCAGTGAAATGTTTGGTGGCAAAGCAGAAATGTATCAACTTGGTCTCATTTCTGAGATCGACGTGTCTGTGATGAAGCAAATAAGAAGTTTGTGACAACAGAGATATCATATTTCTTGAATCTTCCATAGTGACAAGGTTGTTGAGCGGCAAACGATGCTGGACGATTCACACATGCAAAAAGTCTTTCCAAGAATTTGATAATTTGATTCTTTAGAGATTCGATGTTGAATCAACGCAGAATCATTTTGAACCTCTCCCCATGGAAAAACAACCACGGATGACACATTGGATGATGTGATTGACGGAATTGGAGAATTGAATCTTGAATCAATCCCAACTCGGTCAGTGACCGACCCGGGGCCATCTCGAAGAAGATCCCCAAATGGTGGCAAAGACAACGGAGGATGTTCATCACGATGAGGTTCTATACCTCCGGAGTTGAAGAGAAACTTGCTGCTGTCACCGGTCGAAGTACGACAGGACACTCGATTCACTTGTTTGATGGCAAGGCAGAGGTCAGAAAAGCATCAGATCACTCACTTGTCATGGAGGGAATAGAAGAAGGGAGACTCTTGAAGCTGAAAGGTTCATCTGCTCATGCTCAAAACTTTGCATTCAGTTCACATCATGATGAAGGTACATTTCCATCAAGTCTTTTATGGCATGCTATATTTGGACACTTAAATTATGACAACCTTCGTTTGTTGAAGAAAAATGGTGTTGATGGACTGCCTACAATTCCTAGAAAACCTAAGGAATGTGATGCATGTATTCTAGGAAAGCATAGCAAACAACCATTTCATGATTCACACTCAAGAGCTCATAGGAAACTTGAACTTGTTCATTCAGATTTATGTGGCCCTATGCCTATTGCTTCTGCAAATGGAAACAAATACATGATGACATTTATTGATGACTACACCAGAATGTGTTGGATTTACTTACTGAAGAATAAGTCTGATGCTTTTCAAACTTTCAAGAATTTTCATGCATGGATTGAAAATGATGCACAAACACATATTGGCTCTCTACGTACTGATAATGGAAAAGAATACACTTCAAACGAATTTGAAAATTATCTTCGTCAACATGGAATCAAACATCAAACCACTATGCCATATAATCCACAACAGACTGGTGTAGCTGAAAGAATGAACAGAACCATTCTGTTGTGGATTATATGGCACAGTGGTTTGATGTTTGATTCCATGTTGACGAAGATAATTTTCAAAGAAGTGTCTTCTTCGTCTTCTGCCTTCTCTTCCTTTGGATGAACCTGAAGCGTGTCTCTTTTCTCTCTGTGCCAAGTAGGCAGCCTCTTTAGAAGATGAAGGGACTGTCATCTTCTTTTGAAGGAGGAGAGAAAAAAACTCTGCTGGAAAATTTCTCTTGAAGGAGAGAAAACAAAAAATCTATTGCTGGAAAATATACTCAATTAAAAGGGCAGAAACTCTTGCTGGAAAAAAAATTTCTGAGTTTAAAAACTCTTTCTGGAAACTAAATCTGCTCAGAAAACTTTTGCTGAAGACTGAATTTTTAAAAAACACTCTATGCTATAGACTGATTCTGCATAAAAAAAATGTATTTTTTTTTGTTTGGGGAAAAAATGTATATGGAATTATGAATGGGAAAGGGTGGAATTATGAATGGGAAGGGGGCGGAATGGAATTTGAAATGGCGGAGTGATATTAAAGAATGGGCGGTGTATTACAATGCATGGGCAGTATATCATGTGGTGGGAGGTCGATGTAATAGAGGGTGTTGTATATAAAAGTGATACCACAATGCTATGTCATATGCTTTCATATAATACTGGAGGGCGCATACCACATATAATATAAGCAAATATATGGCATTACCAACGCAATTGGATTGTAATAACAAACTGTAATGGAAAACTGTAATGGTTAAATATAATGGACAGCGTTTACATATATCAATGGACTGCTATATGCAATGGACAAAATCGTGGAGCGGTATTTAACAAATTGAAAGGGCGGTATTATAAACGTGAAGGGGCGGAAATAATAGACAGCGTGTTATTGTGTAATGGAATGTGTATATGAAACATGAATATAGACAACGTATATTGTGTAATGGACTGCGTATATGGAATGCGTTGGATACAGCGTTTATATATGGAATAAAGCCCAGCGTTATAAAAGGGGCGTGTATTATAAAATGGAATGCGTAATATATACAATGAACAGCTTATTAAATATCAGTGAACTGCTGTAGTAATATATACAGGGCGGAATGATATATACAAATGGTGATTTAATATAAAATGAGGGCGTAATGTAATATGAGAGGCAGCGTTTGGAACGTGAGAAGAGCGCAGGGTGCCGAGGATGAGTGTTGAACGCGTGAGGGTAGCGCATGGAATAGCGCTGGAGAAATAAGGTAATGGGTGAGGGCGTAGCTGTAAGGGAGGATGTGAGGTCGTATAGCATGGGGATAGCAGAGCAGAGAGGGAGGTGTGAGTGAATGGAGCGTAGGGATGAATGAGGAGACGTTACATAAAAAAAATTTGAACTTGAATCTGCAGAAGACAGAGTTGCAGGACTGCTGGAATGGCAGAGCCTGCAATTTGCAGATTGACAGAGCCTGCAGTCTGCAGGAGCTGGAGCTACAAATGTCAGTGCTAAATAGGGAAAAAAAATGCAGAATAACAGTCTAGCAGTTAATGAGCAGCAAAAAACATTAAAAATATTAACTGAGCAAAGGGTAGGGAGTTACACCACAGGGCAGAAATGCCAAATGTGGAGCTGGCTCTGATACCATGTCAAACTAGGAGGTAACTCCTCAGAACTAGAATTGTGTATTAGCTGAAGAATGTACATGCTTATATAGATGGGAGGTGAGGCTATTGGGATTCAGCTCCCAATGACTCTTGGCCTTCCTTATTTCCTAATAATAAATAATATACAAAAATACATGTGCACACCCATCCATAGGATTAGGTGTCAACAGTTAAACTGACCACAATATGCACAAAAAATATTTCTTCCATTTAAGCATGCAGAATTTTCATGCCTTGCAAAAACATAATCAACTTGACTATGGGAAGAATAATACCTCATGTGCTGCTTTGCATATCCATCCTTTTTTCCTTCTTGAGGAGATGAACTAGTAAAGGTTCCATCTTTCTCTTGCAGACTAACATCATCGTTCTTGTCTTGAAAACTATCTGAAATCGCATGCTCGCCATAAGCTACATGTATACAATATTCTTGCTGCAAAAAAGGCTTAAAGCAATGGCAATCGACTTGAAAACAAATTTGACATGTTTTTCGTTTATAACTTGGAACAAAATTTCTTCTTGAAGTTGCCTCACATGCCCTCATGGATTTGGAGTCTTCTCCATTAGATTGCACATATCCAAGACAAAATTTCTTAGGTATTTCTTCAACCAAAATAGGATCAATCATGCCTTGAGCATGCTTGCTAAAACCTTGCCTTCATAGCCCATTTTTAACATTAACTTGGACCCTATACCTCTAGTGTTATTTTCAAATGAACCAACACATCTATCTGATGAGGAAACTGAAGACAAATTAGAGTGAATTACCTATACTCCACACATGTTCTTGGTCAAAGCCTCTTGAGCTTGATGGAGCTACATCTCCATATCATGCAATATTTGAATAATTTCTTTCTTCTCTTGCTTCATAGCAAACAATTTCTCACGAAGTTCAGTGCTTTCTCTTCTATCTTCAAACAAAATCTGCACCATGTTCTTCAAGATGTAGAAGTCATGCTTCATGTCTTCATAAAAGAATCTTGTGAAGGAGGAGGATTTTGAAACCTCACTTGATGAATTTTTCATAATGAAAATTAACAAAATAACTTCAACAAATTTCACAAAGCTTTCAAAACAAATAACAAAACTTTTTAACAAAATGGTTGTAGAGACAAGCTCTTATTCAAGCGCCAAATAACAAACCCTTTTATGCCTCAAGGGTTGCCTTGAGTTCCTTTGGGTAAGGAAGATGTCTTCAAACTTTTCTTACTTCTTGTCCTCTCCTAGACTAAGCTATCAGTAGCTCTCCCTTCACCTCCAGGAAACTCAAATGACAGTTAGTTTGCAAATAGTAAAACAATCAATCTTTTGCATTGTTTAAACACTTTTCAAGTCATACAAGAAAGCTATTGCCATGTCAATAAAGAAACCAAGTGCTTTGATAGAAAACTGATATTATAATGGGTTGGATAACTTGTTATGATTTTCAATAACCTCCCACTCAGTTAAACAAATAAAAGATCTAGCTTGTACCTGACAATTTGCAGAATTATTACTTGAAATAGGTGTATGATTTTTAATTGTTTAAGTGTCTTAAGTCTATTTTTTTTTTTCTGAAATTAAACATGTGTAATAGAAATATAATGTAGAGATAAAACATTCACACATTACAATAGAATTAATCTAGGATTTCACCCGAATATCATGGGCTATGTCTCCTTGAGATTTTGTCATCTTGACTAGGCTCTTTGGGATTATGGAAAAGTTTCTTTTAAAATTTCCACACTTAAATCCGATGATTACTGAACTAAACCAAATGTCTTATAGTACCATCTATATCCCTTTCATGGTTGTCCTCATTCTGCAAACAGATCTAGGCTCCCTTAGACTTGAATCCTTTTGTCGGTGCACTGAGTTACACTGAGCCTCTGTATGGCACTAACTCCTTTAGAAATATGTTTCTTTCCCTGAAACCACACCTACTGTATCCATCACACATCATACACCAAATATCGACTGATAATTTTCTCAAAATAAGCACTGCATCCGCAAACTAGGCCTTCCTCCACAGTTTGCCCTAGGTTTCCGAAAACTTCCCTTCGGCTTCTCGAGATCTATAATTCTTCAAATGGATCTAAAAGTCCCTTAATTGGATCCATAATGCCAAAATTAGTCAGGATATATTATTTTTTTATAGAAAATGGCCTCCGGATACTCCGATTTTGACTCAAACACCTGTCGGCACCCCCTGGCACTAAGGTCACTGAAAACTTCTCTGATGGCTTCTTTATCTCTATAAGTCCTCAAAATATTTTACAAAATCCATCAATGGATTAATAATTCTTATTATAGTAAAAAATGACTATTGGTTTGTTGCATAAGGTCTCTAGCTGCCCTGGCTAGGCCCTGAACTACTACTGGCAAAAGCTAGCACTGATGGCCCCTGGAAATTCATTGAAGCATCTCGGCCATCAAAATTCCTCTACAAGCTCATAAAAAAACACCATTATTTCTAGAACATATAAAAAATCCAAAATTGACTATTGGATTTCTGAATAAGGCCTCTAGCTCCCTTGGTTAGGCCTCAAACTGTTACTGCCCCCTGGTAGCCTTGGTGACCCCTTGAACTCTACTGAAGCAAAAACCTGCTCAAAAGTTCTTGATGGATCTGAAACCTACTCCATTGAGTCTGGAATGTTGGAGACAGTCGAAATTGACTTTTGGCACTCCAAAATTGGGTGAATCTAGCTCAAGATGGACCCAAAACAAGATTTGTCTAGTGTCCATTAAAAAAGTCCACTAATTGTGGAGAAACTGCAGTTAAGTTTAGAAATTGCCCAAATTTAGGGCACTCGCCATTTTTCTTGCCAAGTATTTAATCGTAGCATTAAACGGTAGCCGACGTGTGGGCACATGTTAAATTGACATGCAGTCTTCGTGGGAAGTTAGCATAGTTTTTGCAATAAAACCATGTTTTAAAACGTTCATGTGAACGATTTTGGTTTACAGTTTAATGTCGCTAGGGTTAACGATTCTAGAATCGTCACACCAGCTAACATGCCTTCCGCCATGTGAAAACATTTAACTTAACCGTCACGAAAAGGGCTTAGCCCTAGGTAACGGGTTGGTGGTCGTATCGGGGGGGGGGGGGGGGTTGTCCCCTCGGGGCTAGCTTCCCAAACCCCCAAACCGAAAACATTTAAAACATAAATCAAACCTTCGTGCATAGGTTGTTAAGAACTATCATGTGGTGCATTGGTGCTTGGGAATATTAGCCGGTAGGAGGTCGGATGGTCAACTCCTGGGGAGTCTGACCCAAATTTTTATACCAAATTTCTGGGCCACGTGGCAGCCTCTGGGCTTGCCACGTGGCAACCTCTTATTGGCTTGAAACTAGAGAATTCAATAAATTTCCAAATGACTCAACACCACTCTTCCATCACTGATTGGACCATACAGAATGTTTTGGGGAATATTTCAAGGAATATT
Source organism: Pinus albicaulis (assembly GCA_034641835.2). Classification (NCBI taxonomy): domain Eukaryota; kingdom Viridiplantae; phylum Streptophyta; class Pinopsida; order Pinales; family Pinaceae; genus Pinus; species Pinus albicaulis. The sequence continues at coordinate 1,609,372,582 of CM076579.1, forward strand.
CCTTGGAATATTCTCGTTTAAATATTTTTCCAATTCCAAGTCAAACTTGGTCAAAGTCCAATTTTTGTAGTTTAATGGACTTTTAAAACTATGATAACTTCTTCATACAGTGTTGGTTTTTTGAACCATTCATGGCACCGGAATCAGGAAGACGAAATCTATCCGGTCACTCGGTTTCGGCACACTTCCAAGCACTTTGAATTTTGAGCTATCGCTTTGGTCCATGATCCAGTTCTGATCACACCTCCCCATTAGGAATATTTTGGACCCCAAAATACTAATATACTAATATGTAATATATATGAGAATACAACACCCTCTTCTTTTCAGCCTCCATACACTTTCCTTGCATGGCTAGTGCCTTTGAACCACAACTTGAATGTAGTTGACACTTCCCTTCCTGGATGCACTTGTCCTACTGTTAAGAATTGTCTTCCTTGCATTCACTCAGAAATTTCTGGCGATAAATTTATAGAAGGTAGTTGAACATGGCTGCCTTGATCAATGATCCAAGGTGGCTCAAATAAACATGAGATTACAGCATAAATACATGCATACTTGTCTAAAATTTACATATGTACAAATGAAAGTATGGCTTAATATGTCAAGAAGTCAAACCACTTCTTACCAAGCCACTTCCACGACAAATTTTGCTGTTGCAAATATTCTTCATGTGAAACATCCATTCTCACATCAATGATGGAATCCTTGGTTCCAATTTCGCCAGTCTTTCTGTCCTCTTGTTGCATGTTCTTGGGACGATTAGTTGGATGCATTGTCCAACATTGGGAAAAAACATGTCCACTCTTCTGGAAATGTGTGCAAGTCTTATGCACCTTATTTGCAAGATGCCTTTTCCTCATCTTCTTCTTGTATGCCTTCTTCCTCATCTAGCATCTCGAAAAATCATGGTTAAACCGACCACAATATGCACATCAACTCTTTCTTCCATTTAAGAATGAACAATTGTCATGCCTTGTAGAAAAATAATCAACTTGACTATGGGAAGAAGTATACCTCACGTGCTTCTTTGCATGTCCATCCTTTTTTCCTTCCCGATGAGACAAAATAGTAGAGGTTCCAGCTTTCTCTTTCAGACTAACATCATCATTCTTGTGTTGAAAAATTTCAGAACTTGCATGCTCGCCATAAGTTGCATGTCTACAATCTTCTTGCTTAAACAAAGGCTTAAATAAATGGCAATCAACTTGAAAAAAAACTTGACATGTTTGTGGTTTATAACTTGGAACAAAAGTTCTTCTTTAAGTTGCCTCACATGCCTTCATGACTTTGGAGTATTTTCCATTAGATTGCACATAACCAAGATCAAATTTCTTAGGTCATTACTCAACCAAAATAGGATCAATAATGCCTTGTGCATGCTTGCCTAAACTCTTGCCTTCATATCCCATTTTAAACATTAATTTGGACCCTATAGCTCTAGTATGTGTTTCAAATGAACCACCACATCTATTTGATGAGGAGAATGAAGACAAATTAGAGTGGATTACCTCTGCTTCACACATGTTCCTGGTCAAAGCCTCTTGGGCTTGATGGAGCTACATCTCCATATCATGCAATATTTGAAGAATTTATTCCTTCTCTTGCTTCATAGAAAAAAATTGCTCACGAAGTTCAGTGCTTTCTCTTCTATCTTCAAACAGAATCTGCACCATGTCCTTCAAGATTTATAATTCACGCTTCATGTCTTCATCTAAGAATCTTGTGAACGAGGATGATTTTGAAACCTCACTTGATGAAGTTGTCATAATGAAAATGAAAAAAATAACTTCAACAAAGTTCACAAAGCTTTCAAAAAAAATGACAAAGCTTTTTAACCAAATGGCTGAAGAGACAAGCTCTTATTCAAGCAGCCAAACAACAAACCCTTTTCTCCTTCAATGCTTTCCTTGAGGTCCTTTGGGTAAGGAAGATGCCTTCAACATTTTATTCCTTCTTGTCCTCTTCTGGACTTAGCTATCAATAGCTCTCCCTTCACCTCCAACAAACTCAAACAACAATCAATTTGCAAACAGTAAAACAACCAATCTTTTCCACTGTTTAAACACCTTTCAATTCATACAAGAAAGCTATTGCTATGTCAATCAAGAAACAAAGTGCTTTGATACCAACCTGATATGATAATGGGTTGGATAACTTGTTATGATTTTCAAGAACCTCCCACTCAATTAAACAAATAAAAGATCTAGCTTGTACTTGAAAATTTGTGGAATTATTACTAGAAAGAGGTGTATGATTTTTAATTGTTTAAGTGTCTTAAGTCCACTTGTTTTTGCTGAAATTAAACATGTGTAACATAAATAAAATTCAGCAATAAAACATTCACACATTATAGCAAAATTAATCTAGGATTTCACCGAAATATCGTGGGCTACGTCTCCTTGCGCTTTTGTCATATTGACTAGGCTCTTTGGGATTATGGAAAAGTTTCTTTTACAAGTTCCAAACTTAACTCCAATGGTTACTGAACTGAAACAAAGGGCTTATAACACCATCTATATCACTTTCATTGCTTTCTTCATTCTGCAAACAAATCTAGGCTCCCTTAGACTCCATTCCTTTTGTCGGTGCACTTAGCAACATTGAGCTTCTGTATGGCACTAAATCATTCAGAATTCTATTTTTGTCCCTTAAACCACACCTAATATCTCTGTCACACATCATACATCAAATATTGACTGATAATTTTCTCAAAAGGAGCACTGCATCCCCAAACTAGGCCTTCCTCCACGGTTTTACGTGGGCTGCCCAAAATTTCCCTTCAGCTTCTCGAGCTCTAGAAGTATTAAAATGGCTCTAAAAATCCCTTCATTGGATTCATAATGTCAAAATTAGTCAAGATAGAATATTTTTTCATATAAAATGGCCTCTGGCTACTCTGATTTCACCTCCAACACCTGTTCGTACCCCCTGGCACTAAGGTCACTGAAAACTTCTCTAATGGATTCTATACCTCTAGAAGTCATCAAAATATTCTACAACCTCCATCAATGGATTTATAATTCTGATTACAGTCATAAATGATGACTGTTTCGTTGAATAAGGTCTCTAGATGCCCTGGCTAGGCCTCAAACTACTGCTGGCAAAAGCTGGCAATGATGGCCTTTGGAACTTCACTGAAGCATCTCGGCCTTCAAAATTCCTATATAGGCTCTGAAAACTAGACCATTATTTATATAACATCTGAAACGTCCAAATTTGACTATTTTATTTCTGAATAAGGCCTCTAGCTCCCCTGGCTAGGCCTCAAAATGTTGTTGCCCCCTGGCGGCCCCTTGAACTTTACTGAAGCAAAAACCTGCTCAAAATTTCTCTGATGGCTCTGCAACCTACTCCATTGAGTCTTGAATGTTGGATGTTATCATAAAATTTTACTTGATTGGCTACCAATTAGATAACTCTATGCAATTTTTTCAAACCAGCTTGTGATTGAAGCTTAGCCTCTTCAGTCTGAGAGGGCTCTCTCAAAGGGGTTTATGATATTAGATAATGATGAAACTATATGGCTAACTCTATTTGAAAATTAACTTTATTTTGATGTATTTAGGTTGAAAATAATGCATGTCTGCAACTATTGGGCTTATGGAGTCAAAAAATCAGTAGATTTAGTGGCAAGGTTTATTGACATTGAAGCTGAGGCAGATAAGAGTTTTTAACAAAGGAAAATCATACATAGAACATAGGGTAACACAGTCATTTCATCAATAAAGGAAGTCAGAGCATAAACATATGAATTCTGAGTAATAAAGATGAAATCCACTGCAAGTGGTACACATAAAAATATAGATAAGAAAGGCATTAAAAATTCCATGGGAATCTCAGGTCTGTCAAGAAGAAGTCCTTTGTATTACTGATATAAGTCAAATTACATAAAGCAGCAGTAGTGCAAAAAATCTCCAACCCTTTAAAACTTCGATAATATGCCTTTAAATAGACCTTCTTACATCAGAGATGATCTGCCTCTTGGCTAGATTCATCGAATTTTTCTAATGACACCTTACATAACAGAAAAACATGTCTTTTAATCAGAAAATGATAGCTATACTCTAAAAGAGTCCTTTTCCTAATAGGACTCAAACTCCTATTTATTACATCAAACTACCTTATCTCTTGAAACAGTTACATATCTAACAACTAATGCTTCACATGTTTAAATAAGCTATAAAATAGCTCATCACTACTTGACATCTTAAATATTCTCCTCATCATATGGAAACAAACCCTAATTTTCAGGAAAAAAGGACCCTATCTTCAACGAAGGCTTCAGCTGATGAGATGTCTCCATTTCATGGTCTTAAAGCCATAAATATTTTTTTTCAAGCTCCCTTGACCTCTTGGATGTGTACACCTGGCCAAAACTGCCTTTAAAATGCTTAGAAACCTTCAAAGACAGCTCGCTACGAAAATAGGGCAGTGTCGTAGCATGCTTTTGTAGCATCCAAAAAATGACTTCTTCACTCAAAATTTCTGCTTCTTTTCTCTTGCATGTTGTCCATCATGACATGAAACTTCATCATCACCATTCCCTGCTCTTGAAAGCTACAAAAAGTGGTTTTAAAGGCAAAATACAACTACAGAAAGTTTCATAGCGTTTTCCTAGCTTCAAGCCTAGGAAACGCTACGAAACTGTGGAAAACTGTGTAATTTCCAGATTTTGACCTTGTTTCAAAAATGTATGTTCAAGATATATAAACTTAGTTTTCAACATGCCATTAACCTCTTAAAACATAATAAAACTCAAATTAAGAGCATTGAGGTGTTTCCTCTTCATTAATGATGAGTTGAGCTATGGGTTCCTCAACTACAGTAATCTTTAAACACTTCTTCTCCAACTCATAATGGATCAATTATAACTACTCGTCGAGGTATTTGACTTGGTCCTTCAGTTTTTTGTTGCTAGATTTCAAGCGCAAGTTCATTCTTCTAACATGCTTCACCTCTTTTCTCAATGGCATAGTCCATTTGATAAAAAAATTTGTATCATCTAAGGTCTTTGATACACTATCAACCTGCTCTTCCCAAATCTCTTTCATCTTCTCAAACTACACTTTTTGGACATTATGTTTCCTTGCCTCATTATTAAAGAATTATATTTCATGATTTATTAACTTCAACTACTCCTCAAGAACCTCAAACTCTATTTTTTCAATAATTTTCTCCTTTTCTTTCTTTTGCTTGATGACTGATTCTTCTTTTGCAGGTGATGAAAGGTCAATAATGCTTGTTAATGGATGGGTAGTTTCAGTGACCTTCTAAACTTCTTTACTGTTTTCCAAGAGTTTTCTAGCATGTCTTGTCATGGGTTTCCTAGCCTGAAACATAAAACATGCATCCTCACCTTCAAAATCTAACTTCTTTGTTGATTTAGCTTTCTTGAGCTTCTTTCCTCCCTCATCTATATCCTCAGCTTGGAATATGGGAGTCTCTTCAATATCAATAGCATGAAAAATGTCTTATAAATTTCCCTTAGCCACTGTTTGGCTTCTTGTAATCCTTTTTCTGCCATGTTAACTCACTTTTGGCTCTTGTTTGGCAGGTTTTCCCATAGTTGACTTTTGTTTTGTAGGTGAAACAACAGGTGTATCAAGTTTCTGCAATTGCTCTATTTCCATGATTACTGGTTCATTTTGCTATGCCCCTACTGGTTCACATTGTTCTGCCACTGAAGGTGATGTTATACCTCTAGGTTTAGAAGTTCTTTTAGGGGTGATGGCATGCACTTCAAAACCACTGACAAACAGAAAAGAAGACCAGTCTCTGCCTAGTCTTTTTAAATCATCTAAAACTAGCAACTTTATTAAACCATGATGAAAAAGTGAGGTTTCACTTCCTTCAGATTTAGCTTGAAATTTATCTGACATTTTTGCTAAGCTTCTGTATAAATAAAAAGGTAGATCAAGATATTTCTTACCAACAAAATGTAGCAGAAGCTTGAAGTGGTAAGAATAAACCTTATGATACCTCCCTTCATAAGTGAATTATTTCTGAATGATAAGAAGTAGCTTTAAGAAATTATCTTTCATGTAGCTCCTTGGAATGGCATTTGTAAGGTCAACCTCACTATGTTCTGGCTTGATAAATTCTTTACATTCCTGCATGTTGAATTTGAAACCTTTGAACCATTGTTCTTCTCCTCTTGGAATTCTTGTTGCTACTACAATACTCTCTAGAGTTATAGTGAGGATCAACATTCCCACTTTTTCAATTGTCCCGTTGAAATTTAGGAAAAATTATTTAGAACCCTGTATATGGCATCCTTGAAATCTTTGGAAAAACCATCAACACCCTATTCTTTTGAAAATTTTTGAAGTTGTTGGGTCTTCATTTATCAGGTTCATGTTTGATGGCTCATATCTAAGACAATAGCCACTTTTGTTGATCTTCCTCTTTGTAGCCATGGTAATTTTATGTCTTCTCTGCCTCGCTTGATCAGTGATACCTGCAAACCTTTGAAAATGCTAGCCACAGCTTGGGCTTAGTGAAATAGCTCTCCAAAGCTCAATAACATGCAAAGAGGGAGTGAATAATAACAAATTACTCAATTGGGAAATATTTTAAAGTTTGATGCAACTCATGGCATAATTATGACTCATACATACTTTAAATGGTAATAATGACTTCAGCCATAACTATTGTACCTTGATTTAACCCTAACTGACTCCATTGGCATCTATCCTAACCCTTTCAATCATTGAATGACACCTAGCAGTTGTTTTGAAAAGACAGAAAGGAATACCTCCTTTCGTAGCGTACTTAGTGTATTCTTGGGCAGTTTCGCTACAAAAGTATTAGTAGTTTCATATCGAAAAGTACATTTTTTCTGTGTAATTCACTATGAAAGTAGGGATTCTTGGCTAAAATGACCTTTTCGGAGTTGTATGCTTGGAAAATGAAATATGTTAGGAAATAATGACTGATGTAACATGAAAAGACTTGAATGGGGGTGGGTTTGGACCTTAGCATAAGCTAGTAAGAAAAATTTGAAATCTTCCTTAACCAAGTATTAAAAAAAAAGTTTCTATGACCATACCTTTAACACATGAACCTCTAAGACTATGTCAAATGATGTTTTTTTTTTTTTTTGGGTGATAACATTGGCGATAGTCGAAATTGACTACTGGCACTCCAAAATTGGGTGAATCTAGCTCAAGATGGAGCCAAAACAAGATTTGTCCAACGCCCCTTAAAAAACTCCACTAATTGTGGAGAAACTGTAGTTAAGTTTGGAAATTTCCCAAATTTAAGGCGCCCACCATTTTTCCCGCTAGGTCTTTAACCGCAACATGAAATGGTAGTCGATGTGTGGGCACATGTCGAAATGACCTGTGGTCTTCGTGGGCAGTTAGCATAGTTGTTGCAATAAAATCGTGTTTTAAAACGGTCAGGTGAATGGTTTCGGTTTACAGTTTAATGTCTTTAGGGTTAACGGTTCTAGAACCGTCTCACCAACTAACAAACCTTCGACGATGTGAACACGTTTAACTTAACCATTGTGGAAAGGGCTTAGCCATGGGTCACGGGCTGGTGGTCATATGGGGGGGGTTGGCCCCTCAGGGCTGGCCTCCCAAACCCCCAAACTGAAAACGTTTAAAACATAAATCAAACCGTCATGCATAGGTTGTTAAGAACTATCACATTATGCATTGGCACGTGGGTAGATTAGCCGGTAGGAGGTTGGGCAGTCGACTCCCGAGGAGTCCGAACAAATTTTTATACCAAATTTTTGGGCCACGTGGCGGCCTTGGGCCTGCCACGTGGCAGCCTCTTATTGGCTTAAAACTACAAAATTAAATCAATTTCCAAATCACACAACACCACGTGTCCATCGCTAATTGGACCATACGAAATATTCCGGGGAATATTTTAGGTAATATTCTAGGAATATTCCTTAGAATATTCTATTTAAAAAAATTTCCAATTCCAAGTCAAACTTGGTCAAAGTCAATTTTTTTTCATTTTACTGGACTTTTCAAACTGTGATAACTTTTTCATACGGTGTCAGTTTTTTGAACCGTTCACAGTTACGGAATCAAGAAGACGAGGTTTATCCGGTCGCTGAGGTTCGTCTATAATATTCCAAAATTAACATGCAGCTAATTGGAATATTGATTTTTGCTCATGTCACTTAGGAGATAAATAAATGGGTAAGGAGGCCCATACATTGCAGAAAAATGAATAAAATCCCTCATAGTGAGAAAAGAGATATTCATAAGAGCTATATTTCACACCCTCAAGTGTGAAAGAGGACATTTTCATGTGGACAAGGTCAAGTTTGACCAAGTCAACAACGCTGGGATAGGAGGTGGAGAACACTTTGAGAGACAGCACAATATGAATGGGAGCAATATTCCTTGATGGAGGAAACCCTACTGAGTGGGACCCATGGTGAGAGGGCTTCCATTTGTTTAAAAGGAGGGCAAGGCAACCATTGTTATTCATGTTATTGATTATTGATTTTATGGTCTGGAAGACTATTTGGCATTCTCTTACTGTTTAGCAGAGTTGCAGTGCTGCTTAGCACAAGAATTTCATGTTTATGAATTCATTCTCCTTTTAAGAGAGGCCTCTTGAATGAGCTTGCACTTCATTTCTCCACATCCAGGCTAGAGGCCAAGCTACCTCCTTCAGCGAAAGCGCAGCTTCTATTGCGAGTTGGATTGTGTTGCAGGGTGATGTAGTGGAGGGTTGACAACACCACTTTCGGGGCTTGTTTTTCAAAGGAGGAAGCTTTCTTTCCTTTGGGACACCATTGAGGAAGATTATAGAGCTTATTGCAGATTTTGGCACTTGGCCAATACATTCGCAGTCCCTTTCCTAGACTTCGTTATTTTCAGTGCGCATCTGTAGTGAGGATTGTAGAGAGTGTTTAGAGGGTGAGATCTTCAATGATAGGATCAGCCTTTCACTTGGAAGATCCATTGGAGGAGGTCTACTTGTTCATCTTATGCATCATCTTCAGCCATCTACATCCAGTTCTTGAGTTGCAGCTGCTACTCAGTCTTGAGAGTGCAACTCCGGCATTTTTCCACTTTTGCATATTTCAGCCAATCCTTCCAAGATTGTCTTGAAATTGTCTTTGGGAGCTTAGATCTTCACTCCCAATGTTTTATGAGCCATAAATTTGTATATCCATGTATTGACATTTGCTAGCAACATTTTCTCCTTATAAAACTGCGTTGTCATAGCCTTGGGCATCCTTGTTTAGCAGTGTTTTTCATATTCTATGTACATGTCTCTTGAGGCTAATTTTGCCTATCTTGAGTAACTCTTTCCTCAAGATCTTGTATACATTTTTATGTTGTAAGTTAATATGATGGCTATGTGCTCTTCTTATATTTTATGAGTTGATTTGTCACTGTTACTCTAGTTTGTGTTCATGTATTGCTAGATCTCCAATTTTGGAATATCTTAAGATATTCCCATTGTTGTAGATTTTCCCTATTTTGGGATATTACAGTGGTATCAGAGCATAATATTGGCTCAGCATGTGAGTTTCAGCCATTATGCTATCATAAGAAAAGAAGAAGATCAGAATCTTGGAGAGAATGAGCCTTCTCTCATCTCTTTTCAGAAGCAAGAAGGACCTCAACAAGGAGGTCAAGCAAAGAAGAAGCAGTGGGACTATGCCCTTTCCTTTTGAAAGAGAGGAAAAATTGCAGAAAGATGAAAGACACTTGGATCACAAGATCCTAAGTGAATACATTGTTGATTACCAATCTCAACCTAGAGCCTTTAAGGATACTCTAGATTTCCCTCAGTTCATTCAATTGGAGGAAGAAAAGAGACCATGTAGCACAAGAACAATCAAGGGCAATAGGTTTCTATTGTCTACCTTTAATGATGGGTCATCTACAACAAGGGCTTGGGAAAGAAAACTTGATGCATTATTCCTACTACATCCAGTGGTAGAGAGTGAAGCTGTAGAAATTGCATCGCTGCACCTTGAGGGTGAGGCCAATATTTGGTGGTTCAACCATTTGGGTCATGCAAGAGTGCATACTTTTTCTGAGTTTACTCAAAGGGTGATTAGAAAGTTTGGCAAAGGGGAATCAGAGGAGGAGAAGCCCTCACCACCATTGGAGGAGACTTGTACAAGCGTTGTCACAACCTTGGGAGAGAAGCCTTCCACATCAGCAGTTGGGGAAGCCAACACATTAGAGGAAGAAAGTCTTGCAGCCATACAAGATTCTTCCAAATTTCACCAGGGTATGCTTAAGTTCTCATCTCCTTTTGTTTCAGCATAATCTATAGAGGTTTGTATACCATTTCATATTGCTTATTTAGAGCAACAAAATTTCACTGTGTCGTGCCACCTTGACTTGTTCAAGGAAGGGAGGAACCATCGTCCTCATATACCATTGATAATATGTATACCACACTTGAGGTTGGGGTTTGAAAACTTGGAGGAGAGGATGAATCTTGTTCAAAACAAACTTACATAAAACCATATGTTCATCCTTGAGTTGTAGCATGAGGCAACAAGTACATCATTGGAAAGACACTGTCATTTAGTAGCAATGATGAGTTAGGGACCCAACCATTGTTGGAATATTCCAATGACCTTCCCATATACATAACAAAGGGGGAGAAGATAGATGATGGAGGACATCTTAGGATGGATAAAATCTCTCATGTTTGTGTTGGATACTTCTTGATGAGCCCTAAACATTATGATGGGAGGTTTTTTCCTACCACCTATTTGGATCCTTATGGGATCAACTTGGTCATTAAGGAGATTGCATTTCAATATCCCATGAAATGCAAAAACAAAAATATGATTTGGGAGGATGGTAGTCTTCATTGGAAGGGTACCAAGATTGAGCATGATGGGAGGCACCCACATTTGGATGAATGGGTGTGGATGGAAAGCAAGAAGTTGGTGAGATACTTGCAAATATATGACACTGGGCAGCAGGAGGCTTGGATGCATTGGCTCCTCCTGAAGGAGTTTGGCTATCCTGGGACATATCCTTTTTGCAAGGGTATGTGGGTGGAAGGAACTTGGCAGGATACTTGCATCATTGGGTAGAAAGGAGTATGAATGAATTATGTTGATATGACACTCTTCATATCAATCATTATGTTTCCACCACATGATTTGTATGATGGAGGTATGAGGAGGCAACAAAAACTTTTGTTGCTTGGGTTTTTCTTGGGAGAGCAAGGGCAGATTTTCTCTCACACTTTACATAATGTTGTAGGAGTAGGAGATGGCACTATCATGGTGTAAAGGGGCTACTCATTAGCCTTAGATGATTAGGAGGTGCTTCCACCTTGGAAGGAGCTTCATATATATGGCAACATTGTGGGATATGTCTTTTAAAATGGGTATGTCAAAGAATGGAGTTATAGGATGGCAGGAGCCTATTTACATAAGCCAACAGTGCTGTCACTTTGGAGCTGGGATTTATTGATGGAGTGCTCCCAAGATCACTTCACATATGATGCACTTGGTGGACAAGGAGGAGATGAGAGTGATGCAGTAATGGATGGAGACATCTATTACCAAGGTGTGATCTTCTTAACTTGGGTTTCCAAGCATAAGAAGGAGGAACTTCATGCAACACATGGTACATTCCTCTTCATAGGAGTATGTCCTACCACTATGGAGAAATTATTCATGGATCCATATATCATCTTACTTCTAGCACATGGTAAGAATTTTACCTTTACATACATGGATTATCTAACACAGTATTTATGTGTTCTTACCATTCCTATTCAGTGCATTTCTCCACAAGAGGGCAAGCTTCTCTTTGGGCTCTATGGTCATCGTTTAGCCAACTATTGTGATGGAGACAACCATATTTTATGTAGCCTTGGGAAAATGTTTCATTATTCTTTTATGTATGCTCATTTGGTTCACCAAGCCATTTATTATTCACTAGTAGAGGTGTTGACATATACAACTAGCTATTTTTCAAGAAACATCTTGCCTTGTCATTTTCTGAAGCAGTAGTTAGAAAAACTGCACAGTAACCACTTGGGAGATTGTTGGTACCTTCCAAAAATATATGGAACCTTCAATAATATTCTCATTTTGATGCCATATGATGATCATGTCCTATTCATCATACATGAGATGGTTTGGGCCAACTTGATTTACAGCGTTGGAGGAGAGATCTTTGAATATCTAGTCTTCATCTTGCCTCTTAAGGGAAAAATTATTGCAACACAGGATCATAAAACAATATACACTTATCATAAGTGGAGAGGAGGATATCCTGGGGTAGGCTATTTTGTCTACCATGTTCAGATTTTCAGCCCACCTACATTTTCAGAGCTCAAGGTGAAGAATGTTGCATGAGTTACCATTTTTTAGGGTGGCCCATTTTGTATGGTTGATAGATTGGGGATGGGAGATTCATATGGGGATGGTAGATCCCAATGTATATCAGAACTCATGCCTCAAGAAGGCCTTTAGACAACCCATTGTTGCCTCCATGGATGTTTTACATGATGATAGCTATTTGGGATACACACCAAAAGCTAGATTACATACTCGGGAGGGACAACTTGGAGATATCTTGATGAGACAACATCTTGATCGTTGGATGAATTTATCATATGAGGATGCTACAGGGGAAGAAGAGGAGGCTTCTTAGTTCTATCCTTGCAGTTTTTTGAGGAAAAGCAACATTTGGGAGGGGAGGATTTTAATATTCCAAAATTAGCATGCAGCTAATTGGAATATTAATTTTTTCTCATGTCACTTAGGAGATAAATAAATGGGTAAGGAGGCCCATACATTGTAGAAAAATGAATAAAATCCCTCATAGTGTGAAAATGGATATTCATAAGAGTTGGATTTCACACCCTCAAGTGTGAAATAGGACATTTTCATGTGGACAAAGTCAAGTTTGACCAAGTCAACAGCGCTCAGATAGGAGGTGGGGAACACTTTGAGAGACATCGCAGTATGAATGGGAGGAAGATTCCTTGGTGGAGAAAACCCTAATGAGTGGGACCCATGGTGAGAGGGCTTCCATTTTTTTAAAAGGAGGGCAAGGCAGCCATTGTTATTCATGTTATTGATTATTGATTTTATGGTCTGGAAGACTATTTTGCATTCTCTTGCTGTTTAGCAGAGTTGCAGTGCTACTTAGCACAAGGATTTCCTATTTAGGAATTCCCTCTCCTTTCAAGAGAGGCCTATTGAAGGATTTTTCACTTCATTTCTCCACAACCAGGCTTGAGGCCAAGCCACCTCCTTCAGCTACAACGCAGTTTCTGTTGGGAGCTAGGTTGTGTTGTAGGGTGTTGCAATGGAGGGTTGACAACACAACTTCTGGGGCTTGTTTTTCAAAGGAGGAAACTTTATTTCCTTTGGGACACCAGTGAGGAAGATTTTAGAGCTTATTGAAGATCTTGGCACTTGGAAAATACATTCCCTTTCTCCTACAACACAGTCCCTTTCCTAGACTGCGTTATTTTCAGTGTGCATCTGCAGTGAGGATTGCAGAGAGTGTTTGGCGGGTGAGATATTTAGTGATAGGATTAGTATTTCACTTGGAAGATCCATTGCAAGAGGTCTACTTTCTTAGCTTATGCATCATCTTCAGCCATCTCCATCTAGTTCTTGAGTTGCAGCTGCTACTCAGTCTTGAGACTACAACTCCGGCATTTTGCCACTTTTGCATATTTCAGCCAATCCTTCCAAGATTGTCTTGAAATTGTCTTTGGGAGCTTAGATCTTCATTCCCAATGTTGTATGAGCCATAAACTTGTATATCCATGTATTGAAATTTGCTATCAATAGTTTCTCCTTATAAAAATGCGTTGTCATAGCCTTGGGTATCCTTGTGTAGTAGTGCTTTTCATATTCTATGTACATGTCTCTTGAGGCTGATTTTTCCTATCTTGAGTAACTCTTTCCTCAAGTCTTGTATACATTTTGCTGCTGTAACTTAATATGATGGCTATGTGCGCTTCTTATATTTTATGAGTTGATTTTTCACTGCTACTCCAGTTTGTGTTCATGTATTGCTGGATCTCCAATTTTTGAATATCTTAAGATATTCCCATTGTTGTAGATTTTCCGTATTTTGGGAAATTACATCAGCACACTTCCGAACAATTTGAAATTTGAGCTATCGCTTTGGTCCATGATCTAGTTCCGATCACACCTCCCCATTAGGAATCTTTTGGACCCCAAAAGACTGATATACTGATATGTACAATAGATGAGTACAACACCCTCTTCTTTTTAGCCTCCATACACTTTCCTTGCATGGATAGTGCCTTTGAACCACAACTTGAAGGTAGTCGACACTTCCCTTCCTAGATGTGCTTGTCCTCCTGTTAACAATTGTCTTCCTTGCACTCACTCGGAAATTTCTATCGAGAAATTTATAGAAGGTAGCTGAACATCGCTGCCTTCTTCAACGATCCAAGGTAGCTCAAACAAACCTGAGATTAAATTATAAATACATGCATACTTTTCTGAAATTTACATATGTACAAATGAATGTATGTCTTAATATGTCAATAATTCAAACCACTTCTTACCAAGTCACTTCCACTGCGAATTTTGGTACGAAAAATATTCTTCATTTGAAACATCCATTCTCACATCAATGATGGAATCCTTGGTTCAATTTCGCCAGTCTTTCTGTCCTCTTGTTGCATGTGCTTGGGATGATTAGTTGGATGCAATGTCCAACATTGGGAAACAACATGTTGCCTCTTATGGTAAAGTGTGCAAGTCTTATGCACCTTCTTTGCAAGCTTCCTTTACCTCATCTGCTTCATGTATTCCTTATTCCTCATCCAGAATCTCAAAACATCATGGTTAAATCGACCACAATATGCACAACAACTCTTTATTCCATTTAAACGTGCAGAATTGTCATGCCTTGCAAAAACATAATCAACTTGACTATGGGAAGAAGTATACCTCATGTGTTGCTTTGCATGTCCATCCTTTTTTCCTTCTTGAGGAGATGAACTATTAGAGGTTCCAGCTTTCTCTTGCAAACTAACATCATTGTTCTTGTCTTGAAAACTATCCGAACTCGCATGCTCACCATAATTTGCATGTCTACAATCTTCTTGATGCAACAAAGGCTTAAAGCAATGGCAATCAACTTGAAAACAAACTTGACATGTTTGTGGTTTAGAAATTGGAACAAAATTTCTTCTTGAATTTTCCTCACATGCCCTCATGGCTTTGGAGTCTTCGCCATTAGATTTCACATAACCAAGACCAAATTTCTTAGGTCGTTCCTCAACCAAAATAGGATCAATAATTCCTTATGCATGCTTGCCTAAACCCTTGCCTTCATAGCCCATTTTAAACATTAACTTGGACCCTATATCTCTAGTGTGATTTTCAAATGAACCAACACATATATCTGATGAGGAATCCGAAGACAAATTAGAGTGAATTACCTCTGTTTCACACATGTTCTTGGTGAAAGCCTCTTGGGCTTGATGGAGCTGCATCTCCATATCATGCAATCTTTGAAGAATTTATTCCTTCTCTTGCTTCATAGAAAACAATTTCTCATGAAGTTTAATACTTTCTCTTCTATCTTCAAACATAATCTGCAACATGTCCTTCAAGATGTAGAAGTCACGCTTCATGTCTTCATCGAAGAATCTTGTGAAGGAGGAGGATTTTGAAACCTCACTTGATGAAGTTTTCATAATTAAAATTAACAAAATAACTTCAACAAAGTTCACAAAGATTTCAAAAAAATGAAAAATATTTTTAACCAAATGGCTGTAGAGACAAGCTCAAGCAGCCAAACAACAAACCCTTTTCTGCTTCAAGGGTTGCCTTGAGGTCCTTTGGGTAAGGAAGATGCCTTCAAAATTTTATTCCTTCTTTTAATCTTCTAGACTTAGCTATCAATAGCTCTCCCTTCACCTTCAACAAACTCAAAAAACAGTCAGTTTGCAAACAATAAAACAGTCAATCTTTTGCACTGTCTAAACACCTTTCAAGTCATACAAGGAAGCTATTTCTATGTAAATAAAGAAACCAAGTGATCTGATACCAACCTAATCTGATAATGGGTTGGATAACTTGTTATGCTTTTCAAGAACCTCCCACTCTGTTAAAAAAATAAAAGATCTATCTTGTACTTGACAATTTGCGGAATTATTACTTGAAAGAGGTGTATGATTTTTAACTGTTTAAGTGTCTTAAGTCCATTTTTTTTTGCTGAAATTAAACATGTGTAACAGAAATATAGTGCAGTGATAAAAAATTTCACACATTACAACAAAATTAATCTAGGAGATCATCTGAATATCGTGGTCTACGTCTCCTTGAGCTTTTGTCATCTTGACTAGGCTCTTTAGGATTATGGAAAATTTTCTTTTACAAGTTCCACACTTAACTCCAGTGGTTACTAAACTAAACCAAAGGGCTTAGAATACAATCTGTATCCTTTTCATGGCTCTCCTCATTCTGCAAACAGATCTAGGCTCCCTTAGACTTGATTCCTTTTGTCGGTGCACTGAGCTATACTGAGCTTCTGTATGGCACGAACGCCTTCAGAATTATATTTATGTCCCTAAAACCACACTTAATATCTCTAGAACACATCAAACATCAAATATCGACTGATAATTTTCTCAAAACGAGCACTGCATCCCCAAACTAGGCCTTCCTCCACGGTTTTCTCCGGGCTACCCAAAATTTCCCTTCAGCTTATCGAGCTCTAAAATTATTCAAATGGCTATATAAATCCATTTATTGAATTCATAATGCCAAAATTATTTATGATAGAATACGTTTTCACAGAAAATGGCCTCTGGTTGCTCCGGTTTCGCCTCCAACACCAGTCAGCACCCCTTGACACTAAGGTTACTGAAAAATTCTCTTATGGGTTATCGACCTCTAGAAGTCCTAGAAATATTCTACAACCTCCATCAATGGATTCATAATGTTGATTACAATCATAAATTACTATTTTTTCACTGCATAAGGTCTCTAGTTGCCCTGGCTAGGCCCCGAACTGGTGCCAGCAAAAGCTTGCACTAATGGCCCTTGGAACTTCACTGAAGCATATCGGAATTCAAAATTCCTCTACAGGCTCTAAAACCCACACCATTATTTCTAGAACATCTGAAACATCCAAAATTGACTATTGTATTTCTGAATAAGGCCTCTAGCTCCCCTGGCTAGGCGTCAAACTATTACTTTCCCCTGGTGGCCCCTTGAACTTTAATTAAGAAAAAACCTGTTCAAAAGTTATCTAATGGATCTGCAACCTACTCCATTGAGTCTGGAATATTGGAGATAGTCGAAATTGACTATTGGCACTCCAAAATTGGACGAATCTAGCTCAAGATGGATCCAAAAAAGATTTGTCCAGTGTCCCTTAAAAAACTCCACTAATTGTGGAGAAACTGCAGTTAAGTTTGGAAATTGCCCAAATTTAGGGCGCCCACCATTTTTCCCACCAAGTATTTAACCACATCATTAAATGGTAGCCGACATGTGGGCACATGTCGAACTGACCTGTGATCTTCGTGGGCAGTTAGCATAGTTGTTGCAATAAAAATATGTTTTAAAATGGTCATGTGAACGATTTCGGTTTACATTTTAATGTCACTAGGGTTAACGGTTCTGGAACTGTCGCACCAACTAACAAACCTTCCTCCATGTGAACATGTTTAACTTAACCGTCGCAGGAAGGGCTTAGCCTTGGGTCACGAGCTGGTGGTCATATGGGGGGGGTTGTCCCCTTAGGGTTGGCCTCCCAAACCCCCAAACTGAAAATTTTTAAAACATAAATCAAACCATCATGCATAGGTTGTTAAGAACTATCACATGGTGCATTGGTGTGCAGGCAGATTAGTTGGTAGGAGGTCGGGCGATCGACTCTCCTGGAGTCTGACCCAAAATTTTATACCAAATTTCTGGGCCATGTGGCGGCCTCTGGGCCTGCCACATGGCTGTTGAGATTGCAACAAGATGATGAGCTTAGTGGAAAGGAGTCGCCTTCACTAAGTGGGCCCATAGGCTATTTTTGGCGCAAAGTCTATTTTTAGACAATGTCTATTTTTAGACATATGGATCATGTTCTGTGAGTTGCAGGATGCTATTTGTGGATGGTTGGTCAAGTCGGAAAAAATAGATGGACTTCTGTTTTTAGACATACTAGGGGAATCTATTTTTAGATTGCCAGTCTAAAAATAGATATGTCGAATATTATTAGCTCTTAATAATATTTGGACTCTAAACATTATCTTATTCTCTTGGAGCACTTCAGTTAAGTGCACAGATGTGGCACAGGAGCTGACAGAAGGAATTACACTATTCCTGAGGGTTATGTGGAGCTATTGCATGGATACTTAAGTTAGAACTCATGTGACAGAGTTTGGTGGAGTTGATTGAGGAAGTTAGTGGAGTTGTATTCAGTTTAACTAATCTAAACATAGTTGAGCTATTTGTATCTAGTTTAACTAAGTGATACAATTAGTGAGAGTGGTGTGAATTAATTATTAATTAATTCAATAATTATAAACTCATAAATCAACTAAAGAATGCATCAGTTAACTTCAGTGCATGGACAGTTTCAGTGGAGACCAGTGCAGAAATAGGTGAAAGAGCAGGTTAACTATCAGTTGTGACTATACAGTTGCTATTTGCAACACACAGATAGGTGGAGAAGCCCATGAGAATTGCGCAGTACAATCCAGGTGGTTTATCTATTTAATGAATCCATCCCATAGCACTGAAAATGCAATAGAGGCTGGCTATCAAGTGGCAAAATATTGGAGCATGTGTTTTGCTAGATCTAGCTTGATAATGTGTAGCAATTGAGGGTGTGCATGAGAGGTTTTGAGGAGCTTATGTACTATGACTGTTACATGATCTCCATGACATATAATATACATATAGTTGGGGTTTTCAGCTTTAAGCTTTCCCATTAAATACTGTGTTCATATGTGTGATTGCTTGTGGTTTTAATGTATGCATGCAATTGATTTTATTTCTGCATGTGATGATCAATGGTAGAAGAGATTTTGCATTATGCATGAAGCTAAAATAGTGTGTGATCAGGAGAATATCGGTGAATAATATATCAGCTATTCAATTTTCTACATGGTATCAGAGCGATATTGATCATTGGAGCAATTGAAAAACATTGAAGCGGTTGAGTTTTGTGCTGGTGGAACTGGAATTTGCAGCAGTGTTTTCTTGGTGTCGAAGTTGAGATGTCTTTCAACGGATTGCGATTGGAGTATGCCCTTGAGGGCAGCTCGAATTATATTGCATGGAAGGACAGGATGGAGGCGGTGCTGGATGACAATGGGTTGAAGGAGTTCATAGATGCAGAAATTCCGAAGCCTACTTCTAGTGATGCTGCCGTACTTGACGCATGGCAAAAGAAGACATAAAAGTGTCGAAGGATTTTGTTGGAGGGCGTGAAGGATCACATAGTATCCAGACTTCATGGTAAGGCTTCTCCATTCTTGATGTGGAAATCTTTAACAGATTTATTTCAAAGCAAGAGCGATCAGAGGAAGTTGGCGTTTAAGGACAAACTCAGGAACATAAAAATGGAGAAAGTCGATAGTATGCCCAAGTACCTCACGAAGTTCATCCAATGCAGGGATGAGCTGGGAAGTGTGGGGGTGGCTGTTGATGATGAGGACTTGGTGAGCTTGGCTCTCCTTGGGCTTCCGAAGATTTTGCATTCCTATCAGGACTCTGTTAATGGTCGGGAGAAATTTCCAGGATGGGAGCGACTTTGGTCGGATCTTGTGCAAGAGGAGATAAGGCGGAGTACCAGGGATGAATCTTCATCAAAGAACTTTGATGAAGAGAATTTTACTTTGGCTGCCAAAGAAAAGAAGGGGAAGAGCAAGAAAGCTTCTCAATCCTGTGCAAAAGGCAAGAAGCAGGACATTTCCAAGGTGAAGTGCTTTCACTGTCACCAACACGGACATTGCGCCACTAGTTGTCCACAGAAGAAGAAAAATAAACAGGCTGCTGGGACTGTAGCTGGAGAGGCCTTAGCCTCGTATTTTGAGCTGGATTTTTCACTAATCGAATGCTTAGTCTCAAGTATGACGAGATCAGTGTGGTTTCTTGACAGTGGTGCGTATTTTCACATGACAAGAGATCAAGATTTGTTTACTGATCTGGATGAGAAAGATCTTGGAGTGCACATCGAGATGGGCGATGATGGTAGATACAGTGCGACCGGTATCGGTACCATTTCCTTTGAGAGGGAGCCTCGTAAACCCTTCATATTGAAGGAATTGATGCATGTTCTAGGATTGGAGAAGAATCTTATCTCTGTGGCGATGTTAGAAGACAAGGGATATGATGTTGTCTTTAGTGAGGGAAAGGCTTTCCTGCGCAGTAAGGCAACTGGTGAGACCCGGAGGATAGGGGTTCGAGTTAAGAACCTTTATCAATTATAGGTGATGGCTGCGTATCAATGGCAGGCAAGGCAGAAGGATTGGTGAGCCGGGATGATGGCAAGTTGTGGCACCAGAGATTGGGCCACCTTCACCATGGAGCTTTGAAGATACTACAACAGATTTCTACTGGGCTTCCTAAGGGTACTCTTGCGCATTCAGATCAGTGCAAGGGATGTACCTTGGGAAAATTTGTGAAAGCCACCTTTCACGAGAAGGATAGTCATGCCACGACGATCCTTGAGAGAATTCACATAGACGTGTGTGGACCTTTCTCAACAACTTCGATAGCAAAGCACAGGTATTATGTGATATTTGTTAATTATTTTTCTCGTAAGTGCTGGATCTTCTTCATGCAGAAGAAGAGCAAGACATACTCAAATTTATGTGAGTTCAAGGCACTGGTTGATAAATAATCGGGGAAGCAGGTGAAGGCTCTTAGGAGCGACAATGGTGGTGAATTCATCTCTAGCGAATTCAAGGAGTTTTGCAGCGCAGAAGGAATTTGAAGAGAGCTCATAGCACCTCATAACCCACAGCAGAACGGGGTTGTTGAGCGGAAGAACGGCAACGCATCGTGGGTGTCGCAGGGCGATGTGCAAGCTGTGGCTGACTGGGGGGCTCACCTCCACACACTTGTGGTCGAGGTACAACATCACAGATATGTAGAACTGCTGGTTCTCAGGATACTGGCATTAGTACACCTAAGGAGTGTCAGCAAGAGGCCCATATTTTACCTGAGCATGCTTTTTTGGTTCACTCGTTTACATTCATGTGACGAAGGACATAGTTGTGTTTGTCGACCGAAGAGAGGCTGGGATATTTTTGGGGCACACCGATACGCCCCCAAATTATCGTGCTTCTATTACAGTAAGACCTGTGCAACGGGATATCAAATTTCATGAGGAGAAAGCCATGAAGTGTTCACTTGAGAGGGAGCCAAACTTGCATGCAGATGAGGAGCTATTAGTTCTTAAGGATGAGTCTCAGGATGTGGATCAGCCACAATATGAGGTTCATGGAGTGGAAGAGACCACTCAAGTAGCGCCAACCATCAGAGGGCAGAAGCGCACTACAGAAGCTGAGCGACTGGCTTAAGATTCAGAGAAGGTTGTAGGAGCACCTACATCACAGCACAGACAGAGAAAATCACCTAACCAGTATACTGGATACATGGCTCTTATGAGCAAGTGTATCGTGACAGAGCCATCCTCTTTTGAGGAAGCTGTGGAGGACCCCGCATGGGTAGATTCCATGGTGGAAGAGTATTATTTGATTTTCAAAAACAGTGCATGGGAGATTGTCCTGAGGCTGGAAGGGAAATTAGTGGTGGGTTCGAGATGGATCTACAAAGTGAAGCAGGCAGCTGACGGGAGTGTGGAGAAGTATAAGGCAAGATTTTTTACCCGAGGCTTTTCATAGATTGAGGGGATCGATTATGAGGAGACCTTTGCACCTGTCTCAAGGTATTCTTCCATACGGACGATTCTTGCTCTCTCAGCATAGATGGGGTGGCACATTCATCAGATGGATGTAAAGACTGCGTTCCTCAATGGAATCATTGAGGAGGAGGTGTACATAGAGTAGCCCAAAGGTTTTGAGATCTTCAGTAGCGAGTCGCATGTGTGCAAGCTCAAGAGAGCGTTGTATGGGTTGAAACAAGCACCTCGTGCTTGGTACACACAGATAGACAGTTATTTCACCGGACTTGGATTCTCCAAGAGTGAGGCGGATCCTAACCTATACCAAATTGTGGTGGAGGGTAAGTTGCTGATCATTGTACTTTATGTAGATGATTTGATTTTGACAGGTGATGAGCTGTTGATACACTCATGCAAGGATGATCTTGCAAAGGAGTTTGAGATGAAGGACTTGGGCCTCCTTCATTATTTCCTGGGATTGGAAATTTGGCAGCGTAGTGGTGGACTGTTTGTTTCTCAAGGTAAGTATGCTCAGGAGATACTGGAGAAGTTAAACATGCATGGCTGCAAGCCCGTTGATACTCATCTTCCTGGTGGTTGGAGGAAGGAGGAAGCTACTTCAGCGGAGGTAGTGGATGCCACTGTTTATCGACATTTGGTGGGGTCACTTATGTATCTGGTCAATACACGACCCGACATATGCTATCCTGTGAACCAGCTTTCACAAGCTATGGTTAAGCCAACCAAGATCTTATGGAAGGCAGGCAAGCATGTATTGAGATATCTTAGAGGCACATATCTCAGAGGCACATCGGGATATGGATCATGGTATAGATAGGAGGATGAGTTGAGGCAGCATGGCTTCACGGATCAGTATCATCATATCAGAGATTTTGTGCAACGGAAGGTCATGTTACTTTCATACATTCCCACGGAGGATCAGGATGCTGATATCTTGATGAAGGCACTCACCAGGAGAAAATTTTAATACCACAGGGGCAGGATAGGGGTTGCTAATAATCCTTATCATGTTGAGAGGGAGTGTTGAGATTGCAACAAGATGATGAGCTTAGTGGAAAGGAGTCGCCTTCACTAAGTGGGCCCGCAGGCTATTTTTGGCACAAAGTCTATTTTTAGACATATGGATCATGTTCTATGAGTTGCAGGATGCTATTTGTGGATGGTTGGTCAAGTCGGAAAAATAGATGGACTTCTATTTTTAGACATATTGGGTGGAATCTATTTTTAGATTGCCAGTCTAAAAATAGATATGTCGAATATTATTAGCTCTTAATAATATTTGGACTATAAACATTATCTTATTCTCTTGGAGCACTTCAGTTAAGTGCACAGATGTGGCACAGGAGCTGACAGAAGGAATTACGCTATTCCTAGGGTTAAGTGGAGCTATTGCATGGATACTTCAGTTAGAACTCATGTGACAGAGTTTGGTGGAGTTGATTGAGGAAGTTAGTGGAGTTGTATTCAGTTTAACTAATCTAAACATAGTTGAGCTATTTGTATCTAGTTTAACTAATTGATATAATTAGTGAGAGTGGTGTGAATTAATTATTAATTAATTCACTAATTATAAGATCATTAATCAACTAAAGAATGCATCAGTTAACTTCAGTGCATGGACAGTTTCAGTGGAGACCAGTGCAGAAATAGGTGAAAGAGCAGGTTAACTATCAGTTGTGACTATATAGTTGCTATTTGCAACACACAGATAGGTGGAGAAGCCCACGAGGATTCCGCAGTACAAGCCAGGTGGTTTATCTATTTAATGAAGCCATCCCATAGCATTGAAAATGCAATAGAGGCTAGCTATCAGTGGAAAAATATTGGAGCATGTGTTTTGCTAGATCTAGCTTGATAGTGTGTAGCAATTAAGGGTGTGCATGAGAGCTTGTGAGGAGCTTTTGTACTATGATTGTTACATGATCTCCATGACATATAATATACAGATAGTTGGGGTTTTCAGCTTTAAGCTTTCCCATTAAATACTATGTTCATATGTGTGATTGTTTGTGGTTTTAATGTATGCATGCAATTGATTTTATTTCCGCATGTGATGATCAATGGTAGAAGATATTATGTATTATGCATGAAGCTAAAATAGTGTGTGATCAGGATAATCTCGCTGAATAATATATCAGTTATTCAATTTTCTATAATGGAAGCCTCTTATTTTCTTGAAACTACAAAATTCAATCAATTTCGAAATCACACAACACCACTTGTCCATCGCAAATTGGACCATACAGAATATTTGTATATATAAGTGGATGAAGGTGATCAGAACTAGATCATGGACTAAAGTGATAGCTCAAAATTCAAAGTTTTTTGAAGTGTGCTGAACCTAAGTGACCCGATAGATCTCGTCTGCCTGATTCCAGCACTATGAACAGTTCGAAAAACCGACACCGTATGAAGAAGTTATCGCAGTTTGAAAAGTGCAGTAAACTGCAAAAGTTGGACTTTGAGTTTGAGTTGGAATTGGAAAAATTTAAAAGAGAATATTCTAGGAATATTCTATGGAATATTCTCTTTTAAATTTTTCCAAGTCCATGTCAAACTTGGTCAAAGTCCAACTTTTGCAGTTTACTAGACTTTTCAAACTGTGATAACTTCTTCATACGGTGTCGTTTTTTCGAACCATTCATGGAACTGGAATCCGGAAGACGAGATCTATCGGGTCACTTAGGTTCAGCACAGTTCCAAACACTTTGAATTTTGAGCTATCACTTTGGTCCATGATCTAGTTCTGATCACCTTCATCCACTTATATATACATTCACCCCACCTCTCGTAACGTTTTCCTCACCACTTCTAGCCTCAAAATCCACACGACTTGTTCCCTGTATCTTTTTAGGAAATCCCGTAGCATTATAGGAAATCCTGTAGCAACTTCTTGTAGTAGTTCCAACCACTCTCTCCTTCATCCCAAAATCACTCTTTCACCTCATCTAATCCTAACCAAGCCACCAATAGACCTTCAACACTGAACCTTTGGGCTAGGGACCCTCTTAGACCACCTCAACACCTCCTTCTCTTGTTGCAAAATAGAGTCATTTAAAAGTGTGATTATCTCATTGTTAGATGCATCATTAAACACAATAGTTAAGCATAAGATAGATAGGATTCAATTAGTCATTTGGTTTAGTATGTGTGCTCTATATTAGGTTCCCTTTTTGAAATTCAATTTAGCAATTTATATTATGAATTCCACTTAGTGTAATTTCCTTTCTTGCATTAGCTTAAGTGTGAATTTCTCTTTCTTTCAGATAGCTAGATGAACCAATGTGATCTAGAGTAGTTTCTTTCCCTGTTGATGAGTAATGGTCATGATTTATTTCTAGTCTTAGATTACATTCATACGTGTGACAAACTTCCTTTCCTAGAAGTAACCCCAGCAGTAGCACCTCATAGTAGAACCTAGAAGAGGATGGAACGAGTAGAACTCATTTTCTATGCATATAGCACTATCACCTCCAAGTTTTTACAAACCCCAAGTTGATAAAGTAAAGTTGAGTAGCCTCTGGGAGTTGCAGCACTCTTGGTGCAATACCAGGGCTCACCTCTTTTTGGTGTCGTTTTCGGGGAGGTGTCTAAGTAGATGTTTGATTCTGCTTTACCATTATTTTCTTATTTTCTTTTACATTCAGCTCCAAAATATTGAAAAATACAAAAACAATTTGACTTTCATGCCTCATAAGAATAGGGATAACCAAGGAAAATTCTTACCAAAAACCCCCACATCCCCACACAGTCACCCATCACTCTTATTTAGTGACTATGAGGTTGAACACACCATAGGTGAACCACTTGAAAAATTTGAAGAACCTATTGGAGAAGAAGAGGAACTTGCTTCACCCGAGGAACCTACTTCACTAGTTCAAGCCATGGATTGAACTAGGACCGAAGGAGTCTTTCCCATTAGAGAAACAGATGGAGAAACTAGAATGAAGAATATTAGTGACTTAACCATTCCACATTTCCATGGCCTTACTTATGAGGATCCTGACCACTTCATGTTCGAGTTTATTGTTAATTGTAGGACTTATGACTATGCCTCAGATGACCAAAAGCTAAAAAAATTCCCATCCACCCTCAAGGATGCAACCTTGCGCTAGTTCATGGGTTTGTGTGGTAACAACATCACTACTTGGGCATAGATGCAAGATTCCTTCAACAATAAATATAGAGACTACTTCAGATCCAAAGAAACCAAAGAGGAGATAGTTAGGATGACTCTAGGACCTGATGAATCCTTGGAGGATTATGAAGAAATATTCCAGCTGAACTATAAAGGAGCCAACTGCATCCTTGATCCCAGATAAAAAAAATTGGTACCTCTCTGAGGGATTAGGAAAGAGGTGATAGAAGCTCTTAACATGTTGTTTAGAGGACACATCTACCAACTACCTTATGAGGACATCAAAAATGTCTTTAGAAACCACTCTAGGGCAACTAGGAAGAAGGGTAGAGCTAGCCAGAGCACAAACAACACCCCTTCCTCTTTCACCTCCATTAAGCATGATATTGTAAAAATGTTGGAGGAATTCAAAATTCATATGTTTCATAACTTTTCTTTGAAAATTAACATAATTCATATCAAGAGGAAGCAAAGAGGGCCTTAACAATATTTTTCCCTAGATATACCAGAAAACACCCTCAAAATGAATGTCCACTAAATAACATAGAGGTTTTCTTGGTCCTTTAAGATAATCATGCCACAGATAAGTGTCCCTCCTTACCTGTTCTCAAAATTATATATCAAGGTGGGGAAGGAGGACTAGAGAAACTTTATTTCATAAATCAGAGAAGGCCTCAAGGGCCTTGGTCATATCATCAGGAAATGCAAGGTGCACCTTACTCCTACTATTAGATAAACCAGAATGCACTTATGTAGTATTGGTACACATCCACTCCTCCATCATGGCCTACACCTCCTACTTGGCCCTAGGCCACTCAACATTACAAGAAGGAATACACGTAGATCCAAACAAAATCACCATCATAAAAATGGTGTCTATGCCTCAGAAGCAACAACATGTCAAAATTTTCCTAGGGTTGGCTGGCTACTATAGGAGGTTGATTAAGGACTTCAGAAAAGTGGCTTCACCATTATTCAGATTGTTGGCCAAAGATTCTGAGTTTTTCTGCTATGTTATTGATCAGGAGTTCATAAATTTTCCTCAAAATTCAAATTTATAGGATTGGGTTGAAACCAAGATGGTTGCGTAGATCTCGTCTTCCTGATTCTGGCGCTATGAACGGTTTGAAAAACTGATGTCGTATGAGGGAGATATCACGTTCTGGTCGAAATTCCAAACACGTAAAAGTTGCGATAGTTTGACCAGGTTTGACTGGGATGCACAGTCAGAAGGGTGGAGGTACAATCAAAAAAAGGGGAATATTCTTAGAAATATTCATTTCCTTAGAACCAATCATGGATTTACATGTGTCACACTGCTATTTGTTCAATGGGTTTTGGAGGACTAATTAAAGGGTGCCACGTGGCTAGCCCCGAGGTTGCCATGTGTCCCCTAAATGGTGTGTTATAATTTTTGAGGGTCTGCAGGAATTGAACCCTGTACCTCCAACAGAACATGCGCACATCTAACCACCCAAGCCACATGATGAATCTTAACCATAATTGTTTTAAGGTTCTATTTAATTTTTATTGTAATGGAGTATGGAGGTTGGGGACCATCGACAGTCCCAACCTACCAGTGGTCCCCGCATTGGTGGTCATATGTTAACATAAAAATCTACAGTCAGCTAACCTCCAACCTGCAATCCCACCAGCATATCTATGCAGGTTTTCACATGGGGTTCTAAAACGTTATCTCGACGCGGTCTCCGCTAGCCTCAGCATTCAAACTGGAGTTCAACCTTATCACCACAGTTAATGTCGTGGGTCCCACTAATTGTTGTGTTATCCGTGGTGTTTGGGGTTGGCATGTGGCCACCCCAACCACCAACATTAATTGCCACAGTTTATCCAGGCATTCAGGTTGGTGGGCGCGCCCAAAGTGGCAGTAATTTCCTACTTTAACTCTAGGTAAGTGGAGTTCTCCACTTTTTGTGGATTTTTTCTAGGTGTAACTGGGTAAAAGAGTAGGAGACTCAATTTTTTCCCATTCTGGGTGAATGAAGAGTCATTTTTAACTGATTGGATAATTCTAGAGCCATTGGTGCCAAGAAAACATCCATTAGAGCACTGTAACTACATGTATTTGCAAAATTTTAAGCATAATGAAAGATGGACATGCCATTGGGAGCCGGACCAGCAGATGTAGCCCAGGAGGGGTGAATTTCTTCATCATGCCTCTTATGTAGAATTCATGTGGTGACTTATTTCTTTGTTTTACACTATTGTTCAGTGTTATTTAAGCTTTTTTTATGCATCTAATTCACCTAAAATCATCTACATTCATGGTTAAAATCCTTAATCCTTAAGAAAACTAATGAGACAAGTATGCACATGTTTATAAACTAAAAATACACTTAGCACAACAAAACTAATATATTCATTTCAGATCAGGTTGGTATTAGAGCTAGAGTTTTATTCTCTGGTGTTTTTTAGTGCAAATAATTGTTTAACTGTTTGCAAGTTTTTAGATTCTTACTAGGCTCAAGCTCAAAAGAAGAGAAGGAAAATTGGTGGAAGTAGAAGGGTCTCAAGAAGAGCCAAAGCAAAGGAGAGCGATATTGCCACAATCTCCACCACCTAGTTCACATCCTAAAGAAGTAGAAGCTACATTAAGTATGCCTCATGAGGAAGGAGAAATCCATGAAGAAGTTGATCCCAAGGAGGAAGTAAGAGTGTTCAGGAAAGAATTTATTGACATGACTGAGATTTTTAGAATCCTTTATTAAGAAAGGAATGAGAGACTAGAAGGAGAAGGATCCAAATTCACAAGGAAGGACAAGGATCATCAGGAGGTCACAATGATGAAGATAAGTCAAAGAAGGGATGTTACTTCCCCGTAATTTGTCAGATTGGCAAGGGAAAATGTACAAGGGTAACATCAAACTAGTCTTTGGAGTCCTAGGACCTAGCCTTCCTAGACTCAGAGAGGGCTCAATCTATACTTGTGCAAAATATATGAACTTGATAGGTTTTAGGGTTTTTATTTTATGCTAGTTATTAGGTTTAAGGTTTGTTTGTTTTTTTTTTTGGTTGGGTAGGTTGTCAAGCAGAAACAGATAAAGTAGGAGAGGTTTAGACCATTGGGCTATGGAGTCTACAAAAGGTCTAGAAAGGTACAATAATAGGTCAAGGATACTTCAGAGGGCAAGTATAACAAAGCTAAATGGATCTTTAAGGCTTAGGTGAGTGGAGTGAACATTAAATTGTGAACAAAGTGGGTGCAAAGGGAAGTTAAGAATCCTTTGTATAATACTACAATAAGAAAGGTCTCTAAGAATACTATGCATGAAGACAAAACCAAAGACAGGGCATACCATACTTATTTTACCAAACCCTAGCAAGAAAACTTTAAGACAACAATCCAGTAAACCCTAGAGAGAAGGGAACTCCTAACCTCTCTAGCTATCTACCTTCAAAGGAAGAAAACATGCAAGATAACAATAGTGATGATCAAGAAGCAGGGAGATCCTAATATTCCTTAATTGTAATATAAAGACCTTTAAAGCAACTATTTAAGATGAACATAAGGGCATGAAAAATCATAAACCTCTTCAGTTAAACCCTAACTAGCTATACTTCGAAGAAAAATCTCAAAAACAATGTTTAAAGTGATTCCAAAGGGCAGGGCTAACCATGAACCTCTTTAGCACTGACTCCATTGAATCATTCTTGAGATAAAAAATCTGAGTGGGTTTAGAGAGAAACTAAGGATTCTCTAAATTGACCTAGCAGAGGAAAACATGAAAGCAAGAGAAGTAGACAGACTTAATGAGCCTTTGACAACATACCTTAAGCTAAAATTTATGTTCTAATGAAAGGGAAAGATGAAACAGTATGTAAAACATAAGAAAATTAAAACAAGAGGAGAAAAACATCACCATTTTCCATGTTCATGAATCCTGCAAAGTGCTTTGCTCCATTGTTATTCAGTCCAAAAGGATTACAAGACTCCAAAGCCAAAAACTCTTTACAACTCAGAGCCTATGCTCAGTTCAACAAGTAACTCACCAAAAGCCAACCAATATTTAAAATGAGGCCTCAATGCTCCATTTAACCATAAAATGAGGAGGTGGAAACCCTAAGAGGTTTCTAGAAGTCATTAATGCTCATAAATGTCATTTTTGTCCTATGAGACCATGCAAGGCCCAAGGCACAAAAAATCCCAATTCAATAAATGAAAAATAACTTCTCAACCAAATTTGGTAGAAAAAATTGACTTTGAGGCCCCTCAATAACTCCAAAATATCTTCAAGTGTGTTTTGTGAATTTTTTGCAAGGGCGCAGCACAGAGGTCCAAGGGTGCAGCGCCTGCACTAGAAAATTAGGCCATCTTGCAGCTAAGTTTTGAAGGCCTTCCCAATGTCGGAATGAGCTCCATGATAGCTCGTTGGAAAGCGTGTTGAGTCTAATTTCCAAAAATTCTTTTGGTTTTACATTTAGTGTCCATTTGACTGCCCAAAAATTCAATCTCCCAAGACTGCTCAGGGTGAAGTGCCAACCCTGAAAACAAGGCAAAAAGGTGAAATTTTGCATGTTTTTTTCCTTTTTAGAGGACCAGTTTTTCTCCAAATGAGACAAAATTTCTTGTGGATGATTTCCTTGGCCTAAGGATTCTAAAAATTTAATCTAATTTTCAAAATAGAGCCTCAAGAAAAAGCGCAGCGCCAAGGGCATTGCACCAAGGGCACTGCGCCCTTGGCCCTCAAAAATAGTCAAAAACCAAAATGCACAAAATGTTGCCAAAAATCTGAATTTGCTTTGGTCATGGTGTTTAGGATGTATGTAGGGATGCATTAGAAAGTTTTTCAAGTTTTTCTTTGTCTTTAGCCTCATTAGTTTCATCATACCTTTTATAGGCCTTATTTCCCTTACTGCCCTTTCCTCACTGATATCTGCTTTACTGATTGGTTTTATTTGTTTGATTCTTCCCTGTTTCCTTCCTTATTTGCATCTGAAATTCTTCTTCATTTCCACTTCTTCATTTTTTGATATGATTTTCATCATAATTTACATTTGTTTCACTAATGTCCTAGCTTCTTTACCTATTGCCATCATCATTGATGCTCTTTGCTTCAATGCTTTCTCCTTCATTGACATTAGCCCCCCTTATTGCCTTTTTCTTCACTACCATTGTCTCTCCCTCTTGAAATTTTGACCATTCTACCTTTAAAAAAAAACCCTAGGTCTGTATAATAAAAATGAGATGAAGGGATGGAGGATGGAAGTTTTTGCAAATGAATGACATGGATGGGTGAGTGAGGGTAAGGGTATAGGAATATGAGTGAGAGGAAAAAATAAATGATAAAACCTCTACTGCTTGTTTAAACTGAGTGTTGAAACTCCTGGCACTGATATAAAACTGATAGGAAAAAGAGGATGAAATATGTAAATCTATTTGTAGTGTAGGAGACAGAGTTTATGAGTGAATGGGGTGAATGTAGGCACAAATTTAGATGAATGAGCAACCTTTCAACAAGGTACCCTTTTGGATATCACTAGTATTCATAGTATGTAGATGGAGAAGTGTTTAAACATTGATGTTTTAAGCATGCAAATTTGGGTTTCCTCCTTAGGTGTTCAGTTCCCTTTAAATACAAAACACCAAAAATTCTTGAAGAAAGGCTTGATGAGCTGTAATCACCTTCACCACCTTTTGAAAACCATTAGAGGAAGATTGAAGAAGTGTTTGAGGTGATTTGCATGTTTGCAGGGCTTAGAAGCCATCTTGGCCAAACACACAGCGCCTGCCCGGTGAGTCGGGGTGTCGGGTTGGCCAAGGGTGCAATGCCTTATGCTAGGCACGCAACACCAAGGCCTTTACCGGGCCTGTCAGGTGAGAAACGGGCAGGCGCACAGCCCCAAACAAATTTTCACGAGAGTTTAGGCCAGTCGCACAATGCCTTGACATTTAAGAAACAATTGATTTTAAAAAAATCAAAAAAATTCTCTCTTAGAAACTTAAAATTCTTTGCAAGTGAACCATTATTTATGAGAAGTGTACAAGGAGTTTTATGGGCTTATGAATTGATCTTAACCTTGCCAAGCCTCCTTCTAAGTTTTTCAAGATTTTACCTTTTCTCACTGACAGCTTGTACATTGTTTATATGCAGGTCACTGAAAATACTGACCTGACTTTCTCTTACACCTTGAAAACTTGACATGTTTATTCTGATGACTTTGTTGTTAGAAAAATTAAATATATTACAGAGCAATGAAACACATAAAATATGCGGAAAACACAAGCACACAAAATGCATAAAACCAGAGAGACACAGATATACGTGGTTCACCCAGTTTGGGCTATGTCCACCCCAAACAACTAGTCCTTCCTTTCTATTATCCAGCAAAATGAAGAGAAACAACCTACAACAGATCCACTATAATATCCTCTGTTCTCTCTCACAGTCTCCTTATCTATTTCTTGCTTCGAGAATACAAATACAATACACAATCGCAATACAATACCCTCATACAAGCGAGGGGTTGCCTTATAGGGCAAAAAACCCTAAACTAAACATAACTTTTATCGTCAGATCATCCGCCTAATGAACGGCCCAGATTGACTAGAAATTACTATACTTTTACAAG
This sequence comes from Pinus albicaulis, assembly GCA_034641835.2. Taxonomy (NCBI): domain Eukaryota; kingdom Viridiplantae; phylum Streptophyta; class Pinopsida; order Pinales; family Pinaceae; genus Pinus; species Pinus albicaulis. The sequence continues at coordinate 1,609,405,162 of CM076579.1, forward strand.
GCAATTTTACATTTGTTTTTAGCTTCAGCGGGGCTGCCCCTGAAACCCCCCACCAGGGGGGACTCCATAAATTCACAGTCGTCCCCCCTTAGACCCCCCAGGCAGCGTTTCATTACGGGTGGCGTTGCCGCCCCCATTAAGGTACAGGGGTCCAATGTTGTGATACAAAATAAACAAGATAATTAGGCTCCACACCCAAAAATATCCCACTTGGATACTGATTGTAGAAACTCCACTGCGACTTCATTTGCTGGATAATGACTCCTCTTTGGACTTGGTTGTTTCTCATCTTCATCCTCATCCTTGAAGACCAATTGAAACTAAGAATATTCTCAGTTTCTCCCTAGTTACAACTTTTGTTAGCATATCTGTAGGATTCTGGCTAGTGTGTATCTTTTCCAGCTTCAACTGTCCATCTTCCAATACTGACCATATGAAATGGTACTTGAGATGTATGTGTTTAGTCCTGGAATGAAATTCTGAGTTCTTTGCAAGATGAATAGCACTTTGGCTATCACTGTATAGTGTGCCCATATCATGCTTCTTACCCAATTCATCCATAAACCTTTGTAACCAAATCATTTCTTTACTGGCCTCTGTAGCAGCAACATACTCGGCTTCTGTTGTTGAAAGTGCAACAACACTTTTGATTTTTGAAACCCAACTGACAGTTGTTCCACCTACAGTAAATACATATCCTGTAGTGCTCCTCCTGTTATCTCTGTCACCTGCCATATCTGCATCAACATATCACTGTAGAGCAATGTTTGAACCACCAAAGCATAATGCTTGATTTGTGGTACCTCTCAAATATCTGAGAATCCATTTTACTGCCATCCAATGTTCTTTTCCTGGATTATTCATGTACCTACTTACAACTCCCACTGCATGTGCAATATCAAGCCTTGTGCAAACCATTGCATACATTAAGCTTCCAACTGCTGATGCATATGGAACTTTAGACATATAGTCCATTTCTTCTTGGGTCTTGGGGCACATCTCCTTACTAAGTTTGAAATGGCTAGAAAAAGGTGTACTAACTGGTTTTCCATTCTGCATATTAAATCTTTTCAACACCTTTTGTATGTACTCATTCTGAGACAGTGTTAATTTGCAATTTTTCTTGTCTCTAGTTATTCTCATACCAAGGATTTGTTTTGCAGCTCCCAAATCCTTCATTGCAAATGAATTTGCCAATTTTCTTTTGAGCACATTTATTTCCTGCATGTTAGACCCTGAAACAAGCATGTCATCTACATACAATAACAATATAATATAGCTGCCATCATTTTTCCTTTTCAGATAAACACAATGATCAGAGTGACATCTAGTATAACCTTGTTCAGACATAAACTTGTTAAATTTTAGATACCACTGCCTTGGAGCCTGTTTTAAGCCATACAAGCTCTTCTTTAACCTGCACACTAATTTTTCTTTCCCTTTGACCTCATATCCTTCTAGTTTCTCCATATAGATCTCTTCCTCCAAATCTCCATGGAGAAATGTTGTCTTTACATCTAACTGTTCAAGATGTAAATCTTTTGCTGCTACAAGACTTAAAATAGTTCTGATTGAAGTCATCTTAACAAAAGGAGAAAATATTTCATCAAAATCAATACCTTTCTTTTTTGCAAACCCCCTCACCACAAGTCTAGCTTTGTACCTCTGTTTTCCTCCATCTTCTTCCTTCAGCCTGTAAATCCATTTATTCTACAATGTAGTTTTACCTGCAGGCAACCTGGCTAAGTCCCAAGTCTGGTTATGCATTAAGGATTCCATCTATTCTTCCATGGCTAGCTCCCACTTATTCCTTCTTTCAACCTGCATTGCATATTCAATACATTCAGGTTCACCATAATCAATCAATAATAAATAATATAATTATGGAGAGTATCATTTAGGGGGTCTACTTATCATGGTAGATATTCTAATGCCACTTCCAGGTGTTTGAGATGCCTGTTACTGTTGTGGCGGTTGTTGTTGTTGTGGCTCTTGATTATTATTATTTTCAGGCACCTTTACCTTTTCTGTGATCTCATCAAGAACTGTGTATTCTTTGTTTTCTTTTTCCTGTTTCTTTTCCTGTAGCTGATTCTTATACAATACCTTTTCATTGAATATTACATCTCTTCTCCTAATGATTTTGTGATTTTCATAATCATATAAGTGATAACCAAAATCATTAACACCATATCCAATAAAGGTACATTTATTTGATTTTGGCTCAAGCTTTGTTCTATTTTCTTTATTAATATGGACAAAGGCCTCACAACCAAAAGGATTTAAAAAATAGTAGTTTACCCTTTTACCTGTCCATGCTTCCTATAGAATACCACCATCCAAGGAACTTGAAGGCCCTCTTTTTATTAGATAAATAATAGTATCTACAACATCTGCCCAAAATTTTAAAGGCAATCCTGCATGCAATCTCATCCACCTTTCACGCTCCATGATTGTTCTGTTCATCCTTTCTGACACACCATTTTCTTGTGGTGTTCTTGGAACTATCTTCTCTCTGCAAATTCCATGCTCTGAACAGTACCTATCAAACTCTTTGCTGCAATATTCACCTCCATTGTCTGATCTGAGACACTTCAACTTCTTTCCCGTCTCAATCTCAGCCAAAGCTTTCCATTTCTTGAAAGTATCAAATACATCATATTTATTTTGAATACAATAAATCCAATTTTTTCTAGTTGCATCATCAATAAAAGTAACATAATAATGAGAGCTACCAAGAGCTAATACCTGAGTAGGTCCCCATACATCTATATGCACAAGCTCTAATTTTTCGCTCTTATTTTCTTTCCCAACTCTAAGAAATATGACTCTCTTCTATTTTCCATAAATGCGATTCTCACAGAAATCCAAATCAACATTCTTCAAACCCAACAACAAATTTCTTGAGTGAAGAATCTTCATCCCCTTCTCACTCATGTGTTCGAGCCTACGATGCCATAGTGTTGCATCTGCTCCTTTGGAAGTTAAAGCATTAATAGAGTTTGAAATACCATTGCATAAATACAATGTACCAACCTTTTCACCTTTTTCTATTACCAAGGCTCCTTTGGTGACCTTATAGGTTTTATCTGTGAAAGTTGTCACACAACCTTCATCGCCTAACTGCCCTGTTGAAATCAAATTTTTCTTTAAATATGGAACATGCCTTACCTCCTTTAATAGCCATTGGTTTCCATTCTGCTATTTTACAAAAAATTTACCCATTCCAACAATTTTACAGGGTTTATCATCACCCAAATGGACTTGTCCAAAATCTCCTTGAACATAGTCATGAAAATATTTCTTATCAAGTGTGTCATGGAATGAGGCCTCTCAATCTACAACCCAAGAATCAGTAACATTTTGAAAGAAAGAATCAAAGCATCTTGTAACACATCACCTATCACATTTGCTTCATGATTGTTTTCTTGCTGTGCATCTCCTTCTTTTCCCTTCTGAGATCTACAATCTTTCTTTAGGTGTCCTTTCTTTCCGCATTTCTAGCACACTATCCCCGATCTAGACTTGGATCTGCCTTTCCGTGATTTACTGCAATATCCCAAGCTCTTTCCTCTTTTCATTCTTCTTCTCCTAGACTCTGCACTCAAAGAATTACACGATGTCTCACCGGAACTTTTCATAGCATTTTCTTGCTAAGGATTGCACCGACAACATCATCAAACTTTAAAGTACTATATCCAAAGACAAAGTTACTAATGGCCATAGCTAAACCATTCCGGTTTTCTGGAAATGAGAAAAGAAATAAAAGAGACCTAACTTCATCATCAAAGTTTACCTCTATAGAAATTAACTGACTGGTAACAGTATTAAAATCATTTAAATGGTCTGCAACAGATCCACCTTCCGACATCTTGATATTAAATAAACATTTCATAAGAAATACCTCGTTTGAGGCTGAGGGTTTTTCATATAATTTTTCCAACGCCTTAATAAAACCCTCTGTTGTTGTTTCCTTCGAAATATTGAAGGCTACCGATGCCACGAGGCACAATTGTACTATTTCGAGTGCCTTTCTATCAAGAATATCCCATTCTGCATCTTTCATAGTTGTCGACTTCTTTATTTTTCCGCTCAAAGGTAGGTACAGATATTTCTGATACAGATAATCTTCCATCTGCATCTTCCACAGTGGGAATTTTTGGCCGTTAAATTTCTTGACCCTAAATTTACCATCTTCCACCATTTCTACCACTCGAACTAGGAACCCTTCTTTCCTGCGAGTTTATCATCCAAATAGACCTACGGCTCTGATACCAGTTGTTAGAAAATTAAATATATGACAGAGGAATGAAACACATAAAATATGCGGAAAACACAAGCACACAAAACAAATAAAACCAGAGAGACACAGATTTACGTGGTTCACCCAGTTTGGGCTATGTCCAACCCGAACAACTAGTCCTTCCTTTCTATTATCCAGCAAAATGAAGAGACACAACCTACAGTAGATCTGCTGTAATATCCTCTATTCTCTCTCACAGTCTCCCTATCTGTTTCTCACTCCGAGAATACACATACAATACACAGCTACAATACAATACCCTCATACAAGCGAGGGGTTGCCTTCTAGGGCAAAAAACCCTAAACTAAACATAACTTCTATCGTCAGATCACCCGCCTAATGAATGGCCCAGATTGACTAGAAATTACTATACTTTTACAAGGCAAGTTTACACTTTTTTTTAGCTTTGGGGGCACTGCCCCCAAAACCCCCCGCCAATGAGGGTTCATAAAGTCACAGTCGTCCCCCCTTGGACCCCCCAGGAAGCGATTAATTACGGGTGGTGTTGCCACCCCCATTAAGGTACAGGGGTCCAACGATGTGATACAAAATAAACAAGATAATTAGGCTCCACACCCAACATTTGTGATACTTGCACAATGGCCTTTTCAAATCTTATGTGATCTATATCATGAAACTTAGCTTTTCTTTTGTACTTTTTTGCTTGCAATTTGTTGGGGTTATGAAACCTGCTTTTATTTTGATCCTGGATATTTTTCATGTTTTTCTTTGACACAATAGCAGCTCACCAATCCCCTTTTGTTCCTGTTATGGAGTCTAATTCCTTATTTCACCTCCTCTAGCCACCTCTGATTGTATGTGCCTGAAAAACTTAATTTGACCTTTCTTTTTCCATTTTATGCATGACAAGTTCATCTTTCACAAGTTGGAGACTTGATCATAGTGATACCTTCAACATCCTTTTACTTCCACCATGAAATCTAACACATCTCTTTTTCTCACTCAGTCATGATAAGCTTATTAAAACACCCGTGGGAGGAATTCCTATGGCAGTAACCTCAAAGCCCTTTCTTGATTGTACCATGGAGTTTAAAACCATGTTTCTTACCTTCTTTGGCCACTTCTGATTTTCAGGTGCATGAAAATACTGAGTTCACCATTCTTACTGATACTTTTTACATCTTTGCTCTGCATTTGATCACTGTGTAGGCACTCTGCTGCACTGCCAAGTGTAAAACACTAATTTTCCTATCTTCTTTGGTGCAAGATGTCATCCTTTAGCAACAAACCACTTACCTCATCAGTGACTTCTACTGATTGACCTCTTAACACTTCTACAAATGTGTCGAGCTTGTCCATTACCTCATGTGTAGACTCTGAAATTGAATGGTAGTATTCTTGGGAAATGATCACCTTAAAACATATGAAACCCTAATTTGACCTAGTCGGGGGTTCTTTGACCTTTTCTCTGACTGAAAATTGGCTTGGAGTCTTCAAGTGTAAAAACAGAGTATTGAAAAAGTGGTGTATTGAAGATCCAAAATCCAATGTACTTGATTTATCTAAAGAGCCTACAAGGATAGTTTTGAGACCATCAATGCTTGAGGAACCTGATGAACATGGGAAGGGGTAGGCTATAGGTGACCCTAGATGTAAAGTGGGGTTATGGGAAAGGGAAAAATAGAGTGATGAGGTCATAGATAGGACAAAGGATGGAGATGAGTGACATAAGCCCATAAGTAGTCCTTTAGGAGTGGCAGGGTGACCATGGAATGGAAAAATGGTAGAATATTGAAAACATTTCTATGAGGATAATGAAAGAAGTGAGATTTCTAAAACGCACAATATTCAGGGAATTTTGTTTTTAGAAATATAGAACCAATATTTAGTCATCTATAGATAGTAAAAATTACTGATGGTTAACAGTGGCTCCACTTGGGGAGGGTAGCTCCTTTTCAGGAGGTGTCTAGGACGTTAGAGTTAAAATATCTGAGTTTTGATGATCAAGAGCTCAAGTCTGAGCTATGGAAAAATATCAAAATTGAAAGTGTTCAAAATCACTTAAAACCTGAATAACCAGATAGGCCTCGTCGATATGATCCTAGCGTCATGAACGACACTCAAATCCGACATCATATGTGAAAGTTATGCAAGTTTGAAGTTTTCAGTAAACTCCAAAAACTGAGTTGACCAAGTTTGACTTTCAAATTGGAAAAATTAAATAAAGAATATTCCAAGGAATATTCTTGGAATATTCCTTAGAATATTCCATTTGGGCCAATCCAATTTTGACAAGTGGCAGCACTAGATTCTCTGGTGGATTGACTTTGGTCTTTGGTGGCCAATTAGTGGGTGCCACGTGGCAGGCCCGGAGGCTGCCACGTGGCCCCAGGTCGTGGAAAATTTGGCATTTCATAATTTTTATAAGTCCGTAGGTTTGAAACCTGAACCTCATGTCGACAAGCGGAGCATTCTACCATTGAGACATGACGGTGTTTCTTAATTCATATGAAAAACGCGTTTGGTTTATGGTTTGTATTGGAATTTGTTGGAGGAATAAGGGGCTAGCTCCTTAGGGCTAGCCTGAAGGTTACATTACTGTGCATGAACCGTGGCAATATGGCCTTAACCTCTGCGGGTTGTTTGGGTGGTTAACATAAACTTCAAACATGTGACCGCTCCTAAACTTATGTCACAGTTATTTAAAATGTGGCTTGTTTAAAATTTTATGGCGTGGTTTCGGAGGCGGTTAAGGTGGATATCATGTGACCTGCCCACCTCCAACATTAATTTTAACTGTTTGCAGTTTCTACCAATTTTGGGCAGGTCCGACAATTTCGAGTGGAATTTTTATTTTGGTCGGGTTATCTACAGTTCCTCCACTTTTAGTGGAGTTTTTCAAGTGCCACTGGGAAAAATCTTGTTTGGGCCATAACTTCTCTAATATTGGACCAAATTGGACAAAATTTTAGGCAATTTCAACTATTTTCAGCATTTTGGAGTGTTTGGGATAGATTCTAGAGGTAGTAGAGGTGTTCTACAACCATTGTTTCTTCAGGGAAGCTTGGAGAGCCATTAGGGCCATTTGGGGAAATGAAGTTGTATTGAGTTGTACCTCACTGTTTGAGGTGAACCAAAAACCATTTTCGACTATTTTATACCTTCGAAACTTAATGGAAGAGGTTTCAAAACTGTTTGAATAATTTCAAAGGCCGAAAACCTTCAAGGAATTTTGGAGAGCCATGAGGGCCATTGGGGAAATGGAGCTATATTGAGTTGTACGTCACTGTTTGAGGTGAACCACAAACCATTTTTGACTATTTTCTACCTTTTGAACCTAATGGAAGAGTTTTAAGAACTGTTTGAGGACTTCTACATCCTGAAAATCTTCATAGGAGTTCAAAGAGCCTTCAAGGCCTTGTTGAAGAAGGCACTATATTTGGTAAATTTTCACTGTTTAATGAATATGGAAAGGCATTTTTAAAATTTTCATGTCTTTTGATTCTGTATTTATAGTCAGATTTTCCTATTGAGGCACTTTTAAACTTGTAATAGCATTTTGGAGAATTTTAATACAAGAGGACAAGCCAATTTGGGAGGCTTGGTCTAGCAGACGTAGCCCAGGAGGGGTGAACTGCTCACCAAATATCTGAGTCATGTTATGCTGAAGTTATTTTGCTGTGTATTTTTTATTTTATATGTTAAAAAACAAACTTAATTAACATTCCCTCACACATAAACTCAAAAACAGTTACCAAATGCACCTTGTTTAAATTGAAAGACATGGAGAATTTCGCACACATTTAATTAAATGGAAATGGATAATTTTCATAGCATTTACAACATTTACAAATACTTCCATTTTCAGATCAGATGGTATCAGAGCTTAGGTTGAGCATTTTTTTTTGTGCAAAAGGTGTTAAAACAGTGTAAAATATTGATTGTTTTATTGGTTGCAAAATGATTGATTGTATGAGTTTGCTTGAGTTGAAAAGATAGTTGTTGATAGCTAAGTCTTGGAAAGAGTTGTAGGCTATTTCCTTACCCCAAAGTACCTCAATATTATCTTTGGAAAACAAACCCACTTGATTAGTGTTTGCTACAAAAGCTATTGGAGTTTGTGTTTTATGGCTGCTTGAATAAGAGTATGGTTGTAAATACATTTGGTTAAAAGCTTGTCATTTGTTTGAAATCTTTGAGAAATTTTTTTTGGAAGTTCATTTTGTTAATTTGACCATTTACAAAATGACAACTTCTTCCACAAGTGAAGTTTTCTCCTTCACGATATTCTTCAATGATGACATGAAAAATGAGTTCATTAAAGTGAAGGACATGGTGCAGATTCTAATTGAGGATCAAAGAGAAAGTGCTAAACTTCATGCACAATTGTTAGCCATGAAGGAAGAGAAGGAAACAATTCTTGAAAGACTGCATGACATGGAGAAACAACTCCTTCAAGCTCAAGAAGCTTTGTCCAAGAACAAGCGCGAGGAAGAGGTAAACCATTCCAACTTGTCTTCAATTTCCTAAATTGAAAAATGTGTTGGTTCTTTTGAAAAACATACAAGGGTTATAGGGTCTAAATTAATGGTTAAAATGGGCTATCATGAAGGCAAAGGTTTGGGCAAGCATGCAAAAGGCATGGTTGACCCTATTTCGGTTGTGGAGCGACCCAAGAATGTTGGTCTTGGTTATATGTAGTTTACTGGCAAAGACTCCAAATCCCTGAATGCATGTGATGCAAATTTAAAGAGAACCTTTATTCCAAGTTCTAAAATGCATATATGTCAAAATTGTTTTAAGTATGATTGCCATTGTTTTAAGCCATCATTGCAGCAAGTAGAGGGTAAACATGCTGCTTATGGCGAGCATGCAAATGTAAACAGTTTTCAAGACAAGAACAGTGATGAAACTCTGAAAAAGAAAGTTGTCTTCTCTACTAGTTCATCGTCTTTCGAAGACAAAAAGGATGGAAATTCCATGTAGCAAAAGAGGTATAATTATTCACATGATCAATTTTATTATGTTTCAGCAAAGGATGATAATTTTTCTTGTTCAAATGAAAGAAATTTTTGTTGCACATTTTTTGGTGGATTTAACCATGTCGCTTCAAGATGCTGGTTGAAAAAGAAAGCACACAGGAAGCAGAAGAGGCAAAGAAAAATTTCACAAAAAGTGCTTAAGAGTTGCACATTTTGTCAAAATAAGGGACCTGATGTCTCTCATTGTTGGACTTTGCATCCAATAAGTCGTCCAAATCACATGTAGCTTGAGGACAAGAAGATTGGCGCAAGTGAATCTATGGATTCCATTATCGATGTGGAAATGGAAGATTCACGTGTAGAAATGTTGCAGCAGGAAAAGACGCCATGGAGTTGGCTTGGTAGGAAGTGGATTAACTTCTTAATGCAATAATTCATACTCATTTTGTACATGCAAATTTCAGATTTTGTATGCATGTATTTCAGTTGAAAAGTTTGAAGCAAGATTGCATGTAAAAGCAGTTTCAGTTGAATGAATTTCTTTGTTGTTGCAAAATTTCGCCATGGAGGTGTAAAAGATGAGTATGATACTCACTTATATTGCAGCAATGTATTTTAGTTCAGCTCTTAGTCACCCACATGTTTTTGGGATGATGTACTTGTTCGTATTTGAAAAGAAGAGTTGAAGTTGCACATGTACATAGAGGTTGTATGTGTAAATAGCGAACTATAAATAGTTCATTGTACATGATACATACACATGTGTTTTTCAAGATGTATCTTGTTATTTATCGACTTGTGTCGATTGTGTGCACACTTTTTACATTGATAGTTGTGTCAATTGTATAGCACATTTCATGTCAACTTGTTGATGTCGTTTGTTGCACGACTTATGCTTGAGTCAAAGATGTTGTCGATTGTGGATCGATAGATGGATACACCATTGTGAAAATAAGATTATCATATATTTGATGTTACAGGAAGCTGACAATCAATGCTTTGAAGGAGCAAGGAGGTGATCTTCATTTCAAATTTTTGCATGAGATTTTCATTTCAAGATTGATGTGCATTCTTGTGATAGGATGTTATAGGAAGCTTGTAGTCCATTTAGGACTTGATGTTAAAATTTCTTCTACAATTTTCTTGCCAGTAATTTGCTGAGTGAGAGCAAGAAAAGTAGCTCTTGACAGGAGGATAATCATCAGTGAAGGGAAGAGTGAATTTCTTTCTAGTTGAAGTTCAAATTCATTTTCCATGCAATGAAAGTTTTTAGAGGCTGAAGAGGAGAAGATGTTGTTATTCTCTTATTTTCTGTACAGTTCAGTTTCATCATTTCAGTGAGCTTTTGGGGTCCAAAAGCTTCTCATTTGGGAGGTGTGATCAGGAGCTCAAGTCCGAGCTATGGAAAAAGCTCAAAATTGAAATTGTTCAAAATAACTTGCAACCTGAACGAACGGATAGGCCTCGTCAATACAATCCTTTCATTGTGGATGGCACTCAAATCCGACATCGTATGTGAAAGTTATGCAAGTTTGAAGTTTTCAGTAAACTGCAAAAAACTGAGTTGACCAAGTTTGACTTTCAAATTGGAAAAATTAAAAAAATAATATTCCAATGAATATTCCCTGGAATATTCCATTCGGGCCAATCCAATTTTGACAAGTGGAAGCACTGGATTCGTTGGTGGATTGACTTTGGTTTTTGGTGGCCAATCAGTGGGTGCCACATGGTAGGCCTGGAGGCCACCACGTGGCCCCAGGTCGTGGAAAATTTGGCATTTCATAATTTTTATAAGTTCGTAGGTTTGAACCCTAAACCTCATATCGACAAGCAGAGCACTCTACCATTGATCCATGACAGTGTTCTTAATTCATATAAAAAAAACGCGTTTGGTTTATGGTTTGTATTGGAATCCGCTGGAGGAATAAGGGGCTAGCTCCTTAGGGCTAGCCCTAAGGTCACGTTACTGCGCATGAACCATGGCCATATGGCCTTAACCTCCACGGGTTGTTTGGGCAGTTAACATAAACTTCAAACATGTGACCGCTCCAAAACTTATGTCACGGTTATTTAAAACATGGCTTATTTAAAATTTTATGATGTGGTTTCGGAGGCGGTTAAGGCGAATGTCATGTGACCCGCCCACCTCCAACTTCAATTTTAACTATTTGTAGTTTCCACCAATTTTGGGCGGGTTTGAAATTTTGGGGTGGAATTGCCATTTTGGTTGGGTTATCTGCAGTTCCTCTACTTTTAGTGGAGTTTTTCAAGTGCCACTGGGCAAAATCTTGTTTGGGCCATATCTTCTCCAATATTGGACCAAATTGGACAAAACTTTAGTCAATTTTGACTATTTTCAGCATTCTGGAGTGTTTGGGACAGTTTCTAGAGGAAATATGGTGTTCTAAAGCCATTTTTTCTTCAGGGAAGCTTGGAGAGCCATTAGGGCCATTTGGGGAAATGGAGTTGTATTGAGTTGTATCTCACTGTTTGAGGTGAACCAAAAACCATTTTCGACTATTTTCTACCTTCTAAACCTAATCAAATAGGTCTTAGAACTTTTTGAAGACTTTCAAAGGCCGAAAACCTTCAGGTAATTTTGGAGAGCCATAAGGGCCATTGGGGAAATGGAGCTATATTGAGTTGTACCTCACTGTTTGAGATGAACCAAAAAACATTTTCAGCTATTTTCTACCTTATGAACCTAATGGAAGAGTTTTCAAAACTATTTGAGGACTTCTACAACCCAAAAAGCTTCAGAGGAGTTCAAAGAGCCATCAGGGCCTTGTTGAAGAAGGCACTATATTTGGTAATTTTTCACTATTTAGTGAATATGGAAAGACATTTTTAGAATTTTCATGTCTTCTAATTCTGTATTTACAGTTAGATTTTCCTATTGAGGCACTTTTAAACTTGTATTAGCATTTTGGAGCATTTTAATACAAGAGGACAAGCCAATTTGGGAGGCTTGGTCCAACAGACGTAGCCCAGGAGGGGTGAAATGCTCACCAAATATCTGAGTCATGTTATGTTGAAGTTATTTTGTTGTGTATTTCTAATTTAATATGTTAAACAACAAACTTAATTAACATTCTCTCACACATAAACTTATAAATAGTTACGAAATACACCTTGTTTAAATTGAAAGACATGGAGAATTTTGCACACATTTAATTAAATGGAAATGGATACTTTGCACAACATTTAAAGCATTTACAAATACTTCCATTTTCAGATCATTTGAAGACCAATTCCTTACTTCAAATTTGCATAGCCTTCTTCCTTCATTTTTTGATGTTATCTTGAAGCTATGATCTCATAAAGTCTGAAAAAACATGATTGCTTCAATCTCATCTCTACCTACCCTTCCTACTTTGCAAAACATTTTTTCTTCTTCCGGGTGCACTTGGACTGGAAAACCCTTGACATTATTTTCTTTTGAAAGCATAAAGACTATCTACTTCTACCCCTATCGCTTCCAAGAGTTCTAATTAGGCTAATGAACTTTCTTATTCTCTACTTAGTCTACTCATTTGTCAAGATTAAGCTGCTTTGACAAAATTTATTCTCTAATCTACTGTCATGAAATTCAAAACATGATCAAACCAGGATTAAGAAATCTGATTTTCCATGGGCTGTGGTATTTGGACAAGCTGCACACAGACATTCTTTTTGTACAATCAAAACTAAAAAACATGAGGGTTGTGATTCAGAATTTTTTAGGCATCCCTCTTTTTTTCTTTGGTTCAGATTTGAACATTGAGAACCAGCATATTTTCCTAATCTAATCTACTGACAAGCCAAGCTTAAATGGTTTGAAAAGTCTTCTTTCACTAACCTATCAATAGAAAATTAAAACATTTTCAATCATGATTAGGCTAGATGAATGAACAAGACTCTCTTTTCTTCAACATGAGTGGAATTTAGGCTTGCACACTTTTATAAATACTCTATTTTGGTATGGGGTTGTACCTCTTCTTTTCATCTGCCCTCTTTTTCTTGTTTTATTTGTTTTTTCTTTTCATTTTTTGTCAAAACAATCTGAAACTAAAGCTAGAAAGATGCTCACAATGCTGATCTTATTTGGATACCTATCTATCCTAATCTAACCTATACATGACATATATTCATTTGGTGAAATCTCTTTTCCAATACAACCAATCAAGTAGATGATTCCATGAGTGATCTTGGTTCAGCTCTTTGAGTGTGCTGAAAAAATCAAAATGCCACTCCCACCTCACTTGTGTTTGAGCAGTAGTGCCTAAAATCTTCTTTAAACTTTGCATCAAAATGCTCCTAACATATTTTATTCCCTCTTCAAATGTCTCTAAGAAATCAACAAAGGGATCTTGAAATAAGACCTGGCTCTGATGATTTGAAAAATAAGCCTCATCCAGGACTACTGTTACGATTCTTTTGGGCAAGAAACTCCACCTCTTCCTCATGATCATTTGTACTGGAATCTTCATCATATATTGCAAGGTTTTCTTCTAGAAAACCTGATATGTTCTGATTGAGTGGGATGAATTATGTGTGTAGACCATCATGTTGATGAGCAGGATCACTCTTTGGCAGAAAATCTTCTTGAGAAGGTAGTGATCTGAAATTGTGAGAACAAAGTATTTCTCATACAGAGATTGACAGTAATGAGCTTTTACTGGTTATTTCACCTTTACTAGAAAGGATGAAACCAGAAGCTTCTAGCCCACAAACTGGCTTTGCCTAAAGAAATAAAATGTAAACACTGTAATAGATCCGATCAATGAAATTATTTGTTTATGTGAAAATTATTCATTAATCCAAATTTTATGTGTGAATAAGCAAGTTTAAGTATTCTGCAAATGAAGTAATGTGGTTTGAAGTTGAACTAATGAGTTTTGTTCACTGTATAAAGCTGCTTGGGAAAAGTGTACTTATGAAAAGTTACTGTTTAATGTAGCAGAATCTGAAATATAATAGCAAAAGTGCACAGCATAATAGTAAGCATTTGTTTAAGCAGTTCACCCCTCTCTTGGGCTACCTCTGCTGGGTCCAAAAGCCTCTAATTAGGCTTTTCCCTTTTTCATTAATGCTAAAAATATGAATTACACTATGTAGAAAGCCTCAAAAGGAAAAATAAGCTGCAAATTCAGAAACAGAAGGCTGAAATTAGTATAAATCGATTATTCATTCACCTCCATTGGATGATTATAGTCCAAAATAGTTGATCTTTCATTAGGCCTTAGTGGCTCCACAACCAAAATCGCTGGTAAAATCACTGATAGAACACCCTGATGGCTCTACAACCTGTCCCAACAGCTCTATAATGCTTCAATACCCCCAAATAAAAAAAAAAATCGTCCCAAATGGACTTCTCTCGCCAAAGTTATGGCTAACTGAAGTTTTCCCAGTGTCACCTAGAAAAACTCCACTAAATGTGGAGAACTACCAGTTAGCGCCGAAAAAATAGGAGCAGTTGCTAAATTTAGGCGGACCGCCAAATCTCCGCCAGTCTTGGGTGGTTACATTTAATGTGAAGCTGCGCGTGGTCACATGTCGGCATGAAATGTGGACGGTTAACACAACCGTCGGAGTTTTTTATGCGCCCAAACAACATTCAAAACAAAATTCATTGCAATGTTTTAACAAACAACAAACATGGCCTGTTGGTTAGGCCATTGGGTTGTCTTCTGCCCGACCCGTGTTCAAATCCCGTTGCGTCCAAACAAATTTTAAAACGCCATTTCCATTTGACCTTGGGGCCACGTAGCGGCCTCCAGGCTGGCCACGTGGCACCCTTTCATTGGTTGCCACTGGAATATTCCACAGAATATTTTATGGAATATTATCTGGAATATTCTGTGGAATATTCCTTTTTAAATAAAAATATTTTTTATAAAGTCAACTTTGGGCCATGTTTTAACTGAAATTGGAAAACTTCAAAATTGAATAACTTTATCATACGGAGTCGGTTTTCAGTGTCGTTCGTGTCTACAGGATCATTTTTCTGAGCTCTTTCCATTCGATCTAGTTCGGACCAATTCTGAGCAAATTCATTTTTGATCATTTTTCTACAAGAGACTTGATCTCCTGTTCACACCTCCCAAATGGGAAGCTTTTGGACCCCAAAAGCTCTCTAATTACTGAAGCTGATGATGTGGAGACTGATTCTCCACTCTTCCACCCTTGAACAGCTGAAATATACCTGATTTCATCAAATGGAGCTTTTGTGAAAATGATAATCTGTCTCTGGAATCAACTGATCGACCATTACTAAGATTGACTGAGTCATGATACAAATTATTAAAATTTGCAGAACAACAATTGTAATCTGTAGAAAATAAAACTTTTCTACACTGATCAAACTTCCCAGAAGACTTAAAATAACTTTCACCTTGCAAACTGTTCCCATGGTGAATTCTACCATTCTGAAACCATCTTTGTCCCATGCTGAATTGTGTGTCCTCCTTGCCTGCACTGCTTTGCTTTGACACTTCATTTTCTACATTGGCTGACCCAAAAGGTAATTTGTGCAACATAACATCATATTTTTTCAAAGACAAACTGTTATCAAACTGAGACAAATCATTAGCAACATCATAAAAAGGCGAATGCTCAAAATCTGGTCGTTTCACCAATTTTTATTGACACAGTTGAACTTGATGTGGTGCTCTAGGTTGGTATCAGAGCTCTAGGTTTTGCTTAAGATTTTGTGAAATTTTTTCAAGAATATTGTGTTATTCTGCAAAATTTGATGCTTACTAGGCTGAAATTGAAAAGAGGGGAAGGTCAATTGGTTAGATAACAAGTTAATCCTCAACCAAGGAGGGCTAGAGTGCCATTATATCCACCTTCCATTTCATCCTCAATAGCCTTAGAATCAGCCACAAACATGTCTTCCAGAGAAGGATAAGTACATGAGGAAATGGATCCCAAGGAAGAAGAAAGAGTCTTTAGAAAAGCTTTCTTGGACATGACTGAGATGGTTAGGATCCTATACGAGGAGAGAAATGATAGGATTGCTGGAGAAGGGTCTAGAAACCAAAAAGAAGAAGGAGATTCTTGAGGAGGGAAGAAAGACAAAGATGAGTCTAAGAAAGGGAATGGAGGAAATGGTGATCCACCATCTCCATCATCATCCTCTTCCTCCACATCATCCTCTTCTACTTCTGTTAATCAGTCACACAAAACAAAAACATCTCTTAAAAATACTTTGTTAAAGCTTGATGTAAAGTTTGAGTTGCTGATGTTTAATGGTGATGTGAATGCATAAAAATTGGATAACTGGATTAGATAGTTGGAAGTCTATCTAAGGATTCAGAATTTGCATGATGATGACACAAAAATCCAATTAGCCTCTTTGAGAATGGATGGAGCAGCTTTGGTTTGGTGCGAAGCCAAGACCAAGGAGGAAATCAAAAAGCATGGTAAGATAACTCTAACTTGGAATGAGTTTATTACAGATATTAAGAAACAGTTTTATCCTCTGGCTCATATTCAGAAAGCAATCATGAATTGGAAAAATTTTAGGCAACTTAAGGGTCAAAATGTGCAATATTATACCCAAGAGTTTAGAAGGAGAGCACTTCTACTTGGAGTAGACTTACAAATTCAAGACACCTTGTTGAAATACATAGGAGGTTTGCACAATTATCTCCAACATACTATTCTAATGCTCAATCCTACTAGCTTAGATGAAGTCTATGTCCAGGCTACACATTTAGAAGCTAGAGGAAATAATACTTTTGAAGAGGATAGTAATTTCAAAAACAAAGGAAAGAAGAGAGTTGCAAATTCAAGAAAAGAAAAAGGAAAGTTCTTTTGCAAGAAGTGTTCTAAGACAAGTCATGATGAAGATCATTGTTGGAAGCTTCATCCTGAACTAAAACAAAAAAAATACAAGAACAAAAACAAGACCAAAGAAAAGGAGAAAATTGTAGCAACAGTTGAGCAAGACTTAGGGTCAGACTCAGGAGATGAGACAAAAAGCATAGCCATGGTTTTAAAGAACATTAAGGGGAAAGAAGTGGTGCAAGACACAACTCCCAGTTCGAGCTCTTTGAATTGTCACAAAGATACTCATGAGGAAAATAGGAGGATAGAGATCTTCCATGTGAGGGTAATTTCAAAACATACAAAAATTGACACACTATTTGACAGTGGGTCACAAGCGAATCTCATATCTGAAGACTTGGTCAAGCAGCTTAAAATTGAGACCATTCCACATCCGAAGCCTTATCCAATTGGATGGATATGCAAGGATGCTAATTTGCAAGTTTCAAGGAAGTGCATATTGCGCTTTGCAATAACTGCACATTTTATTGACACAGTTGAACTTGATGTGGTGCTGCTTGATATCTCAGGTATTGTTTTGGGAAGTCCTTATTTATTTGACAGGAAGGCCATCTTTCATCGCCATGAAAACAAGTATCACTTGTTCAAAGATGGTAAAGAGTATATTGTGAGAGCTCACAAGAAGAAGTTAGAATCTTCTTTACTCCATGCAAGTCAATTGAAAAGACTGGTTAATGCAAGTCAAAGTCTAACTTTGTTGATGTTGAAACGACTAGATTTTGAGCATTCGCCTTTTTATGATGTTGCTAATGATTTGTTTCAGTTTGATAACAATTTTTCTTTGAAAAAAGATGATTTTATGTTGCGCAAATTACCTTTTGGTTCAGCCAATGCAGAAAATGAAGTGTCAAAGCAAAGCAGTGCAAGCAAGGAGGACACACAATTCAGCATGTGAAAAATATGGTTTCAGAATGGTAGAATTCGCCATGGGAACAATTTGCAAGGTGACAGTTATTTTAAGTCTTCTTTGAAGTTTGATCAGTGTAGAAAAGGTTTATTTTCTGCAGATTACAATTGCTGTTCTGCAAATTTTAATAATTTGCATCATGACTCCGTCAATCTTAGCAATGGTCGATCAGTTGATTCCAGAGATAGATTATCATTTTCACAAAAGCTCCATTTGATGAAATCGAGTAGATTTCACTTGTTCAAGGGTGGAAGAGTGGAGAATCAGTCTCCACATCATTAGCTTCAGTAATCAGAGAGCTTTTGGGGTCCAAAAGCTTCCCGTTTGGGAGGTGTGATCAGGAGATCAAGTCTCTTGTAGAAAAATGCTCAAAAAATAAGTTGCTCAGAATTGGTCCAAAATAGATTGACTAGAAAGAGCTCGGAAAAATGATCATGTAGACGTGAACGGCACTGAAAACTGACTCCGTATGAGAAAGTTATTCAGTTTTGAAGTTTGCCAATTTCAGTTAAAAAATGGCCCAAAGTTGACTTTATAAAAAATATTTTTATTAAAAAAATAATATTCCACAGAATATTCTGGGAATATTTCGTGGAATATTCCACAGAATATTCTGTGGAATATTCCAGTGGCAACCAATGAAAAGGCATCACGTGGCCATCCCAGAGGCCGCCACGTGGCCCCAAGGTCAAATGGAAATGGCGTTTTAAAATTTGTTTGGACGTGGCGGGATTTGAACACGGGTCGGGCAGAAGACAACCCAACAGTTTAACCAACAGGCCACAACTGTTGTTTGTTAAAACATTGCAATGCATTTTATTTTGAATGTTGGTTGGGCGCATAACAAACTCCGACGGTTGTGTTAACCGTCCACATTTCATGCCGACATGTGGCCACGCGCAGCTTCACATTAAATGTAACAACCCACGACTGGCGGAGATTCGGCGGTCCACCTAAATTTAGCAACTACTCCTATTTTTTCGGCGCTAACTGGCAGTTCTCCACATTTAGTGGAGTTTTTCTAGGTGATACCGGGAAAACTTCAGTTAGCCATAACTTTGGCTGGGGAAGTCCATTTGGAACAAATATTTTTTTGATTTGGGGGTATTGAAGCATTCTGGAGCTGTTGGGATAGGTTGCAAAGCTATTAGGGCGATATATCAGTGATTTTGGTTGTGGAGCCACTAGGGCCTAATGAAAGATCAGTTGTTTTAGACTATACTCATCCAATGGAGGTGAATGAATAGTCGATTTATACTGATTTCAGCCTTTTGTTTATGAATTTACAGCTTATTTTTCCTTTTGAGGCTTTCTACACAGTGTAATTCATATTTTGAGCATTAATGAAAAAGGGAAAATCCTAATTAGAGGCTTTTGGACCCAGCAGAGGTAGCCCAAGAGAGGGGTGAACTGCTTAAACAAATGCTTACTGTTATGCTGTGCATTTTTGCTGTTATATCTCAGATTCTGCTACATTAAATAGTAAATTTTCATAAGTACACTTTTCCCAGGCAGCTTTATACAGTGAACAAAACTCATTAGTTCAAAAAGGTAATTTGCGCAACATAACATCATCTTTTTTCAAAGACAAACTATTATCAAACTAAGACAAATCATTAGCAACATCATAAAAAGGCGAATGCTCAAAATCTTGTCGTTTCAACATCAACAAAGTTAGACTTTGACTTGCATTAACTATTCTTTTCAATTGACTTGCATGGAGTAAAGAAGATTCCAGCTTCTTCTTGTGAGCTCTCACAATATACTGTTTACCATCTTTGAACAAGTGATACTTGTTTTCATGGTGATGAAAGATGGCCTTCCTGTCAAATAAATAAGGACTTCTCAAAACAATACCTAAGATATCAAGCGGCACCACATCAAGTTCAATTGTGTCAATAAAATGTGCAGTTATTGCAAAGCACAATATGCACTTCCTTGAAACTTGAAAATTAGCATCCTTGCATATCCATCCAAGTGGATAAGGCTTCGGATGTGGAATGGTCTCAAGTTTAAGATGCTTGACCAAGTCTTTAGATATGAGATTCGCTTGTGACCCACTGTCAAATAGTGTGTCAATTTTTGTATGTTTTGAAATTACCCTCACATGGAAGAGCTCTATCCTCCTCTTTTCCTCATGAGTATCTTTGTGACAATTCAAAGAGCTAGAACTGGGAGTTGTGTCTTGCACCACTTCTTTCCCCTTAATTTTGTTTAAAACCATGGCTATGCTTTTTGTCTCATCTCCTGAGTCTGACCCTAAGTCTTGCTCAACTGTTGCTACAGTTTTCTCCTTTTCTTTGGTCTTGTTTTTGTTCTTGTATTTTTCTGGTTTCAGTTCAAGATGAAGCTTCCAACAATGATCTTCATCATGACTTGTCTTTGAACAGTTCTTGCAAAAGAACTTTCCTTTTTCTTTTCTTGAATTTGCAACTCTCTTATTTCCTTTGTTTTTGAAATTACTATCCTCATCAAAAGTATTCTTTCCTCTAGCTTCTAAATGTGTAGCCTGGACACAGACTTCATCTAAGCTGGTAGGATTGAACATTAGAATAGTATGTTGCAGATAATTGTGCAAACCTCCTATGTATTTCAACAAGGTGTCTTGACTTTGTAAGTCTAATCCAAGTAGAAGTGCTCTCCTTCTAAACTCTTGGGTATAATCTTGCACATTTTGACCCTTAAGTTGCCTAAAATTTTTCCAATTCATGATTGCTTTCTGAATATGAGCAAGAGGATAAAACTGTTTCTTAATAGCTATAATAAACTCATTCCAAGTTAGAGTTATCTTACCATGCTTTTTGATTTCCTCCTTGGTCTTGGCTTCCCACCAAACCAAAGCTGCTCCATCCATTCTCAAAGAGGCTAATTAGATTTTTGTGTCATCATCATGCAAATTATAAATCCTTAGATAGAATTCTAGATGTCTAATCCAATTATCCAATTTTTCTGCATTCACATCACCAATTTTTATTGACATAGTTGAACTTGATGTGGTGCCGCTTGATATTTCAGGTATTGTTTTGGGAAGATCTTATTTATTTGACAGGAAGGCCATCTTTCATCGCCATGAAAACAAGTATCACTTGTTCAAATATGGTAAAGAGTACATTGTGAGAGCACACAAGAAGAAGCTGGAATCTTCTTTACTCCATGCAAGTCAATTGAAAAGACTGGTTAATGCAAGTCAAAGTCTAACTTTGTTAATGTTGAAATGACCAGAT
Organism: Pinus albicaulis; assembly: GCA_034641835.2. Lineage (NCBI taxonomy): Eukaryota > Viridiplantae > Streptophyta > Pinopsida > Pinales > Pinaceae > Pinus > Pinus albicaulis. The sequence continues at coordinate 1,609,426,372 of CM076579.1, forward strand.
TTTGAGCATTCACATTTTTATGATGTTGCTAATGATTTGTCTCAGTTTGATAACAGTTTGTCTTTTAAAGAAGATGATGTTATGTTTCACAAATTACCTTTTGGGTCAGCCAATGCAGTGAATGAAGTGTCAAAGCAAAGTAGTGCAAGCAAGGAGGACACACAATTTAGCATGGGAAAAGGTTGGTTTCAGAATGGTAGAATTCGCCATGGGAACAGTTTGCAAGGTGAAATTTATTTTAAGTCTTCTGGGAAGTTTGATCATGTAGAAAAAGTTTGTTTTCTGCAGATTACAATTGCTGTTCTACAATTTTTAATCATTTTCATCATGACTCTGTCAATCTTAGCAATGGTCGATCAATTGATTCTAGAGACAGATTATCATTTTCACAAAAGCTTCATTTGATAAAATCAGGTAGATTTCAGTTTTTCAAGGGTGGAAGAGTGGAGAATCAGTCTCCACATCATCAGTTTCAGTAATCAGAAAGCTTTTGAGGGTCCAAAAGCTTCCCATTTGGGAGGTGTGATCAGGAGATCAAGTCTCTTGTAGAAAAATGCTCAAAATATTAATTACACTGTGTAGAAAGCTTCAAAAGGAAAAATAAGCTGCAAATTCAGAAACAAAAGGCTGAAATCAGTATAAATCGACTATTCATTCACCTCCATTGGATGAGTATAGTCCAAAACAGCTGATCTTACATTAGCCCCTGATGGCTCCACAACTAAAATCGATGGTAAAATCACTGATAGAGCTCCCTGATGGCTCTGCAACCTATCCCAACAACTCCAGAATGCTTCAATACCCCCAAATCAAAAAAAAAATTCGTCCCAAAAGGACTTCCCTAGCCAAAGTTATGGCTAACTGAATTTTTCCCAGTGTCACCTATAAGAAAAACTCCACTAAATGTGGAGAACTTCCAGTTAGCGCCGAAAAAATAGGAGCAGTTGCTAAATTTAGGTGGACCGCCAAATCTCCGCCAGTCGTGGGTGGTTACATTTAATGTGAAGCTGCGCGTGGCCACATGCCGGCATGAAATGTGGACGGTTAACGCAACCGTTGGAGTTTGTTATGCGCCCAACCAACATTCAAAATAAAATGCATTGCAATGTTTTAACAAAAAAAACAACCGTGGCCTATTGGTTAGGCCGTTGGGTTGTCTTCCGCCCGACCCGTGTAATCAAATCCTGCCGCGTCCAAACAAATTTTAAAACGCCATTTCCATTTGACCTTGGCGCCACGTGGCGGCCTCCGGGCTGGCCACATGGAACCCTTTCATTGGTTGCCACTGGAATATTCTGTAGAATATTCTGTGGAATATTCCATAGAATATTCTACGGAATACTCTTTTTTTAATAAAAATATTTTTTATAAAGTCAACTTTGGGCCATTGTTTAACTGAAATTGGCAAACTTCAAAATTGAATAACTTTCTCATACGGAGTCGGTTTTCAGTGTCGTTCGCATCTACAGGATCGTTTTTCCGAGCTCTTTCCAGTCGATCTAGTTCAGACCAATTCTGAGGAACTTAATTTTTGAGCATTTTTCTACAAGAGACTTGATCTCCCGATTAGGTAGTGTAGCAACCTCCTGTGCTTATCAGACTTCCAGTTTTTCCGAAATTTAAATTCAATGGAGCTTGGTGGTTGCAAATTTGGAGCTAAGGAGAATTATATGTCGCAAATTATTTCCTCAATCATTTCAGGAAAAGGTTTCTCATTAACAACTTGCTCAAGAAGTTCATTATATTCCCCAACCTCAACATTAAAACAGAAAGACTGCTGATTTCCAATCACATGAAAGTTATTTATGATGGACTGAAATGAAGTAGAACAAAAAGTCAGAGATCCTTCACTTACTTCCAATTTTTCTAGAGTTTCCTCATTATTTTCATAGCTGATATGTATTGGTTGACTAATGTTTCCAAAGTGATGAAATTGAACTTCCTCTCACAAACCAAGTGCTGATTTCTCTATGAGATTAGCTTATGTTTGGAGAATATAACCATCATCATATTGATCAAATTTTGGAAAATCATCAATATAAGTAATGTCACCAATCATACATATTGAATTATTAGATTTTTTTTCTTCTAATTGATCTAAAAATCCAATTTCTGATCTGTGGTAGCTGGGATTATCAGGAAAATAAATAGAGATGTCTTGTTTACATGAAGGTTTAGAGGTTGGTTGCATGTTTAGAATCTGATTTATTTCCTCTTCAGTTAAAAGAGGAGGTATTTTTCTCTTTCTTTGGGCAGAACTACAGTAGTTCTCTTTCTCTTTTGAAGGTTGATGCTGAGGCTGAATGTCTTCTTGAGAGTCGCCTCACTACAAGAAAAAAGGACATTGGTGAGGGGAAAAAATGGTCACCATAAGCTCATTGGTGAGGGTCAAAAGAGCGTTCGTCACCAAAAACTGAACGTCACCAAAGGTGGCGTCGCCGAAAGTATAGGTGTTGTGGTGACATTCAAAGTCCATCACCAATAATGATTTATAGTGACAGATAGTGACCGTCACCATTTCATATGAGAAATGGTGAAGGACAATAGCCTCCGTCACCAAAGGCGGCGTCCACCGGAAAAGTGTGTTGTGGTGACATTCAAGGTCCGTCACGAATATTGATTATAATGACGGATAGTGACCGTCACCATTTCATATGAAAAACAACGATTTTTTGTGATGGACCTTCATAGCCGTCACTATTGGTGCATATATATGGCGAAGTTCATTGACCGTCACCATAAACTCATTGGTGATATCAAGGTCCATCACGAATAATCACTATAATGACAAAAAATGACCCTCACCATTTCATATCAACAAAAATGATTTATGGTGATGGAACCTTCATGGTCGTCACTATTGATGTGTATATATGGTGGCATTCATTGACCGTCACCATTTCATAATTTGGTGAGGGTTGAAAAATGTCACCATAAGCTCATTGGTGATGGTCATAAGAGCCTCCATCACCAAAAACTAATCGTCGCCATTCCAAATGAATATCAGGGCACGATGGAATCGAACCACCAACCTCCTGCTTGTAAAGAAGGTGCTCTTCCATTGAGCTAGCACCCTTTAAAGAATTATAATTTTAAAAATTATATCTTGAAACTTTATAGATTGTAAATTCTACAACTTTCAATAAATCAAAGTCTTGACAATCTTTTACTAAACAAGAAAAACATCATCGAAGTTGCATGTCCCTACCTAATGGTTAAGCGGGAAGCACCTCATCATGTTCAAATATTTCCCAAGAGACTCCTTAATGTTGCTCCAAAAACCAACTCCACCTTCACAAATTCCTCACAAATGCTCACACTAATGCAATGAGGTAGTTGTAAGGAAATGAGAGGGGTTGGGTAGCTTTTATAGGTTTGGGACGGGTTAGAGGGCATACCAAAACCTTAAAATCCAACTTAAATCTAATTTGGGGTCTGAAATTCGTCGTTTTGGTGGGCGCGGTCGAGTTTGACTGGCTCGGCCGAGCTAAGATGGACTCTATTGACCCAGCCGGTTTGTTACCAAACCGGCCGAATTAGTGACCAACTCGATCGGTTCGATAGCAAACCAGCTTTTGGCCCGGTTTTTGTACCGAGCTGACCCAACCGGGGGTTGGCTCGGGCAACTTGGCCAAATTTTAAAACATTGTTTGAAACATCTTGGAAGATTTCTTATTGTCTAATAATCAATGGCTAATTTTTCTAAGAAGGCAAGTGCTCTAAATTGTTATTTAAAGCTAGCATTTATTATCTTGCATCTTGTAGTTATTGAGTAATTGTATCATTAACATCTCTTGTTTATCACTGTCACTTGTTAAATTGGAACTTGTCTTGTGGTTGAGATTACCCTTTATAAGCATTGTAAAGTACTTGATATCTTAAAGAAAACCCTAACCAATTACATTTGAGTAATCTCACCTAAATACACACTCATTCACCTTGCATAGCATTCTAAGCTAGTCTTGCATATAATAAATTTCTTCCAAGCATAAGCTTGGTTGATAGAAACAATAGGACCTCCTTTCTAAATTTAGCCTGAAGGACTTAGCACCTCTTTAGTGGTTAACACGATGACCTTGCAGTCATTAGAGCCACAGTCTCTACAGTGCCGGAAGCATCGGGTGGTTAGTGTTGAATTGTGTAGCTTGGGAGGTACTTCAAGCCCAAGGGTTCGAGGTTTGGAGGAAAAAGTGCCACAAGGGCAGCTTATGGGCTTGGAACCCAAGTGTGGGATTTTGGCACCCAATGAGTTTTGGGACACAACCAAGAAGAAGACATGGTGTATGATGGATGAGGATGATAGTGCTTGATGATACAATTCTAACACATCGAAAATTGCCTGATTCCGAGTTATCTTTTGGGAGATATGAACTTTTGAAGATGACATAATTATTAATTCGTCAAGTATGACAACTTGAAGGAATATGGAGATGTCTCTTCATCATGATTTCGTGGAGGATAACTTTTCTATAAAAGGAGGATGAGTTAGTATTTTTTGAGCATCCGAATTGGGCAAGTACATCTTTGAATTTGTTTGGGTTTAGCCACAGTTGGAAGAGGCCTTGTAAGGAGAAAATTAGGACAGTGTGGAGGAGGCTTATTTGCATCAAGGAGAGGTCGAGTTGTTGTAGGTACAATGTGCCTCTTCTAGGTTTGTTTTAGGCCTCATTTAAGGTCTGTCCCAAGCTCAGACTTGCTGGAACAGAGGCCGCGGGAAGAGGAGTTGTTTGCGGACTGTTTTGAGTGCTGCACGTGGAGAAGGATTGGGTATGATGTAAGGGAGCTGCAGTGGATTGTGGTAGGCCGCAAGCCTAGCCACTCCAAACAGGCCAGCGTGGAGTCTTTAAATGCTACCACATGCCCACAACAACAACCCATACATAGGACACCTTGTCTTTCCTAGGTCACAACTAGAAGGAGGTTGTCCAGTAGCTGGTTAGTGGCTGTTGTAGCCTGCAAAGTGCCCTAACCAGGACATCAGTACTACAGTATTGTAACAACAGTGTTTGTGGAGGTGTATTGGGTCAAGAAGTGACTGGATCGGATCAGTTTGGTTGTTGACTGTGGAAGCCAAGTAGTGAAGTGGACAAGGGTGTCGAGAGCACTTCAATTGGTGGCAGAATCCGTAGTGGATGGTTGGGTGTCATAGAGCTGTTGGAGGGTAGCAATATTGGCTACCAAAAGTAGCCCTAGAAAAGATATCTTGAAGGACGAAGAGCAGTTGAAGGTTGGGTGAAGGACAGGGCCAAAGTGCAACACTCTGATGTGTAAGATTTGTTTCTAGCCTAGCAGATTGGAGCTTGGGTGTTGGCTAGCCTAGAGGAGTAGATTGGATCAGGCCAAGTTCACTCTATAGAAGGATGTGCAGCAGTTGTAGGGGGAAGCCCTCCTGGAGTCTCGATGTGTAGATGCCTTGATGGCCTAAGGCACTACTAATGAGCAAAACAGAAGTGAAGGACCGACAGGACGAGATACGACATTGTGTTTGTTAGTGTATCTTGTTTACCATAGACTGTTGTATTATTCAGATTTGATTTAATATAATGAAGATTGGGGATTGTACATTATTATACAATTTTGTTTAAAACTATGTATATTGTGCATATGTGATTTACTGCTTTATATTTTCCATTGTGCAAAGTAGTTTATGCTTGAGATTCTTGGTTTGGTAGCATATGTGATTTAAGACTCTAACCTAGATCCAAGGTCATGGAAATTCAACACGGTATTAGAGCATATCTGAACTACTTTGGAAGCTAGTAAATCAGAGTTTGCACAGCGAAGTACATCGTGAGAGGGAGTTGGTTGCATTGTGAGTTAAAGAATTCACTACAATGTCAAAGTTGTAGGAAAGTCTCCAGTATGAGGATAGGTTGGAAGGGTTGTCCAAATATACTCCTTGGAAGGAAATGATCAAGTTGGTCTTGCAGGTCAACAGGATTTGGGAGTTTGTCGAGAAGGAAATCGAGAAATCAACATACCCTAAGGAGTTGGATGTATGGGAAGATTTGGATACAAAGGCAAGGTTGATCATCGTTGACAATGTGAAGGATTCCTTGATACCGCATGTGTCCGGGAAGAATAATGCACATGAGATGTGGATGACTCTTCATAATTTCTTCCTAAACAAGAACGTGAACTGGATGCTTGTAGTGGAGGATAATTTTAAGTCCACCAAGATGATACAGGGTGAAGGAACGACTTCGTATCTGATGAGGTTGTCCCAGGTTCGAGATGAGCTTGCTGTCATTGGGGTCAAAGTTTCAGATGAAGAGATGGTGAGGATTTCCTTGAAAGGGTTCACCTCAGAATGGAAATATCTCATCAAAGGAATCATTTCCCAGGAGAAGTTTCCAGACTAGAATAGATTGTGGGACGAATTCATTCAGGAAGAATTGCAATACAAGGATCTTCATTCTTCCAAGAAGGAAGATGAGGACGTGGAACTTGCAAACAGAATGAAGGGTAAGCGAAAGAAGGACTTGAGTAAAATCAATTTTTTTCACTGTGGTGAAATGGGTTATTTTTCTTTGAATTGTTCGAAGAAAGAAAAGGAGAGAGAAAAGAAGAAAGGGAAGTAGGATACTTTTCTTGCCAATAAAGAAGATAATGATGAGCTCACTAGAATATTGGAAGAAGAAGAAGACATTGCTATGATTTCTCATTTCTCGCAGGGTACTATACGAGAGGATGGATGGTACGTGGACAGTGGTGCAATGAAGCATATGACTGGATCACAGGATTTATTTGAGACTCTTGTTGAATGGGAATCGAAGTTGCACATGGTGTTGGGCAACAAGATTTATTTGGAAATCCGAGGATTGGGGGTGGTGCCATTCAAGATGGAGAGGGGAAGTATGATGCGGGTCTAGGATGTATTGCTTGTACCAGGACTCAAAGATAGTGTGATCTTTGTCTCAATGATGGAGAGGAAGGGTTTTGAGGTCTTGTTCCAGGATGGGAAGGCAAGAATATAGCCTAGAGGCTCTAATTCTGATGGGATTTTGTTAGAAATTTATATATTATGGAGCAATGCAACACATAAAATACGCGGAAAATACAAGCACACAAAACACATAAGACCAAAGAGACACAGATATACGTGGTTCACCCAGTTTGGGTTACATCCACTCTGAACAACCAATCCTTCCTTTCTATTATCCAGAAAAATGAAGAGACAAAACCTACAACAGATCCGCTGTAATATCCTTTGTTCTCTCTCACAGTCTCCCTATCTATTTCTCACTCTGAGAATACACACAATACACAACTACAGTACAATACCCTCATAAAAGTGAGGGGTTTCCTTCTAGGGAAAAAAACCCTAAACTAAACATAACTTCTACCGTCAGATCATTTGCCAAATGAACGGCCCAGATTGACTAGAAATTACTATACTTTTACAAGGCAATTTAAAATTTGTTTTTAGCTTTGAGGGCGTTGCCCCCAAAACCCCCTGCCAGGGGGGGCTCCGAAAAGTGCTGCCGCCGCCCCTGGACCCCCCATGGCAGCGATTAATTACGGGTGGCGTTGCCGCCCCTTTTAAGGTACAGGGGTCCAATGCTGTGATACAAAGTAAGCAAGATAATCAGGCTCCACACCCAACAATCTCCCACTTGGAGACTGATTGTAGCAACTCCACCGCTGCTTCATTTGCTAGACAATGACTCCTCTTTGGACCTGGTTGTTCCTCATCTTCATCGTCATCCTTGAAGACCAATTGAAACTGAGCACATTCTCAGTTTCTCCCTGGTTACAACTTTTGTTAGCATATCTGCAGGATTCTGGCTAGTGTGTATCTTTTCCAACTTCAGCTCTCCATCTTCCAATACTAACCGTATGAAATGATACTTGAGATGTATGTGTTTAGTACTGGAATGAAATGTTGAGTTCTTTGCAAGATGAATGGCACTTTGGCTATCACTGTATAACGTGCCCATATCATGTTTCTTACCCAATTCATCCATAAACCTTTGTAACCAAATCATTTCTCTACTAGCCTCTGTAGCAGCAACATACTTTGCTTCTGTTGTTGAAAGTGCAACAACACTTTGGATTTTTGAAACCCAACTAACAGTTGTTCCACCTACAGTAAATACATATCCTATAGTGCTCCTCCTTTTATCTCTGTCACATGTCATATCTGCATCAACATATCCCTGTAGAGCAATGTTTGAACCATCAAAGCATAATTCTTGATTTGTGGTACCTCTCAAATATCTGAGAATCCATTTTACTGCCATCCAATGTTCTTTTCCTGGATTTTTCATGTACCTGCTTACAACTCCCACTGCATGTGCAATATCAAGCATTGTGCAGACCATTGCATACATTAAGCTTCCAACTGCTAATGCATATGGAACTTTAGACATATAATCCATGTCTTCTTGGGTCTTTGGGCACATCTCCTTACTAAGTTTGAAATGGCTAGCAAAATGTGTACTAACTAGTTTTGCATTGTGCATATTAAATCTTTTCAACTCCTTTTGTATGTTCTCATTCTGAGACAATGTTAATTTGCGTTTTTTCCTGCCTCTAGTTATTCTCATACCAAGGATTTGTTTTGCAGCTCCCAAATCCTTCATTGCAACTGAATTTGCCAATTTTTGTTTGAGCACATTTATTTCTTGCATGTTAGACCCTGCAACAAGCATGTCATCTACATAAAATAACAATATAATATAGCTGCCATAATTTTGATTTTTCAGATAAAAACAATGATCAGAGTGACATCTAGTATAACCTTGTTCAGACATAAACTTGTCAAATTTTAGATACCACTGCCTTGGAACCTGTTTTAAGCCATACAAGCTCTTCTTTAACCTGCACACCAATTTTTCTTTCCCTCTGACCTCATATCCTTCTGGTTGCTCCATATAGATCTCTTCCTCCAAATCTCCATGGAGAAATGTTGTCTTTACATCTAACTGTTCAAGATGTAAATCTTCCACTGCTACAAGACTTAAAATAGTTCTGATTGAATTCATCTTAACAAAAGGAGAAAATATTTCATCAAAATCAATACCTTTCTTTTTTGCAAACCCCCTCACCACAAGTCTAGCTTTGTACCTCTGTTTTCCTCCATCTTCTTCCTTCAGCCTGTAAATCCATTTATTCGACAATGTAGTTTTACCTGCAGGAAACCTGGCTAAGTCCCAAGTCTGGTTATGCATTAAGGAGTCCATCTATTCTTCCATGGCTAGCTCCCACTTATTCCTTCTTTCAACCTACATTTCTTCTTCATAAAATTTGGGTTCACCAGAATCAGTATACAATAAATAATATAGTGAAGGAGAGTTTCGTTCAGGCGGTCTATTTATCTTGGTAGATCTTCTAACACCACTTTTGGGTGTTTTAGGTGCCTTTTGTTGTTGTGGTGGTTGCTGCTGCTATGGTTGTTGATTATTATTATTTTCAGGCACATTTACCTTTTCTGTGATCTCATCAAGAACTGTGTATTCTTTGTTTTCTTTTTCCTGTTTCTTTTCCTGCAACTGATTTCATATACAAGACCTTTTCATTGAATATTACATCTCCGCTCCTAATGATTTTGTCATTTTCATAATCATATAAGTGATAACTAAAATCATTAACACCATATCCAATAAAGGTACATTTCTTTGATTTTGCCTCAATCTTTGTTCTATTTTCTTTATTAATATGGACAAAGGCCTCACAACCAAAAGGCTTTAAAAAAGAGTAGTTTACCTTTTTACTTGTCCATGCTTCCTCTGGAATACCACCATCCAAGGAAATTGAAGGCCCTCTGTTTATTAGATAAACAACAGTATCTACAGCATCTGCCCAAAACTGTAAAGGAAATCCTGCATGCAATCTCATGCACCTTGCACGCTCCATGATTGTTCTGTTCATCCTTTCTGACACACCATTTTCTTGTGGTGTTCTTGGAACTGTCTTCTCTCTACGAATTCCATGCTCTGAACAGTACTATCAAACTCTTTGTTGCAATATTCACCTCCATTGTCTAATCTGAGACACTTCAACTTCTTTCCTGTCTCAATCTCAACCAAAGCTTTCCATTTCTTGAAAGTATCAAATACATCAAATTTATTTTGAATACAATAAATCCAAGTTTTTATAGTTGCATCATCAATAAACGTAACATAATAGCGAGAGCTACCGAGAGATGATACCTGAGCAGGTCCCCATACATCTATATGAACAAGCTCCAATTTTTTGCTCTTCTTTTCTTTCCCAACTCTGAGAAATCTGACTCTCTTTTGTTTTCCATAAATGCAATTTTCACAGAAATCCAAATCAACATTCTTCAAACCTGGCAACAAATTTCTTGAGTGAAGAATCTTCATCCCCTTCTCACTCATGTGTCCAAGCCTATGATGCTATAATGCTGCATCTGCTCCTTTGGAATTTAAAGCATTAACAGAGTTAGAAATACCATTGCATAAATACAGTGTACCAACCTTTTCACCTTTTGCTATTACCAGGGCTCCTTTGGTGACCTTCTAAGCTTTATCTGTGAAAGTTGTCACACAACCTTCACCGCCTAACTGCACTATTGAAATCAGATTTTTCTTTAGATCTAGAACATGCCTTACCTCATTTAATAGCCATTGGTTTCCATTCTGCTGTTTTACAAGAACCTTACCCATTCCAACAATTTTACAGGGTTTATCATCCCTCAAACAGACTTTTCCAAAATATCCTTGAACATAGTCATGAAAATATTTCTTATCAGGTGTGGCATGGAATGAAGCCCCTGAATCTACAACCCAAGAATCAGTAATATTTTCAAAAGAAAGAATCAAAGCATCTTGTAACACATCACCTGTCACATTTGCTTCATGATTGTTTTCTTGTTGCGCGTCTCCTTCTTTTCCCTTCTGAGATCTACAGTCTTTCTTTAGGTGTCCTTTATTTGTGCATTTCCAACACACTATCCCCGATCTGGACTTGGATCTACCTTTTCTTGATTTGCTGCGATATCCTGAGCTCTTTCCTCTTTCCATTCTCCTTCCCCTAGACTCTGCACTCAAAGCATTACTCGATGTCTCACCGGAGATTTTCAGTCACATTTCCTCACTAAGGATAGCACCCTCAACATCATCAAATTTTAAAGTACTAGATCCAGAGACAGAGTTACTAATGACCATTACTAAACCATTCCAACTCTCTGGAAATGAGCACAAGAATAACAGAGATCTAACTTCATCATCAAATTTTACCCATACAGAACTTAACTCATTGGTAACTATATTAAAATCATTTAAATGGTCTGCAACAGATCCACCTTCCGACATCTTCATATTAAATAATCGTTTCATAAGAAATACCTTGTTTGAGCCCGAGGGTTTTTCATATAGTTTCGCCAACGTCTGCATCAAACCCTTTGTTGTTGTTTCCTTTGAAATATTGAAGGCGACTGACGCCGCAAGGCACAAACGTACTGTTCCGAGTCCCTTTCTATCGAGAATGTTCCATTTTGTGTCTATCATAGCCATCGGCTTCTTTGTTTTTCCGCTCAATGGTAAGTACAGATCTTTCTAATATAGATAATCTTCCATCTGCATCTTCCACGGCGAGAATTTTTGGCCGTTAAATTTCTCGTCCCTAAACTTACCATCTTCTGCCATTGCTCCCACTCGAACCAGGAACCCTTCTTTCCTACGAGTTTACCAGCCAAATATACCTTTGGCTTTGATACCAGTTGTTAGAAAATTATATATTATGGAGCAATGCAACACATAAAATATGCAGAAAATACAAGCACACAAAACACATAAAACCAGAGAGACACAGATATACGTGGTTCACCCAGTTTGGGTTACGTCCACCCCGAACAACCAGTCCTTCCTTTCTATTATCCAGCAAAATGAATAGAGAAAACCTACAACAAATCTGCTGTAATATCCTCTATTCTCTCTCACAATCTCCCTATCTGTTTCTCGCTCTGAGAATACTCAAAAAATACACAGCCGCAATACAATACCCTCATAAAAATGAGGGGTTGCCTTCTAGGGAAAAAAACCCTAAACTAAACAAAAATTCTACCGTCATATCATTTTCCTAATGAACGGCCCAGATTGACTAGAAATTACTATACTTTTACAAGGCAATTTTACATCTGTTTTTAGCTTCGAGGGCGCTACCCCGGAAACCCCCCGCCATGGGGGGGATCCATAAATTCGCTTCCTTCCCCCCCTGGACCCCCCACGGCAGTGATTAATTATGGGCAGCATTTCCGCCCCATTTAGGGTAGAAGGGTCCAATGTTGTGATACAAAGTAAACAAGATAATCAGGCTCCACACCCAATAGATTGTGCTTGGAGTTAGGGAGCATGGTCTCTACAGGTTGACGGGCAAGCCTGAGGATCATGGGAAGAAGCGAGGACAGGTACAGGTTCTAGAAAAGCAGCAACAGGTGCAGGTTTCAGAGGAGAAGGTACAGGTTCCCGAGAAGAAGGTACACTTTTCCAAGAAGGTCCAAGTTCTAGAGGCTCAGAGGGAGTCGAGTTTTAGAGGGAGTTTGCAGATTTAGAGGAGACTCTTGAACCCAAGAAGAGCGCTTGGTCAGTGGGGAGCAAGGGTGCTTCCACATCCAGCAAGAAGGAATCGTGGCGAGATTGGAAAGCGATTCAAGAGTATAAGAAGAAGCAGGAGGCTTCCAGTAACAACGACACTTTCAAGAAAATCATAGTGCATGCTACATGGATTACTGCAATTGTGAGCAATAGGAGTTGGGCAAGTGTTGCGAGCAGTGATGATGAAGACAAAGTACTCCCTTGGTGTGTAGGTACCTCCCTCGCTAAGAGGGAGTGTTGAATTGTGTAGCTTTGGAGGTACTCCAAGCCCAGGGGTTCGGGGTTTGGAGGACAAAGTGCCACAAGGGAAGTTTGTGGGCTTGGAACCCAAGTGTGGGGTTTTGCAACCCATAGAGTTTTGGGGCAAAACCAAGAAGAAAACATAGCATGTGATGGATGAGGATGATAGTTCTTGGAAATACGATTCTAACACATCAAGAATCGTCCGATTATGAATTGTCATTTGGGAGATATGAATTTTTGAAGATGACATAATTATTAATTCGTGAAGTAGGCCGACTTGAAAGAATTTGGAGGTGTCTCTTCATCATGATTTCGTGGAGGATGACTTGTCTATAAAAGGAGGTTGAGTTAGTAATGTTTGAGCATCTTAATTGGGCAAGTACATCTCTTAATTTTTTAGGTTTAGCCGCAGTTGGAAGAGGCCTTGTAAGGAGCATATTGTGACAGTGTGGAGGAGGCTTATCTGCGTAGAGGAGAGGCCAAGTTGTTGTAGGTAAAAAGTGCCTCTTCTAGGTCTGTTTTAGGCCTCATTTAAGGTCTGTCCCAAGCTCAGACTTGCTGGAACAGATGCCGCTGGAAGAGGCACTCTTTGCGCATTATTTTGAGGTTTGCATGTGGAGAAAGAATGTGGATTGGGTATGTTTTAAGGGAGTCGCAGTGGACTGTGGTAGGCCGTAGGCATAGCCACTCCAAACAGGCCAGCGTGGATTCCTTAAATACTGCCACATGCCCACAACAACAACCCATACATAGAGCACCTCGTCTTGCCTAGGCCGCCGCTAGGAGCAGGTTTTCCAAAGCTGGTTAATGGTTAGTGCAGCCTGCAAAGTTCCCGAACCAGGAAAAAAGTACTACAATATTGTAACAGAAGTGTTTGTGGAGGTGTTTTGGGTCAAGAAGTGACAAGATCAGATTAGTTTGGTTGTTGACTATGGAAGCCAAGTAGTGAAGTGGACAAGGGTGTCGAGAGCACTTCAAGTGGTGGCAGATTCCACAGTGGATGGTTGGGTGTCATGGAGTTGTTTGAGGGCAGCAAGATTGGCTACCCAAAGTAGCCCTAGACAACCTATCTTGAAGGACAAAGAGTAGTTGAAGGTTGGATGAAGGATGGTGCCGAAGTGAAACACTATGATGTACAAGAGTTGTTGCTAGCCTCGCAGATTGGAGCTCAGGTGTTTCCTAGCCTAGAGGAGTAGATTGGATCATCCCAAGTACACTCTACAGAAGGGTGTGCAGCATTGTTAGGGGGCCAACTAATTTTCTAGTCTTTCCAGATGAAGCTCTTGCAAGTAAATATCTGCATAGTGTAAATGAAAATCATTGCTTATCAAAGATAAAACTATAGCCATATAACAGAGAAATCTATTTGTACAAAAATTCATGCAAACAACAAAAAATTTTGAGAGTAAAGAAAATCACTTAACACCTTCCACATCCCCTTCTGAGACCATATGATGAAGAACATTTGAGTATCATGTACAAATTCCAAGACAGATGAAGGAGATGGCTCTATCCATGTAGTCTCAGAATCTTTTGATGGATCACTGCCATGAGAAACCATGAAATCTATGAGTTTTTACACACAAAAAAATTATATATTTCAGTCTTAATCTCAGGCTCAGCTCAATGGAAAATAATGATAATCCTATTGCAATTAAGTTTTTTGACAAAAAGAAGTATGCCTCTTCCAAAAAGTGGTTACACGGTACTCAAGCTGGGCATGACAAAAATAGTACAATATCCCAGTAAAATTTAGTCCATCATTAATCAGTAATCATATTTATGGAAGAAATATTTCTTCACCTGACTAGTCTACTTATTTTGTTTAAAATTTTTGGAAATTCATGTAGCTCATTTTCCACATTCTATGGTGAAAGTCACAACCGTTTTTAATTATGCCATCTTAGCAGTATAGTAACTAGCAAGCAACACAAAAAATAACAAATCTGTGAGAAAACTGCATATGTACATACTAAATACACTTCACATCAGTTGCATCAAGCAAATATACCATAAGTTAAAATTAAACTAATCAAAGAAAGCCTTACGTTTCAAATAGCAACATAAAGCTTCCCACTATATTCTTACTTGTCTAGACTTGCAGGAGGGCTAAGAGGAATCTCCTGCAAATGGCGTAAAAATATGGGCAGCATTGCATGAAAATTCGGTCTCTTTGAAAGCTTAAACTATTAACATTCACCAATCATCTTCCACAGCTCTCTTGAGATTCCAACACCAACAACACTAGCATATTCAGGTGGCTGCCTTTGAGCCTTGACAACAGCCCTATAAATCTCCTTTGAACTTAGGTTATTATATCTGCATGAAAAATCTCATTAAATATCTAGCAAGTGTGTTTCATATAGAGGGTACCATGTTTGCACATTACAGAAGAAAAAGGGAATTGAAGATTGGACTTCTCAACTAAAAACACAAGGGTAGACACAATATAACTTACGGAATTGCTCTAGTGCACATCTCAACCAAGGTGCAACCAAAACTCCAGGCATCATATTCTGAAGAAATTCCATTTCCTCCATCCCAAAAAATGTTCAAAGAAGACTTCTTGAGTGGTTCCCAAGCTTCTAGGGTTGTATAATGAGGATTCAACATAGTACACTCCACACATGAATGTGTCCTTATCACATCATCCTCCGAGGTTGAGCGATGTCTTCTGCATTGAGTTTTCTTCAAAAATTCCGGAAGACCAAAATCAAAAACTACTACTCACCCTCTTACATCCAAAAGAAGGTTGGATGGTTTGAGATTCATACACAAGACACCTGCTGCATGAAGCTCTGCAGCACCATGAGAAATATCTGCACCATATCTTCATACACATTTCCAATAAGATTCACCAATGCATATTAGTATCACCCTTCTAAATATTGATGTAATCTCATATACCATTAAAAACTCAAAATTTTAATCACAAATTCAATTGCAGACATTCTACAAACAATGAACCAGAAATTATAATCAAATTTGTAGATGCATAATCTATAATGTAGTGATATTAGAAACTATTTACTCCACTGTTTACTGCATCCTTCACTGTTTGCTCACCATTTGTTTGTTTCCTCCTTAACTCTGGTAGAAAATCTTCTAAAATCATGAGTTTGGGCGAGGGGGTGGTTTTGAAAAGAAAATAAACATCATAAGAATAAGGTTTACATTTGTATCTATCTCCTTTTGTGATACTTCCATTAGTGAAACCTCTTCTTTTGACAATCACCAAAAGATATAATGGGTGGCACTGAGTGGTTTCCAAAGCTTTGGGGACACCCCTGAAAACCATGTTAGATAAGAAACTAATCTCATGGAAAGTGTTCTTATGAGGATTTCCATTCCACAGGTTATCTTATCCAAAAACCATATAACATGAATGCATTATATTTTATGCTCTTCTAAATATCAATGCAGTGCCTAATTCTGTGCATGGTCAGTAGAATGGAGCAATGTTCCATATGCCAGAGGACCCTCCATCATGAAAGAGACCAAGGGAGGCTGTGGATATTATTTCTTTGCAACATCAAAGACCCTTGTTAATAAATTTGTGTGACCTTCATCAGCAAGCCCCAGCTGTGGGACCAGGGAATGTACCACACTCAGTGGGTACTGTATCAACTAGTCTCTATCTGGCATTTGCGGATGAACAAGTCAATTCTTCAATACCATTTGCAACGAGAGGCGATGCAGCTTCTACCCTTCATTTTCTAACAGAGCATATAGCATCACAGTTGCAAAAACAGAAAGAAGAGATTGATCAATTTGTGAGGGCACAGGTGGATCAGTTGAGGCAAACTCTTGAAGAGAAGAGGCAGAGGCATCTATCTATGCTTTCTATGATATAGGAAAGCGTCTTGAGGAAAATAAGGGAAAAATATTCGGAGATGGAGAAGTTCAATCTTAGAAACAGAGAACTAGAGGAGCAGGTCAAACAACTGAAACTAGAAGCTTGCATATGGCAGAGCAAAGCTAAGCATCAGGAAGCCATGGTGAAATCCTTGAGAAAAAATATTTTGGTTTTACTATTTTGGTTCAGATATGGATTGTATTTAGTGCTCTATTTTGATTATATGCATCCTTACTAGCTATATACATGAGAGAAATTTTCATATTTGTGTATAATGGTTTGGATTTATATGGATGTACATGAATATTTATTTTTTAATCAAAATTTGAATATTTTATGTATTTTTGGGTCATATAGTTTTTTCTGGTTGACACCAGTTTCCAGTTTTAGAGGTCCACTGGTCTGGTTCTAATAACAATGAAGCAAACAGGATTCCCCTTCCTTGCTCATGTTAGCGAGGAGCTCTTGGCTGACCCATTTTTGGCTCCTGGGTGTAATGATCTAAGTGAACATACATCTCCCTATGTGGCCTTGATATGTGCACATTATATATCATATATGTGGCATTTTCAACAAAATAATTCAAAACCTCCCTCATCTACATTGGAGGAATTCCAATTCCAATAGTCCAAAATCGCATCTCATAAAAAATAATGTGTAAAAAGGTGAGGATAAAGCTGAATAGGTTCTACAAGAAATGTCAATGCCAGATGGTCTAACCTCCACAAAAATGCCTGCAACTTTTTCATTCCAGCTTAATTTAGTTTCAATAATTACAGAACCTAAATGTCTCATCTCTAATCCACAATGAACCCAGGAAGTCATTCAACAACAGACAGAGATCATGATTGATTTCATTGCGATGTTAATTTTTCAACAAAAACATTCAAAATTGGAACAATAAGCTAATAAGGCTAATTATTCATGTAAATACAACAATGCTTCTCATAACCACAACACAAAGATATCGGTTTTCCTATAGCTAGCAATCTTTCAGTGCCCTGGAAGACCACTTATATTGTGGGTAAACCATAATTCACATTCTTTCTTCTGAAACAGACTCAACTTTTGAAGCAAACAACTGCAGTTAAAGAATATACATGTACTAATATGTCCTATCAAATTAGTACCTGATTAAGATACCCACCTTGTGAACCTGCTAAACCCTATTCCCTTTGACTACTATGAGCCTCTGATGCTAAACGGTGGGATGATTTCCATGTATATTTATTTTTATTATCTCTTGCTGGGAGATGTATAACAATCTTTTTCCTCTTGCTGCTCTCAGACTTTCTAGCAAACATTTCAGTTTGTGTATCCACTTTCTCATGTATTTCACTGTGAGATGACTTGGAACTGCTTTTACTTTAATGCCCTTTGGCATTCTTTTTCCCACTAAGTAAACCACTTTCAACTATGTTGCTTTTAAAACTTGTGTCATCATCCTCCACTGATATCCCATCTTTAACTGAACTTGTTTTTTTTGGAGGAGAATATAATTTATTCCCATATGATTTTTTAGACCACTCCTCTTCATTGTTTTCATATATCAAACTCTTTTGGTCCTGAATTGGTGTTGAATTCTCTTCTACTTTCATTTCAAACTGAAATATATGCAAATTTTTATTCAATGCCCATGTTTTACCATTTGACTGAACTTGTAATCCTTTCTTCTTAACAATTTTTTTATTTACTAATGCATTTTTTGAGGCCTTTTTTCCATATTCCTTTGGTTTCATCATTTGATCCTTTCCACTTTTAAATGTCTTTTCAACTAAACCCTTGGATATGGATTTGGAATATTTTGGCTAAATGGATGGGAATTCTTCGTCATCATCTTATTAAGGGCAAAGGCATATCATTTCTTGTTGTGAAGGGAGTCCAGCAGCAGCCCTGAGTTTAGTCATATGCTCCTACTCTGTTTCATCCCTCCTCCTCCACAGCTCTTGAACAACATCACCAATATCATTAACCCGTTCTCCAAAAGTATGAAACAGATATGTAATTGAATGCAATTAGAAAACCACTTGAATTAATGATCTACATAGCCATGTGACCAAGAAAACCTGGTAATAGTCTCCACGACATGAAACACATCTGTAATACAAATTTCCATCTGCTTGGAATTGATAATACTTTTCTTCATTGCATTGCAATCCAAAACCACCCATAAATAAGGGGAATTAAAGAGTTATGATAGTAGCAATCATGTTACAATCCCAACATAGGCGATTAAGAAAAACTAAACATATGAATAATATAGGCATCCGTGGACAAACAAAAAAGAATAATAGTGTATAACGTAAGAAGCTTGCAAATCAGTATGAAAAAGATGGCTAAGAAATTAGGAACTATCAAATTTTTCCTGATTTATTCTCCCTGCTTGCTAATTTTTTGTTGAGTCGTTCCAAGTTTTCCCAACTTATAATGCAAATTATTGAATCACTGATCTTAAGTCACACCTCACTCCAATTGAATAACTAGATAATGACAACATTCTTACCTTTAAGATTTGATTTTTCCTATGAAATCAGACACACGTTTCCAGGTACACAGATAAAGGAAAATGAATTCCTTTCCTATAACATAAGAAAATATATCCATATAACTGTAACTTGAAAATTTCCACTTTCCTTTCCATCGATTAGGTCAATCATGCCTCAATCACATACATGCATACTAACAAAAAGAGCAGTGAAGCCAAAAATTTACATTTCAAACATCTCCCAAGTCCTGAACAAGCCCTCACGCTGATTCTTGTACCATTTTTTTCATTATAAACATTCACACATGCATTGTCCTGATCCATTTCTAAAAGAATGGTCATTTTCTTTGAAGTTTTTCAACATAAAATAACTCTGTTGCATATTCAGTTACTTTGTCAATTTATATTGAATTCCACAAATGCCATTGTCCAAGCAATGTCCATCTCAAGTAGTATAGGACAACAACATGACTGCATATTGATTGCAACTAAGAAACAAATCCAACTCTACTTACATAACATTGCACAATTTTCATTTTAGAATAGTGCACATCCATTAAAGTGCAATTTCAATAGTAAATATGACTCATCATGAAGACTTGCCATCTCTTACAATGGAAATTGCATGTTCTAGTATCTAGACTAACCTATAATGAGAATTATTGAATCAATGATCTTAAGTCATGCCTCACTCCAATTGAATCACTAGATAATGACAACAGTCTTACCTTTAAGATTTTATTTTTCCTATGAAATCAGACACACGTTTCCAGGTACACAGATAAAGGAAAATGAAGTCCTTCCCTATAACATAAGAAACTATATCCATATAACTGTAACCTGAAAATTTCCACTTTACTTTCCATAAATTAGGTCAATCCTGCCTCAGTCACATACACGCATACTAACAAAAAATAGTAGTGAAGCCCAAAATTTACATTTCAAACATCTCCCAAGTCCTGAACAAGCCCTCACACTGATTCTTGTACCATTTTTTTCATTATAAACATTCACACATGCATTGTCCTGATCAATTTCTAAAAGAATGGTCATTTTCTTTAAAGTTTTTCCACAGAAAATAACTATGTTGCATATTCAGTTACTTTGTCAATTTATATTGAATTCCATGAATGCCATTGTCCAAGAAATGTTTCATCTCAAGTAGTATAGGACAACAACATGATTGCATGTTTATTGAAACTAAGAAACAAATCCAACTCTACTTACATAGCATTGCAAAATTTGAATTTTAGAATAGTGCACATCCATTAAAGTGCAATTTCAATAGTAAATATGACTCATCATGAAGACTTGCCATCTCTTACGATGGAAATTGCATGTTCTAGTATCTAGACTAACTAGACAGCTACCTTTGTTTTTAAAACTCTAGATTTTCTAACTATTTAATAGACGGATAAAAAAGATATAAACTTGTATACAAAGG
Source organism: Pinus albicaulis (assembly GCA_034641835.2). Lineage (NCBI taxonomy): Eukaryota > Viridiplantae > Streptophyta > Pinopsida > Pinales > Pinaceae > Pinus > Pinus albicaulis. Next base: position 1,609,446,960 of record CM076579.1, read on the forward strand.
AATTCAGTTCATACATATTAATGCAAGGATATTATCAATATGAATAATTTTCTTCAAAACAACTAACAAGAAAAATTGGAAACATATTTGCATCCATTTTGCAAACCAATTCTATAGGTCCAAAATTCCAAATAATTTTATTCAACATATATAATTTGTATCGTATATGAGCTCATATGATGTTATCTCAGCTAATATTGTATTTCATCTAAACAGCCATGAGCCAAAGCAGTTAAAGCCAAACTCTTCAAATTTAGATACCTAGTGCAAATTTTATCTTAACAGTCAGGGCTAGAAAAATCTCCCAATCACCCCAATTTATATTGTTTGCATAACATGTTGCATATGAGCAGCCATTCCTCAAATTTTTTCAACCCAATATCTTCAAATTTAGAAATAGATATTACATTTGATCTAAATAGTAGATATTCAAGGATTGAAAAACCTCCATATCACCCCAATTTCCTTTTGTTTTATGAGTACAGGTTTTAAGAAATGAATACCTTTATCACCAATGCAGCTTCCTTGTATTTTTCCCTTCTTGGTAGATCGTCCAACGCTGTGGAGAGATTCTATGTTGTGGTTAGTGAATCCCAATTCATTGTTAAAGACCAACAAAGTAGCAGAGGCACCCACACCAGTGACATCTCAGGTTGTAATCGCGAAAGGGTTTAAAATGTGCATAAATTATTTATAATCGGTATCAATTCACTGGTTGGTGATAGTTATCCCACGGTTCTTAAAAATCACTAAAATGTGTTGGACAATTACCATCTCATTTGGCTTAGCATCAACTTTTGAATTCTGGGCATGGTAGACATGCTGCAAGATGGCATGTTTTCTGTAGGAATAGCTCATGAACAGAGGAGAATCAACAGAATCTTCAACATATTATCGGCCATGCCTTCAACTTCATCTTCCTCCGTGAAATTTTGAACATACAACCCCTTGAGCGCCTCGTTGGTCTGGTCTAGAGAGTTTTTAAGTGATAGATTCCTTCTGTAAAATGAATTCGCAACGATTGGAGGCACCAGGAATCCAATTTCCTGACTTCAACTGAAAATTCCATATGTAAAATGAAATCACCACGATTATGCACTGTGAATCCAATTTCTTGAGTTCAACCAAATCCAATTTCTTGAGTGCAATCAATTGTATCGGATCAGACGTACTACAACATGGACATGCCCTTCCTCCTCCTTCCTTGGAAAAACCCTGCAACGAGGGAAATAGAGGGAGGGAAACGAAAAAATTTGATATTCAAAAAACATAAATCCCATGAATTTTACTAGTTGTACTCAAAAGCTAAGGAGAAGGGGTTTTGAGAGACATCAGTGAATACAAACCCTACATGAATTGTTAACGAAGGAAAATTTATTTCCTATTGACATTTTCATCATGGTGGTGTATAAATTTGTATTAATTAATGGGTTATAATGGGGTTGGAAAATAGGATAGCTCAAAGGATTAAATGATCATGAAGGACACAAAAGCTAAAGAGAAATTTGAATCAGTTTTGAGGAAGTAGAGATAACTAATGAGTGGTGGTTGAACTAGATGTGAGCAAATGAAGAAGGCAATGAGGAGTTCAAAATGAGATTAACGAGGAAGACAGTGGTTAAGTGAGGATGAGAGAGTTGGAGAATTTCAATGGGAAAGGTGAGTTGGCGAGTGGATGGTTGTGAAACAAAGGGTTGATGATAAAATATAGCTCAATAAAGAGTAGTAGTCAAGGCACCTCAATGAAGTCTAATGAACACACTAGAGTGGGGTTACGAGAGATATGTGATTACAAAGTAGCAGGTTGGATGCAATGTAGGATGAGATTGTGGATGAGAAAGAATCAAATGAACTAATTGGAAACCATATCCTAAGGCCAAATTTTACAGCAGAAATAATAAATAATTTTACTGAGAGGAATAATATTCATAACCATGAAAGAGCCAGCAACAAATCACATAAACATAAACACAATGTTTAATCGGGAAAACCTTAAATCCGGGGAAAAATGCAACCAATTAAATTTCATTAAACATTGGCCAAAACCCTGGCCAATCCAGCCAAGTGAGCCTTCACCACTCACCTCCAAGCCTACATTACAATGAAGTCTTCCCAGCCTTTTTATAGGCTCCATTACATGCAATACCATGGGTCGAAAACCATCGGTGCACAAAACCATGTGCCCCAAAACCACTACTATTTACCCTAGTCAAATTTGACTCTATCCCAAGTCAAGTTTACCTAACAATTCCCCCCTTAAACTTGACTTGGGGATTATTGACTAAATCCAGCCAAACCTGCTAGATGAGACAACCCCGCTCACTCTAGCTCTCCCCCCCTCAAATTTTTACCCAGGGTAATTGTAAAATTGACATCCCCCCTATCACCTAGGTCTAACCCAGACTTTACTAGTGATTACCCAGGGGTATGCATGCCATACCAGGTCTTATAGCAGTATGCCCATTTACATGTAATAAAATTAACTCCATTATAATACTATATTTTTTTTTTTTTTCATTGTTACTACCTTTGTACATATGAAAACAATGTCCATATAAAAAGAATCCATCTACCAGATTACATGGGTCACCAGTCTTCTAGGAATTCTCTTCAAATACATGGTTCATCAATTTTAATTAATTCACCTGCAAATATTCTCTCTCATTTGACATTATTCAAAGCATTTGATTGACACATTATCTCAAACACTTTCCTAGCACAATGGATTTCCATGGTTGCATCTCACCAATGAAACCATCATTTCATTGAATCATTCATTAAAAAAAATTTCAACCAATGCCCATAGTTTGGCACTCTTCAAACTATTTCACAGTATGCTTATCCCTGGTACATCCACGGTAAAGACGTGGGTGTCAGTGGTCTCTTTCCAGTCGACCCAGGTGAAGGCAACAGCCTCGATGTCTTTGGGAATGGAGTCCAGAACTTTGAAAAGGATCCACCATAGCGTCCCACACATTGTCGTAACGACCACCTGAAAAAGGCATCAGAGAAATCGTTGGGGTGAAAAAACATACTGTTGTCACTGCAACTGATAAGAGAAAAACAAGCGCCTTCTTCATTTCTACCTTCGTCTCCTCCAGGAGGGCATTGTCGAGCAAAATGATACAAGTGTTGTAGCTGCCTTGGTTCCTGGAGAACCAATTGCCCTTCTGTGACTCCTCGCTGTGTTTGCCTTGGATGACGAGGGTTCCATCCTCTATGATCACCTTAACCTCTTCTTTGCTCAGGCCAGGCATGTTGAACTGCAGCTTATATGACTTCTCGTCTTCCAGGATATCGTACAGGACTCGAAAAATCTCCACCAGGTCCCCATCGGTCCGAGATGGGAAAAAAAAAATCTTCGAACAAATGGTTGACATTGTCCATCATCTGCGTCAGAGTTCGACTCGCGGGGAATGGGTCCCATATGTCTGTTAAGCCTAAAGGAGATAAATCCCCCCTGTCCTCTGAACGCCGAGCTCCGACGGCGTCTTCTCGGAGTTTCTTCAATATCCTTTCTCACAACGACAAAAAATACCTCATGATACCGAAGACAAATCTCCCAAAATTTATTCAACCTTCACATCGATAAGGTTCAGAATTTCAATTTCCTCGACCTTCGGAACGAACACCTACAAAACCCCATTCTTTAAGCTCACTGCCTCCTCTGAATGAATTTCACCGGACTCGATATCAGACACCACGGTTTTCATCGGTTCAAAATACTCTTCTTTATCAATGGTAGATCCACACCAGATCTGTCTTCTTCACATGCAGATCTAAATTTTCAAACATCAGATCCTTGTGCCCAGAATTGCGAATAGATTCTGTAGTCAAATAAACCCTTGACAACAGAGTCGTCCCTCTGAAGCCAAATATGGCTCTGATACCATTTGTTAGGAAATTTACCGCAGAAATAAAATATTTACCGAGAGAAATAATAAACCATAAAAGAGCCAGCAAAAAATCACATAAACATAAACACAATTTTGAATCAGGAAAACCCCAAATCCGGGGAAAAACCCAACCAATTAAATGTCATTAAACATTGGCCAAAACCCTGGCCAATCCGGTCAAGTGAGCCTTCACTGCTCACCTCCAAGCCTACATTACAATGAAGTCTTCCCAGTCTTTTTATAGGCTCCATTACATGCAATACCATGGGTTGAAAACCATGGGTGCAAAAAACCATGTGCCCCAAAACCACTACTATTTACCCTAGTCAACTTTGACTCTATCCCAAGTCAACTTTACCTAACAGGTTGGATGCAATGTAGGATGATATTGTGGATGAGAAAGAATCACATGAACTAATGGGAAACCATATCCTAAGGCCAACAGAGGATGAAAATGTAGTAGTGGGCATGGCATTAGATGATAGCAAAGTTGGCCTTGTACCAACACTGCCCCTTATGCTTCTTAAACACAATTAGGTAACACTACACTAACGTGTTAATAATTGTTCAATTCCACCTCGTAGTTAGCTTACTTATAGATGAACAATAAAAATTAGAGGAAGTAGTCTTAACAATAGTGCAAGTTTTAATATTAAGAGTAGCACACTTGGGGGTTTTAGTTATTTAGAGAAAAAAACAAGAGTTTCATGAATTTTAGTACCTATGATGCTTTGAATTATAACCTAGGAGCATGTAAGAGAAATAATATTAGAGTGATGTACTATTTAAAAAATTTAGTCATGTGTAAATGCTTTGGAAAAAAAACATAATGATCAACATACATTGATAGAAAACAAACCTTAAAAATGTCACTTTTAAAATCTCTTATGAAGTTACCTAATGTCATTCGAGTATATATCACAATTACTTATATAAGTAATGGTGCGATCATATTTTTCATTCTCTTAAAGGAAATCTTTCTAGACATGCACCCCATCAAACACAAATCATCCTAACATATACGTTTGAAGTAATATAAATCATCCTATGACTATCCTCAAATGAGTTCTCACCCATAGCCTTGGTGATGGTGTAAGGCTCGTATCAAAATGGTATGAGCTTCTTATGGGAGTTTGTTGATTTCTCTTTATGCAAGTGCAACCATAACTCATCCCCAACCTAAAACTTATGTGGAACCGAATGGATTGTGTACCTACTTGTACTTGGAGTTGGAAACTTTCTATAAAATATCATGAACTCATTAGTGAATTTGTTAGATACATTCCTCAAAATTGGTTGCATTTCTCACCTCGTTCCAAGTATTGGAGGTATCTTCATGTCTTATTCCATGAATATAGCTACATCAATTTGTGTCAATTGTTGGTGTTAGCCACCTATAAAAATGTGTCATACCAAATGGTGGTTAAATCATTTTTAGCCTTGAAGAAACAATTCATTTCCAAATTGTGAGTTATTGAAGTCTTATGATGACTTTTATCCTTGGTGTTAATATTCACTACTGTTTCATTATTAACCTCCAAGGACCTGCTATTTACTAAGAGAAAGACTGCTTAAAAACTCCATTTTTCAACATTACACTTCTCCATTTCCTTCTCCATTTCATCCATAAACCCTTTCATTTACCTCTCATTCCCTCAAATTCCCCTTTAAAGCCTTGTGAAATCCCTTTATAAGGTTTAAAACCCCATCTTTACCCCTATCAGAACCTCCAAATTCCTCAAAAAACCCTTCAAAAATCCTAAAAACCTTCATTTTTTCTATAAGGCCTTAAAGCCCCTTTTGGCCTTAAGCCCCAGCCCCTTTTCCTTATGTGACCCAGAGCTACGACTGAGCGCTAAGCCTCATCACTCCATTGCAATCGGCAATCGTAAATTCCCTTTATCCTTTCCTTTTTTGTCCTTCGATGCTAATCCCCCGACTTAATCTCAGCTATCAAATCCACAAGAACCGACGGCTAAGATCTCATCGCGCTCCACCTATAACCCTCCGTCATCACACCCAATCCTGACCGTTGATCTTTCATATTGATCCTACGACCAGCGCTTAATCGCACATTGCAAACTCAAAAACCCTGGTGCTTTGGCATCTTTTATTATCTTCGATGTGATGTAATCCCAGCCGTTCATTTCACCAGATCTGACGGTTCGCGCTTCGTCGCATCGAAATAGACCTTTTCCTCTGTTTATTTTAGTATTTCATCCATTATGGTTTTAAATAGATCTGGACCATTTATCTCTGTATATCAACGGCCATCGGGCCCCCATCCTTCCGCCCACTTCACCTACCTTCCCTTTTCCCCTTTCAATATATTCGCTCCTTCTTTAAATCCTAACCGTCCATCAAAAAGATCTGACGATCAGGACTTAACTCGATAAGACCACCTATCCGCTATGGGAAAAAGCAAGAAATATGTCATCGTGGACCCTACCTACTTTTCCGCTCATGCACCTTTCATATCGCATTCTTTCCGCATCATTGGATCTAGAGCCTCCGATCCAACAGTTGACGATGCGTATCGCAAAATTTTTGCGCTTAAAGTTTGGCGCTAAATTTTTTTGTGAAATAGGTGGTATTGAAAAGCCATGTGTTGACAGATGTATCGTGTTGTGTTCCAAATTCTTATACCGCCTACCCCCCCAAAACGTTGCGCGAAAACCATTAATGGTTTTCCCAAAACCACTTCTTCTCAATTCGTGCCCGAAATCAAATTTAAACCTCTGTTTCATTTTTCGCCATAGTTTTTCTCCTTACACTGCTGCATACATTCATCCTCACAGCTCAAGACTACCTCCATACACCCTTCAACGCATTTTTACCACAATTCACAGGGTTTTTATAATTAGTTTTTATGTTTTGCAGGGTTTGATCGTATGGCTCTGTGTATTTCCACAGTCACAGATAGGTGACCAGTCCAGTCCAAAATGACGATTATGTGGCTTAAATCAAAAAAGAAAGGAACCAACAGGGTTTCCAAATTCATGTTATCAGTGGATCACGACCCCTGATCTTAGATAAAACCCTCTAACTGACAGGAAGCCACCTGTGCCAGTGAAACAAAGTAGTAAAGTGTATTAGCAATGAAGGATCAACGATAAAGGGATTAATGCCTAAACCTAAAGATCAAGGTTTTTAATCCACAGGTTAAAGAGATCAAGGCAATTTTAAAGAATGAAAACCCGAAGACGAAGATCAAAGCTAATTAAGCCTACACAGAAAAAAAGAAAATTAAAAGTGTTTAAAGGTAAACAGAGAAAAATATCAGTAAAAGAGGTCTCCACTGCCACATCAGAGGCCATTTATCTTCTTCAACTACCAAAAGTGCCAGCTGCAGCCTCAGTAAATCAAATGAAGGCATAATTAAAACTCAGTCGGAAACATTAAGGCCAAAGACAGTTGAACAGTTATTACAAACAAAAGAGCATATTTTAAATGGTTAGTAAAGTTATTTTAAAATATAAAAAGAGCCTTAAAGTCAATATTTTTTCCCACTAAGCCTAAAAAGAAGAAATGGAATAAATGAAATAGAGTTGTAATTCAATGCATTCTTGCCTTATGCCTTGCATGGTTTTCAAGGCTAGGAGTTGCATTTAGTATAGAATTAATTACACTTCAACCCTAGTAACTCTTCCACCTCCTCATTTTGTTATAAAATCTCCTTGAGGAGCACATTGTAAATGGTTGGTTATTGGAATCTTGATGTAATAGTTGTTGTATCGAATCATTGTTGAATGTAAATAAGTTCTAAAGCTCTGAAGCTCTGTTAAGTTATTGAAGAAGATAGGTTGAGAAGAGAAATTTGAAGTTGTGATGAAACATTGGACATGTAGTTTGTAACTGGATTGAAAATCAATATACAAGCTGATTCTTGGGATCCTGGTCTATATCATTGGTGAAGTACCTCTTACTGTTATTTTTTTCCTTTCATGTATGCCATTTTGTTCACTTTTCTTTGATAAGGAGCAGAAAGCATAGAGCTAGGATTTACTGTTAAAAGTACCCTACTCTGACTGATAAGCTTTCTCTATATGTTTTCTGCTAATTGTGATATTTGGGAATGACTTAAATTAGGTGTAAACATTATCAAGGAATGTTGATTAGTCCATGTCTTGATGTGCAAAACTTGAAAGGAAGTTCTTGAATGATATTTTCATTACATGCTGAGTTAAACTTTAAAAGTTTATGGTTTTCCATGTCTTCTAGTTCTTTCTCCAAAGGCTGTTTGAAAGTTTCCCTAAGAGTATGCTAAAGCAGACCATGATTGTAATACATTTGACCTGATCTCAAGCTTCACTTTTTTTTCTTATCTGTTTTCATCCCTTCTGAAAGTAGTCTAGTGAGATTATTGGATTGTTGTTTGATAAGTTAGCTTTAATACAAGCTTGTCCAAAGAAGTCTATGGTTAGCCCTGTCCTTTGGCTGGTTTCAAACAATTGCTTAAAAATGCTTTTCTTGTATGGAAAGTTGATAAATCCTTGTTGAAATTATTGGCTTTTTCCACTTTCTAAACAATTTTAATGTTCCACTCCATCATTTAATCTAAAGGATATTTTGATATAGATGACTTGCCCCTTGGACCACTCTTGAAATTGTTGTACAATTAAACCCTTTTGTGACTCCATTGCCTAATGATTTAAAGCTGCTTCATGCTAATCCTATCTACTGAACACTTCTCAATACACTTGCATATTCACCTTTTGAACTCTTTCATTTTGTGATATTACATCCAATTAAAAATCATACCTGACCAACCAAACAAAAAAAAAACCCTTGTTCTTAATAACTAGCCTAATACATACTAAAACCTTAAAAGATAAATCAATATTTGCACTTATAGAGAGATCCCTCTCTGGATTTAGGAGGGCTAGATCCTAGAATCCCAAAGTGGTTTTTGATGTAGGCTCTGCAGCGTTTATTCTTGCCACTCTACTAAATTATAGAGACCTAACATTTCTAGCGACCATACTGGGGACATTCTAAGTAAAATCCTTAAAAAAAAACACTCAGTATTCAGTGCAATATAAGTAGTTCTCTTCAAGCACTACCAAAGAAAATGGTGATCATGATAGGACTTATTTGAATCAGTGACAAACTAAGTAACCCTTAGGATTCTCATAGAGCCTTATCAAACCTTGAAGGAATCAGCTAGCAAAGACATAAGAGTAAACTCTGTTTGTCTCATCACCATAGCTGAGTGTTGAAACAAATTTAGGACACTATCATAACCCATAGGACTGAAAAAACTCAGAAAACCCAAAAAATATTTTAGATTGGTTTTCAAACCTATTAATGGTGGTGTACCATAAAACATTTTACCTCCAAAAGAGCTAAAAATTTCCACTTGGTGACCTCACTGGCCTCCAGTAGGCCTAGTATCCCTCCAGTCTTTGTAGATCCCTTTGGGAATGCATTGAGAAAACCAAATCATATTGTTGGTGGAAAAAAAAGTTTAAATCATCCACCTGGCGACTCCACAACTCTCAAAATACCAAATGACTCCACTGGTAGAAGACCTTGAACTGATTGAACAGATATAGTGACCTCTTATCCAATTTGCAAAATGATTCCAAGAATACAACAAAGATATGACCCAATGAGTAGAGAACATATCCCTGGGTTTCCACATAAGATGCCCCAGGTATTATGGGATGATAACCTTCCTGTTTTTTAGGGTGAAAAGTTTGATAACTCACTATTACATCCTATCAAATTTCACATACATGTATGGAGGTTAAAGTTTGAATGGCATGGATATTTCCTAATGAAAATGTTCATGTTAACATTAGAAGGAAAAGCCAGGGATTGGTATGAATGGTTGAAATCTGGTAGTTTGTTTTCTTTAAAGGACCTTGAACATGTGTTTTATGATAACTATAAAGGAAAAACTACATCATTATCATGGGGTGAAATACATTATGATCCATCACAAAACATCACCCAACACATTATAGACAATGATGAGGATTTGGAAGAAATACATCCTGAACATCTTTTAACAACCATTCATGAGTTTAATATCTTATTGAAAAATTATAAGAATATAGATGAATCAGTTGAGGAAGAAATCAACCAAGAAATAAAGGACATTCCTCAAGATATTTTTGAAAACCCAAATAATGATTCATCATCCCTTATAGCTGAGGATCAAGAAGACATCCAGCCTCAAAATTAGTCTTCACAAGAGAAAGAGGGCAGTTGTGTTTCTGTTTATGCTGAAAGATAAATCTCTCCTTTGACAGAAGAAGAAATTTATCAAATACTAAACAAACAGCCAACCTCTGAGCTTTCATTTGAACAAGATAATCATCAACATAGTGCCTATCCCACAAAAAAACCAAATGGCACTCAAGACAGAGAGGATAGTAGGGAAATTAAGGGTAAAATTGAAAATAGTCCTCTTTGGAGTATGAATTTTGATGGGTCATGTAGTAAAACTAGTACAGGTGCAGGAATATGGCTTTATAATACAGAAAAAATTATTCTAAAGCCTATTCATATAAATTGAATTTTCAATGCTCAAATAACATCGTAGAGTATGAAGCACTTCTTTTAGGGCTGCACTTATTGAAGAAACTAGGAGCCCAGAGGATAACAGTTCATGGAAATGCAGAATTGGTAATTAGGCAAGTGAACGAAGAATGCATGGTTAAACATCCTAGACTTAGAGCCTATAAGGATGATGCCATGGACTTGTTAAAATATTTTAAATAATTCCAACTTAACCTTGTTCCTAAAGACCAAAACAATTTTGCCAGTGCATTAGCCCTTGTTGCTAGTACATGCCTGAGACCTTGGGAAAGTAAACAATATACAATTCAAGAAAAATTCAGACCAACTATCCCAAATAATAAAAGGTACTATTAAGTCTTTGGAGAAGAAAAACAAATACAAGGCTGTCCTACTGAGGATATATTATATTTTCAAGAGAAATCCTTTCCCATTGCTGATATCAATTTGTCATCCAAAGAACCTGAATTCACACTAGAAGCAAGCATAGATTTAGAGAAAGAATAAATTTCACTGCCTGTTGATTTGCAAGTTAAGGATGATGATGCTTCCAAGGAACATGCTGAAGGTGCAATCCTCAAAGCTGATATCTTAGAGGTAGACAATCTACCAATCGTGGAGGGCCAAAAAGAAGAGAATTGTCATATTTTCTTTGTTGATCCTATGTAAGAGTGTGTGGAGGCCCCAATTGGCTAAAATTCTCAAGCATGGATCATTTGCAGGAGCCAAAGACATAAAACATTGTCATTCCCTGTGACAACCTTGATTTTAAATATTAATATTCGATATGTACTGTGGTTACCTCTGACTAGTAGCCAGTTTCTTTATTCCTTTTTGTCACTACTCAACTGGCTACATTGGCATTATTGTACCATATAAAGAAGTAGAGATTTTCAAGTTAGATTAGGTCAGATAGGAATGTCAATAAAGCTCAGCCTTTGAGCATTTAGTTAGTTGTTGATTTTTTCTTTGAAAAAAAAAGGAAAATACAAAAGCAATAAAAATAGAAAAGAGGGCAGAATGAAAATAAGAAAGGTACAGCCCCATACCAAAAAAGAGAGACAAAGTCTGAAAGTGTGTAAGCTCAAATTCCACTCCTAAAAAAACACTTCTAGTTAGTCATATAGCGTAATCATGACTAATTAGCTTTTCAATTTACTGCTGATAGGTTAGTGAATTAGATCAACCAAACAACACAATCTTGGCTTATCAGTAAGGTAGATTAGGATAGAGGAAACAAAGGTTCAAACCAATTCAATATCTGAACCTATGAATCTCAAAAGAAAAATGGCTCTAATTAGATTAAATCTTGAGCCAAAAATAGAAAACAAACTGGTTCCAATATGCTAAAAAATTGAACCAAATGAGAGGGAAAACACAACTCAAACAAATTCAAAACAGAGCTGAAGAAATAATGAAGGATGTTTTAGTTTTCAGTTCTTAAGCCTTCACAAATTTTGTTTTACTTTTATACAAATAAAATATATGTGCAGCTTGTTTTTATGCCATAGAACACAGTAAGTTAGACTGCTTAATCTTGGCTTGGTTGCTTTTTAAATTTCTGTCTTAGAATTTAGAGAATAAAAATCTGTTAGACAGTCTAATCCTGACAGATAGTAGTTAGGTAGAGAAACTTATGAGTTCAACTTCTTAAATTGAACTCATGGAGGAATAAGAGTAGACTTAGACTAGTTTTATGTTTTCAATAAAAGAATAAAATGATTGATGAAAAGGTTTGCAAGTCCAAGTGCACCTTCTGAAGAAAAAAATGTTAAGAAGTAGGTTGTGTACGTAGTTGTTTGGGAAATAGTTTTCTACTGATATATCAAGTTCTAACCATATTTGTTTGCAGTTGATTACAATTAAAGGTTTATCAAAATGCAAGGCATTGATCAGCTTCCAGAGAAAATTTTCTAAAGTTCTTGACACCTTCAAGAAGATGCCATCCCCATGTGGAGTCACTGTTAGCCACCTATAAACATTTTTCATACCAAATGGTGGCTAAATATTTTTTAGCCTTCAAGAAAAAATTCATTTCCAAATTGTGAGTTCTTGAAGTCTTATGATGACCTTTATCCTTGGTGTTAATCTTCACTATTGTTTCATTATTAACCTTCAAGGACCTACTGTTTACTAAGAGAAAGACTGCTTAAAAACTCCATTTTTCATCATTACACTTCTCCATTTCCTTCTTCATTTCATCCATAAACCCTTTCACTCATCTCTCATTCCATAAAATTCCCCTTTAAAGCCTTGTGAAATCCCTTTATAAGGTTTAAAACCCTATCTTTACCCCTATCAGAACCTCCAAATTCCTCAAAAAACCCTTCAAAAATCCTAAAAACCTTCATTTTTTCTATAAGGCCTTAAAGCCCCTTTTGGCCTTAAGCCCCAACCCCTTTTCCTTATGTGACCCAGAGCCGCTACCGAGCGCTAAGCCTCATCGCTCCATCACAATCAGCAATCGCAAATTCCCTTTATCCTTTCCCTTTTCCTCCTTCGATTCCGATCCCTCGATTTAATCTTAGTCGTCGAATCCACAAGAACTGACGACTAAGATCTCATCGTGCTCCGCCCATAACCCTCCGTCATCACACCCGTCGATTTAATCCTGACCGTTGATCTCTCATATCGATCCTACGACCAGTGCTTAATCACACATCACAAACTCAAACACCCCAGTGCTTTGGCCTCTTTTATTATCTCCGATGCGATGTAATCCCAGCCGTTCATTCCGCCAGATCCGACGGTTCGCGCTTCATCGCATCGCAAAAAACCTTTTCCTTTGTTTATTTTACCATTTCTGCCATTATGGTTTTAAATAGATCTGGACCGTTGATCTTTTCAGATCAATGGCCATCGAGACCCCATCCTTCTGCCCACTTCACCTACCTTCCCTTTTCCCCTTTCAATATATCCGCTCCTTCTTTAAATCCTAACCATCCATCAAAAAGATCGGACGATTGAGACTTCACCTGATAAGCCAACACCTATCAGATACACGAAAAAGCAACCATATGTCATCGTGGACCCTACCTACCTTTCTGCTCGCGCACCTTTCATATCGCATTCTTTCTGCATCGTTGGATCTAGAGCCTCTGATCCAACGGTTGGCAATGCGTATCGCAAAATTTTTGCCCCTAAAGTTTAACGCTAATTTTTTTTGTGAAATAGGTGGTATTAAAAAGCCACGTGTCGATCGATGTATCATATCGCGTTCCAAACGCTTATACCGCCTACCCCCCAAACACTGCGCGAAAACCATTAATGGTTTTCCCAAAACCACTTCTTCTCACTTCGCGCCCAAAATCAAATTTAAACCTCTATTTCGTTTTCCGCCATGGTTTTTCTCCTTACACTGCTACATCCATTCATCCTCACAGCTCCATACCGCCTCCATACACCCTGCAACGCATTTTTACCACAATTCACAGGGTTTTTATAATTAGTTTTTGTGTTTTGCAAGGTTTGATGGTATGGATCTATGTATTTCCAGAGTCATAGATAGGTGACCAGTCCAGTCCAGAATGACGATTATGTGGCTTAAATCAACAAATAAAGGAACCAACAGGGTTTCCAAATTCATGTTATCAGTGGATCCCGACCCCTTATCTTAGATAAAACCCTCCAACTGATAGGAAGCCAACTGTGCCAGTGAAACAAAGTAGTAAAGTGTATCAGCAATGAAGGATCAACGATAAAGGGATTAATGCCTAAACCTGAAGATCAAGGTTTTTAATCCAAAGGTTAAAGAGATCAAGATAGTGTTAAATAATGAAAACCCGAAGATTAAGATCAAATCTAATTATGCTTAAACACAGACCAAAAGAAAATTAAAAATGTTTAAAGGTAAACAGAGAAAAATATGAGTAAAAGAGGTCTCCACTGCCACATCAGAGGCCATTTATCTTCTTCAACTACCAAAAGTGCCACTTGCAGCCTCAATAAATCAAATGAAGGCATAGTTAAAACTCAGTCGGAAACATTAAGGCCAAAGACAGCTGAATAGTTATTACAAACAAAAGAACATATTTTAAACTATTAGTAAAGTTATTTTAAAATATAAAAAGAGCCTTAAAGTCAATATTTTTTCCCACTAAGCCTAAAAAGAAGAAATGGAATAAATGAAACAGAGTTGTAATTCAATGCATTCTTGCCTTATGCCTTGCATGGTTTTCAAGGCTAGGAGTTGCATTTAGTATAGAATTAATTACACTTCAACCCTAGGAACTCTTCCACCTCCTCATTTTTTTATAAAATTTCCTTGAGGAGCACATTGTAAAGGGTTTGTTATTGGACTCTTGATGTAATAGTTGCTGTATCAAATAATTGTTGAATGTAAATAAGTTCTAAAGCTCTGAAGCTCTATTAAGTTATTGAAGAAGATAGGTTGAGAAGATAAATTTGAAGCTTTGATGGAACATTGGACATGTAGTTTGTAACTGGATTGACAATCAATATACAAGTTGATTCTTGGGATCCTGGTCTATATCATTGGTGAAGTACCTCTTACTCTTATTGTTTTCCTTTCATGTATGCCATTTTGTTCACTTTTCTCTGATAAAGAGCAACAAGCATAGAGCTAGGATTTACTGTTAAAAGTACCCTACTCTCACTGATAAGCTTTATCTATATGTTTTCTGCTAATTGTGATATTTGGGAATGACTTAAATTAGGTGTAAACATTATCAAGGAATGTTGGTTAGTCCATGTTTTGATGTGCAAAACTTGAAAGGAATTTCTTGAATGATATTTTCATTACATGCTAAGTAGAGTCAAACTATAAAAGTTTAGGGTTTTCCCTGTCTTCTAGTTCTTTCTCCAAAGGTTGTTTGAAAGTTTCCCTAAGAGTATGCTAAAGCAGACAATGATTGTAATACATCTGACCTGATCTCAAGCTGCACTTTGTTTTCTTATCCATTTTCATCCCTTCTGAAAGTAGTCTAGTGAGATTATTGGATTGTTGTCTGATAAGTTAGCTTTAATACAAGCTTTCCTTTGTCTGTATAAGTCTATGGTTAGGTCTTCATTCTTGCTTGTTTCAAAACACCGTTATTCGATGTTTTTCGTAGGAAAGTTGATAAATCCTTGTTGAAATTATTGGCTTTTTCCACTTTCTCAACACTTTTAATGTTCCACTCCATCATTTAATCTAAAGGATCTTTTGATATAGATGACTTTCCCCTTGGACCACTCTTGAAATTGTTGTACAATTAAACCCTTTTTTTGACTCCATTTCCCAATGATTTAAAGCTGCTTCATGCTAATCCTATCTGCTGAACACTTCTCAATACACTTGCATATTCACCTTTTGAACTCTTTAATTTTGTGATATTCCATCCAATTAAAAATCATACCTGACCAACCAAACAAACAAAAAACCCTTGTTCTTAATAACTAGCCTAATATCATACTAAAACCTTAAAAGATAAATCAATCTTTGCACTTATAGAGAGATCCCTCTCTGGATTCAGGAGGGCTAGATCCTAGAATCCCAAATTGGTTTTTGATGTAGGCTCTACAGCGTTTAGTCTTGCCACTCTACTAAATTATAGAGACCTAACAGTTGGGACACTAAACACACCTATAAAGGCTTGTGGGTAATAGAAATATGAAAAGAAATGTATAATTTCTGTTGAAAATAAGGAAGGCTTTCAACATGTGTATGTGGATCCTCACAATTGTATACTCTAAGGACATCTACAATGATCATATTGAGTACTTTTTATTTATCAATCTAGGGATGGAAGGCAATGGATTTGGTAAAGCTTGATGTCCATCATGGACCAAAGGTTAAACCAGAAAATACTGAGGAACCTACTATCCCTATCAAGAAATATGGTCTTTGGAAACCCAAAATGAACCAAAATATGCTCCAAGAAGAGATTACGAGTTGATTTTGTTTTGAAAATCTTCTTTTAGGGTGAAAAAATTATCGTCCAAAGGAAGAGATCAACAACAACAAAAAACACATTTTTTACCATCCTTGGTTGAGGGAAAACATTATCTAGATTAGGAAAATACCTACTGTTGAAAAATGCAGCAAGAAAATCTCAATTTGACTTTACCTTGGTCAAATTGAGAAAAATCAGATTTCCACATCAATGGACAACTTGGAGGCAGTTAACTAAGGTGACATGGATCTTGTCACTGATTTAGCTTAGTAAATTTGAGTTAGAGTTGGAATTCAGTTAAGCATGTGTGATTGCTAATTTGTAGCAATCAAGGTCAATTATTTCAAGTTGTTTTTAGCTAAACTAGTTTAAACTATTAGAGGAACTAGTGGAAGGCCGGTTGTGTAGTGGGACTTTATTCTAACTCCGTGATCATCCAAATAACTGATAAATCATCCAGATAGAGGTTCCTGTAGGTCACAGAACATATGAATGGGACAGTCCAAATTTTCCAGTGTGACTCTTTTATATATATCCGATGCTCTATTTTTCCCCTCTGTATCAGACTACAGATTATATTTCTCCACCCTTTTTTGAACAGTTTGTCAGATATTTGATTTTTTTATGTAAATATAAAGGTCACCAAGGTTAGTTGTTGATTTTTATTTACTGCCATATTGGACTTATTATGAACCGATCGGTATATATATTAGTTCTCATTCCAGGTTGCGCGACCAGAATAGTTTTGATGTTTGGTCTTAAAGTGGTTTTTGTCACTGACAGATTACTTTGGAGGTTGTACTACTCATGGCTTTGGCCACTGATAAATGGTATGTTTGGTTGCACTAAACTAGCAATGGACCTAAAACGTCTAGATTCACTATTTATAACCCCGATTAACGTAAACAAGATGGAATTTTGATGCGAACGATTAGCTTACTTGTGATATAAGTGATCGCAAAAGAAGAAACCTCGGCCACTGACAAAGAGACCTTGATCCTCGCTTTGTGTTTGTCCAGGGCCATGTTCATCAAAATTATCCTCACCCCACCAAGAAAGAACATAAACCCTAATGAGATCCCTTCGATAATATATTGCTCGTTCACTCTTTTGGAGAGGAAGACCACTGGTTTTCTGTTTTTGTGACAGGATCATGCATGCTTCCAAAGCCTGGTGGCTCGATGATGAAATCGTAGATGACGCTGGAGACCACCAAGAAATAGGTGGCCAAGACGAGGGAGAAGACAGTCATGGCTGAGTGCAGTGAAAAGGAGGGCACCTTCAGGTGCATGCAGGGTAGTCTGAGAGCATTGTAACTGTTGGGGTCCTTTTTTTTGATAGATTGGCTAACCAAAAGACAAGGCAACATCAAAACCAATCTTTAGAGTTACAGGATCTAGTCCTCCTATTCTCAGAGAGGGATCTCTCAAATGTTTTGCAAAGATATATCTTGTTTGCTTTTAAGTATTGATTTTAGACTAGTTATTAAGTGCAAGTGTTTGTTGATTTAATTTTTTGTTTGGTTGGATTGGCACAACAGAAGATGAAAGGTCTAGGTAGTATAGATAGAAAGAAGAAGTGCCAGTTTCATTGGGCAATGGAGTCAAAATGAAGTTGGTAACAGGCTCATAAGTGGATATGGGATATCAAAGGGAAAATCTAACTTGGCCACAGGATCCTTTGGTTTTTGTGAATGATATGGACATTAATGATTTGAAACGAGAGTTTGAATTCTCAACAAAGGGAACTTAAAAACATAACTTGAACATAAAGAGGTATTTGATAGACAGGGCTAACCATGAATTCTACAAACCACACTTTAAGCAAATAATGACTTCAAGACAACTTTCAAAATGAAATCTAAGATTCGGGGAACACCCTATTTCCTCAAAGACTTTATTTCAAAGGAATTAGAAAACATGAAAGATTCACTGATAATTGCAGTCATAGAAGAGGGAACACCTAACACATCTATGATCACAAGTATAAAGACCTTTAAAACAATTGTTCAAGTAGGGACAAAGGGTATGATCAAAACAAACCTCCTTTGCTAACTATAAACAATGGTACTTCAAAGGGAGACTTCAAAGACAGTTTTCAAGTGGCAGCAGACAAGCAGGGAAAACCATAAATCATGCTGGAACCAACTATTTGAACTATTAGAGAAATAAACAAGCATGAAGACTAAAGAGAAAGATTAACAACTCTAAAATACCTCAGCAGAAGAAAACATAAAACAGTGAAGGATAAACAGGTCTAAGGTGCTTCCAGGAGTCATTTCTTAGCCTAAAATTTTCATCCTACTGTAGTAAGAATTTATGAAACATAATGAAAATAGGAAAAACAGCAGACAGATAAGAATAAATCACCAACAACCAAGCTCAGGGATCCAATGATAGAGCCTTCTCAAGAACAAGCATGTCACAACGTCATCAAGCTTCCAAGACTTCAATTTCTTCTTCAACTTCAAACAGACTATGTATTATTTCAAAGAGTTTCAGTATTACAACTAGTGACCAACCGACCCTTTACAATGTGCACCTCAAGGAGATTTTATAAGAAAATGAGGAGGTGGAAGAATTCCTAGGGTTTAAATGTAATTAATTCTATACTAAATGCAACTCCTAGCCTTGAAAACTATGCAAGGCATAAGGCAGGAATGCATTGAATTACAACTCTATTTCTTTTACTCTGTTTCTACTTTTTAGGCTTAGTGGGTAAAAAGATTGACTTTAAGGCACTTTCTTATCTTTACAATAACTTTACTGCCAGTTTAAAAAATGTTCTTTTGTTTGAAATAATTGTTCAGTTGTTTTTGGGTAAATATCTTCTAACTGGGCCATAACTATGCCTTCATTTTATTTATTGAGGCTACAGGTGACACTTTTGGTAGCTGGGGATTCAATTAGCCCCTTTGATGTGGCTCTAAGGTGTCCTTCGACTGATATTTCTCTGTTTCATAAACACAGTTATTTATCTTTAGATCTGTGTTTAGGCTTGATTAAGCCATGATCTTCATCTTTGACACTGATACTCTTTTAATAATTAATTCTGACTGTGTTTGTTGTTGCAGGTGCATAGAGGGTTTATTGGAGTTTTTTCCCAAAAAATTGATGGTCATGAATCATCAATCCTTCTGTTAGTCATCAATATTTTTCACATGTTGATGATGACTAGTTTTTAAAGCCAAGTTTTCTAGAAGCTGATCTCCAATTTTTCAAATTTGTTAGCTAGAAAACACCCCTAAACATTTTTTTCCTCCTACCTTTTCAATCATCATATGATGAGGAAAAACCTAGTTGTCAAGCCCTATCTAGTCTCATTCATACAAGCTTGTCCATCAACTATCATAAGCTAAAGTCATATGCTGTCATTCACCCTCATCCCCAGGTCATTCATTAACTAATTGCTGATAATAATGTCAGCCACCCTACCTTTGGTCATATGTCATCTTAAGATCTGGTCATACCAAAGAGAATACTCCAAATATGTCAAAGATATCCCCTAATTTTGGTAGTGACGCTTTAGGAAATCATCCCTTGGCAACTATCCTAAGCCAAAAGAACCTCTGTCTAATACCAACCAGTCATAGATGGCCTTCCTATTCTGAAAACAAAGTTTGATACACCCTTAGGTCACACCACTAACAAGTCTTGGTGTCTCAACAATGCATGTTTCAAAAGCCAAACTGATATTGTGTTGATCTATAGTCTTTCAGTGTCTTTTTCAAAGCAGAAATGTACCAGTATTCCAAAAAACATTGTCAAGCTAAACATGAGAAGACAGATGCTTCTCAAGCTCATTAAGCCTGGGATAAGAGTACTGGACAGAGAGTTAATTCAATGAAATTATGCAAACACAGTAAAAAAGGTTAGTGACTAATGACTAGAAAGTAGTACTCTACAGATACAAGTCAGGTTGCTCTTGGTTTCAAAAGATTCACAAGGGTATTCTATCAATAGGATACACATCTCAGAGCATGCCCCTCATAGCATATTGTCAATTGTTCACTTTTATTACTTACTATGATATACCAAGCAAAGATAGGCATTACAAGGAAAGATGACACATTTTGAGAAAGGGATGAAATTTCACTTGTTGTTAACCTCCTCCAAGCATGAGCAGATGGTTGGATGATTGTGTTAACCTCCTCCAAAAATGAGCAGATTTGTTGTAAACCTCCTTCATTTAAAAGCAGATGGTTTGGAAATATGATAAAGGCCTCCTTAATTTAACAAGCAGATGATCAGGAACAGAGGTATGGCCTCATTCAAAGAGCACAAGGCTAACAATGCTACAAATGGCCTAAAAACTTGTTTACACCTTTTTCTCCAATGGATGAAACCACTGATACAACAGTGGTGTTCAAGGGGTGCTTACATGGGTTCATTGTTTGAAGGACAGAGTTGAAATCAATAGAAAGCAAGTGAAGTCTTACGAATAGAAAAATGGTGTTAAAAATAGATGGAAATCAGTGGTACTATGATGATTCAAGGAAGCTTTGTTTTTCATGTCCATAAAGGTCTTCTTCAAAACCTCATCAAATTGACAAGAAGATAGACTAGCCTTGCTTCTGAGAAATACCTTTGCAAATAAATAACACAAAGATAGTATGTATGAACAAAGCTATGACAAAATGTCTCAAATTCAAGACAACATTCAAAGGAACAAGGCATACTATAATCATAAACTAGACCTTTTTATGAACATGTGAAAGAACTCTGCTGTTGCATATAATTGCATTAAAGGTCTTTAAAGGATTTTCTCTTTGATAGACAGATATAGGTAAAATCTGGGTGAGTGAAAATGAGGTTCTTCATCCATAGTCAAAGGAAAATGTCAAAGGATGCATCTAAAATCCTTGATATGGCTTTGAGCAGGGTTTCCTTTAAAGGACAGATATGAACAAACAGTGATAGGGTTATTGCCTTGATGAAGAAACAGTGAAAGGGATTTTGGCTTTTAAGAAGTTTCTTTGCTTCAAAAAAGGGTTCATGTCTTTGGTGTCTTCAAAAATAGGCTGACCACGACATTTTTGTTATATAACTTGATCAAATATGGGTCTTTGAAATATTTTAAAGGTGTTCAAATTACAAAAACAGTGATTCATGTTTTGACAAAACAAAAATTCCTTTTCAAAACATATAAACCCTCCAAAGCATGATATGAGGACATTTGAATTTTATTTCAAATAAAAGGAAAAGAGATCATTTCAAAGGCCTCATTTGTAATATCAAGAGCCAAAGAAAATTCCCATTGACTACTCGCTGGAGAAACCAAGTCATTTCGGCATTTCTTCAAGTTTTTTCGAGCTCAGACCTGCACGGCGCACCTGTAGAAGTGTGCGGCGTGTCTGTGAGCGCATATACACAAAGTTTTAATGGTTGCATGGTGCGCCTGTAGCGGCGCCTATGCGCCCGTTCACTCACCGCCTGAAACTAACCCTATATACTCTATTGCGTGGCACTTTCGGTGGCAAACGACCCGGTCCTCCTTTGTTTCCAAAAAAAACACTCTTAAAAGGCTGCTCCGAAGATCAAAAATACCCATAAGCGTTGTTCAAGGTATTTGCCTTACTTCTTGCTAGTTTTTGAAGTTTAAAGGTGGTGTATTGTTTCTATGTTTTCAAGAGAAAAAGAGTGATAAAGAGGGTGGGGTTTTTTGGTCGAAAATCAAAGGATTTTTGTTGACTGTGGGTGTCAAACATTCATACAGTGATAGGCAAAAGTGTTTGATCAGTTTTAGAGAGCCCTAATTGCCTTTAAAAACAGTGATAGCCCACAGTTGCTACAAGGAGCAGACTTTATTAAAAACTCAGAGGATAAAATAGTGAATGAAAAATGAGGATTGTTAGACCAATTTGAAAACTCTTCTGGTGTTATTAAAAATCTAAAACTATACACAGTTGTTGGACAAATAAAAAAGTGATTGTAGAGGTGCCAATTTTTTTTTTATCATCTAGACAGTGGTAAAAGGGTGAAGGCTTGGTCATTCTAAAGGGTCCTCTCTATATTGTGAAATAGTAAACTTGGGGCAGCCCTAGAATTCAAAAAAGGGTAGAGTCTATGTTGAAAGGTTTTTCAAGTCAGCTGAGGGTGTCTTGTTTACTTTGTAAAGAACAGTGAATAGAAAAAGAACATTGTTTGGGGGAAAGGTGTTTTTTGTCAAAACAAAGGAGATCCTTGTTCAACGAGGAAACACAAACACATATTTTTCAAAATCTTTGCCCAAACACAATGATAAATTGATTTTGTTTTTCATTTGACAAATACTTGTTTGATTGGCATCAAAGAGGCACAGTGACTTATAAGGAGGACAAGGTGTGTTGTTGGGGGCTATTTCAAAAACCATTTGAGATAGTTTGTCTTAGTCAACTAACAAAGAGTATCCAAAACAAAAATTCCTCCCAGGCAAGACAGCAGAAGTGGCCCTCACAAGAGGTTTGAACCTGTTTCAATTGAAGAGGTAAATGCTCATCCATCATTCCTGTTTAACTTTCATGAAGTTGGATGTCTAGAGTTTTGTCAAAGGGTCCAAGAGGTGAAAAGTTATCTCCCCTTGACACATCTATGTGCTTTGAGATTGCAAGGGAAACACTTTCGGCTGGCAGGCTTGGATTTCAAGTTTTCTCCTAGATCCATTTCCAAAGCTACCAAAATCCCTTATGTCAGGGAAAAGTGGTTTAAACAGAGCTACCTAGACTCAGAAAAATGCAAACCCTTTTTGAAGCCAGAGCATCGGGATACATGTCCATCCATCTTTCCTTTTTCATATCTGTTAACTAGTTATGCTCCCCTCATGAAGATAATCATGAAATATTTCACATGCGAGGGAAGGTTTTCCCGGGTCTATGCCTACCATGTCCGTTTTCTCATGCACTTCACAAGAGCCCAATTGTTAAACCTCCCCTTTTTCCTCAATAGAAGTATTGAAAAGATGGCCTCCACTGTTCAAAAAAGACCTCCTTCTCAGCAGTCAGCTTGCCTTTTCCATCATTCCCTCCTCAAGATTGTCATTCTTCATCAACTTGAGAAGAAGAGAATCTCTTGGGACACTTTCATTACACATCCAGATTTTTCCATTGTTCCTTCATCCCATGCATCTCCTTCACCTTCCACTCAGCATCTTTCACCTTCATTAAGTAAGCCCATTCCCAAGAAGCTAAAATTTCCCATGATTAGTGAGGAAGAGCAGCATAATGAAGAAGAAGAGCATGTTGAAGAAGAGTAGCATGATGAAGAAGAGCAACATGATGAGGAAGAGCAGCATGATGAAGAAGAAAAACACAGTGAGGAAATGAAACAAAGTGAAGAAAATCACAGTGATGATATGCAGCACAGTGATGAAGAAAAGCGCCATGAAAAAGAGAAAAACAGTGAGGAGGGGAATGATGAGGAAATTGAACAGTTTGATGAGGATATTGGTAGCCCTCACAACAGAAAAAATGATGAATATGAAGCCCAAATGTTGAGGAGACAGAGCCTCAAAGTCATAAAGAAAGCAAGGACAAGAGTAAAGAGGGCAGCCCTCAAAAAGACATGCAAGATGACAGTCAAAGCATTCATGAAGAAACTCAAAACAATGGCAAGGATGATGAGGGAAGTAGCAAGGGAAAAGAGAAAATATAGCATGTGCTAGCTACCTCTCCTAGGCAAGGGGCCATGCTTTCTTCTCCAAAAGTGACAAAGCCCCAGACATCAAAGAAAAGAGTGCCTCAAACTATAACTCCAAATGTTACTAGGGCCCTCCGAAGTAAGGGGAAGTTGCCCAAGCAACCCATTGTCGAATTACCCAAGAGGAGGAAGACCAAGAAGGCCACCCAAAGCAAGGGAAAGGAGAAAGAAGAGAGCAGCCATGATAAGGAGAGGGACTTTGACATAATTCAGATCCAAAGTGATGATAGCGAAAACGAGGCTTGAATCCTAGAGTCTCTCTTGATCAATAGAGAAGAAAAAATTCATAATTTGAGGGCAGATCTAGAGAGGTCTAGAAACTTTATTCACTTTTTGAAAACACAAAACAAACAGATGAGTGTCCACATGGAGGTATATGAGACACCGGCCATCAAATATCAAAAAGAGGCCTCCAAGGCACAAATTAAGTTGGAAGAACTCATGGGTGAGTTCAATGACAGTGAAGATGAAGATCAGCCAAGAAGAAAGAGGCCAAGGACCATGGGACTCAGAAGAGCCTTAGAGAAACAAAAGGAGGAAGAAGCTGCCCTTTTCCAATCTTTTCCTCTCACTACTTTGTTCACCCAAGAGATAGAAAACAATCGAGAAGCATGGCTTAAGAGGGTGAATGATCACTTGGAGAAGAAGTTGGAAAAGGCCCATAGAGATTTCTACCTTCAAAGGAGGATGACCGGGCACTATAAGAAGCTTAATCAGTTTGTCCGACAGAAATTGAAGGCCACACAGGAAAAACTCAAGGAAGCTCAAAAGAGGTGCCCGACACCAAAAATGAAGAAAGACACCTCAAGTCTCCAAATTTTGGCCTCATCTTCTAAGTGTGTTTCTGAAAACCCTTGAGGGTCATTCTTGCCAAAATTGGGTCAAATTCAAGAAGTTTTGGTTTTTTGTCATTTTTAGGCTTTTGGCTAAAAATCATGGGCATCTCCATTTCTATTTGGGACATCCTAAAAGGATGAAAATGGTATCATTGGATGCCATAATTTCAAGGGAATCTACTCAGCAATTTTTAGATCAATTGAAGATGTTTTGGTCCGCCAAAATGGCAAAAAATAGTCACTTTTTCCACACCCTGCCCCGTTTATCAGCAAAGTCTATTTTTTGGTTTTTGACACACAGGTCAGTTTTTGATAGAATTCCAATGATAAGTTTGGATAGAAATAAGAATTTTCAGAAAGTAGACATTCAGATCTTTCCAACAAGCCATCACAGGCCTCGTTTCGACATCGGGAAGGCTTCCAAAATTTGCCCACAAGACAGGAGACTTTCTACTGATATTCTTCTTAAGTATTTTTGTGAAAAATGTACTTTTCTAAAGTGACTTTTCCTCATGTGCGTTTAGCTATTTTTGGCCATGGTTATTTAAGAAAAGTCAATTTATTTTCCTTTTTTAGCATTTTTGAGATATTTTGTTAGATATTTATATTTTTGATGGGCCAATGAGATTGCAAGTTACACTAGGAGGTTTTCCCTCATCTTGGCCTATATATTCCAAGAGACTTCATTGTAAATAAGGCTGAACTTGATGATATAGAGCAATATATGGTTATACAAGCTTGGAAGAAACACTTGTCTCATGCATTGGATAGTTTCTTGAATGTTTTTGGATGATGAAAAAGGACTGTTGTTGGATTCCTTGACTTGGTAAAATTGTATAGTGTCCCTCTCTGTTATGCTTCTTAGTTTTCATTCATATTCCATGTTCTTGCTTGCTATAAGACAGTAGAGAATAGATTTGAGACATTCCCTTGGAGGCACCTCAAATTTCCTGTTTCTTTATAGCTTCTATGTTTTCTTCCTTCTTAGTCATATCAAAGAATCCTTGATTTCTCTTTGATAACTGAAGAAATTGTTTTCTTGTTTCATTTATGGTTTTATGCATGCTAAGTATGATTCACGGTATGCCCTGCTTACTCATGGCTAGTCATAGATCCACCTATAAAACCTTTCTTTGATTGTTTGATTGTCTTAGTTGAACCAAGGAGGTCTTGTACTGATCTTGCCCTTTGCCTAAAACTATGCAATCTTGCTTCAAAGTGCCCAATAGCTTGAAATACTATGCTTAGGCATTTCTTCATAGTGATTTGAGTTATTTTTTTGTCTTAATTGTCTTTCCCCAAAGTCTGATAGAAATATCTCAAAGTTAGAGAGTCATATATCTCTATGTATTGCTTGAATGTTTATTTCTATGCATGTATTAGTTTATAGTTACATTACTCATGATTAATGGTTAGCCCTACCATGTTTATGTTAGCTATTGAACTATTTATGTTTGAAATCCTTTTTTCTTCACAAATTTAGTGTCCGTCCCACTCCATTTTACCCAAAGATCCATTTTACCTCGATCAAATCGGCCCTTCAACATACCTTGTATCACCATATGGAGCTTTCTTGACCTTTTCGACCCCATAGCCCAGTTGATCTTACATCTTTTTACCTATCTTAGTCTTTGATCAGTTCATCCCTAACAAACCTAAAAACAAAACCAAAAACCTACTTCATAACTGGCCTAAAATCAGAAACATAAGAAGCAAACACATAGATATCCCTTACGCAAATAGAGAGAGCCCTCTCTGAGTCCAGGAAGGCTAGGTCCTTAGGCTCCAAAGATTGGTTTGATGTTACCCTGTCACTTGGCTTGCCAATCAGCCAAATCACGGGAAACTAACATCGATCACGGTGGGACCCTGAGTGATAAACAAACTTAGATTCCCTAAACATTTCAGCAGCCTTAAGAATACTATCTGATTGACTTATCCCACCACTCACTAACATAATGGCGATCACGGTGGGACCTTCTGAATTAGTGACAATCTAAGTACACCTTAGTAACTCTCAAAGTCTCAGTAAAAACTAGAAAACTTAAGTGTTTTATCAAAGAGTAGAATCTAGTTGTCTCACCATCCTAGCAAAATGATGACCCAGCTATAGGATACTCTTACAAACCTTAGGGCTACATAAAAACTCAGAAAACCCCAAAACCTCCTTAGATTGGTGTTTATCAATATTGGTGGTGGACCATACACATATACTCTCAAAACAACTAAAAATCCACCTGGCGACTCCACTAACCTCCAGTAGGCCTTACTACTTTGCTAAATTTTATAATACTATCCAATCAACCTATCCCACCGCTCCCTAACATAATGGCGATCACAGTGGGACTCTGAGTGATAAACAAACTTAGACTTCCCTAAACATTTCAGCAGCCTTAGGAATACTATTTGATTGACTTATCCCACCGCTCACTAACATAATGGCGATCATGGTGGGACCTTCCGAGTTAGTGACAATCTAAATACACCTTAGTAACTCTCAAAGTCTCAATCAAACTTAGAAAAACTTAAGTGTTGTCCGAAGAGTAGAAGCTAGCTCTTTCACCATCTTAGCAAAATGATGATTCAGTTATAGGAAACTCTTCCAAACCTCAGGGTGTTGGGAAAAATACTGAGAGGGGGGGGTGAATCAGTATTTAGTGCAAACTAAAACTTTTTACTTTTTCATGCTCTAAAACCCATACGCTACTTTGCTGAGGCCAACTAGCATATACACGCGGATATCCTTCATAAAACTCGCGTATACACAGAGATCTAATTATGCCATTAGTTCTTCAGTTATATCATTCCATCATTCATTCATTAGATGTTCTATAAACAGTAAACATGTGCAGTAAGAACAGAATAAACCATCACACAAAGCATCACACATGAACACCAGGATTTTTAGGTGGAAACCCAAGTCGGGAGAAAACCACCGCTGCAGTTGCTCAGCCTTCAATATTTTATTATAGAGAAAACATCTTACAACATATGTGCTGGTGTAGACTCCTACCAGCACGCAGGCACCCACCTGTGCTCGTTTACCAGCCTCTCCTGGAAGGGAGATCCAACCCCCTGACTCGTTTACCAGCCTCTCCTGGAAGGGAGCTACGACCCCCTGATCTCGTTTACAAGCCTCACCTGGAAGGGAGCTACCACCCCCTAACTGAAGGCTACAACCCTCAGCACCTCTATGGACCATGTTTCATCAATTTTCACACTGGATTCAAAGCATCCTTTAGGACACCACTTGCAGGCCACATTTCATCATATTTTCAGACTGGACCCTTTCCATACTTTTAAGCATAGTCAACCATGAAACATATACATATAACTCACTGACAGATATCAGTAAACCAGCAGAATAGATCAGACATTTCTTACCATAGTCTTCAGCAAACCCTAGTTTGCATACACGCTTTCCTTTCTCTGATGTCGCGTATATACGCGCTTCCGTTCACATAAACCAGCGTATACTTCTGTACACATTACAGAGCTAATTTTATTGCGCATACGCGCCTTTTCTTCAACGAAGCCGCTTATATACGCGCTTCATCTTCGACGAACTAGCGTATGGTTCTTCAGACTTTTATATCATTGCAATTCTTCACAACAAATACATCACTTCAGATTTTACACTTAACCTCAGACAGATATTCACCTCATCACAGATCTAATCATTCCATAAGCAGATCTAGCAAATACAAGTACATTTCAGATCTAGATCCCCTTCTTCATCATTGGTGCATCATACGTTCAGATCTATCATTCAACTGTAACCCTTTCCATTCAGATCTACTTCAGGGGGTAAAACTGGTCTTACATGGTGTACTTGGGTCCATCTAATGATGAAGAGTTAGATGACCAAAAAATGGTGTAACAGAGAGAAGTATTCATTCAAGCTTAGACATCTTGCACCCAC
Source organism: Pinus albicaulis (assembly GCA_034641835.2). NCBI lineage: Eukaryota > Viridiplantae > Streptophyta > Pinopsida > Pinales > Pinaceae > Pinus > Pinus albicaulis. The sequence continues at coordinate 1,609,475,706 of CM076579.1, forward strand.
ACTCATGATTTGCACAATGAATTTCTTCTCTTTATATAGGTTTACCCTTTTGCAATACCATGAGCCCCTTTTTCAATACCATGAGCCAAAAATACATTACTTCCGATGGTATTCCTGGATGGGGTCATTTAGACGAATCATTACCCAATACAATGGGTCAATATCATGGTGGTTACCCCTGGTTTTGCACTTTTTGAGCGCTTTTGCCCATACGCGACTTGGCACGTACTTAACCGCGTGCATACGCGACTTCTCCTAGACAAATCCGCGTATTCCTTGAAACATACTCTTTTCATCATGGATCTAGCACATATTGAATTCCTTTCTTTATTACCTTCTGTACTCTCTGTAGATACATCAGATTTACTTCATCAAGAACATATTCTATCAAGCACAACTTCATCAAGTAAGTTGCCATCTTCTTCATTAAGTGGATTGCCATTCAATGACAACACTCAGCATCATATTGCTAACTAACATCTTTTCACATCAGATTTACATCATTTACCAAGTCCATCAGGTCAAGAATAACTTCATCAGGTGGATTGCCATGAAGGACAACACCTGCCAACATTCTCATGTCTTCATATTTATACAGTGGGTTGCCATCAAGGACAACATTCTGCATCATATTGCCAACAATCTCCCCCTTTGGACTTGATGGCAACCACGATGGTTTTTGATCATTACAATAGATAGATACATTAAGAATACAATGACACCATGTCACTCTCCCCAATTTTGACATCATTCTTTTTCTTCATTCAAACACCATGTCACTCTCCCCCTTTGACATCAAGGGCAAAGGGTGAATCAAAACCAACATACTCTCCCCCTTTTCTCCGCATGTGGAAGAAGCGTGTTGCAGATCTGATATATACTGAAGTGGCCAAGCTCCCCCTGAGTTCATGCTGAATCTTCAAACATATTTTTCAATGAAGTACAGGACTCTATGACCTTCCTATCACCAAGGACTCATACTTACATCAAAGCTCCAACCAAGTGGATTTACATATGAGACTCAAATACCCAACCAAGTGGGTTTACAAATTTGACTCAGCTACCCAACCAAGTGGGTTTACAAAATTTGACTCAGCTACCCAACCAAGTGGGTTTACAAAATTTTACAAGTTCTTACATGACTGAATATTACAATTTTACATCATGGGTCTCAACAAGACCTTTTCATCAAAATACAAATATGACCATTTATGACCAATACCAAAAAGACTTCAAGAAAAAGAACATATTTTAGAACCATCATAATGCCAACAATGCATTATACTCATCAAGGCTGATGCTCCCCCTAAATCTGTGCATCCAAGCAACCTTTCCATATGGCTAAGGCTCCCCCTTAGTTTATGCATCCTGAACACTTTCAACCAATCATCAAGGCATCTTTATCAAAACATCAAAGATCGAAACAATATTATAAGAACTGGAACACCACCAGAGATACCAAACAGTATCAGAGATACCAATCAGCACTGCAGCTGTGCTGAATAAAACTGACCCCAAGCATAAATTTGTCAGCAACCAGGAATACGCGGTTTTCTATGCATGAACTAGCGTATATACGCGACTGTGTTTCAGGAAATCTGCGTATCCAATACCATCTTCTATATTTTAACCAGATCTGATTCTCTATGAGGCAAAGACAGTGTTCAGCTTCTTTTTGAGATATTTGAATGCTTCCCTGGAATACAGATAGATAGAACAGTGTAGTTGTGTCTTCAAGCGTCATCCAACGGTTGTAGCATAAGCACATTAGAAACCAAGCCTTCAGATTCTTTGCAACATCAATACATTCTTTCCAAGAGAAATTATCATACCAGAGCAACATCTTCAAATATGTGTCAAGCAATCATCCATGTGGTCCAATATCATCAAGATCTTCAAGATTTAACATGAAGTAACATATGTAGGCAAAAGATCTCAACCATAGTAACAAGCTCTGCATGATTTATTTCTGATTTCTGAATCAAACGACATCCAACTCATCCATGTGTGAGCACAAAAGATACTTATCAGCAACCAGGGCTCAAAATAAACCATGTACCAAGTCATCATCATTTGAGCATGAGTATCACAAAAACCAAAGAATAAGCAGTCATATTGCCAACAATGCAATCATTAGTATTCAACCTGCTCCTCCCCCTGAACCAGTGCTCCTTCTTAACTTGTGCAACCTGAATACGTTCATCAGCAAGTCATCAGCAACAATCTCTGCATGAACTGACCTTATCTCCGAATTATAAGACTTTCATCTCAACAATGAATACTCTTCATCAAAAATAAAACAGGACTAATCCACAATCTTCAACATAAGAAACCATGTATCATATCATCATTATTTAGAACTGAGAAATTAAGCTGATATTGAGTCAATAATACAGTTATTAACAATCATACTGATGCTCCCCCTGAACCTCTGCTCCTGATCTTCAGCTGTCATCTTAATTCTCTTATCACAAAAGCATACGCTACTGTGTCTACTGTAACTCGCATGTATACGCGCCTTTTGCTAATAGAACCCGCGTATGGAAAGTGAAGCATAGAAATTTTTTCACATTCCTTCATCTCCTCCTGAACTTGTACTTCTTGTACCTGTCTTCTTCATATCAGATGCTCTATCAGAAATACATATAACCAGAATAATCAAAACAATCATGAGAGACATCATACATTTCTCCCCCTGTGACGATACATTACTAAATCTCATAATGTATCCCACATCATTCCTGCAGTCAATCAGAGAAGTAAGCTTCAGAAGCAGATGACTGCAGTAGGGTCAAAATTTCCTACGTTTCTGATCGGTCCTCTATCTTTTTCCAGATTTGTTTGAACTTTCTATTTGTGTGCTGGAAGTTATCCAATTTCTCATATCTGTTCAACCTGCATTATTTTTCTACATGTCCATACTTGTTACAAGAATAACATCTCATGTGTCTAGAGAAATAAGCATAAGAATCATAATGAGTATTTCTAATCTTCCTCCTTTTACAATCAGCTGCTTTATGTCCATACTTGTTACATGAAAAACAATATCCCTTGAAGAAATCGGAGTACCTTTCTATGTAGGATCTGTTAGTTTGAGGCTGAAATGTTCTGCTCTTGCAATTCGCTGCAACATGCCCATAATTATGACATTTAAAACATTCAACGTTCTTGAATGAATTCCTTTGAGAATTCATGATTGTTGGTTGATCTTTTGTCTCTTTCAACACTTCAAGTTTAGTATTGACATCCTCTGAATTTTTAGCACTTCCTTGTGAGCTAGATTCTCCTTTAACAGTTTCATGGAAACCAAGACCAAGTTTGATAGCAGGAGACCTTTGATTACTCAGAATATTGTCCAAAATATTAGTACTATCATGAAACCTCAATAGTTTAACCTTTTCTTATAATTTACCTTTGAGAATGTTTACCTCAACCTCCAAGGCTTGACATTGCTTTGTCATGCTTTCTTCTTTTCTTCTTCCATCTTCAACTTGATCCTTCAGATTTAGGATCTCTTCTTTCAACCAATTTTTGTTTCCTTCACATGTTTGTTGCAGCTCTTCATTCTTCTTATTTGATTTTTCTAGATCTTCTTTGAGAGAGATGATTTCTGCTTCAAGGCCTTCCTTTTCAAATGGTTGTAGAGGTTCCTCATTCTTCTTACTTGATGCTTCAAGATCTGCTTGCAGAGAGATGATTGCAGCTTCAAGTCCTTCATTCTTTTTGCTTGATTTTTCAAGACCTGCATTTAGATCGTTGATTTCTGCTTCTAGTTCTTTAATTCGATTGGATGCATAAGTATGAAACCTTTGATACTTTTCCACCTGTCCATTCAACATTTCTATTTGTTCTTTCATTTGAGAGATCATCTCTTTGTAGATATAATCTTTCTTATCAATTTCCTTTTGTTGTTCTTCAACTTTGATCTTGATGGCTTCTTCTAGATCCACAACTTTACTTTCACTATCTTCACTATTGTTTGCACAAAGAAGAGTATTACTATCAGATTCATCTTCTTCAATCTTTGCTATACAGGTTTTCTGAGACATCTCCTTGCTTTGAGTAGCCTTCTTCTTTTTCCTCTTTGCCATGAGCACTTGTAGCGCTTGGTCAGAATATTCTAGATCCATACTGTCACTTTCACTATCATAACCTTTTCATATACAGTTAAGTAAAATACAAGAACAACGATTAATACCTGTTTTATCTCCTTCAATTTCTGCTATACATGATTTCTGAGAGATCTCCTTTCTTTGAGTAGCCTTCTTCTTTTGCTTCTTAGCCATGAGCACTTTCAGATCTTGGTCAGAATCTTCTTCATCTTTACTGGACACTTCAAGAAAGTCATTGTCCTCTAGAGCATCCACAAACGTATCGTTTTCTTCTCTTTGTTCAAATGTTGGGAAAAATACTGAGAGGGGGGGGTGAATCAGTATTTACTGCATATTCAAAACTTTCACTTTTTCCTGCTTCTAAAATGCATACGCTACTTTCCTGAACCAGACTTGTGTATATACGCGGATACCCTTTACGAAACTCGCGTATACACAGATATCTATTTATGTCATTAATTCTTCACTTAAATCATTCCTTCATTTATTCATCAGATATTCAATAAGCAATAAACATGTGCAGTAAGAACAGAATAAATCATCACACAAAGCATCACACATGAACACCAGGATTTTTAGGTGGAAACCCAAGTCGGGAGAAAACCACCGCTGCAGTTGCTCAGCCTTCAATATTTTATTATAGAGAAAACATGTTACAACATATGTGCTGGCGCAGACTTGACCAGCACGCAGGCACCCACCTGCGCTCGTTTACCAACCTCTCCTGGAAGGGAGCTACGACCCCCTGACTCGTTTACCAGCCTCTCCTGGAAGGGAGCTACAACCCCCCGATCTCGTTTACCAGCCTCACCTGGAAGGGAGCTACAACCCCCTGACTGAAGGCTACAACCCTCAGCACCACCTTGGACCACGTTTCATCAATTTTCACACTGGATCCAACCACTTCAATAGAACACAACTTGCAGGCCACCATTCATCATATTTCCAGACCGAACCCTTCCATACTTTTAAGCACAAACATACATCATCAACAGATACATATCAACACAGATCAGATAGCAGAAACACAGCAGAACAGATCAGATATTTCATACCCCTTGCTTCAGCAAACCCTAGTTTGCATACGCGCTTTCCCTTTACTGATGTCGCGTATATACGCTCTTCCGTCCACACAAACCAGCGTATACCTCAGTGTATATTTTATTGCGCATACGCGCTTTCTCTTCGCTGAAGCCGCGTATATACGCGCTTCCTCCGCGGCGAAGTAGCGTATAGATCTTCAATTATTACAGAGAAGCATACATCATCAGATCAGATATTCAGTTCAGATCTACCCTTTTGCTTCAGACAGATGTTCGCCAAGATGCTCACCTCATCACAGATCTAAGCCTTCCATAATCAGATCTAGCAAATACAAGAGCAATTTAGATCTAGATCCCCTTCTTCATCATTGGTGCATCATACATTCAGATTTATCATTCAAGTGTAACCCTTTCCATTCAGATATACTTCAAAGAGAAGTATTCATTCAAGCTCAGACATCTTGCACCCACACTCATCATTTGCACAATGAATTTCTTCTCCTTATATAGGTTTACCCTTTTCAATACCATGAGTCCCTTTTTCAATACCATGGGCCAAAGCAATACCGTGAGCCCAAAACTACCTGGACGGGGTCAATTAGGCGGATCATTAACCAATACAATGGGTCAATACCATGGTGGTTACCCTTGGTTTTGCACTTTTTGAGCGCTTTTTCCCATACGCGACTTGGCACGTTATTTTCCGCGTGCATACACGACTTCCCCTAGGCCAATCCGCGTATACACAGAGACATACTCTTTTCATTATATTTTGAGCACATTCTAAATTCCTTTCTTCATTGCCTTCTGTACACACTGTAGAAACATCATATTTTCTTCATCAGGAACATTCTCTCAAGCACAACTTCATCATGTAAGTTGTCATCATCTTCATCAAGTGGGTTGCTTTTCAAGGACAACACTCAGCATCATATGCATCATATTGTCAATAAACATCAGATTACCAAGTCCATCAAGTCAAGAATAACTTCATCAGGTGGATTGCCATCAAGGACAACACATGTCAACAGTCACATGTCTTCATCTTCATTCAGTGGGTTGCCATCAAGGATAACACTCTGCATCATATTTCCAACAATCTCCCCCTTTGGACTTGATGGCAACCATGATGGTGTTTGGTTACCACAACAGATAGGTACCATGTCACTCTCCCAAATATGTCACTCTCCCAAATATGTGACATCATTATCTTTTCTTCATTCAAACACCATGTCACTCTCCCCCTTTGACATCAAGGGCAAAGGGCGGATCAAAAACCAACACTCTCCTCCTCATGTGGAAGAAACATTCTGCAGATCTGATATGTGCTGAAGTGGCCAAGCTCCCCCTGAGTTCATGCTGAATCTTCAAACATATTTTTCAATAAAGTACATGACTCTTCCTATCACCAAAGACTCATACTTACATCAAATATCCAACCAAGTGGATTTACAGATGAGACTCAAGTACCCAACCAAGTGGGTTTACACATTTCAATTCAGCTACCCAACCAAGTGGGTTTACAAAAATTGACTCAGCTACCCAACCAAGTGGGTTTACAAATTTGACAAGTTCATACATGACTGAATATTACAGATTTTACATCAAGGGTCTCATCATGACCTTTTCATCAAAAATACAAATATGACTTTTCATGACCAATACCAAGAAGACCTCAAGAGAGATCATATAACAGAACCATCATAATGCCGACAATGCATTATACTCAGCAACGCTAATGCTCCCCCTGAATCTGTGCATTCATGCATCCTTTTCATATGACTAAGGCTCCCCCTTAGTTTGTGCATCCTGAATATTTTCACCAACAAATCAACAAGGCATCTTCATCAAAACATTAGAAACAGAACTGGAACACCACCAGAGATACCAAACAGCACAGCAGCTATGCTGAAGAGAGCTGAACCAACCAAAAATTGTCAGCAACCAACCATACGCGGTTTTCTGTGCAGGAACTCGCGTATATACGCGACTGGAAACAGTGGAAACCCATGTGATCCTGTTATCTCAAATTTATGTATTAATTTTTCTTGACTATAAGAGAACTCATCTTTCTGCCTAATACTCAACAGCTCTTTGGCAGAGTTTAGTAAAGATATTTATTTGTTCTTGAGTAATATACTAACTCTAGCATTTCATTCAAATAATTTGTTCCATAGAAATGATATTTTGATGGGAATAATGATTTTAATGGCATACAGATTCTTGAGGTGTACCTGATGCAATTTGTATGCACATAATGGAAATAGATAAACATTTGATTTTAAAACTGCAGGTTTACAAAATTCAGGGAGTTGAGGCAGCAAGATAGCAGGCTAAGATACTCATTTGTGTCGTTGGCTAGTGTGATAACAGAATTTGCTTGGCCGAACCAAGATACTAACCGGGGTCCCATATAGAATGCACCACCACTAGTTCTTTTCCGATCATCAACACTTCCAGCCCAATCTGCATCAGTGTAAGCATGAAGAGTAAGATCAGCATCCTTTTGATACCATAGACCAAAGTCTTGAGTTCCTTGTAGATATTTGAATATCCTTTTGACAGCCTGAAGGTGAGACTCTTTTGGATTAGCTTGGAATCGTCCAACAATCCCAATAGCATGCATAATGTCTGGTCTGGTCCCAGTGAGATAAAGTAGACTTCCAATCATCGATCTGTATTCTGGTTGATTCACAGTGGGAGAATCATCATTAGAACTGAGACCGCATCCGGTTATCATTGGTGTACTTACAGGTTTGCATTCTTCCATGCCATACTTCTTCAGAATTTGCTTAAGATATTTTGCTTGTGATAGAAATATACCATCTGTAGTTTGATGCACTTGCAAGCCAAGAAAGAATGTTAGTTCCCCAAGTAAGGACATTTCAAATTCTTGCTGCATGACAGAAGCAAATTTTTGACTCATAGATTCTTCGTTACTCCCAAAAATGATATCATCAACATATACAACCACAATCAATAGTTTATCATTTTCAACTTTTGAGTATAAGTTGCTATCAGCAGACCCCTTTGAAAATCCTTGTTGATGAAGATATTTGTCAAGACGATAGTACCAAGCCCTTGGAGCTTGTTTGAGACCATATGGAGCCTTTTTAAGTCTACAAACAAGATTTGCATCATTTCCCAAAATGAATCCTTCCGGTTGTTCTATATATACTTCTTCTTCTAGATCACCATTAAGAAAAGCAGACTTAACATCCATTTGATAAACTTTGATTCGTTGATAGCTTGAGAAAGCAAGAAATATTCTTATGGCTTCAAGTCTAGCTACAGGAGCAAAATTTTCTTCAAAGTCTATACCTTCTTGTTGAGTATACCCTTTGCAAACCAGTCTAGCTTTGTTTCTTACAACATCCCCATTCTCATTTAACTCGTTCTTGAAGATCCATTTAGTTCCAATGACATTTTTATCATGAGGTCTTGGTACCAAATCCCAAGTGTCATTCTTTTCAATTTGCTCAATTTCTTCATCCATGGCATTATTCCAACATTCATATTTGCTAGCTTCATTGACATTGTGTGGTTCAATTGTGGATAGAAGTGCCAAATTACTAGAAGATCCCGCAAGAGTTCTCCTTGTTCGTACACATGATTCCTTGTCTCCCAAAATTTGAGATTCAGGATGATTCTTTTGAACATATCTGGATGGAGCTTTTTCAGATAGATCATTTTTAGGTTCTTCATTGGATTCACTGCCTATATCATTTCCATCTAATGTAGAGGGCCATATGTCGCTATCATCTTCTTCTGTTGTTTGTTTTTCTTCTTTAGAAGCTGCAGGAGACTCATCAATAACAACATCAATACATTCAACAACCTTTTGAAGCCTCTTATTGTAACATGTGAATGCTTTGCTTGAAGATGAGTAACCAAGAAGTATCCCTTCATCTGATCTAGGTTCAAACTTGCCAAGCTTTTCATCATTATTCTTGATAAAGCATCTACTTCCAAAAACTTTAAAATTCTTTACAATGGGAGACTTACCATACCAGAGTTCATATGGAGTTTTGTCACTATTTACCCGAACATGAGCTTTGTTGAGAATGTTAACTGTTGTACGTGCTGCTTCACTCCAGAACATGTCAGGAACATTAGAGTCAACCATCATAGCTCTAGCCATTTGAACAATTGTTCTATTCATTCTTTCTGCTACACCATTTTGTTGTGGAGTGCCTGCTACAGAGAATTGTCTTTTAATGCCATGTTGTTCACAAAATTCAAAGAATTCATTTGATGAATATTCTCCACCTCGATCAGATCTAAGACACTTGATTTTTGAATCCAATTCATTTTCTACCAGAGCTTTGAACTTCTGAAATTTTTCAAAAGCTTCATCTTTGTGTTTAATAAATGCGATCTCACACATTCGGGAGTAGTCATCGATAAATAGGATATAGTATTCTTCCCCACGTAATGACCTTTTCCTCATAGGTCCACAGATGTCAGTATGAATGAGTTCAAGAGGCTTACTTGATGATCCTTCTTTGGCATTAAATCGAACTCTGGTCTGCTTACCAAATTGACAAGATTTGCATATGGTATTTTCTGGAAGATTGACCTTGGGAAGATCACGAATAGCTTGAAGTCTGTTTGCTTTGTTGATTTGAGAGAAACTCAGATGCCCCAGCCTTCTATGTCATAGCCAATTTTCTGAAGACTTGCTCAAGTAACATTGATCTATGCCGTTTAGTACATACAGGTTGCTTGGATTTCTTTTTCCTTTTATAATGATTTTACCCGTATCAAGATCACGAACCACACATTCTTTGGAACTGAAGACCACTTCTGCTCCTTGATCACACATTTGACTAACACTTAACAGGTTATGCCTTAATCCATCCACATACATGACATCTTTAGCCTTCACTTTTTCTTTTAGAAATACTGACCCTTTTCCTTTAATTACAGCAGGAGTATCATTTCCAAATGTAACTTTATTTTCCTTTTCTAGAGAATTATAAGTATGAAGTTTGCTTTTGTCACCTGTCATGTGTCTTGAGCACCCACTATCGATGTACCATTGATTTTCTTCACCTTCCGCAAATAATGCTATCCCACAATTTTCAACTGGTGGTTCTTTCTTTTTCCACATTTTAGAGCTTGAGGGAACATGTTCTTTTGGCTAGATCTTGTTCCTGCATTCAGATTCTTCATGGCCAAAGTTATTGCAATAAGTACATTCAACTTCACTTTGAAGAGGAGAAACATTGTTATAGGTATTCTTCTTTGGTTCAGTATCCAACCTTTTCTTTCTTGCTTCTCTTGTCATGATGGTTTTATATGCCACACATTGAATAGCTTTATGACCAAAATTGTGACAAGTGAAACATTGCCCATTGAAGTAGAAATTTCTGCGATCTTGGAATCTTCTATTTGAGTTTACCTGTTGGTTGTAGTGTCTTTGAAAGCTATCCCTGTTAGTGTTCCTTGAATTGAGATGGTCCTGCTTTCCCTGTAGAGATCCTCTATGCCCTTGCTGAGTGGCTGAATGTAGTAAACCACCTGTAACTGCTTTTAGATAGTTTGGTGCTAAAGTTTGAGAAGATTCTCCGGTATATCCCAGACCTGTCTTTATAAGAGGAGAACGTTGTACCTTGATAATCTCATCTAAGGTTTCAGATCCTTTAGAAAATCTAAGATTCAAGGTCTTTGCTTTCTCTACTTCTTTTCTTTGAATTACCACTTCACATTCTAGCTTTTCAATATGTTTCTTATCTTCTTCAAGCTGCTTTTCAACAGTCTCTCTGATCACCTTTTGTTCTTCTAAGAGAATTTTGCAATCTTCTAAGCGAAGTTTGAGTTGATTATTTTCTTCAAGAAAATCATTTTCCTCTAGAGCATCCATAAACATATCCTTTTCTTCCTTTTGTTCAAAGGCCATGAGAAGTCTAAGATCTTCTTCACAATCTTCTTCACTATTAGATGACCCATCACTATCTTCATTAGTATAGTAACTTTTCTTAGAGCTAGATCTGTTCTTATTCCTTCTAACAACTTCTTTTCCTTTATAAGGACATTTTTCAGCATAATGACCAACTTTTCCACACTCAAAACATTTGAATGGAAGCTTACCTTTGAATCTTCCAGTTCCTAGTTGGAGTTTTCTTACGAAATTTGCTTCTTCTTCATCGGAAATATAGCTGGATTCTTTGACAACTTCCCTTTCCTTTCCTTTTGTAGAAGCCTTAAACGCAGCTTCTCTTACTTGAGAAGGACCTCCTTGTCTCATTTCAAAAGCAGTCAGAGTCCCATGTAATTGAACAATAGTAAGAGTCTGCAGATCTTGCCTTTCTTCAATAGCGGAGACTTTAGAGTCAAATTTTGGAGTCAAGGATCTTAAGACTTTTTCAACCAGAGTAGTATCAGTTTTAGTTTCACCCAAATTTCTCATTCGATTGATAACATCATCTAGACGAAGGAAGAAACTGGCAACACTTTCATCACTATGCATCTTCAAATTTTCATATTCAATTCTAAGAGTTTGGAGTTTTGCATTTTTTACCTTTGTATCTCCTTCATAGCTCAGAATGATTTTGTCCCATATATCTTTTGCTGAATGTAGCTGCATCACTTTAGAAAATTCTGATTCAGACATGCTTCCCAGCAAAACATTTACTGCTTTGGCATTGGTCTCATACTTCTTTCTTTCTGCTGCATTAGTAGGAATACTTGCCGGGTATTGATAACCTTCTTCCACGATTGCCCATACATCTGCACCAAGACTTTGCAGATATGCTTTTGTACGTACCTTCCAGAATATCAGATTGCTTCCATTGAATATAGGTGGCTTTATAGACATTATTCCTTCTTGACTTCCCATTGCGACGGATCTCCTTTAAGCGATCAAGCTTCTCCACAAGGACCCGCTCTGATACCAATTGTTGGGAAAAATACTGAGAGGGGGGGGTGAATCAGTATTTACTGCATATTCAAAACTTTCACTTTTTCCTACTTCTAAAATGCATACGCTACTTTCCTGAACCAGACTTGCGTATATACGCGGATACCCTTTACGAAACTCGCGTATACACAGATATCTATTTATGTCATTAATTCTTCACTTAAATTATTCCTTCATTTATTCATCAGATATTCAATAAGCAGTAAACATGTGCAGTAAGAACATAATAAATCATCACACAAAGCATCACACATGAACACCAGGATTTTTAGGTGGAAACCCAAGTCGGGAGAAAACCACCGCTGCAGTTGCTCAGCCTTCAATATTTTTATTATAGAGAAAACATATTACAACATATGTGCTGGCGCAGACTTGACCAGCACGCAGGCACCCACCTGCGCTCGTTTACCAGCCTCTCCTGGAAGGGAGCTCCAACCCCCTGACTCGTTTACCAGCCTCTCCTGGAAGGGAGCTACGACCCCCTGATCTCGTTTACTAGCCTCACCTGGAAGGGAGCTACGACCCCCTGACTGAAGGCTACAACCTTCAGCACCACCTTGGACCACGTTTCATCAATTTTCACACTGGATCCAACAACTTCAATAGAACACAACTTGCAGGCCACAATTCATCATATTTCCATACTTTTAAGCTCAAACATACATCATCAATAGATACATATCAACACAGATCAGATAGCAGAAACACAGCAGAACAGATCAGATATTTCATACCCCTTGCTTCAACAAACCCTAGTTTTCATACGCGCTTTCCCTTTACTGACGTCACGTATATACGCGCTTCCGTCCACACAAACCAGCGTATACCTCAGTGTATATTGTATTGCGCATACGCGCTTTCTCTTCGCTGAAGCTGCGTATATACGCGCTTCCTTCGCGGCGAAGTAGCGTATAGATCTTCAATCATTACAGAGCAGCATACTTCATCAGATCAGATATTTAGTTCAGATCTACCCTTTTGCTTCAGACAGATGTTCGCCTAGATGCTCGCCTCATCACAGATCTAAGCCTTCCATAATCAGATCTAGCAAATACAAGAGCAATTTAGATCTAGATCCCCTTCTTCATCATTGGTGCATCATACATTCAGATTTATCATTCAAGTGTAACCCTTTCCATTCAGATATACTTCAGAGAGAAGTATTCATTCAAGCTCAGACATCTTGCACCACACACTCATGATTTGCACAATGAATTTCTTCTCCTTATATAGGTTTATCCTTTTTCAATACCATGAGCCCCTTTTTCAATACCATGGGCCAAAGCAATACCATGAGCCCAAAACTACCCGGACGGGGTCAATTAGGCGGATCATTACCCAATACAATGGGTCAATACCATGGTGGTTACCCTTGGTTTTGCACTTTTTGAGCGCTTTTGCCCATACGCGACTTGGCACGTTATTTTCCGCGTGCATACGCGACTTCCCCTAGGCCAATCCGCGTATACAAAGAGACATACTCTTTTCATTATATTTTGAGCACATTCTAAATTCCTTTCTTCATTGCCTTCTGTACACACTGTAGAAACATCATATTTTCTTCATCAGGAATGTTCTCTCAAGCACAACTTCATCAAGTAAGTTGTCATTATCTTAATCAAGTGGGTTGCTTTTCAAGGACAACACTCAGCATCATATGCATCATATTGTCAATAAACATCAGATTACCAAGTCCATCAAGTCAAGAATAACTTCATCAGGTGGATTGCCATCAAGGACAACACATGTCAACAGTCGCATGTCTTCATCTCCATTCAGTGGGTTGCCATCAAGGACAACACTCTGCATCATATTTCCAACATCAAATGCCATGAGAAGTCTAAGATCTTCTTCACGTTCTTCCTCACTATCAGATGACCCATCACTGTCTTCATTTGCATAATAACTCTTCCTCTTTTCAAATTGTTTCCTTTTACCATGTTTTTCTCTATAAGGACATTTAGCAGCATGGTGACCAACTTTTCCACACTCAAAACATTTGAAGGGAAGCTTACCTTTGAATCTTCCAGTTCCTAGTTGGAGTTTTCTCACGAAATTCGCTTCTTCTTCATCGGATATATAGCTGGATTTTTTGACAACTTCCTTTTATTTTCCTCTTGCAGATACCTTAAAAGCAGCTTCTTTGATTTGAGACGGACCTCCTTGTCTCATTTCAAAAGCAGTCAGAATACCATGCAATTGAACAATAGTAAGAGTTTGCAGATCTTGCCTTTCTTCAATAGCTGAAACTTTAGAGTCAAATTTTGAAGTCAGGGATCTTAAGACTTTTTCCACCAAAGTAGTATCAGTTATGGTTTCACCCAAATTTCTCATTCAATTTACAATATCATCCAGATGTAAGAAGAAATGGGTAATTCTCTCATCACTATGCATCTTCAAATTTTCATATTCAATTCTAAGAGTTTGAAGTTTTGCACTTTTTACCTTTGTGTCTCCTTCATAGCTTAGAATTATTTTGTCCCATATTTCTTTAGCTGAATGTAGCTGCATCACTTTAGAAAATTCTTCTTCAGACATGCTTCCTAATAATACATTTACTGCTTTGGCATTGATTTCATACTTCTTCCTTTCTGCTGCATCAATAGGTATACTTGCCGGATATTGATAGCCTTCTTCCACGATTGCCCATACATCTGCACCAAGACTTTGTAGATATGCTTTTGTTCGTACCTTCCAGAATATCAGATTGCTTCCATTGAATAGAGGTGGCTTTATAGACATCACTCCTTCTTGACTTCCCATTGCGACGGATCTCCTTCAAGCGATCAAGCTTCTGCAGAAGGACCTGCTCTGAAACTAATTGTTGGGAAAAATACTGAGAGGGGGGGTGAATCAGTATTTAGTGCAAACTAAAACTTTTTACTTTTTCATGCTCTAAAACCCATACGCTACTTTGCTGAGGCCAACTAGCGTATACACGCGGATATCCTTCATAAAACTCACGTATACACAGATATCTAATTATGCCATTAGTTCTTTAGTTATATCATTCCATCATTCATTCATTAGATGTTCTATAAACAGTAAACATGTGCAGTAAGAACAGAATAAACCATCACACATAAGCATCACACATGAACACCATGATTTTTAGGTGGAAACCCAAGTCGGGAGAAAACCACCGCTGCAGTTGCTCAGCCTTCAATATTTTATTATAGAGAAAACATCTTACAACATATGTGTTGGTGCAGACTCTACCAGCACGCAGGCACCCACCTGCGCTCGTTTACCAGCCTCTCCTGGAAGGGAGCTCCAACCCCCTGACTCGTTTACCAGCCTCTCCTAGAAGGGAGCTACGACCCCCTTTCTCGTTTACCAGCCTCACCTGGAAGGGAGCTACAACCCCCTGACTGAAGGCTACAACCCTCAGCACCTCTATGGACCACGTTTCATCAATTTTCACACTGGATCCAAAGCATCCTTTAGGACACCACTTGCAGGCCACGTTTCATCATATTTTCAGACTGGACCCTTTCCATACTTTTAAGCATAGTCAACCATGAAACAGATACATATAACTCACTGACAGATATCAGTAAACCAGCAGAATAGATCAGAAATTTCTTACCATAGACTTCAGCAAACCCTAGTTTGCATACGCACTTTCCTTTCTCTGATGTCGCGTATATACGCGCTTCCGTTCACATAAACCAGCGTATACTTCTGTACACATTACAGAGCTAATTTTATTGTGCATACGCGCCTTTTTTTCAGCGAAGCCGCATATATACGTGCTTCCTCTTCGGCGAACTAGCATATGGTTCTTCAGACTTTTATATCATTGCAATTCTTCATAACAGATACATCACTTCAGATTTTACACTTAACCTCAGACAGATATTCGCCTCATCACAGATCTAATCATTCCATAAGCAGATCTAGCAAATACAAGTACATTTCAGATCTAGATCCCCTTCTTCATCATTGGTGCATCATACGTTCAGATCTATCATTCAACTGTAACCCTTTCCATTCAGATCTACTTCATAGAGAAGTATTCATTCAAGCTCAGACATCTTGCACCCACACTCATGATTTGCACAATGAATTTCTTCTCTTTATATAGGTTTACCCTTTTTCAATACCATGAGCCAAAACTACATTGCTTCCGATGGTATTCCTGGATGGGGTCATTTAGATGAATCATTACCCAATACAATGGGTCAATATCATGGTGGTTACCCCTGGTTTTTCACTTTTTGAGCGCTTTTGCCCATACACGACTTGGCACGTACTTAACCGCGTGCATACGCGACTTCTCCTAGAGAAATCCGCGTATTCCTTGAAACATACTCTTTTCATCATGGATCCAGCACATATTGAATTCCTTTCTTCATTACCTTCTGTACTCTCTGTAGATACATCAGATTTACTTCATCACGAACATATTCTATCAAGCACAACTTCATCAAGTAAGTTGCCATCTTCTTCATTAAGTGGATTGCCATTCAATGACAACACTCAGCATCATATTGCTAACTAACATCTTTTCACATCAGATTTACATCATTTACCAAGTCCATCAGGTCAAGAATAACTTCATCAGGTGGATTGCCATCAAGGACAACACCTACCAACATTCTCATTTCTTCATCTTTATACAGTGGGTTGCCATCAAGGACAACATTCTGCATCATATTGCCAACACAGGGCTACACATAGAAAACTCAGAAAACCCCAAAACATCCTTAGATTTGTTTTTCATCAGTTATTAGTAGTGGACCATTAACACCATTTCTATAAAAACAACAAAATATCCACCTGGCGACTCCACTAGCCTCCAGTAGGCCTAACACTCCACTAAATTATCAAATACTCCTATAGGAATTCTATCCGGTTGATTCATCCCACCGCTCACTAACATAATGGCGATCACAGTGGGACTCTGAGTTAGTGACAATCTAAGTACACCTTAGGACTCCAGAAATCCCTTATCTTCAATAATACCTGCCAATTTAGCCACCTCGTCACCACACTAACATAATGGCGATCACGGTGGGACTAACTGAGTACATAATATTCTAGCAAACTCTTGTAGATTCATTAGTCTTTCAAAATTTAAATAGGCAAGAAGTCCATAGAATCATTTGGAGTAAACTCTTTTTGTTTTCACCACCCTAGCAAAGTGATGAATAAGATTTAGAACACTCTAATAAACCATAGGCTGCACATAAAAACTTAGAAAACCCCAAAACATTCCCAGATTGGCTTTTCCTAGTTATTGGTGGTGGACCATAGCTACATCTATATAAAAACAACCAATTTCCACCCGGCGACTCCACTAGCCTCCAGTAGGCCTAAAAAACTCCATAAAAAGCCAAAAATTCATAAACCATACCTTTCTGTTGACTTATCCTTTCCACAAACTTAAAATTCATGGTGCAAACTCTATAATCAGTGACAAACTAAGTATAACTTAGCGATTCAGAAAATTCACCTAAACATAGGAGATAAAATAGAAATAAACTTGAAAATAGAACCATTAGCTTGTCCAAACAGCCTAGCAAACTGTTGAAACCAAGTGATCACTCTTCCTTGCAAGTCTTCACCTCAAATTTTGCTAGAAGACTTTTTTCCCGAAAGCATCTTTGATAATATTGGTGGTGGACCATAGATCTCAAAGAAATCCACCTGGTGACTCCACTAGCCTTCATTTTTGTTTTGACTATTCTTCACATTAGCGAAACCATTAGATAGGCCATCCATCCAAAACAATCACAAATACAATCCTCTCTAAACTCTGAATTTGAAATCTGGCTTCACAAAGAATCTATACCATATCTCATCCAGACCCAAATCCCCCTATCATAGTAGATGACCCAGAGAAGATTCTGTGGCAAGCTTTTGAAACTGGAAAATTAGCTACCGATAGGTCCATCCGTAAAGCAAGATCAATACTTTAACATCTCACATCCTTGCAGGATTCCCCATTTGACTTAAAATTAGCAAAAACCCTTTTTAGAAGCAAGTCACAAAGTAAAGTAAACTTTGACGATCTTGAGCCCCTAGATTTGCCACAGAGTCCTAGTAGAGAAGCCTCACCTGCTACACCTCCCGACTTCCAGTTTCTCCATCACTTTGGCTCCTACCACCCTAGATCTGCTCAAAATCAGGTCACTAGCCCAAGTACATCTGCCACACCCATCCAAACCACTACTATTCAAATCACCTCAGCTCATCCTACAAGCCCTCATATTGTAAATCATCCATTAGCTCCCACCATGGCAACTTGGTATGCACCTTTGGTGTTACCACACCCTTTGGCTCCTTTACAAAATGACTATCAATCCAAAATCCTGCACTTTACTGGATTTGAGGCTACTACCACTCAATAACATGTAGATAGAATTAGCGATGCCTTTGAATACATGGAAATGGAGGACAAGACCATAAGAATGAGGATGTTCGCCCAAAGCCTGGGCGGAGAACCCAAAAAATGGTTTAAGAGCTTAACTCCAAACAACATACACAATCTCCCAAAACTCTACCAAACCTTCATAAATAAGTGGGAAATCAGAAAGAACCCCATTCAAATCATGTCGGAGTATAAAAATCTAAAAAGGGAAAATGGGGAAAGTGACCAGGAATATTGCACTAGGTTCAACAATGTTTATAACGCCCTCCTGCCTCACTTCAAACCTCCACTTAGCTCAGCCTTAGCAAAGTTCCCCGAAGGCTTTGACCCAAACATGACTTATCAACTAAGAGACAAGGACCCCCCAACCTTAGAGGAAATGCAAAAAGTGGCCATAAGTGCAGAAGCCAACTTAGCAGAAAAGAGAGCTAGGACCAGATCAGAAAGGAAAGTCACATACCAGGATGAGGTCTCCCCTTCAACCCCTTCCTTAGATCCTATAATAGATGACTTGGTTAGATCCATGGTGAAAATGTGGGAAAAGATAAGTGAAAAGACACCTCTTAGGGACAACCAACCAAACCCTCCAAACAGAAACCGGAACCAAAACTTTAGGAGAGAACAACCTCAAAACAAGCCAAGGGAAACTGACCAACAAATTAGGCCACCCTTTAATGAAAATTATGTTGATGAGGATGAGAGGGATATAGAACCCATTGATGAAAGTCATTTTAACCTAATAGGTTCTGATAACGAGAGTGAGGTTTACCTCACAGAAGAAGAACAAGCTTTCTTCTCTCCGAATCAAAATGAAACCAACTATGAAGATCTCGAAGATCCTGCTGTAGATTTTCAGAATGCCATAATAGAATCTCATAGGTATTATGATCTTAGAAGAATAAAAAACCAAGACAAATCCAAGAAATGTAGCTTGGACACTTCTAAAACCCCTGATACCATCCTTAAAAGAGCAGTGGATAGCAACAAAATCGTGATCAAGAAAACTGACCAAAGCAAAGATAAAGCTATTCAGACAAGCCTTGGCCTAGATTTTCCCAGTACCTCTTCCAAGATTCCCGAGATGGCTGTCTTGAACAAAATCCTGAAACAAAGTCAGCAAAATCAGAACATAGAGAAAGTCATAACTGAAAAAACTGAAGCAAACCTATCTAAACTACAAGCACCCTTCAGTTTTGAGGGAGAAATCGCCAAAATAAATATTACCATGCCTCTCACTGAACTTATCGCCCAAAGCTCTTATAAATCCCAAGTGTTAAAGGTCCTGAACTTAGGAAATGATGCAAACACCCTAAATCTAGCTGAATACACTCCTAAAGTGTTGTTTGGTCCAAAAATATAAGGAAAATTACAAGAAGGAACCACTCTTCCCTTTTACATCAGTCTGAATATCCATGACCAAATCCTACACAATGCCATGCTAGACTCTGGGGCCTCGCATAATCTCATGCCAAAGGTCGTGATGGAAAGATTAGGCCTAGAAATAACAAAACCTTATAAATACTTATATTCATTTGATTCAAGTAGAGTCAAGTGTCTAAGCTTAATCAAAGATATTTGTTTCAGTTTGGCCCAAATACCTGCAAAACACTTGATCATGGACATAGTGGTAGCAGACATCCCCCCTAAGTATGAAATGCTTTTATCCAGAACTTGGGGAGCTAAGCTTCAGGGAAATATTCAACTTGATATGTCCTATGCCACTATTCCCGTGTTTAACCAAACTAGAATACTCTATCGGGAATCACACATGAAATATATGGTCAGCAGCCAAGAAAAGCCAGATAACATCCCGATGTACCCCTTGCATTCTGATCTGAACTCTTTCATTTTACACACTGATGAAGACATTGAAGAACAGTCAGGAGGATTTGAAACAAACTTAGACCCACCACATCAGCTACCCCAAGTTCTCTATGATGAAATAGACACTCAAAATTATCATGACCATGAGCAGTTATGTCTTGAGGAAAGAGAGTTCATTCCTCTTGAAACAGAGATAGAGAAAGAAGCACAAAACATTATATACCATCAAGCAAATTGCTCAAACCATAGGCAAACATCAGCAGTAACATCAGGAGACTTTTTCAGAACAGAGGCATTAGAAGCCTTGCATATCACAAACCTCTTTGGAAATCAGGGGCAGGGGAGTTTAATGTTCTTACCATACCTTAAGGATTTACCATCACATAACTCTACCCCTTCAAATGAAACCTTGACTGTAGCCATAACAGCTCAAAATCCAGGAAAAATGTCTAAAAAACTTCTTATGAAAGGATATGATGACTGCAATCCAAATAAACCCGAATTGTTTGAACTAGCTATCATTCTCCCACTCCACCAAAGACTTAGAACTGCTATAATTTCCAATATTGTTCAAGATACTACTTCATGTAGATAAAACAGTGAGAAGCACTATGACACTGCCATCACTCCAAGAAACAACTTTGACAAAAGAAAATACAAAAATATTGACCAAACAATAGTAGTCAAAGATAAAACAGCTGGTCATAGGATCTGTTGTGATTTTAGAAATACTAATACACACCCTTGCGACAGAAATTATATCCTTCCTGCCCAAGACCATGATATACCAATGATAAGTGCTTTTAATCATGTGTCTTTGCAAGATGATATTTCAGGATATCGCCAAATAATTCCTTTGCAAGGTAAA
The DNA here is from genome assembly GCA_034641835.2 of Pinus albicaulis. Classification (NCBI taxonomy): domain Eukaryota; kingdom Viridiplantae; phylum Streptophyta; class Pinopsida; order Pinales; family Pinaceae; genus Pinus; species Pinus albicaulis. The sequence continues at coordinate 1,609,496,851 of CM076579.1, forward strand.
CAGCTCAAAGATTTTTTCAAGTATGCTGGAAGTAGTTCCATATTCAAACCCGGAATTGCAAAACTACCGAACATCAAAAACATGCTCCTAAAAGACATGTTTCCAGTTCTGAATTTCTGCATTCTGATGTACCTTGATGATGGCATCATATACTTCAAAAATTACAAAGAATATCTGCATTATTTGAAAAAGATGTACAACAAAAGAAGAAGTGGGAATCAAAGGTATAAAGAGGTACAACGGGAAGATATGGGGTTGTTTAGAAATTCATGCATGAATCCTTATGTCATGCTTGAAAGAGAAATTTTTCTAAATTTTTCTTTTCAAGAGCTGAGTGGACCAAGAGTGGTAGGAGATCCTTATGAAGATAAGATGCTTAAGTTTCACCATTTCCAGGATTTCTGAGTTAAAACATTTTAAATCATTGTATATACCATTGTTTGAAAAATAAATCGAAAAACAGAAAATTCAAAAACAATAGAAAAATAGAAAAAGAGGGTGGTTTGAAAAATAGAAAGAAAGCCCCATGTTCAAAAAATATTTATTTTGAAAGTGCGCAAGTCTAAATGCAGCTACTAGAGCTCAAAATGTCTTGTTCAGTTATCTAGCCTAATCATAACTGAACATGTTTTAAATTTATTTGCTGATAAGTTAGTGAGGGGAGAGATAGTCAATATTGTGTAAGCTTGAATTGTCAAAAAAGATAGATTAGGAAAAGATACTGGTTCCACATGCTCAAAACAGAACCAAAGAGGAAAGCAGGGATGAAAAACAAATCCTAGCCCTGATTTTCTAGATTTCATTTTATGCAAAATAATATTTGTGTGCAGCTTGTCTTTCATGCCACAAGTACATGACAAATAAGACTGTCTAATCTTGATTTAAGTCATTTTTCAAATTCATGTTTTAGAATAGAGAATAAAATCCAGTCAAACAGCTTAACCTTGACAGTCGATCCAGCATAGGTAGAGAAACAAAGGAGTTAATCAGCTTAATCTGAACTCGCAGTGGATATAAGTGTAGAATTAGATAGTGTCATTTTTCAAAAATATTATGTCAAAGGGTTGCTAGTCCAAATGCACCCAAAAGAAGAAAAAATGTTAGGAAATGTAGTGGGGTAGGTAGAAATGACTTTGATGCTAATCACGCTGTCAATTTTCAGAAATAACATCAAGGAAGAAAGAAATTTGCACCAATGGACAAAGGCACTGGTATTCAAAGGACATAGATCTAAACTTCTGGACACCTCCTGAAAAGGAGCTACCCTCCCCAAATGGAGCCACTGTTAGTCATCAATATTTTTCACCTGTTGATGATGACTAGTTTTTAAAGCCAAGTTTTCTAGAAGCTGATCTCCAATTTTTCAAATTTGTCAGCTAGAAAACAACCGTAAACATTTTTGTCCTCCTACTTTTTCAATCAGCCTATGATGAGGAAAAACCTAGTTGTCAAGCCCTATCTATTCTCAGTCATAAAAGCTTGTCCATCAGCTGTCATAAGCTAAAGTCATCTACTATCATTCACCCTCATCCCCAGGTCATTCATTAACTAACTGATGATAAGAATGTCAACCACCCTACCTCTGGTCATATGTCATCTTAAGATCTGGTCATACCAAAGAGAATACTCCAAATCTATCAAAGATATCCCCTAAGTTAGGTAGTGGCGCTTTAGGAAATCCTCCCTTGGCAAACTATCCTAAGCCAAAGAACCTTTTTCTAATACCAACCAGTCATAGATGGCCTTCCTATTCTACAAAAAAAGTTTGATACACCCTTAGGTCATGCCACTAACAAGTCTTGGTGTCTCAACAGTGCATGTTTCAAAGGCCAAACTGATATTGTGTTGATCTATAGTCTTTTAGTGTCTTTTTCAAAGCATAAATGTACCAATATTCCAGAAAACATTGTCAAGCTAAACATGAGAAGACATCTGCTTATCAAGTTCATTGAGCCTGCGATAAGAGTACTAGATAGAGAGGTAATTTAATGAACTTCTGCAAACACAGTAAGGAATGTTAGTGACTAATGACTAGCAAGTAATACTCTACAGATACAAGTCAGGTTTCTCCTAGTTTCAAAAGATTCACAAGGGTATTCTATCAATAGGATACACATCTTAGAGCATGCCCCTCATGGCATATTGTCAATTGTTCACTTTTATTACTTACTGTGATATACCAAGGAGAGATAGGCATTACAAGGAAATATGACACAGTTTGAGAAAGGGATGAAATGTCACTTGTTGTTAACCTCGTCCAAGCATGAGCAGATGGTTGGATGATTGCGTTAACCTCCTCCACACATCAGCAGATGGTTAGGTCATTTTTTGTAAAACTCATTCATTTAAAAGTAGATGGTTTGGAAATATGATAAAGGCCTCCTTCATTTAACAAGCAGATGATCAAGAACAGAGGTATGGCCTCATTCAAAGAGCACAAGGCTAACAATGCTGCAAATGGCCTAAAAAATTGTTTACACCTTTTTCTCCAATGGATGAAACCACTGATACAACAGTGGTGTTCAAGGGGTACTTACATGGGTTCACTGTTTGAAGGACAGAGTTGAAATCAATAGAAATAAAGTGAAGGCTTACGAATAGAAAAATGGTGTTAAAAACAGATGGAAATCAATGGTACTATGATGATTCAAGGAAGCTTTGTTTTTCCTGTCCATAAAGGTCTTCTTCAAAACCTCATCAAATTGACAAGAAGATCGACTAGCCTTGCTTCTGAAAAAAGACCTTTGCAAATAAATAACACAGAGACAGTATGTATGAAGAAAGCTATGAAAAAATGTCTCAAATTCAAGACAACATTCAAAGGAACAAGGCATACTACAGTCATAAACTAGACCTTTTTATGAACATGTGAAAGAACTCTGTTGTTGCATATAATTGCATTAAAGGTCTTTAAAGGATTTTCTCTTTGATAGATAGATATAGGTAAAATCTAGGTGAGTGCAAATGAGGTTCTTCATCCACAGTCAAAGGAAAATGTCAAAGGATGCATCTACAATCCTTGATATGGCTTTGAGTAGGGTTTCCTTTAAAGGACAGATATGAACAAACAGTGATAGGGTTATTGCCTTGATGAAGAAACAGTGAAAGGGATTTTGGCTTTTAAGAAGTTTCTTTGCTTCAGAAAAGGGGTCATGTATTTGGTGTCTTCAAAAAAAGGCTGACCACGGCATTTTTGTTATGTAACTTGATCGAAGATGGGTCTTTGTAATGTTTTAAAGGTGATCAAATTACAAAAACAGTGATTCATGTTTTGGCAAAACAAAAAGGCCTTTTCAAAACATATAAACCCTCCAAAGCATGATATGAGGAAATTTGAATTTTCTTTCAAATAAAAATGTGGAGAGATCGTTTCAAAGGCCTCATTTTTAATCTCAAGAGCCAAATCAAATGCCCATTGACTACTCGCTGGAGAAACCAAGCCATTTCGGCATTTCTTCAAGTTTTTTCAAGCTCAGAACTGCGCGACGCGCCTGTAGAAGTGTGCGGTGCGCCTATGAGCGCATATACACAGAGTTTTAATGGTTGCGCGTCATGCCTATAGCATTGCACGGTGCACCTGTAGCGGCGTGCAGCGTGCCTGTGCGCCCGTTCACTCACCACCCGAAACTAACCCGACAGTCTCTATTGCGCGACGCTCTCGGTGGAAAACGACCCACTCCTCCTTTGTTTCCAAAAAAAACACTCTTAAAAGGCTGCTTCGAAGATCAAAAAGACCCATAAGCGTTGTTCAAGGTATTTTCCTTACTTCTTGGTAGTTTTTGAAGTTTAAAGGTGGTGTATGCTTGCTATGTTTTGAAGAGAAAAATAGTGATAAAGAAGGTGGGGTTTTTTGGTCGAAAATCAAAGGGTTTTTGTTGACCGTGGGTGTCAAACATTCATACAGTGATAGGAAAAAGTGTTTGATTATTTTTAGAGAGCCCTAACTGCCTTTAAAAATAGTGATAGCTCACAGTTGCTAGAAGGAGAAGACTTTGTTAAAAACTCAGAGGATAAAACAGTGAATGAAAAAGGAGGATTGTTAGATCAATTTTAAAACTCTTTTGGTGTTATTAAAAAGCTAAAACTATACACAGTTGCTAGAAAAATAAACAGGTGATTGTAGAGGTCCCAAAACATTTTTGATCATAAAGAAAGTGGTAAAGGGGTGAATGCTTGGTCATTTTAAAGGGTCCTCTCTGTATTGTGAAATAGTAAACTTGGTGCAGCCCCAGAGTTCAAAAAAGGGAAAAGTCTGTGTTGAAAGGTTTTTCAAGTCAGCTGAGGGTGTCTTGTTTACTTTGTAAAGAACAGTGAATAGCAAAAGAACATTGTTTGGGGGAAAGGTGTTTTTTGTCAAAACAAAGGAGATCCTTGTTCAACGAGGAAACACAAACACATATTTTTCAAAATCTTTGCCCAAACACAGTGATAAATTGATTTTGTTTTTCATTTGACAAATACTTGTTTGATTGGCATCAAAGAGGCACAGTGACTTATAAGGAGGACAAGGTGTGTTGTTGGGGGGCTATTTCAAAAACCATTTGAGACAGTTTGTCTTAGTCAACTAACAAAGAGTATCCAAAACAAAAATGCCTCCCAGGCAAGATAGCAGAAGTGGCCCTCACAGGAGGTTTGAACCTATTTCAACTAAAGAGGTAAATGCTCATCCATCAGTCCTGTTTAACTTTCATGAAGTTGTATGTCTAGATTTTTGTCAAACGGTCCAGGAGGTGAAAAGATATCTCCCCTTGACACATCTATGTGCTTTGAGATTGCAAGGGAAACACTTTCAGCTGGCAGGCTTGGATTTCAAGTTTTCTCCTAGATCCATTTCCAAAGCTACCAAAATCCCTTATGTCAGGGAAAAGTGGTTTAAACCAAGCTACCTAGACTCAAAATAGTACAACCCTTTTTGAAGCTGGAGCATTGGGATACATGTCCATCCATCTTTCCTTTTTCATATATGTTAACTAGTTATGCTCCTCTCATGAAGATAATCATGAAATATTTCACATGCAAGGGAAGGTTTTCCCGGGTCTATGCCTACCATGTCCGATTTCTCATGCACTTCACAAGAGCCCAATTGTTAAAACTCCCCTTTCTCCATAGAAGTATTGAAAAGATGGCCTCCACTGTTCAAAAAATGCCTCCTTCTCAGTAGTCAGCTTGCCTTTTCCATCATTCCCTCATCAAGATTTTCATTCTTCATCAACTTGAGAAGAAGGGAATCTCTTGGGACACTTTCATTACACATCCAGATTTCGCCACTGTTCCTTCATCCCATGCATCTCCTTCACCTTCCACCCAGCATCTTTCGCCTTCTTCAAGTAAGCCCATTCCCAAGAAGCTAAAATTTCCCATGATTAGTGAGGAAGAGCAACATAATAAACAAGAAGAGCATGATGCAGAAGAGCAGCATAGTCAAGAAGAACATCATGATAAAGAAGAGCAGGATGATGAGGAAGAACAACATGATGATGAAGAACAACACATTGAGGAAAGGCAGCAAAGTGAAGAAAAGCACAGTGATGATATGCAACACAGTGATGAAGAAAAGAACCATGAAAAAGAGCAAAACAATGAGGAGGGGAATGATGAGGAAATTGAATAGTTTGATGAGGATATTGGTAGCCCTCATAGCAGCAAAAATGATGAAGATGAATCCCAAAAAATTGAGGAGACAGAGCCTCAAAGTCATAAACAAAGCAAGGACAAGAGTAAAGAGGGCAGCCCTCAAAAAGACATGCAAGATGACAGTCAAAGCATTCATGAAGAAACTCAAAACAGTGGCAAGGATGATGAGAGAAGTAGCAAAGGCAAAGAGCAAATAGAGCATGTGCTAGCTACCTCTCCTAGGCAAGGGGCCATGATTTCTTCTCCAAAAGTGAAAAAGCCCCGGACATCAAAGAAAAGAGTGCCTCAAACTATAACTCCAAATGTTACTAGGGCCCTCCGAAGCAAGGGGACGTTGCCCAAGCAACCCATTGTTGAATTACCCAAGAGGAGGAAGACCAAGAAGGCCACCCAAAGCAAGGGAAAGCAGAAAGAAGAAAGCATCCATGAGAAGGAGAGGGACTTTGACATAATTCAGATCCAAAGTGATGATAGCAACAACGAGGCCCGAATCCTAGAGTCTCTCTTGATCAATAGAGAAGAACAAATTCATAATTTGAGGGCAGATGTAGAGAGGTCTAGAAACTTCATTCACTTTTTGAAAACACAAAACAAACAGATGAGTGTCCACATGGCGGTATATGAGACACGAGCCATCAAATATCAAAAAGAGGCCTCCAAGGTGCAAATTAAGTTGGAAGAACTCATGGGCGAGTTCAATGACAGCGAAGATGAAGATCAGCCAAGAAGAAAGAAGCCAAGGACCATGGGACTTAGAGGAGCCTTAGAGAAACAAAAGGAGAAAGAAGCTTCCCTTTTCAAATATTTTCCTCTCACTACTTTGTTCACCCAAGAGATAGAAAAAAATCAATAAGCATGGCTTGAGAGGGTGAATGATCACTTGGAGAAGAAGTTGGAAAATGCAAATAGAGATTTGGACCTTAAAAGGAGGATGACCGGGCACTATAAGAATCTTAATTAGTTCGCCCGACGGAAATTGAAGGCCACACAGGAAAAACTCAAGGAAGCTCAAAAGAGGCGTCAGGCACCAAAAATGAAAAAGGACACCTCAAGTCTCCAAATTTTGGCCTCAGCTTCTCAGCATGTTCCTAAAAACCTTTGAGGGTCATGCTCGCCAAAATTGGGCGAAATTCAACAAGTTTTGGTTTTTTGCCATTTTTGGGCTTTTTGCTAAAAATCATGGGCATCGCCATTTCTGTTTGGGACATCCTCAAAGGATTAAAATGGTATAATTGGATGCCATAATTTTAGGGGCATCTAATCAGCAATTTTCAGATCAATTGAAGATGTTTTGGTCCCCCAAAATGGTGAAAAACTATCACCTTTTCCACACCCTGCCCCGTTTATCAGCAAAGTCTATTTTTTGGGTTTTTACACACAGGTCATTTTTTGACATACTTCTAGTGATCAGTTTGGATAGAACTAAGAATTTTCAGAAAATATACATTGAGAGATTTCCAACGAGCCATCACAGGCCTCGTTTTGATATCAGGAAGGCTTCCAAAAGTTGCCCACAAGACAGGAGACTTTCTACTGATATTTTTCTTAAGTATTTTTGTGAAAAATGTACTTTTCTAAAGTGACTTTTCCTCATGTGCATTTAGCTATTTTTGGCCATGGTTATTTAAGAAAAGTCAATTTATTTTCCTTTTTTATGATTTTTGAGATATTTTATTAGATATTTTGTGCCTTGGGCTTTGCAAAGCCTCAAGGACAAAATCAGATATTTTTGATGGGCCAATGAGATTGCAAGTTGCACTAGGAGCTTTTCCCTCATCTTGGTCTATATATTCCGAGATAATTCATTGTAAATAAGGCTAAACTTGATGATATAGAGCAATATATGGTTATAAAATCTTGGAAGAAACACTTGTCTCATGCATTGGATAGTTTCTTGAATGTTTTTGGATGATGAAAGTGGACTGTTGTTGGATTCCTTGACTTGGTAAAATGGTATAATGTCCCTCTCTGTTATACTTTTTAGTTTTCATTCATATTCCATGTTTTTGCTTGATATAAGATAGTAGAGAATAGATTTGATACATTCCCTTGGAGGCACCTCAAATTTCCTGTTTCTTTATAGCTTCTATGTTTTCTTCCTTCTTAGTCATATCAAAGAATCCTTGATTTCTCTTTGATAACTGAAGAAATTGTTTGCTTGTTTAATTTATGGTTTTATGCATGCTAAGTATGATTCACAGTATGCCCTGCTTACTCATGGCTAGTCATAGCTCCAGCTCTGAAACCTTTCTTTGATTGTTTGATTGTCTTAGTTGAACCAAGGAGGTCTTGTACTGATCTTGCCCTTTGCCTAAAACTATGAAATCTTGCTTCAAAGTGCCTGATAGCTTGAAATACTATGCTTAGGCATTTCCTCATAGTGATTTGAGTAATTTTTTTGTCTTAATTTTGTTTCTCCAAAGTCTTATAGCAATTTCCAAAATTTAGAGAGTCATATATCTCTATGTATTGCTTGAATGTTTATTTCTATGCATTTATCAGTTTATAGTTGCATTACTCATGATTAATGGTTAGCCCTACCATGTTTATGTCAACTATTGAACTATTTATGTTTGAAATCCCTTTTTCTTCACAAATTTAGTGTCCATCCCACTCCATTTTACCCAAAGATCCATTTTACCTCTATCAAATCAGCCCTTCAACATACCTTGTATCACCATCTGGAGCTTTCTTGACCTTTTCGACCCCATAGCCCAGTTGATCTGACATCTTTTTACCTATCTTAGTCTTTGATCAGTTCATCCCTCACAAACCTAAAAAAAACACCAAAAACCTACTTCATAACTAGCCTAAAATCAGAAACACAAGAAGCAAACACACAGATATTCCTTACGCAAATAGAGAGAGCCCTCTCTGAGTCCAGGAAGGCTAGGTCCTTGGGATCCAAAGATTGGTTTGATGTTACCTTGTCACTTGGCTTGCCAATCAGCCAAATCAAGAGACACTAAGACCTTCCAAACCATGAAATTTAAACCCCTGATCCCCTTAATTTGCATTTAGGGCTATGAGGATCGTCATCCTCGCCCATAACACTGTAATTTGCCTGCGAGAGGGTTTTATCTTTGAAATTTCATTAAAACTGCACAAAAACACACAAAAATTATTTAAATCTTGTGTTTTATTGGTTTAAACTACTTTGGAGGGTTTCTGGAGGCGGTTTGGAGCTGTGCAAATGAGAAAATGTAGCGTAAAATCGGAAAAAACCCTGGCAGAGCAACTAACTAGGTCAATGGAAGTTTGGGTGCGAGGATGAATGGAAGCCGTTGGATTAAGACAATCAATGTTCGAGATCGTCTGATGAAGTCGCTTGGAGAATAGATGGAGGGCAAATGAATCGGGGTCGCGATATAATGAGAGCCGTTTGATCTCAGAGATCAACGGCTGAGATTAAAAGTGAAAATTATGTTACGGAGGGTAGGCGATATAGCGAAAAACCAGGAGTGGTTTTCACGCGGAAAAATGGGGGAAGGTGTTATTCACAGAAAAAACGTGATTTCATACAACACTTGACACACGTCCCTCTGAATACCGCCCATTTCGCGTAATTTTTTAGCGTTAATGTTTAATCTCAAAAATTTCACGAAATGCAACGTACGCTGTCGGATCGGAGGCGCCAGATCTGACAGTGCGAAAAGCGCACGAAAAGGGATAAGATGCGCAGATGAGGGATGGTGGGACCAACGATTTTGTCGTGTAGCGGATGGGTTTATTGGGTTATCAGGTTTTAGTCTCGATCATTTGATCTCTCAAATGGATGTTTGAGATTAAAAGAGGAGAGCAGATGGATGAATAGAGGAAAAGGCGAGGGCCATTGATCTATAGAGATCAACGGTCCAGATATGTTTTAAAATCATAAAGTCAGGGTGATGAAAATCAAAGGGAATAAAGGTTCGGAAGTGGATTTTTAGGCCTTAAGCACCCGAGTGCGGGGCTTTGGCCATATGAGACGGGGGCTAAGGATATAAGCCCTTGGGGGCTTAACTCTTTATAATGCAAAAGACTGATTTAGGCCCAACATTAGTGTTTTTTAAGCCAAAATGGGGGTTCCAATAGGTTAGGGAGGATTTTTAAACCAAATCAGAGGGAGATATAAGGTTTAAAAAGGGTCTTTTGATGATTTAGAGGTTAAATGAAAGGCTTTTGAGGGATTTTATGAAAGGGAAGAATGGGTGAAAGGAGGAGTGAAATGATGGAAACTGGGGTTTTATAAGCAGTTTTCTCTTGGTGAATCATTAGGTACTTTAGGATTAATAGTGAAACAACAGCGAAGATTAACTCAAAGGGTAATTATCATCATAAGAATTCAAAAGATGATAAGTTTTCAAAGGAAACTATCTCTTGAAGGCTTAAAGACAAGACTAGCCACCATTGGTATAACAAAATTTATAGGTGGTTAACAGTGGCTCCACTTGGGGAGGACAACTGGTTCTTTAGGTGTCCAGAACCTTAGCTATTGATCTCTAGCTTTTCAGTAAACCAGTGCCTTATCCATTGGGCAACAACTTTCTTTTCCTTTAGCTGACCTTTCTTTGATTTGATAATCTTTGCAGCAATCTAAAACACTGGAATTCTATCAAAACAATATCTCTACCTACCCACTCCTATGATCCTAACATTTTTTCTTCTTTCAGAGTGCATTTGGACTAGCAAACTCTCTTCATAAACATTTTATTCTTTTGAAAAATAGGAAACTAATCTAAGTCTAATCTTATTCCTCCATGAGTTTAGATTAAGCAGTTGAACTCATAAGTTTCTCTACCTAACTACTATCTGTCAGGATTAGACTATCTGATAGACCTTTATTCTCTAAATTCTAAAATAGGAAATTTAAAAGAAGCCAAGACAAAATTAAGCAATTTGACTTTCTGTAGATCTATGGCATAAAAATAGGCCGCACATAGATCAGAAAAGTAAAAAAAAATTATGAAGGCTTAAGATCTGAAAACTAAAACCTCCTTCTTTATCTCTTTAGCTCTGATTTTGAATTTGTTTGAGCTGTATTTTCTCTCTCATCTGGTTCAAGTTTTGAGCATATTGGAACCATTTTTTTTTCTATCTTTGGCTCAAGATTTAATCTAATTAGAGCCATTATTCCTTTTAAGATTCATAGGTTCAGATATTGAATTTTTTTTAACTTTTGTTTCCTCTATCCTAATCTACCTTACTGATAAGCCAAGATTGTACTGTTTGGCTAATCTAATTCACTAACCTATCAGTAGTAAATTGAAAAACTAGTTAGTCATGATTAGGCTATATGACTAACTAGAAGTGTGTTTTTAGGAGTGGCATCTGAGCTTGCACACTTTCAGATTTTGTCTCTTTTTCTTTTTTTGGTATGGGGTTGTACCTTTCTTGTTTTCATTCTGCCCTCTTTTCTACTTTTTATTGTTTTTTGTAGTTTTCTCTTTTTTCTTTCAAATTAGAAATCAACAACTAACTAAATGCTCAAAGCTGAACTTTATTGACATTCCTATCTAACCTATTCTAAATATTGAAATAGTTCAGCTCTATATAGTACAATAGTGCCAATGTAGCCAGTTAAGTAGTGACAAAAAGGAATAAAGAAACTGGCTACTAGTCAGAGGTAACCACAATACATATTGAATATTAATCTTTAAAATCAAGGCTATCACAGAAGCTGACAACATTTTATGTCTTTGACTCTTGCAAAGGATCCATGCTTGAGAATTTGAGCCAATTTGGACCTCCACACACTCTGCCACAGGATCAACAAGACCAATATGTGGATCTTCTTCCTTTAGGCCTCCCATGACTGACTGATTGTCTACATCCTAGACAACTTTGTTAGGTGAATCTCTAGGGTAGTTCATGGAAGCACCATCATCCTTTTCCTGCACATCAAAAGGCAGTGAAATTTCTCTTTGTTTTGGGGGAAGGAGACTTTCAAAAAATGTTGTAGGGTCTCTGAACTGATAATATTGTTCTTGTGAGTTTAAAATTTCAATTTCAGTTTCATACCTTTCAACTACCAATTCTAGAAAAATTTTCTTAAGCTCAGGTTTATCATTGAATTTCGAGCTGAGAAGGATAACCTTTGGAAGGTCCTCACATTTAAGTTCTACCAATATACTTGATATTCCACAACGAAACTCTGCTATGGGACTTGGTTGCATTTCTGTAAATTGTTCGGAATCTTCTATTAGTGGATTCATTAGGTCTTTTGGGATTGTGGAGTCATAAGGTGGAAGATTTTGAACTTTGCTGTCCACCAAAAACATGATTGGGTTTGCTCAATGCATTCCCAGGAGAGTTTACAAGGACTAGTGAAGTAATAGGCCTACTGGAGGCCAGTGGAGTCGCCAGGTGGAAAATTTTTAGCTTTTGTGAAGGGAAAATGTTTTATGGTTCCACCATCATGTTTATTATGAAGCCAATCTAAAATATTTTTTGGATTTTTTATATATTTCTATGGTTATGAGAGTGTCCTATATCTGATTTCAACACTTAGCTAAGGTGTTAAAACAAACAGAGTCTACTCTATGGCTCGCTAACTTATTTTCTTAGATATTTGTAGGACTAAAGAGTTTATAATAGTTTGCTAAGCTATCATAGATTCAATAGGTCCCACCATGATCGCCATTATGTTGGTGTGAACGGTGGGATAACAGATTCCAAGTGTTCAGATAGTATCAGTTTAAGGGCATGTGGGTCTTCTAAGGGATGCCTATGTGTGTTTAAGTTTAGAAGGTTCCACCATGATCGCCATTATGTTGGGGTCCTGTGTTTTGACAGATTGGCTAACCAAAAGACAAGGCAACATCAGAACCAATCTTTAGAGTTCTAGGATCTAGTCCTCCTATTCTTAGAGAGGGATCTCTCAAATTTTTTGTAAAGATATATCTTGTTTGCTTTTAATTATTGATTTTAGACTAGTTATTAAGTGCAAGTGTTTGTTTGGTTTAATTTTTTGTTTGGTTGGATTGGCACAACAGAAGATGAAAGGTCTAGGTAGTATAGATAGAAAGAAGAAGTGCTAGTTTCATTGGGAAATGGAGTCAAAATGAAGTTGGTAACAGGCTCATAAGTGGATATGGGATATCAAAGGGAAAATCTAACTTGGCCATAGGATCCTTTGGGTTTTGTGAATGAGATGGGCATTAATGATTTGAAACGAGAGTTTGAATTCTCAACAAAGGGAACTTAAAAACATAACTTGAACATAAAGAGGTATTTGATAGACAGGGCTAACTATGAATTCTACAAACCACACTTTAAGAAAATAATGACTTCAAGACAACTTTCAAAATGAAATCTAAGATTCGGGGAACACCCTTTTTCCTCAAAGACTTTATTTCAAAGGAATTAGAAAACATGAAAGATTCACTGATAATTGCAGTCATAGAAGAGGGAACACCTAACACATCTATGATCACAACTATAAAGACCTTTAAAACAATTGTTCAATCAGGGACAAAGGGTATGATCAAAACATACCTTCTTGGCTAACTGTAAACAATGGTACTTCAAAGGGAGACTTCAAAAACAGTTTTCAAGTGGCAGCAGACAAGCAGGGAAAACCATAAATCATGCTAGAACCAACTATTTGAACTATTAGAGAAATAAACAAGCATGAGGACTAAAGAGAAAGATTAAAGACTCTAAAATACCTCAGCAGAAGAAAACATAAAACAGTGAAGGATAAACAGGTCTAAGGTGCTTCCAGGAGTCATTTCTTATCCTAAAATTTTCATCCTACTGTAGTAAGAATTTATGAAACATAATGAAAACAGGAAAAATAGAAAATAGTTCATAATACATCACCAACAACCAAGCTCAGGGATCCAATGATAGAGCCTTCTCAAGAACAAGCATGTCACAACATCATCAAGCTTCCAAGACTTCAATTTCTTCTTCAACTTCAAATAGACTATGTATTATTTCAGAGAGTTTCAGTATTACAGCTAGTGACCAACCAACCCTTTACATTGTGCTCCTCAAGGAGATTTTATAAGAAAATGAGGAGGTGGAAGAATTCCTAGGGTTGAAATGTAATTAATTCTATACTAAATGCAACTCCTAGCCTTGAAAACTATGCAAGGCATAAGGCAGGAATGCATTGAATTACAACTCTGTTTCATTTACTCTGTTTTTGCTTTTTAGGCTTAGTGGGTAAAAAGATTGACTTTAAGGCACTTTCTTATCTTTACAATAACTTTACTGCCAGTTTAAAAAATGTTCTTTTGTTTGAAATAACTGTTCAGCTATTTTTGGGTAAATATCTTCTAACTGGGCCATAACTATGCCTTCATTTGATTTATTGAGGCTGCAGGTGGCACTTTTGGTAGCTGGGGATTCAATTAGCCCCTTTGATGTGGCTCTGAGGTGTCCTTCAACTGATATTTATCTGTTTCATAAACACATTGATTTATCTTTGGATCTGTGTTTAGGCTGGATTAAGCCATGATCTTCATCTTTGACATTGATACTCTTTTATTAATTAATTCTGACTGTGTTTGTTGTTGCAGGTGCACAGAGGGTTTATTGGAGTTTTTGCACGAAAAATCGATGGTCATGACTCATCAATCCTTCCAAACCATGAAATTTAAACCCTTGATCCCCTTAATTTGCATTCAGGGCTATGAGGATCATCATCCTCGCCGATAACACTGTAATTTGCCTACGGGAGGGTTTTATCTTTGAACTTCATTAAACCTACACAAAAACACACAAAAATTATTTAAATCCTACGTTTTATTGGTTTAAACTGCTTTGGAGGGTTTCTGGAGGCAGTTTGGAGCTGTGCGAATGAGCAAATGCAGCGGAAAATCGGAAAAAAACCTGGCAAGGTAGCTAACCAGGTCAATGGAGGTTTGGGTGTGAGGATGAATGGAATCCGTTGGATTAGGACAATCAATGGTCGAGATCATCCGATGAAGTCACTTGGAGAATAGATGGAGGGAAAACGAATTGGGGTCATGATATAATGAGAGTCGTTCGATCTCAGAGATCGACGGCTGAGATTAAAAGTGAAAATTACGTTGCGGAGGGTAGGCAGTATATCAGAAAACCGGGAGTGGTTTTCACGCGGCGAAATGTGGGGAGGTGGTATTCACAGAAAAAACACGATTCCATACAACACTCGACACGTGTCCCTCTAAATACCACCCATTTCACGTAATTTTTTGGCGTTAACGTTTAGGCGCAAAAATTTCGCGAAATGCAACGTAAACCGTCGGATCGAAGGCGCCAGATCTGATGATGTGGAAAGCGCACGACAAGGGATAAGATGTACATACGAGGGATGGTGGGACCGATGATTTTGTCGTGTAGCAGATGGTTTTATTGGGTTATCCGGTTTTATTACCGATCGTCCAATCTCTCAAATGGACAGTTGAGATTAAAAGAGGAGAGCAGATGGATGAATAGAGGAAAAGGCAAGGTAGAGGGTAAGGCGGAGATCGGGTAGCCCGAGGGCCATTGATCTACAGAGATCAACGGTCCAGATCTGTTTTAAAATCATAACGTCGAGGTGATGAAAATCAAAGGGAATAAAGGTTCGGAACAGGTTTTTTAGGCCTTAAGTGCCCGATTGCGGGGCTTCGGCCATATGAGATGGGGCTAAGGATATAAGCCCTTGGGGGCTTAACTCTTTATAATGCAAAAGACTGATTTAGGCCCAAAATTAGTGTTTTTTAAGCCAAATTGGGGGTTCCGATAGGTTAGAGGGGGGATTTTTAAACCAAATCAGAGGGAGATATATGGTTTAAAAAGGGTATTTTGATGATTTAGAGGTTAAATGAAAGGATTTTGAGGGATTTTATGAAAGGGAAGAATGGGTGAAATGAGGAGTGAAATGATGGAAACTGGGGTTTTATAAGCAATTTTCTCTTGGTGAATCATCAGGTACTTTAGGATTAATAGTGAAACAGTAGTGAAGATTAACTCAAAGGGTAATTATCATCATAAGACTTCAAAAGATGATAATTTTTCAAAGGAAACTATCTCTTGAAGGCTTAAAGACAAGACTAGCCACCATTGGTATAACAAAATTTATAGGTGGCTAACAGTAACGAAGATTCGGGATGAGAAGCAAGGGATCCATTGAAGCTGATGATGATAAGTCTTCGCTTGATGATTCCAAGCTCTGGTGATGAAAATTCACAAATGGCCAACCAAGGAAGTTTCGTTTTACCATTTATTTCCCCAACCCCCTTAATAAAGAAGAATTGTGGGACTTTACCGGAATTTTCCCTGTAAATAGATAGCTTCAATGTGCGGTGGTGGAGAGAGCTCTTATGTGGGATGGTACATCATATTAGCATTAGCAATCATAGGAATATTTTTGAGTTTACCCATCAGCAACCCTCATGAATCTATCTTCCCCTCCCTTTATTTTCCAGGTTACCCGATTCGACTGACTAACATCTAAATAGGGAAGCTTGTGCCAAAGCTAGCTCAACCTTGGACGAGTAGCCAGTTTTTTTGGGTGCATTATAGTGACAAAACCCCTACGAGTAGTTGTCACACTAGTCTCTTGCAAGTAGAGGAACGTCTGTCAACATTTTTCCAGGGACAGGGTTTTACTCAGGGATGGAATTTAAAATACCTAATTGAGATGAAGATTTAAGCTTTTGCCTGAGAAATTTGTATTTTCCCTCAGTCACTTGGGTTTTTGATGTGACCCCGAGGTATTAGTTACTTAGCCTTTTAGGTTGGGTTAGCCTGAAATGATGCTGGCCATATAATGAATCCATAAAACATATAGACAAAATTCATCATTCCAATAATGTAAAACTGAATTTAATTACATTTTGATTAAAATTTATGGAAGAAAATGCATTTCATTATGGGAAACAGATATATCCTATACAAATTGAAAAATTTATATCTTGATAGAAGTATGAGATACTTTCCATTCATTTAGTAGGTTTTAGGTTATTTTTTTATTTAATTTGGAGACTCAAAACTGATGTTTTGGTGAAAAGTTTATTGGAATTTTGTTCATATTATCACTTTCCACTAGAATTTTGGAGAAATCAATTGCCACCATGACTTTCACTTAATTTTAGATAAACTAATATCACTTTATTTCCACTAATATTATTGATCATTGTTCATTTCAAATAAATGTTTTTGTGTACCTAAATTAGCATCCAAGGGTTTAGTTTCCATGGTAGTGGTTCAAGCTTAAATACATGTTAGCTAACTCTAATAATATTATCTTGTAACAAGTTTATAAATTGATTCAATTGATCTCATTTTTATGTTAATAACTCAATCACCTAAATATTGGTGGTGAGATTGAAATGGGGTTGTTCTATAATGTTCATGAAACATGAGCCTAATATATGTTCCATGTGGATTTATTTTAACCTTATCTTGTTGGTTATTTGAACAAACTATTTTGTCAAAAAAAGAAACCACGTCTCCCTGTGGTGAACCCTATGAAATTTGATGGTAAGGCCATAGAGAGTATTTTTTGTATAATCACTAATGATGGGGGGTATACTTGTAAGCAGAGTATTAATATACTTGAGAGTTTAAAACTCATGTTGCTCCCACTGTAGATGAGTTAGAACACTAAAACGTGTGTTCTAGTCTTTTCCCTAGCCAAATCTAGATGGCCTTGGGCAACGTCTTTATGTTGCTAGTGAATCTTGTTGGTATTATATGGAATGCAATCTTGTTAGGAAAACATCTTCCATAGGCCATAGAGTTTCATTCTTCTTTGATTGTTGTTCATGTTGAAGTGTTTTGCTTTTTGTGAAAGAAATGCAATGAAATCTTATTTTATGTTAAAGAGACTTCATAAAATTTCTCGAAGTATGATAGCACACTAATTTGTATGAACCTACCCTTGTAGATTATAACGCAAGTGCAAAGGATTTAGATAAAAGGGAGGGTATTTATAGCAACTACTAGAATTATAGGGTGTTGCCCCTTGCAACATGAGTAAGGAGCACCTTGGCCCTTTCGCCACCTATTCAAACTATTTTTAATGTGATGATAATAGGTCGTGTCACATGGTCAATGGGAATATTTGTTAAAGGAAGGGACGCAAACACAACTAGCCTCCTTCTTTAGTGAATAACAACAAATTATTGAGTTTTGTGTCAAGCATTTTTTTAGGCATTGAAGACTCCTAAGACATGATCTTTTGGTTACTATTGGAGTCTATTCGAAGGGGTAAGACACTGTTAATTGAGTTGGCATGTTAGTGTAAGACATAAATCCAATAGCTAGGTTCCAAGGTGTGCCAACGTATGCTAGGAAGTGTTAGGGAGACAAAAGGGAGAACTAGGTCAAATTAATGCATGGAAATGAATGAATAATAGTTTGTGACAAGAAGTGTCAGTGAGTTCTAGGTGTGTTAAGGAGGGAGTGAAAAGGTATGTTAGGCATTGTTAAGGCATTATAGAGTCAAGGGAAACATTCCAAGATGTGTCAGGTGTCAGGGTGTGTCAATTCATGCCAGGGAGTGTTTGGGAGTGCTAGGGAAACACGAGGGAGCACTAGTTTGAAATGCATGGAAATGAATGAATAAGAATGTGTGTTAGGGAGTGTCAGTGAGTTCTAGGTGTGCTAAGGAGGGAGTGACAAGGTATGCTAGGTAGTTCCAAGGAATGCTAGAGTTCTAGGGCAGCATGCCAAGATGTGCCAAGTGCTTGGGTGTGTCAATGCATGCCAGGGAGTGTTAGTGAGTGACATGGAAGCACAAGGGACAAATAGCACAAAATGCATGGAAATGAATGAATAAGAGTGTGTTATTGGGAATATCTATGAGTTGCAGGTGTGCTAAGGAAGGAGTGACAACGTTATATGTTAGCTAGTGCTAAGGCATGCTCGAGTGCCAGGGTATGTCAGGGAGTGGTAATGTGTGTTAGGGAGTGCCAAATGCCAAGGAATGCAGGGGATACTAACATGTGCCACATAGTGCCAAGAAATTTTAAGATTCACCATGTGATATGTCATGTAAATATGTAAATTGCATTGCTAAGTTGTTTTAATACCACGGTTGAATGTGAGCCTTGCATTGGTAACTTGTTAAGTGGCATGAGTTGAGATTGGACATGAGTAGCATAGGATGACTTATAGGTAGTTCTTAAGTGAACAAGGCATATGTTGAATTTTCACGACACATGAGAATTTTGGTTTGGTCTTAGAATCTTTGATTCAAACACACTCAAGTTCCACAACATATCTACTTTAATGCATAATGAAATATACACACATCAAGGAATCAACTAGTGCACATGAAAATTTTTAAAGTTTTCAAACCTTCTTCATTATATTACAAACTATAATACAATAGGCTCGAGCTCCTGTACCAGGGATCATAACCCTTTACAATCACATTGATACAAGGAATACAACTAGGGCTTGGTGTTAGTCCTTTGAAAACCAATCTATGAACAAGACAACATTTGACCTACTTGTTGATGGTGGCCACACACAACCATTTTAGTCCACGTGTCCTAAACACATATGGAAGGTCCTCTTGCCTCCCATTATAAAACTCCTTAATCTCCCTCTATCAATGAGCTCAACTCCTTTAGGTTACTGAACTAAGCTAAAAAACCTCTGTCATCTAGCTACCTCCTTTTTCCTTCAAGTTCAACAACAATTAGGGTCTTTGATCAATTGTTCACAACTCCATTTGTGAAAATCTCTTTGGTCTGCCCACTTTTTCCATACTACTACTCCATGATGAAAAGTATAGGGGTATGGAGTTTTCCCTTCTTCTCACTAAATCAATCCTCTGCAATACAGTGAACTAGGTATAGTTGGTTGGCCCACTTGACTGTTACTTTAGTCCTTCAAAGCTTGCAAATCGTTATGTGCAATACACCTGCCCTTCTACCAATCCTGTTTTCCTTCACAAGTATAGAACTTAGGGCTCTTCGTTGACAGTCACCTAAACTGTACTTAGACTTCCATCAATTTTCCCAACCACAATCAATCCTTTTATTGGTATAGGGCCCACGACACTACCCTCATTTAGGGCTCTTCAAATTTTCCACCTAACAATGATCTGATTCCTCCCAAAATCATTGTTCTTGTGTACCAATTTCTTTTTTGTCCAGTTTATGAATAGATCTAAACTACTCCTCTTATCTTCCTTCTAACGATTTGTAGATGATTGAACTTGGGTCACAAATAATCCACTAATTATCCATTGAATAATTTTTATAGGTTGCATCATATCTCTGTCCAAAACTCTATGGAAAGTCCACCGAAATAAACTCATATTTGCGTCAATCCATTCTTCATATGCAACATTTCTTTTTCTCAGGTTCCACCCTCCTTTGGATCTATTATCTCCACAAATAGTTCCGCAAACCATATTCCAGATCTATGGTTAATATTGTAGAGATAAACCTCACTCTAAGGGTCACAACCCCTCTTCTTCTACGCAGATTTGCCACAGTATTAAGGGCATACCTTATGGACTAAACATGCTAGGAAACCACTGTAACTAGGGAATTATAATTTTTTTCTAATTTCTTTAGAACAAACCCTATCCACCCAGGGAAAAAACAACAAATCTTTCCTCCTTAAGAGACTAGGCCTAGCTCATATGGATCCGTAGATTCTGGGCATTTATTTGACTGAATCTTGACTTGAACTTAAGATCTGTACGACCCAA
This sequence comes from Pinus albicaulis, assembly GCA_034641835.2. Classification (NCBI taxonomy): domain Eukaryota; kingdom Viridiplantae; phylum Streptophyta; class Pinopsida; order Pinales; family Pinaceae; genus Pinus; species Pinus albicaulis. The sequence continues at coordinate 1,609,517,114 of CM076579.1, forward strand.
AAACTAGGGTTACCTCAATCAATATTATGCTTGCAGCTACTTCTGTTCTAGCCCTAAATTCCAGTGCATGCCCTCCTTCATTTGTGTTGGTATTTATCACAGACCTTGCGGCCTACTAACCACCAAATGACAGGGTCTCAACCCTCTCTGCTATTTTAGAATTTGATGTGGCCTTCACACAAAGAGGCCATTGAAATCACATGCCCATATTATCATGAGCATTTTAACTTTTTTTATGTCTATCTCTCTATTGTTTCTTGCCCCATTTGAAATTTCATCCTTATTTGCTAGGTGTTTTCTTCAATATAGTGTGAATATTTTTCCATCACACAACTTCTGTGGGGTTTGTCTACACAAATAGCTTGTGAGGCCCATTCATCAAGGTATTTGATGAAATGAAATGATTATCAATGATCACCAACTAATGGTACCTGCAGAGATTTACTCTAACAATTCTACAGTTTTCCCGTGCCAACAATTATACAACATTTTAACCTCATGAACTAGTCTCCTCTGTTCTCTTAGTTGATGCTATAAGAACTTATTATTGTTGTCAAAGCTTTTACTCTTTAGTCCCATTGAGCTATTTTAGTTATTTGTGGAAATTGATCTATTTTCATTTCATTTCTTCAATTTTTATGACTGTTAAGCATTACCTTTGGCTAGTTCCTTCTTTCTTACCTATTATTTTTCTGCTTAAGCATTCCAGCCAACCAGAGCAGCAGGGGCAACAGGAGCCACGCAGTCCAACCAGAGCCCAACAAGGGCAACATAGAGGCAGCGAGAGCCACGCAGGGCTGATGCAGGCCCAGTCAGGGTAGCGTAGGGGCAGTGTAAGCCCTTCAGGTGTGATGCAGTCCCCTACTGAGCAGCGTAGCGGCTGACGCAAGCTAATCAAGCTGACATAGAGGGATTCAGAGTAGAATATTACTACCTTTTTTATTTCTCTGTTGGGTGAACCAGTTTTGGTGCCTAGGATTGTTGTACTTAGAAACTGCATAATAATGAAAACCCTCCAGATCTAGTTGCACCGACTTTCCCGCATTGCATTTTTTCTGGGGACAGTTGTCCAGAAAATCCATGTGTCACTTTGTTTATGAGCATGTTATTCAGTATTTGATCTGTATGTGTAGGTTGCTAGTTGTATTTACTATTTACTTCACTAATTTATTTAATATTTCATAAATTAAATTGTAAGTTAATTCAAGTAGGAGAAGTAAATCAAGATACTATAGTAGGGTTTCTTAGATTAAGAAATTTTCACATTCCCTAGTTCTAGCCCCATTAGGTCACCTAGGGCAAAAATTTCCCATGAATATAGCTAGAGGAAAAATTCTATCTCCTAGAGGCAGTTGTGTTGTTGGGTGCCCTCACTCTCCTTAGAACTGTGGCCAATTCCAATGGTGGAATCTCCAGATACCTCAAGCCCTAGCTCTAGGATCAAGTTTTTTCTAGGTGTTCCCAAGGATAGAACCTAGTAGGATCAATTTGACCTATCGAAGTAAAAACTCATGTCCAATCCTTTCCCATCACCTTATCCAGGATAAGAACATCATTGGTTTCTAAATTCCATCCCTGAACTTGGGTGGGGTCCACTTGGCCCCATGTGGTCCCATTTGGTGTAAAAGGCCTTTCATCAAGGACCATTTGGGAATCCAAGTTCCCAAAGCATTTTAGGGATTGAGAACTTCCTTCATAAGTCTTATTCTTCTCCCTCAACCCTTTAATCCCCATCCTCTCTCCATAGAAGATAAATTCCCTTGCTTAAAAGGAAAGAAAGTCCCACTCTTTATTTTATCTTAGGGAAAGGGTTTCGAGGGTCACTTCCCACCTATTCATTGACCTATACTCTACAAGTGACTTCCTAAACTACCAGGAATCAACCCATTGGTGAAGGTCCATGAAGAGCAAGGAGCCTTAGCTGTGGTGACAATGGGCTAAGCCTCCATCGTTTCCCTTGTCCTAGTAGTTGCCCTCTTAGGAACCCCTATTAGGTCCACGACTAGTTTGAGTGGTAACAAGTTGTTCACAATTCCATTTGTGAAAAAATATTTGGTTTGCCCACTTTTTCCATACTATGGCTCCAAGATGAGAAGTCCAAGGCTATGCAGGTTGCCCTTCTTCTCACTAAATCAATCCTCTGCAATATAGTGAACTAGGGCTAGTTGGTTGCCCACTTGACTGTTACTGTAGTCCTTCAAAGTCTGCACATCCTTAGGCCCTATATGCCTGCCCTTCTACCAATTTTGTTGTCCTTCACTAGAACAAGAGTCAGGGCTCTTCTTTAATAGTAACCTAACAACCCTCCAACTGTACTTGGACTACCATCAATTTTCCCAACCACAGTAAATTCTTTTTACTGATCTAGGGCCCACAATATTTTCTTCATCTAGGGCTCTTCAAATCTACCACCTAAAAATGGTTTGAGTCCTCTCAAGATCATTGTTCTTGTGTATCGACAATTTGATCTTTGTTTTCCAATCTATGAACAAATATGAACTAATCCTCTTATCATACTTCTAACAATCTGTAGATGACTGAACTAGGGTCACAAATCAGCCACTAACAGTCCATTTACTAATTTTTTATAGTTTTCTTCAGATATTTGTCTAAAACTCTATGGAAATTCCACCAAAATCAACCCCTATGTAGGTCAATCCATTCTTCATATGGCACATTTCTTCTGCATGCTCAATCTTCTGCTCAGGTTCCACCCTCCTTTGGATCTGTTGTCTCCACACATACTGAATCTGTAAACCATCTTCCAAATATGCGGTATTTATTGCATAAATAACCTCACTCTAAGGGTCACAACCCATCTTCTTCTATGCAAATTTGTCACAATATTAAGGGCATACCTTAACTAACCATGCTAGGAAACTGTCCTAACTAGGGCATTATACTTATGTACTTCTAACTATTGTAGAACAAACCCTATCCACACATAAAAAAAACACGACTCTTGCCTCCATAAGAAACTCAACCTAGCTCATATGGATCCATATATTCTAGGCATTTCTTTGACTAAATCTTGACATGAACTTCAAATCTCAATGTCGACCCTCAAACTAGGGTTAACTCAATCAATATTACGCCTGTGTCGACTTCTGTTATGGCTTTAAATTACAGTGCAAGCCCTCGTCCATTTATGTTGTCTTTATCACAGACCTTGCGACCTACTAACCACCACAAGGCAAGATGGTATCAACCCTATCTTCTATTTCATGTAGAAAATCTAACCAACGGGGTTTAATCTGATCTTGTAATGTACTAAAACAAGAAATTGAATCCTTCCTACAATTTGTGGAAACAAAACAAGATCGCACAATCACATATAAGTAAGAGAAACAAGTTATCAATCGCACAACAAAAGATGTATCTGGGAAGCAACTGCTCAAAACCCTCTATCTCTATTTTGTATTAAGTCAAGGAATCATGAAACATCACAATGCTTAATCTCTCTTGAGATTCTCCAACACTCTGCTAATTGTCTCCTGCTGATCTAGGCAAAATCAGTCTAGTACTTATCCAATTCTCAACCTTCCTTCAGCCTGCCTTTCTCACGCAATTCCTATGGAATTATCTCCATATTAATTAGGATAATCAACCTTCCTTTATTGCATAATCCATCATGGCATCCCAATGACTTTATAATTGCACATGGGAAATTTTCTATAAATACAACTGATAGTTATGTTCCTCTAAACTATGTTACAATAAGGATCAAGGGTATTTTTATTATTTAAATTAAGTTAAAACCCTAAACAACCAAAACCCTAACTCAAGGAGATGTAACACCAAGAGTTTATGGGCCCCGTTGAGGTTAGTTGGACAGCCAACTTCCCAGGGTTGTAACTTGGTCATATGATCTTCGTTTGATGCACATGATACCTTGTTAGAAATATCTCTCCGAGGACTACAAATACTAATGCGATTTCAAGGAAATCACCAAACATTTCATGCCCAAAAAACGTTGTTTTGGGCCTCAAAACAACTCTGGAATTTCAGGACCCGAAAAACTGCAAAAAATAGTAAATTGTGTTATAATTAAGGAAACTGAAAAACTAAAAGAGACAATGGCGAGCGCCCAAGTGGAATAGGCAAGTGGCCACCAATATCCACCTCATTACCTCAAATTGAATTTCTTGAGCTAGCTCAATAATCATGACTTAGTTAACTGACAAAAGTTGTTATGATATGAAATTACAATTTATTGTCCAATTTATTTAAGGGAAAAATAAATTAGACGCCTCACAATCCTCACTCCTAGTACATAAAAATTCCTCGCCAGTGTGGATGCATTTTTTTTGTCTCTAGTCGCCAATTTCACTGTTTCTTGTTGCAAATTTCAACGCTCCCTCTCAACAAGAAATGAATTCAATCTATCCCTATCCGGTACCTTTGGAATGTTCTGCATGCTACACTTCTCTAGTGTTGTTTGCACCTGCAAATCCTGAAACTGAATAGCCTCCGAACAACTGAATCTGTATAATGCATCTGTCATCAGAGTCTTCTGACTACTGCTAGCTACTGCACCTGTCTAGTACTGGATTCTCTACACTGCTGCTGACATCTGCATCTGTGCCCTTTGAATTGTTGCTAACTCTGATTTTTTCTCCAGTATTTGACATCTGTCACTCTGACTTCCATCTTGCTGACATCTGACTACATCAATATAACTGATCCTTCATAATACTATTGTAATGTGGGCTCCTCGTAGCTAGGTTCGATCCATGAGACATGCCATCTCAATGGACCTTTCCCAAATTTATTAACTTGGAATTATGTCCACACATCACCCCACCTTACACCTCAAGGTATGGTTGCTCCCTCTTCCCATCTGGCTCGAAATTTCCCCCTCATGGAGGTCTCTGCTTGAGTGGACGCTTCCACTCAGTCTCCTGTCTGATTCTCCAATTTTGGTAGCTACTCCACAACCTTTTGAGACTGCTTCTCCAATTGTGGTAGCTACTCCACAACCTTTTGAGATTGCTTCTCATGAGGATGCATGTTGAGAGGTAATTTATGCTCCCTCTAAAACACCAAGTCTCTAACTTATGCCTTTCTTCTCAAAGCTTTGCATGCATATGGTACCTCAAGTGCATATAGGTTCTTGACTCATGCACAGTGTAATTTTCCCGACGTTACAAAAAGTTTCTAAAAAAGAGTTGATTTTAAATCAATGATATCTCCCTCATCTGAGCTCCGATTCAACCGATTTTTTTTCCATTTGGGTAGATTTTCGCAAGGAATCCAAATATTCTATTTGTTTTTGAAAATTTTACACCAAAATATTCAGATATTCTCTGCAAACTCATCACCCAAAAAATTCATGCTCTGATACCATGTAGAAAATCTAACCAACGAGATTCATTCTGATCTTGTAATCTACTAAAACAAGATACTGAATCCTTCCTACAATTTGCAAAAATAAAACACGATCGCAAAATCACATATAAGTAAGAGAAATAAATTATCAATCACATAGAAAAATGATGTATTTGGGGAAAGCAACTACTCAAAACCCCTCTATCTCTATTGTGTATTAAGTCAAGGAATCATGAAACAATACAATGCTTAATCTCTCATGAGATTCTCCAGCACTTTGTTAATTGTCTCCCGTTGATCTAGGAAAACTCGGTCTAGTACTTAGCCAATTATCATCCTTACTTCTGTTGAGATTCAACAAGATGATGAGCTTAGTGAAAATAGTTTCCTTCACTAAGTGGGCCCACAGGCTATTTTTGGCTCAAGTATATTTTTAGACTATGTCTATTTTTAGACATGATGATCATATTTTAGAAGTTGCAGGATGCTATTTGTGGATGGTTGATCAAGTTGGAAAAATAGATGAAATTATATTTTTATAATATTGGTCGAAGTCTATTTATAGATCGCTAATATAAAAATAGATGCATGTCGATTATTATTAGCTCTTAATAATAGTCAGACTCTAAATAGCAACTTATTATCTTGGAGCACTTCAGTTCAGTGCACAGATGTGGCACATCAGCTGATAGAAGGAATTACGCTATTCCTGAGGGTTTACTAGAGCTAATGCATGGAGGACTCAGTTAGAACTCAAGTCTCAGAGTTATGACACAGTTGGAAGAAGTAGTTATGGAGTTTTATTTAGTTTAACTCAATTAGACTCAGTTGAGCTAGTTATATCTAGTCTAACTGAATGATACACTAGTGAGAGTGGAGTGAATTAATTAGTTAATTAATTCGCAAATAATAACTCATTAATCAACTGAAGAATACATCAGTTAACTACAGTGCATGGCAGTTTTAGTGGAGACCAATGGAGAGATAGGTGAAAGGTCAAGATAGACTATCTTTTGTGACTATAGTGATGCATTGATTGCATCCAACACTCAGTGGAGATGAAAATGAGGATTACGTAGTCAATACAAGGGTAATTCGAATTCATTTAGAGCTATTTTTCAGCAAGTATTGTGCAGTGGAGGTAGGCTAGCAGGTGGCAAAGATCGGTGCATGGATTTGCAAGATTAGGCTTGATTAGTGTATGATGATTGTACTGTACTGAGAGCTTGTGATAAGATTTGTATGTTTGTATGAGATTGTCATATGATCTCAATGTTACATAATATAGTTGGGGTTTTCAGCTTTAGGCTTTCCTGGTTAAAAAAAAACTGTGTTATGTGCAATTGATAATTTTTGTTTATACTTCACATGTGTGTGCAATTAAATTTTCCGCAAAAGATTAATAAGTGGAATAGATTGAGTATCTTGCATAAAGTTAAATAGTGTGAGATCAGGTGGATCTTGGACATATGCATGCTTAGTGCATATAATTTCTACATGGTATTGAAGCATTTTTTATTGAAGATTTCAATTGTGAAGTGAGTTTGTGCTGGTGGACAATTCGAATTTGCTATAGAAGATTCTTGGTGCAGAAATTGAGTATACATTGAAATGTCTTTCAATGGGTTGAGATTGGAGTATGCCCTTGATGGGAGCTCAAATTACATAGCCTAGAAGGACAGTATGGAGGCAGTGCTGGAGGATAATGGGCTAAAGGAGTTCATCGATAGCGATGTTCCTAAGGCGGGATCTAGTGATGCTGCATTACTTGATGCATGGCAAAAGAAGACCGCAAAGACAAGGAGGATTCTATTGGAAGGTGTGAAGGACCACATTGTGTCTAGCCTTCATGGGAAAGCCAATCAATTCCTAATGTGGAAGGCTTTGACAGATTTGTTCCAAAGCATAAGTGACCAGAGGAAGTTGGCACTTAAAGACAAGCTTAGAAAAATAAAAATGGAGAAAGGCGACAGTATTCCAAAAAACCTCACGAAGTTTGTCCACTGCAAGGATGAACTGGGAAGTGTGGGGGTTACTGTTTATGAAGAAGACTTGGTGAGCTTTTCTCTCCTTGGGCTTCCGAAGATTTGGCATAGCTATGAAGACTCTGTCAATGGACGGGAGAAACTGCCAGGATGGGAGCGACTTTGGTCAGATCTTGTGCAGGAGGAGATAAGGTGGGGTACCAGGGATGGATCTTCATCGAAGAATGAAGAATCTAAAGAGAATTGTGCTTTGGTTGCTAAAGCAAGGAAAGGGAAGGGGAGGAAAAATACTTCAAAATCTGGTCTTAAAGGCAAGAAGTAGGATTTGTCCAAAGTGAAGTGTTTTCATTGTCATGAGCATGGAAATTCTGCCACTAACTGTCCACAGAAGAAGAAGAATAAGTAGGTTGTTGGATCTGCAGCTGGAGAGGCCTTAGCCTCACAATTTGAGCTGGATTTTTCCTTGATCACATGCTTGGTTTCAAGCTGCATGGGATTGGTGTGGTATCTTGATAGTGGTGTGTCTTTCCATATGACGAGAGACAAAGAGTTGTTTAGTGACTTGGAGGAGAAGAACCTCAAAATGCATATAGAGACTGTCATTGGGACCATTACCTTTGAGAGGGAATCTGGTAATCCGTTCTTGTTGAAGAATGTTATGCATGTTCCAGGTCTGAAGAAGAACTTGGTCTCAGTCGCAATGTTGGAAGACAAGGGTTGTGATGTTGTTTTCAGTGAGGGAAAAACCTTCCTTTGACATAAAACAACGGGTCAAACCAAGAAGATAGGGGTTAGAATTAAGAATCTATACAAGCTAAAGGTAGATGGTTGCACTGCAATGGTGTGCAAAGCAGAAGAAGTGGTGAGCCGAGATGAGGGCAAGTTATGGCACAGTAGATTGGGCCATCTTCACCATGGCACTTTGAAAATTTTGCAGCAAATTTCTACTGGACTTCCCATGGGTACTCTTGCGCAGTCATATTAGTGCAAAGGATGTACAATGGGTAATTTTGTGAAGACCACTTTTCATGAGAAGGAGAACCGTGCTTCGGTGATCCTGGAGAGAATTCACACAGACGTGTGTGGACCATTCTCGGTTGCTTCAACAGTGAAACACATGTATTATGTGATTTTTGTTGATGAATTTTCTCGTAGATGATGGATATTCTTCATGCAGAAGAAGAGTGAAACGTTCTCAAAGTTCTGTGAGTTCAAGGCATTGGTGGAGAAGGAGTCGGGGAAGGAGGTGAAAGCTCTAAGGAGTGATAATGGTGGTGAATACATCTCTGGAGAATTAAAAGACTTCTGTAGAAAAGAAGGAATTTGAAGAGAACTCATAGCGCCTCATAACCCACAACAGAATGGGTTCACGGAGAGGAAGAACAGAACGATCATGGATGCTGCACGAGAGATGCTACATGACCAGGGCCTACCAATGCACTTGTGGGCGGAAGCATGCAACACTGCGGTTTATGTGCAAAACCATTGTCCTCATAGAGTACTTGGCATGAGTACACCCGAGGAAGCTTTTACTGGTAAGAAGCCTGATATTTATCATTTGAAGATTTTTGGCTCACCTATTTACATTCATGTGACGAAGGATGCCAGGAAAAAGTTGGAGCTGACTGAAGAAGTTGGGATATTTTTGGGGTACACAGAAACACCCCACAACTATTATGTGTATTTTCCAAATAGTCAGATGACTATTATGTGACGGGATATAAAATTCAATGAGGTGAAAGCCATGAAGTCTTAGCTTGAGAGGGAGCTACACTTGCATGCAGAAGAGAAACTTCTTGTTCCCAAAGATGAGCCTTTGGATGTGGATTAGCCACAGGAGGAGATTCATGAAGTGGAGAAGTCCACTCATGCAGAGCCAAACATCAGACAAGGTAGGAAGCATACCATAGAAGCTGAGAGACTGAAGGTGGATGTGGCACAGAATGTAGGAGTTCCTACATCATAGCGCAGATAGAGACAGTCACCTGACCGATATACTAGATACATGGCTCTTATGAGCAAGTGTATTGTGACAGAGCCATCTTCTTTTGAAGAAGCAGTGCAGAAGCCCACATGAGTAGATTCCATGGTGGAGGAGTATGACTCCATTGTCAGAAACAATGCTTGGGAGATTGTTCTAAGGCCAGTGGGAAAATCAGTTGTAGGATCAAGATGGATCTACAAGGTAAAGCAAGCTGCTGATGGGAGCATTGAGAAGTATAAGGCAAGATTTGTTGCTCGAAGCTTCTCAAAGATTGAGGGGATTGACTATGAAGAAAATTTTGCACCTGTCACACGGTATTCTTCCATACAGACCATCCTTGCTCTCTCAGTGCAAATGGGTTGGCACATTCATCAGATGGATGTGAAAATTGTGTTCCTTAATGGGATCATTGAGGAAGAGGTGTACATTGATCAGCTTGAAGGATTTGAGATCTTCAACAGTGAGTCACATGTGTGCAGGCTCAAAAGAGCACTATATGGGCTGAAACAAGCACCCCGTGCTTGGTACACTCGGATCGACAGCTATTTCACTGGACTTGGCTTCACCAAGAGTGAGGTGGATGAAAACCTGTACCAAATTGTGGTTGAGGGTAAGAATTTGATCATTGTACTTTATGTTGATGATTTGATACTAACAGGTGATTATCATTTGATACACTCATGCAAGGAAGATCTTACAAAGGAGTTTGAGATGAAGGATTTAGGCCTCGTTCATTATTTCCTTGGACTGGAAATATGGCAGTGGGAAGGTGAACTGTTTGTGTCTCAAGGCAAGTATGCCCGGGAGATGCTGGAGAAGTTTCACATGCAAGGCTGCAGGCCTATCGACACTCCTCTTCCAGGAAATTGGAAGAAAGAGGATGCTACATCGGCAGAGGTAGTGGATGCCACTGTTTAACGACAGTTGGTGGGTTCTCTCATGTATTTAGTCAATACAAGACCGAACATAAATAGCACATCAGGAGGGATTTTCAGTTTCAGATCTACGGCAGTTTCTTGGTACAACAGGAAACAAATATCTATGGCACTTATTTCAGCGGAAGCGGAATGCATGGCAGCAATTTTAGTTGCATGTGAGGCTATCTGGATGAGGAAGATTTTGCTTGGTTTCTTCGGTTCACATTTGGATCCCACGGTGATTCATTGTGATAATTATAGTTGCATTAAACTCTCCATTAATCCTTTGTTTCATGATAGATCTAAACATATTGATATCCAGTATCATCATATCATAGATTGTGTGTAGCGGAAGATCATGTTGCTTCAGTACATTCCTACGGAGGATCAGGATGCAGATATTCTGACGAAGGCGCTCACTAGGAGCAAATTCGAATACCATAGAGGTAGGATCGGGGTGAAGGATAATCCCTATCTTTTTGAGAGGGAGTATTGAGATTCAACAAGATGATGAGCTTTGTGAAAAGAGTCACCTTCAATAAGTGGGCCCACAGGCTATTTTTGGCGCAAGTCTATTTCTAGACTATGTCTATTTTTAGACATGATGATCATATTTCAGAAGTTGCAGGATGCTATTTGTGGATGGTTTATCAAGTTAGAAAAATAGATGAAATTATATTTTTAGAATATTGGGTGAATTCTATTTATAGATCGCTAATCTAAAAATAGATGCATGTTGATTATTATTAGCTCTTAATAATAATTAGACTCTAAATAGAAACTTAGTCTCTTGGAGCACTTCAGTTTAGTGCACAGATGTGGCACATCAGCTGACAAAAGGAATTACGCTATTCCTGAGGGTTTACTGGAGCTAATGCATGGATGACTCATTTATAACTCAATTGGCAGAGTTATGACACGGTTGGAAGAAGTAGTTATGGAGTTGTATTTAGTTTAACTCAGTTAGACTCAGTTGAGCTAGTTGTATCTAGTCTAACTGAATGATACACTAGTGAGAGTGGAGTGAATTAATTAGTTAATTAATTCACAAATAATAACTCATTAATCATCTAAATAATACGTCATTTAACTATAGTGCATGGCAGTTTCAGTGGAGACCAGTGGAGAGATAGGTGAAAGGGCAAGATAGACTATCTGTTGTGACTATAGTGATGCATTGATTGCATCCAACACTCAGTGGAGATGCCAATGAGGATTGCGCATTCAATCCAAGGGTAATTCGAATTCATTCAGAGCTATTATTTAGCAAGGATTGTGCAGTGGAGGCAGGCTAGCAGGTGGCAAACATCAGTGCGTGGATTTGCAAGATTAGATTTGATTAGTGTATGACGATTGTACTGTACTGAGAGCTTGTGATAAGCTTTGTATGTTTGTATGATATTGTCATATGATCTCCATGTTACATAATATATTTTGGGTTTTCAGCTTCAGGCTTTCCCGGTTAAAAAAAAACCATGTTATGTGCGATTGATAAAAAAATTTTATACTTCACATGTGTGTGCAATTAAATTTTATGCAAAAGATTAACAAGTGGAATAGATTCAATATCTTGCATAAAGTTAAATAGTGAGAGATTAGGTGGATCTTGGACATATGCATGTTTAGTGCATATAATTTCTACAACTTCAACCTGCCTTGCTCATGCAATTCCTAGGGAATTAACTCCTTATTAATTAGGAAAATCAATCTTCCTTGATTACGCAATCCATCATGGCATCCCAATGAATTTATAATTGCACATGGGAAATTTTCTCTAAATAAAAATGATAGTTATGTTCCCTTTAACCTCTGTCTCAACTGGGTATTCCTCGAAACTGACATGCATGCAACTATTAATAGAGAATTATTAGTTATATTATTGATCACTCATTGTGAATTTCTAATTTAATTCACTAGACCTCTCACTAGCTCATCACTCAGTTAGAACTAGTTAAACTGATTTTAACTCATTTAATTGAGTTAATTACACTTGCACCCCACTAATGCATCAACTTCAACTGGACCCCAAAAATATTAGAATCCCTCTAGATGCCTCATATTATACCCTCAACTCGAATTTCTTGAGCTAACTCGGTCATCATGACTTAATTAACTAACACAAGTTGTTATGAGATGAAATTACAATTTATTGTCCAATTTATTTAAGGGAAAAATAATTTAGACGCCCCACATTCCTCACTCCTGGTGCATCGAAATTCCTCACCAGTGTGGGTGCATTTGTTTTTGTCCTTTCTGGTTTCCAATCTCACTATTTCTTATTGCAAATTTCAACATTTCAGAATTTGATGTGGCCTTCACACAAAGACACCATTGAAACCACATGCCCAGATTCTCATGAGAAACCTACCTTAAGCTTGATATGCCATAAGAGAAGCAACAATTTGACATCCTACTTCCTAGCGCAAAACAACCATTAAGGTATGCAAAATTATTCTAAACCCTCACATGATTATCTTGATCTTGGAGGATGATCATAACCTCCCTTTAGCAACCCTTACTCGCCCCTCGTACTTGACCTGCTTTAGGAATACATCTCTCTTCACCCCCTTGATGTGCCAGATAGTGGGAATACATGTCAAACATGCTAAGTTGTGCCAAGTGATAAGGCATGCCAAGATGTGCAAGGGTGTGTCAATGCATGTCAGGGACTGTCAAGACAACAAAATGGAGAAAAAAGTTAAACTACAAGGAAATGAACACATAAGAGGGTTAATAAGTCATCAATTTACCTTTTCCAAGAGGGGCATGCTAGGCCCACCAACACTAAGCGGCAATAGGTGCCAAGTGCAAAGTCTTAGTTTCTTCTCATCTAATTTCCAACAATTTATCATGACAAATAAATTTAATATTAAACCATGCCAAATCACACCAAGGCATCTCAACGTATTCCATACATGCTAAGACATTCCAAGTGCCAACACGTGCCAAGCGCCAATATGTGTCAGGGACTAATGTTATGCATGTTATGAAGTGGAATGGAATGTTGAAGAGTGCTAAGGTGTGCTAGAGAGTGGTAATGCATGTTGATGAGTGTTAAGGAGTACTAGGAAAAAAAATAAGGGAGCACTAGGTAAAAATTCATGGAAGTTAATGAATATGAGGAATGTGTAATTCCAGAGACTAGTGTTAATGAGTGTTAGTTGTCATGCCAAGGAGAGAGTGACAAGGTATGCTAAGCATTGGTAAGGCATGCTAGGGAATATCAAGGCATGTCAAGAATTCCCAAAGTGTGCTTGGGAGTTCTAGGGTGTGGTAATTATATCATGTGTCAATTAATAGTGCCAAGATATGCCAATACATGCTAGGTGCTAAGGATGTGGCCAGGGTGCCAGGGTATGTCAATATGTGTCAAGGAAACAAAAGGAATAACCAATAAGAGGGTTAATAAGTCAGGACTTTATCTTTTTGAAAAGGGGCATGCTAGGCACACTAATGATAGGTCCCAATACATGCCATGTGGTATTGTGTGCAAAGTGCTAATGTATGTAAATGCATTCAACCAAGGTGTTCTAGGGCATGATAGGGACTATATGCAGCATGCCAACACATGCTAGGAGAGTTCCATGTTGTGCTAGAACATGCCACCATGTGCTTGGGCATCAGTGTCATCACAAGATGTTCTAGGGACAAAGATGTTCCAAGACATGTGGGGTGCTAAGAAATTTTAGTGTGTGCCAAAGCATTAATTTATGGTGTGCCCAGATTTTTGAGGATTATTATGTCTTTCTCATTAATAGAATTGTCAGAGCTTGATTATGTATTAAATAATATATTTCCTACACACAATAGTGGAACTTTATCTCAAGGGAATTTGCTAGATAATAAACTTAATAGATATGAATCATGTGTTGACTCACAGGAAATCTCTATTCGAATAGTCATTATTTGAGGGAAATGATACACACTAATTATTTCTTAAAAAATTGATTGACCCTAACCACTATGGCCTTGGAAATATTATAAAAATTACTCCATAATAATGGTATTAAATCATTATCTTTTGACAAAAAATATATTAACAAGAACATATCATCATCAAAAACTCATTGGAATGATCAATGACGATGGAAATTTTTTGACCGTCACCAAAAGTAACACAAAGAGTATTGGTGAGGGTCATTAAAAGTTCATCACTAGAAGTGTCACCAAAGAGATAATTAGTGATGGGCCTTTAACGACCCTCACCAAAAGTGTCATTGAAAATGCCTTTGGTGACGGACCATAAAGGACCATCACTATATACACTTATAGTGACGATTTTTTAATGATCAATGATAACGAACATTTTTTGACTATCACTAAAAGTAACAAAAAGAGCATTAGTGAGGGTCATTAAAAGCTCGTCACTAGAAGTGTCACAAAAGAGAGAATTAGTGATGGGCCTTTAATGACCCTCACCAAAATTTTCAATGAAAATGTCTTTGGTGATGGACCATAAAGGACCATCACTATATACACTTACAGTGACGGTTTTTTAAGGACCATCACCATATGTGACATTGGTGACAGACCTTAAAGGTCGGTCACAAGCATGACCCTCACCAATGTGATTTTTTCTTATAGTGCCTAGATGAGATGATGAATCATCACCTGTGCCTTTAGAGAGATCTTGTGGGTTCTCTTTCATTTCCAGATGGATTTCATCCTTAATCAACTCTTCTTGGCTGTCATAATAGTTATCTTGAGTATGAAATGCATGAATTTCCTCTAATAGACTTTTAGGGTGCCAATTTCCTAAATCTTCATCAATTTTTACAAGGTGTTGTATGATATCTTTAGATCGATCACAACAATTTTTAGCTAATGATAAAGATGAAAATTTTTCTTTATAATGTTCATAAAACACCTTATAGAAATCCTTTAAAGAAAAAAAACTACCAAGGTCTAGGCCTTCATACCATTTTCTTGCCTTTCCTTCTAATGTCCCCATGAACATTTTCATGAGGTAGTCCTCATGCCATTCAAATTTTAACCTCCATATATGTATATGAAATTTGAATAGATGTAACAAGGGGTCATCAAATTTTTCATCTTGAAACATAGGTAGGTTTTAAAGCCAATTTATCTGAGGCATTTTGTGTGGGAACCCAGGGATGCGATCTCTGTTCATTGGAGCATATCTCCATTGTATCCTTGGATCCATGTTTGTAAATTAGAAAGGGTCATTGAATCTTTTCAACCAGTCTAGAGACTTCTACCAGTGGAGTCATTAGGTCTATTGAGAGTTGTGGAGTTTCCAAGTGGATGATTTCAGCTTTGTTTTTGAGGACTAGTGGACTCACCAGGTGGATGATGTTTACTATTTTAGGGATGTTCTTGTTGTCCACCATCAACAACTAAATACCAATCTATGGATGTTTGTATGGGTTGAAACAAGCACCTCGTGCTTGGTACACACAGATAGACAGTTATATCACCGGACTTGGATTCTCCAAGAGTGAGGTGGATCCTAACCTATACCAGATTGTGGTGGAGGGTAAGTACTTTATGTAGATGATTTTATTTTGAAGGGTGATGAGCTATTGATACTTTCATGCAAGGAGGATCTTGCAAGAGAGTTTGAGATGAAGGAATTGGGCCTCCTTCATTATTTCCTGGGATTGGAAATTTGGCAGTGCAGTGATGGAATATTTGTTTCTCAGGGTAAGTATGCTCGGGAGATAATGGAGAAGTTCAACATTCATGGCTGCAAGCCTATTGATACTCCTTTTCCTAGAGGTTGGAGGAAGGAGGATGCTACTTCGGCGGAGGTAGTGGATGCCATTGTTTATCGACAGTTGGTGGGGTCGCTTATGTATCTGGTCAATACACGACCCGATATATGCTATGCTGTTAACCAGCTTTCACAAGATATGGTTAAGCCAACCAAGCTCTTCTGGAAGGCAGGCAAGCATGTATTGCGGTATCTTAGAGGCACATTGGGATATGGATTGTGGTACAGACATGAGGATGAGGTGAAGCTATGTGGCTTCATGGATGCAGATTGGGCAGGGAGCCCAACAGATAGAAAGAGCACATCTGGAGGGATCTTCAGTATCGGGTCGACAGCAGTTTCTTGGTACAGCAGGAAGCAGAGATCCATGGCACTCAGTTCAGAAGAGGCCGAGTATATGCCAGCAAGCTTGGCTGCATGCGAGGCTATATGTTTGAGGAAGATCCTGGTCAGGTTGTTCGGGTCACACTTCGAGCCTACTGTGATTTATTGTGATAACCAGAGTTGCATTAAACTCTCGGCTAATCTAGTATTTCATGATAGATCCAAACACATCAACATCAGGTACCATCATATCAGAGATTGTGTGCAGCGGAGAATCATGTTGCTTTCATACATTCCCACAGAGGATCAGGATGTTGATATCTTGACGAAGGCGCTCACCAGGAGCAAATTCGAATACCACAGAGGTAGGATAGGGGTTGCAGATAATCCATATCTTGTTGAGAGGGAGTGTTGAAAATGCAACAAGATGATGGAGCTTAGTGAAAAGAATTCACCTTCACTAAGTGGGCCCGCAGGCTATTTTTGGCGCAAAGTCTATTTTTAGACTATGTCTATTTTTAGACATATGGATCATGGTCTATGAGTTGCAGGATGCTATTTGTGGATGGTTGGTCAATTTGGTAAAAATAGATGGACCTCTATTTTTAGACATTGGGCGAAGTCTATTTTTAGACTGCCAGTCTAAAAATAGATCAGTCGAATATTATTAGCTCTTAATAATATTTGGACTATAAACATTATCTTATCCTCTTGGAGCACTTCAGTTTGATGCTTGGATGTGGCACATGCAGCTGACAGAAGGAAATACACTTTTCCTATGGGTTATTTGAGCTATTGCATGGTTGACTTCAGTTAGAACTCATGTGGCAGAGTTTGGTGGAGTTGATGAGACAGTTGGTGGAGTTGTGTTCGATTTAACTTAGTTGAACTAGTTGTATTTAGTCTAACTGATAAATACACTAGTGATGAGTGGTGTGAATTAATTATTAATTAATTCACTAATTATTAACTCATAAATCAACTAAATAATACATCAGTTAACTCAGTGCATGGACAGTTCAGTGGAGACCAGTGTTAGAGGTGGGTGAAAGGGCGAGTCTACTATCAGTTGTGACTATAGATGTGCATGGGATTTGCACACACATTGATTGAGATTTCCAATGAGGATTGCGCAGTACAAGCCAGTGGGATTCGAACTTGGATCTCATCATTATTCATCTTCGATTGCGCAGTAGAGGTAGGCAGATTTGTGTTGGAGATTTGAACTTATGACTTGTTCATATCTGAGCTAGTTTGTGTGTAGCATGTGAGATAGTGCTGAGAGCTGTGAGGAGCTTTGTGCTATGTATTGTTATATTGTTACATGTTCTCTATCATTATAATATACAAATAGTTGGGGGTTTTCAGCTATTAGCTTTCCCCATTACATACTGTGTTATATGTGTGCTTGATTATGTTTTAATGTGCGCATGCGACTGCTTCTATTTCCGCAAATTGATGATCAATTGTAGAAGAGGTTATGTATTATGCATGAAGCTTAAATAGTGTGTAATAAGGATAATCTCGGTGAATAATTCAACTATTATTCAAATTTTCTACACAATTCTAGGCTAAGCAGGGGCTGAGAATTGGCTAAGTGTTGGTCAATTTTTCCTGAGAATTTCTAGTCATTTTTGTGCAGGATCGGGGTGAGATGATCGGTAGAGTGCATGATTTTCTCAGTGTGAGAAAGCATTGTATTGTTTCATGATCCTTTGACATTATACAATATATGATAGAGGGGTTTTGAGAAGGTTCTTTCCCCAAGAAAATCTTTTGTTATGTGATTTATTATTTCTTTCTCTTACTTGCATGTGATTGAGTGATCGTGTTTTATATTATACAAATATAGTAGAAGGATTCAGTGTCTTGTTTTAGTACATTACATGATCGGATTGAATCCATTGGTATAGATATTTTATATATATAATTTCTACAATTCGCAGTTCTAATGGCTATGGAAAATATTCAAAGAAGAAAAGAGGAACTCTTGAGCTCTTGGAAGGATATAATGAGGTTTTGAAATGCTTTGATGTTCCTTTATAACTTGAAAAATTGGTTTTGGTTTGATATTGGAGTGACATCAATGTACTTTTGACCAAATGAATTTACAATGAGATTTTTTATGGAAAAATATAGTTTCAATAGGGAGGTTACATGATGTACCTAATATTCTCTTTAAAACGCTTTATCACCTAAGTTCTAACTCTCATGACAAATTACTATTTTTGGATGATGATCACATGACTCCAAATAGAAATATGATGACACTCATGACACTCTCATGATCAACCTTATGACACCGTGACTCTTCCTTTTCATATTTTAAATAATGGCACTTAATAAAGGAAAAATGACCTATGAAACTGATTATGAATTGACCTTGATGACCATGACATGAGAGTAGCATTACACTTAGACAATGACTTGACCATTTGAAAATCAAGAGAGATGCAAAATTTTATTTGAAAATATAAAAAATTGACCATAAGACTCTCACTATAGTGAAAAGAGTAAACTTTGATCATTGTGACTATATTTTGGTATCATCATCTTGAAGGTTCTGGATTCTAAAATAGAACTCCAATTGCCTAATCCAACTATCAATATTTTTTGCATTGACTTCACCATTAAACATTGGCAATTCAAACTTAACAACAAGTTTTAAAAAAGGAATTTTACCAGTGTTATTTGACTTGTTTGGTTGATGTACTGAAGTAGAGGATGATGATGATGAGGGTGATGATGATGTCTCTCCATTGCCTCTATTTCCTCCATTTCCCTTGATAGTAATCAATAATTTTTACTATCTGTAGATGACTAAATATTGGTTCTAGATTTCTTAAAACAAAATTCCCTGAATATTGTGAGTTTTAGAAATCTCACTGCCTTCATTATCCTCATAGAAATTTTTTCACTATTCTATCATTTTTCCATTCCATGGTCACCCTGTCAATCCTAAAGGACTCCTTATGGGCTTATGTCACTCATCTCCATCCTTTGTCCTATCTCTAACCTCATCACTTTTTTTTTCCCTTGCCCATAACCCCACTTTACATCTAGGGTCACCTACACCCTACCCCTTCCCATGTTCATCAGGTTCCTCAATCATTGATGGTCTCAAAACTATCTTTGTAGGCTCTTTAGATAAATCAAGTGCATTGGATTTTGGATCTTCAATACACCACTTTTTCAATACTCTGTTTTTACACTTGAAGACTCCAAGCCAATTTTCAGTCAAAGAAAAGGTCAAAGAACCCCCCACTAGGTCAAATTAGTGTTTCATATGTTTCAAGGTCATCATTTCCCAATAAGACTACCATTCAGTTTCAGAGTATGCACATGAGGTAATGGACAAGCTTGAAACTTGTGCAGAAGTGTTAAGAGGTCAATCAACAAAAGAAATTGATGAGGTAAGCGGTTTGTGCCTAAAGGATGACACCTTGCAACAAAGAAGACAGGAAAATTAGGGTTTTACACTTAGCAGTCCAACAGAGTGCCTACACAGTGATCAAATTCAGATAAAAGATGTAAAAAGTATTAGTAAGAAAGGTGAACTCAGTATTTTCAGGCACCTGCAAATCAGAAGTGGCCAAAGAAGGTAAGAAACATGGTTTTAAACTCCATGGTACAAGAAAGAAAGGGATTTGAGGGCACTGCCATAGGAAATCCTCCCACGGGTGTTTTAATAAGCTTACCATGACTGAATGAGAAAAAGAGATGTGTTAGATTTCATGGTGGAAGTAAAAGGATGTTGAAGGTATCACTATGATTAGGTCTCCAACTTGTGATAGATGAACTTGTCATGCATCAAATGGCAAAAGAAAGGTCAAAGTAAGTTTTTTAGGCACATACAATCAGAGGTGGCTAGAAGAGGTGAAATGAGGAATTAGAATCCATAATAGGAACAAAAGGGGAGTTGTGAGCTACTTCTATGTCAAAGAAAAACATGACAAATCTCCAGGATCAAAAGAAAAGAAGGTTTCATAATCCCAGCAAGCTGCAAGAAAAAGGTACAAAAGAAAAGCTAAGTTTCATGATATAGATCACACAAGATTTGAAAAATTCATTGTGTAAGTATCACAAAGTCATCGGAATAAACATGTCAAGTTTTCAAGGTTTAAGAGAAAATCATTTCAGTATTGTCAGTCACCTGCATAGAAAAAATGTACAAGTTATCAGTGAGAAAACGTAAAGGCTTGAAAACCTTAGAAGGAGGCTTGGAAAGGTTAATATCAATTCATAATCCCATAAAACTCCTTGTACATTTCTCATCAATCATGGTTCAATTGAAAAGAATTTTAAGTTTCAAAGAGAGAAGTTTTTTGAGTTTTTTTAAATCAATTTTCGCCAAAGTGTTGAGGCATTGTGCACCTAGAGTTGGGTGCTACGCGCCTTGAGGCAGGCGTTGCGCGCCTACCCATTTCTCACCTGACAGACCCAATAAAGGCCTTGGTGTTGTGCGCCTGGCACAAGGCGCTGTGCACTTGGCCGACTCGATAGCCCGAATCACCGGGATGGCATTGCACGTTTGGCCAGGATGGCTTCTAAGCCCTCAAAATGCCCAAATCACCTCAAAAACTTCTTCAATCTTCCTCCAAGGGTTTTCAAAAGCTGCTGAAGGTGAGTACAACTCATCAAGCCTTTATTCAAGAATTTTTGGTGTTTTGTAATTAACGGGAACTGAAGACCTAAGGAGGAAACCCAAATTTTCATGCTTCAAAAATCATTGTTTAAAAACTTCTCCATCTACATACTAAGAAGACCAGTGATAGCCAGAAGGGTACCTTGTTGAAAAATTTCTCATTCATATAAAGGTGTGCCTACATTTACCCCATCCACTCACTTTGTCCCGTACACTACAAACATATTTACATATTTCATCCTCTTTTTCCTATCAGTTTTATATCAGTGCCAGGAGTTTCAAAATTGAGTTTAAACAAGAAATAGAGGTTTGATCATTGAGTTTTTCCTCTCACTCATATTCCTAAACCCTTACCCTCACTCACCCATCCATGTCATTCATTTTCAAAAACTTCCGTCCTCCATCCCTTCATCTCATTTTTATTATATAGACGTAGGGTTTTTTTTTAAAGGTAGAATGGTCAAAATGTCAAGAGGGAGAGACAGTTTAAATGAAGGAAAAGGAAATAAGCGGGGCTAATTTCAGTGAAGGAGAAAGAATTGAAGAAAAGAGCAACAATGATGATGGAAATAGGTAAAGAAGCTAGGGCATCAGTGAAACAAATGTAAATGATGATGACAGTCATATCAAGAAATGAAGAAGTGGCAGTGAAGGATAAAATTAGATGCAAATAAGGAAGGAAACAGGGAAGAATCAAACAAAGAAAATCAATCAGTGAAGTAGATATCAGTGAGGAAAGGGCAGTAAGGGAAATAAGGCCTATAAAAAGTATGATGAAACTAATGAGGCTAAATACAAAGAAAAACTTGAAAAAATTGTTGATGCATTCCTGTCAACATCCCAAACACCATGATCAAGGCAAATTCAGATTTTGGCAACTTTTTGTTCATTTTGGTTTTTCACTGTTTTTTAGGGCCAAGGGTGCAGCACCCTTGGCGCTGCATTTTTCTTGAGGAACTATTTTAAGGAATAGATTACTTTTTTGGAATCCTTAGGCCAATTACTTCATCCACAAGAAATTTCAACTCATTTGGAGCAAACTTGGTCCTCCAAAAGGGACAAAAACATGCACAATTTCACCTTTCTGCCTTATTTTTAGGGTTGGCACTGCGCCTTGAGCAGTCTTGAGAGATTGATTTTTTTGTGTAGGAAAATGGATACCAAATGGAAAACCAAAAGCAGTTTTGTAAAGTAGACTCAACAAGATTTCTAAAAATCTATCACAGAGCTCATTCCGACACAGGGAAGGCCTTCAAAACTTAGCTGCAAGATAACCTATTTTTCCACTGCAAGCGTTACGCCCTTGGACCTCTATGTTTGCCCTTGCAAAAAAGTCAAAAAGCACACTTGAAGATATTTTGGAGTTATTGGGGCCTCAAAGTCAGTTTTTTCTGCTAAAGTTGGTTGACAAGTTATTTTGCATTTATTGAATTAGGATTTTTTGTGCCTTGGGCCTTGCATGGTCTCATAGGACAAAAATGACATTTATGAGCATTAATTACTTCTAGAAACCTCTTAAGGTTTCCACCTCTTCATTTGCTAGATAAATGGAGCATTGTGGCCTCATTGTAAATATTGGTTGGTTTTTGGTGAGTTACTTGTTGAACCGAGCATAGGCTCTGATTTGTAAAGAGTTTTTTGATTTGGAGCCTTGCAATCCTTTTGGACTGAATAAAAATGGAGCCAAGAACTTTGCAGGATTCATGAACATGGAAAATGGTGATGTTTTTATCATTTTGTTTTAATTTTCTTATGTTTTACATATCGTTTCATCTTTCCCTTGCATTAGAACAGAAATTTTAGCTTAAGGTATGTTGTCAAAGGCTCATTAATTCTGTCTGCTTCTCTTTCTTTCCTGTTTTCCTCTGCTTGGTCAGTTTAGAGAATCCTTAGTTACTCTCTAAACCCACTTAGCCTTTTTATATCAAGAATGATTTAATGGAGTCAGTGCCAAAGAGGTTCATGGTTAGCCCTGCCCTTTGGAATCACTTTAAACATTGTTTTTGAGGTTTTTACTTTTAAGTATTGCTAGTTAGGGTTTAATTGAAGAGGTTTATGATTTTCCATGCCCTTCTGTTCATCTTAAATAGTTGTTTTAAAGGTATTTATAGTATGATTAAGGAATCTTAGGAGTTCCCTGCTTATTGATCATCACTATTGTTATATTGCATGTTTTCTTTCTCTGAAGGTAGATAGCTAGAGAGGTTAGGAGTTCCCTGCTCTCTAGGGTTTACTAGAATGTTGTCTTAAATTTTGCTTGCTAGGGTTTAGTCAAAGAAGTATGTTATGCCTTTTATTTGGTTTTTTCTTCATGCATAGTATTCTTAGAGAACTTTCTTGTTGTAGTATTTGACAAAGGATTCTTAACTGCCCTTTGCACCTACATTGTTTACAATTTAATGTTCACTCCACTCACCTAAGCCTTGAAGATCCATTTAGCTTTTTTATACTTGCCCTCTGAAGCATCCTTGACCTATTATTGTAAATTTATAGACCTTTTTGCAGAATCCATATCCCAATGTTCTAAACCTCTCCTACTCTATCTGTTTCTACTTGACAACCTACCCAACCAAGCAAACAAACAAACAAACCCTAAACCTAATAACTAGCCTAAAATCAAAACCCTAAAACCTATCAAGTTCATATATTTTTCATAGGTATAGAGAGAACCCTCTTTGAGTATAGGAAGGCTAGGTCCTAGGACTCCAAAGACTGGTTTGATGTTACCCTTGTACATTTTCCCTTGCCAATCTGACAAATTACGTGGAACTAACATAATGGCGATCACGGTGGGACCTCTGAGTAAATGACAATATAAGTATTCATTAGGACCTTAGAAAACCCACAAACATCCTTAGATTGGTATTTATTTGTTGATGGTGGATGACAAGAACATCCCTAAAACAATAAACATCATCCACCTGGTGAGTCCACTAGTCCACAAAAATGACTAGAAATTCTCAGGAAAAATTGACCAACACTTAGCCAATTATCAGCCCCTGCTTAGCCTAGAATTGTGTAGAAAATTTGAATAATAGCTGAATTATTCACCGAGATTATCCTGATTACACACTATTTAAGCTTCATGCATAATACATAACCTCTTCTACAATTGATCATCAATTTGCGGAAATAGAAGTAGTCGCATGCGCACATTAAAACATAATCAAGCACACATATAACACAATATGTAATGGGGAAAGCATACAACTGAAAACCCCCAACTATCTGTATATTATAATGATAGATAACATGTAACAATACATAGCACAAAGCTCTCACAACTCTCAGCACTATCTCACATGCTACACACAAACTAGCACGGAAGATGAACAAGTCACAGGTTCAAATCTCCTCCACAAGTCTGCCTGCCTCTACTGCGCAATCCAAGATGAATAATGATGAGATCCAAGTTCGAATCCCACTGGATTTTACTGCACAATCCTCATTGGAAATCTCAATCAATGTGTGTGCAAATCCCATGCATAGCTATAGTCACAACTGATAGTAGACTCACCCTTTCACCCACCTCTAACACTGGTCTCCACTGAACTGTCCATGCATTGCAGTTAACTGATGTGTTCTTTAGTTGATTTATGAATTAATAATTAGTGAATTAATTAATAATTATTCACACCACTCATCACTAGTGTATTTGTCAGTTAGACTAACTACAACTAGTTCAACTAAGTTAGACTGAACACAACTCCACCAACTGTCCCATCAACTCCACCAAACTCTGCCACATGAGTTCTAACTGAAGTCAACCATGCAATAGCTCAACTAACCCTTAGGAAAAGCGTATTTCCTTCTGTCAGCTGCATGTGCCACATCCAAGCATCAAAATGAAGTGCTCCAAGAGGATAAGATAATGTTTATAGTCTAAATATTATTAAGGGTTAATAATATTTGACTGTTCTATTTTTAGCTCGGCAATCTAAAAATAGAAACTGCCCAATGTATAAAAATAGAGGTCCATATATTTTTACCAACTCGACCAATCATCCATAAATAGCATCCTGCAACTCATAGACCATGATCCATATGTCTAAAAATAGACATAGTCTAAAAATAGACTTTGGGCCAAAAATAGCCTGCGGGCCCACTTAGTGAAGGCGACTTCATTTCACTAAGCTCCATCATCTTGTTGCATTTTCAACACTCCCTCTCAACAAGATATGGATTATCTGCAACCCCTATCCTGCCTCTGTGGTATTCGAATTTTCTCCTGGTGAGCACCTTCGTCAAGATGTCAGCATCCTGATCCTCCGTGGGAATATATGAAAGTAACATGATTCTCCGTTGCACACAATCTCTGATATGATGGTACCTGATGTCGATGTGTTTGGATCTATCATGAAATATTGGATTAGCCGAGAGTTTAATGAAACTCTGGTTATCACAATAAATCACAATAGGCTCCAAATGTGACCCGAACAACCCGACCAGGATCTTCCTCATCCATATGGCCTCGCATGCAGCCAAGCTTGCTGCCATATACTCAACCTCTGCTGAACTGAGTGCCACGGATCTCTGCTTCCTGCTGTACCAAGAAACTGCTGTCGACCCGATACTAAAGATCCCTCCAGATGTGCTCTTTCTGTCCGTTGGGCTCCCTGCCCAATCTGCATCCGTGAAGCCACATAGCTTCACCTCATCCTCCTGTCTGTACCACAAGCCATATCCCGATGTGCCTCTAAGATAACGAAATACATGCTTGCCTGCCTTCCAGAAGAGCTTGGTAGGCTTAACCATAGCTTGCGAAAGCTGGTTAACAACATAGCATATATCGGGTCGTGTATTGACCAGATACATAAGCGACCCCACCAACTGTCGATAAACAGTGGCATCCACTACCTCCGCTGAAGTAGCATCCTCCTTCCTCCAACCTCCAGAAAGAGGAGTATCAACAGGCTTGCAGCCATGCATGTTGAACTTCTCCAGTATCTCCCGGACATACTTACCCTGAGAAACAAATAGTCCATCACTGCGCTGCCAAATTTCCAATCCCAGGAAATAATGAAGGAGGCCCAAGTCCTTCATCTCAAACTCTCTAGCAAGATCCTCCTTGCATGAAAGTATCAACAGCTCATCACCCGTCAAAATAAAATCATCTACATAAAGTACAATGATCAGCAACTTATCCTCCACCACAATCTGGTATAGGTTAGGATCCGCCTCACTCTTGGAGAATCCAAGTCCGGTGAAATAACTGTCTATCCGTGTGTACCAAGCACGAGGTGCTTGTTTCAACCCATACAACACTCTCTTGAGTCTGCACACATGCGACTCGCTGCTGAAGATCTCAAAACCTTCGGGCTACTCTATGTACTCCTCCTCCTCAATGAATCCGTTGAGGAACGCAATCTTCACATCCATCTGATAAATGTGCCACCCTATCTGCACTGAGAGAGCTAGGATCGTCCGTATGGAAGAATACCTTGCGACAGGTGCAAAGGTCTCCTCATAGTCGATCCCCTCTATCTGTGAGAAGCCTCGGGCAACAAATCTTGCCTTGTACTTCTCCACACTCCCGTTAGCCGCCTACTTCACTTTGTAGATCCATCTCGAACCCACCACTGATTTCCCCTCCGTCCTTGGGACAATCTCCCATGCACTATTTCTGACAATCGAATCATACTCTTCCACCATGGCATCTACCCATGCGGGGTCCTCCACAGCTTCCTCGAAAGAGGATGGCTCTGTCATGATACATTTTCTCACAAGAGCCATGTATCCAGTATACCGGTCCAGTGACTGTCTCTATCTGTGCTGTGCTGTAGGTGGTCCTACAACCTTCTCTACATATTGAGCCTGTCGCTCAGCTTCTATAGTGCGCTTCCACCCTCTGATGGTTGGCGCTGCATGAGTGGTCTCTTCCACTCCATGAACCTCATATTGTGGCTGATCCACATCCTGAGACTCATCCTTAGGAACTAATAGCTCCTCATCTGCATGCAAGTGTGGCTCCCTCTCAAGCAAACACTTCATGGCTTTCTCCTCCCGAAATTTGATATCCCATCGCACAACAGTCTTGCAACTGTCTGGAAAATACACACGATAGTTGTGGGGCGTATCAGTGTACCCCAAAAATATCCCAACCTTTGCGGTCGGCTCCAGCTTCTTCCTGGCATCCTTCATCACATGAATGTAAACAGGTGAACCAAAAATCCTCAAATGGGAAATATCAGGCCTCTTACCAGAAAATGCCTCCTCTGGTGTACTCATTCCAAGTATCTTGTGAGGACAACGGTTCTACACATATACTGCAGTATTGCATGCCTCCACCCACAAGTGAATGGGTAGGCCCTGATCATGCAACATCGCCCATGCAGTACCCACGATCGTTCTGTTCTTCCGCTCAGCAACCCCATTCTGCTGTGGGTTATGGGGTGCTATGAGCTCTCTTCGAATCCCTTATGCGCTGCAAAAGTCCTTGAATTCGCCAGAGATAAACTCACCACCATTGTCGCTCCTAAGAGCCTTCACATGCTTCCCCGATTCCTTCTCAACCAACGCCTTGAACTCACAGAACTTTGAGTATGTCTCTCTCTTCTTCTGCATGAAGAAGATCCAGCACTTCCGAGAATAATCATCAACAAAGATCACATAGTACCTGTGCTTTGCTGTCGAAGCTACTGAGAAAGGTCCACACACGTCTGTGTGAATTCTCTCAAGGATCGTCGTGGCACGACTATCCTTCTCGTGAAAGGTGGTTTTCACAAATTTTCCCAAGGTACACCCCTTGCACTGATCTGACTGCGCAAGAGTGCCTTTAGGAAGCCCAGTAGAAATCTGCTGCAGTATCTTCAAAGCTCCATGGTGAAGGTGGCCCAATCTCCGGTGCCACAACTCGCCATCATCTCGGCTCACCACTCCTTCTACCTTGCCTGCCATTGCTGCGCAGCCATCTACTTGCAATTGATAAAGGTTCTTAACTCGAACCCATATCCTCCGGGTCTCACCAGTTTCCTTACTGCGCAGGAAAGCCTTTCCCTCGCTAAAGACAACATCATATCCCTTGTCTTCTAACATCGCCACAGAGATAAGATTCTTCTTCAATCCTTGAACATGCATCACTTCCTTCAATACGAAGGGTTTACCAGACTCCCTCTCAAAGGAAATGGTACCGATACCGGTCGCACTGTATCTACCATCATCGCCCATCTCGATGTGCACTCTAAGATCTTTCTCATCCAGATCAGTAAACAAATCTCGATCTCCTGTCATGTGAAAAGACGCACCACTGTCAAGAAACCACACTGAACCCATCACACTTGAGACCAAGCATGCGATCAGCGAAAAATCCAGCTCAAACTGCGAGGCTAAGGCCTCTCCAGCTGCAGATCCAGCAACCTGCTTATTTTTCTTCTTCTTTGGAAAATTAGTGGCGTAATGTCCGCGTTGGTGACAGTGAAATCACTTCACCTTGGGCATGTCTTGCTTCTTTCCTTTCGCACCAGAATGAGAAGCTTTCTTGCTCTTCCCCTTCTTTTCTTTGGTAGCCAAAGCACAATTTTCTTCATCAGATGCCTTTGATGAAGATCTGTCCCTGGTACTCCGCCTTATCTCCTCTTGCACAAGATCCGACCAAAGTCGCTCCCATCCTGGCAATTTCTCCCGACCATTGACAGAGTCCTGATAAGAATTCCAACTCTTCGGAAGACCAAGGAGAGCCAAGCTCACCAATTCCTCAGCATCTACAGTCACCCCCACACTTCCCAGCTCATCCCTGCATTGGATGAACTTCGTGAGGTACTTGGGCATACTGTCGCCTTTCTAAATCTTTATGTGTCTGAGTTTATCCTTGAGCGCCAACTTCCTCTGGTCGCTTTTGCTTTGGAATAAATCTGTCAACGCTTTCCACATCAAGTATGGAGAATATTTTCCATGCAAGCTGGATACAATGTGATCCTTCACGCCCTCCAACAGAATCCTTCGACATTTTGCTGTCTTCTTTTGCCAAGCCTCAACTTGAGCAGCATCAGTAGGCTTTGGGATTTTAGCATCTATGAACTCCTTCAACCCGTTGTCATATAACACCACCTCCATCCTATCTCTCCATGCAATATAATTCGAGCTGCCCTCAAGGGCATACTCCAATCGCAATCCGTTGAAAGTCATTTTGACTTCGACACCAAGAAAACACTACTGCAAATTCGAATTCCACCAGCTCAAAACTCAACCGCTTCTAATCTGTGAGAACAAATTATTTCTAGCACAGAGATCAACTATAGGGGCATTTACTGGATATATCACCTTTCAAAGAAAGGATGGATCCAGAGGCTACCTGGCCCGCTTATAGACTCCGTCTAGCGAAATAAATTTTAATCACTGTAATAGATCCGATGATCAATTTCGCTCTGATACCATGTAGAAAATTTGAATAATAGCTGAATTATTCACCGAGATTATCCTGATTACACACTATTTAAGCTTCATGCATAATACATAACCTCTTCTACAATTGATCATCAATTTGCGGAAATAGAAGCAGTCGCATGCGCACATTAAAACATAATCAAGCACACATATAACACAGTATGTAATGGGGAAAGCTAATAGCTAAAAACCCCCAACTATCTGTATATTATAATGATAGAGAACATGTAACAATACATAGCACAAAGCTCCTCACAGCTCTCAGCACTATCTCACATGCTACACACAAACTAGCTCAGATATGAACAAGTCACAAGTTCAAATCTCCTCCACAAGTCTGCCTGCCTCTACTGCGCAATCCAAGATGAATAATGATGAGATCCAAGTTCAAATCCCACTGGCTTGTACTGCGCAATCCTCATTGGAAATCTCAATCAATGTGTGTGCAAATCTCATGCACAGCTATAGTCACAACTGATAGTAGACTCACCCTTTCACCTACCTCTAACACTGGTCTCCACTGAACTGTCCATGCACTGCAGTTAACTGATGTATTCTTTAGTTGATTTATGAGTTAATAATTAGTGAATTAATTAATAATTAATTCACACCACTCATCACTAGTGTATTTATCATTTAGACTAAATACAACTAGTTCAACTAAGTTAAACCGAACACAACTCCACCAACTGTCTCATCAACTCCACCAAACTCTGCCACATGAGTTCTAACTGAAGTAAACCATGCAATAGCTCAACTAACCCTTAGGAAAAGCGTATTTCCTTCTGTCAGCTGCATGTGCCACATCCAAGCATCAAACTAAAGTGCTCCAAGAGGATAAGATAATGTTTATAGTCTAAATATTATTAAGGGTTAATAATATTTGACTGTTCTATTTTTAGCCCGGCAGTCTAAAAATAGAAACCGCTCAATGTCTAAAAATAGAGGTCCATCTATTTTTACCAACTCGACCAATCATCCATAAATAGCATCCTGCAACTCATAGACCATGATCCATATGTCTAAAAATAGACATAGTCTAAAAATAGACTTTGCGCCAAAAATAGCCTGCGGGCCCACTTAGTGAAGGCGACTTCTTGTCACTAAGCTCCATCAGCTTGTTGCATTTTCAACAACTTGCTCACACAATCCCTAGGAAATTAATCCTTATTAAGTAGGATAATCAAACTTCCTTGACTACACAATGCATCATGGCCTTCCTGTGAATTTATAATTGCGCCTGAGCAATTTTCTAGTAATACAACTGATAGTTATCTCCCCTTTAACCTCTGTCTCAACTGGGTCTTCATTAGAACTGAAATGCGTGAATATATTAATATTGAATCATTATTTATTTGATTGATCACTACTTTTGAATTAATATAATTTAATTCAGTAGACCTCTCACTAGCTCATCACTTAGTTAGAACTAGTTAAACTTATTTTAACTCAATTAATTTGAGTTAATTGATTACACTCAAACCAAAATAGCACTACAACTACAACTGGACACCCAAAATACTAGAATCACTCTACATGCCTCATATTAGACCCTTAAATTGAATTTCATGAGCTAACTCGGTCATCATGACTTAGTTAACTAATACAAGTTGTTATGAGATGAAATTACAATTTATTGTCCAATTTATTTAAGGGAAGAATAAATTATATGCCCACATTTACCACTAATGTGTAACTGAATTCCTCACCAATGTATGACTGGAATCCCACACTAGTATGTGGTTAATTTTTTTCCTTTTTGGTTGTCAATTTCATTTTTTCTTATTGAAAATTTCAACACTCCCTCTCAACAAGAAATGAATTAATTCTATCCCAATCTGGTACCTTTGGAATGTTTTGCATGAAAAACTTCTCTAGTGTTGTTTTCACATGAAACTCATCAAAATAAATATCCTCCTAGCAATTGGATTAGTATAATGCATCTGTCATAAGAGTCTTATGACTTTTGGATCCTACTGCACCAGTCTATTGGACTCTCTGCGTTGTTGCTACCATCTGCATTTGTGCCCTCTGCATTGATGCCAACTCTGAATTGCGCTCCAGTATTCGAAATCTGTCACTCTGATTTATGTCTTCCTCACATCTGACTGCATTAATCTAACCAATCCTTCTTTCTACTGTTGTACTCTAGGCTCCTCGTACCCAAGTTCGATCCATGAGGCAAACTATCTCAATGGACTTTGCCCAAATTTCTTCTTGGGATTATATCTATACATCACCCCACCTCCAACCTATAGGTATAACCTCATGTACTCCCTCATCACATATGGCTCGAATTTTCCCCCTCCTGGGTGTCTTTTCTTGAGTATACTCTTCCACTCAGTCTCCTCTATACTTCTCCAATTGTGGCTAATCCACAACCCTCTGAGACTGCTTCTAAGGCTGCATGTTGAGATATAATTGCTCCCTCTCAACCACCAAGTCATTAACCACTACTTTTCTCCTCAAATATTTGCATGCATCCTTGACCTTGAGAGCATACAAGTTCTTTAACCTTACACTAATCTGTTTCACCTGTCTTGTGTTTATGTGTTTAAGGAAAAACCTTCCTTTTCTAAACATCACATCATAACCACGGTATTCCAATACTGCTACGGAGACAAGATTCTTCCTTAGGCCTGGAACATAAAAAGCATCTGCTTGTCTAAGAGGGGAACCAAACTCCCTCTGAAAGGTAATTGTACCTATGTCGGTTGAATTATACCTCCCATCATCTCCAAACTCTATGTTTTGCTAGAAGTCCTTCTTCTCCAAGTCACTGAAGAGATCTCTATTCCCCTTCATATGGAACGAGGAATCGCTCTCTAGATACAACATGCATCCCATTATAGTGTTGGCCATACATGAAATGAGAGTAAAATCAAGCTTGAACTGTGAAGCCATCACTTCACCTGATGCAACGACAGACTCTTTCTTGCTTGCCTTATTCTGTGGACAATTCGAGGCATAGTGTCGATGCTCGTGACAGTGAAAACACCTGATCTTGGACAAGTCTCTATTTCTCTATTCGCCTTGGGACTTATTTCCCCTAGATTTATTTCCTTTTCCCACTAATGCACAATATTATTCCTTTTTGGTGTTGGATGTCCTGTCTCTGGTGCTCCGCCTTATCTCTTCTATTACCAAGTCGGACCACAAATGCTCCCAGTCTGGTAACTTCTCCCTCCCATTCACAGAGTCCAGGTAGCTATTGTAGCTCTAGGAAAGGCCTAGAAGTGCTAGGCTCACCAAATCATTATCGACTATGGTCACACCAACACTTCCAAGATCATATCGACATTGAGTGAGCTTCCCCAAATATGTTGATACTGTCTCACCCTCCTCCATCTTGATCTTTCTGAGCTTCTCCTTCAGCGCCAAATTCCTGTGGTCATTGTTATTTTGAAACATATCTATCAAGGCCTTCCACATAGCATATGGAGTCACCTTCCCATGGAGACTCAAGACAATATGATCTCAAACTCCCTCTAACAAGATCCTTCTCGCCTTTGCCATCCTCTTCTAACATGCATCAAGAAGTTGGGAATCAGCTACTACAGGCTTGGGAATATCAAAATATATGAATTGATTCAACCCATTGTCCTCAAACACTACCTCCAACTTGTCCTTCCATGCAATATAATTCCAATTTCCCTTGAGTGCATATTCGAGTCTCAATCCATTGAAATACGTCTTTATCTGCTACTGGATCCTGAAGAATAAATATGAAAATTTGAACATGTTCAAGACAAACTCAATTTCTTCTATTCTATTGTGATTCATGTAACTCTAATACTATTTATAAATTATATATATAGAAGCTCTATACCAATTTATTCAATATGGTCATGTAATATACTAAAACAAGATATTGAATCCTTATACTATATTTGCGGAATATAAAACACGATCGCTCAATCACATGCAAGTAAGACAAAGAAATAATCAATCACACAACAAAATATGTTTTTGGGGAAAGAACCTTCTCAAAACCGCTCTATCATATATTTTACAATGTCAAATAATAATGAAACAATAAAATTCTTTCTCACATCGATAAAATCTTGCACTCTACTGATTGTCTCACCCTGATCCTGCATAAAACTGACTAGAAATTCTCAAGAATAATTGGCCAACACTTATCCAACTCTCAACCCCTTCTTAGCCCAAATTTTCTCATGCAATCCCTAGGAAATTAATCCCTATTAAATAGGGTAATAAACCTTCCTTAACTGGGCAATACATCATGGCCTTCCTATGACTTTATAATTGTGCCTGGGAAATTTGCTAATAATACAACTGATAATTATCTTCCCTTTAACCTCTGTCTCAATTGGGTCTTCATCAGAACTAGCATGCATGCATATATTAATATTGAATCGTCAGTTATCTGATTGATCACTACTTGTGAATTAATATAATTTAATTCACTAGACTTATCACTAGCTCATCACTAAGTTAGAAACAACTAAACTAATTTTAACTCAATTAATTTGAGTTAACTGATACACTCACACCAAGCTAGTGCTACAACTGCAAATGGACCCCCAAAATATTAGGATCACTCTACATGCCTCATATTAGACCCTCAACTCGAATTTCTTGAGCAAAATCAATCATCATCACTTAGTTAACTGATACAAGTTGTTATGAGATGAAATTACAATTTATTGTCTAATTTATTTAAGGGGAAAATAAATTAGATATCCAAATTCAGCACTAATGTGTAACTGAATTCCTCACCAATATGTGACTATAATCCCACACTAGTATGTGGTCAATTTTTGTCCTTTCTGGTTGCCAATTTCACTGTTTCTTGTTGCAAATTTCAACACGAATTTCACCTTCAGTGCCATATTTCATTAGTTTTCCGTGTATCTGGAAGGTCTTCCTATGCTTTCAGATTGGAGGCCAATGGGATAAATAAAGGGTCTTGTCATCATATTAGTGTTTCAAAGAATCTATAAACATGTATGTGGAGCCTTCACAAACCCTTGATGTGGTCCATTTCCTCATAAAAGTGATTAAAATCCTTGCCTAGATTTTCCCTGTGTTTTTTCATTTTCATGGGTTATGGTTCATTTGACAGGAAATTCCTTTTGTTTCTTAGCATTCACATCCCTAATTACCATCATCAAGCACTTCCCAACATTCCCCACACTCAAACTCACTCATTTTATCATTTACCCTCACAACCCTAGCTAGTTGTTGCACTTCTAGCCTAGGGATGTGTTTTCCATTTTTTACCCCTCTTTCCTCACTCAATTTGAGAAATTAAACTTCCATTGCCTTCCTAACACCTATCCCTACCTACCATAATTTTTTTATATTTTTTCATACCCCCCATCCCCTCCATTCCCTTCACTGAATTTGTTGTGTTTTTAGCCCTGTTTTACAAATCGATTCCTTTTCTTCCCTTCACAGCCCATTTCCTGTGAGCAACACTTCCTCATACCTTTGTTTGAATTCCATGTCAATTTAAAGGGTAATTCTACATATCCTGCACCATGGAAACATCAAATACCAAAAATAAGGACGTAACTGGCATGCTTTTTATGGTTTTGAGGTCATCTGTTTCACATAGGGACAATTTTTCTTCAAAATAAGTTTATGACCAAATGGAGATGAATTGTACAAAAGTGAAAGAGGTTTTATTGTAGTAGAAATCTTCAACGTTCCAACCATATAATTTTTAGAAAAAAAACTCCTCCGGGAAGGCCTCCAAATCATCTTCCAAAAACGTATTGCGCTTCTACTAGACTTGTTACATTTATGGGAAAATTTGCTGCGTTTCTGGGTTTGAAGGATTTTCACTATACATGGAGGTCAGTGGTCAACTTGGTCAATGTAAAAGTTGGCTCATGAGTTTTTTGATGATTAATAGGCTTATTAATGCTCATATTTGTAAAGAATATTATGATTAATGCCTTGAGAGAGAGCTCAATTAGTTAGCTAAAAATAGGGAAAGTTGTTTCTGACTTCCCTAGGATTAGGAAATGATTCATTAGGTTCATTAATTAGCTGTTATGGATCAGGATTCAACCCCTAGAGGTGGAATCTTGTTTTATTTTCTATATGTACTCAGAATCAAGTCATTGAGAGGGTTGGATATTTGAAGTTCACACCCTTTTGGCACTAGTGTACTTGATTATTTGCAGAAGTAATTTACAGGAAGTTGTGGCTATTTTTATGGGATTCTTTTCAAGTGGTTAGTGACAATGTTTTTCTCCATTTTTCTTATGCATCTGATGATTAAGTTGTTCAAGTAGCCATCTACTTTCTTCCTATGCTTTATCTTTTAAGTTTTGAAATACAAATCATTCTTTTATGCTCTGTTTTTGTTTAAGATAAGCATCTAAGTGTTTCATCCTATAAATAAGTGAATTCATTATGCTCACTTAAGTTCTTATATGCTTTCCTCCTCACCGCACTACAATTACAAACCAATTGTGTCACTCATGACACCTACCTTGCCCCATACTATGTTTGGAGCTGATATTTTAGGATACCTTGCGTAGTTTCTAAACTTGGTGCTTCTTTCTCAAAGAAACCCTAATCAAACCCCACTAATCTTATAACTAGCCTAAAATCCTTATTCTCTAGTCATTTCAATCGAATTTTAGCTTGCTATTGAGAGAGCCCTCTCTGATTTGGTAGGGCTAGATACCAAATCTAAAGATTGGTCTATGGTTACCTCTTTGTTTTCCTTTCTCAACCTTGGGAAACCAATGAGGCCTAACAATAACCTTAAGACAATCCCATATGATTGTAAATAACTTGTTCTAACAGTCACCCATTAGCATATTAAGTGAGACTTAACTTACCTTGTGAGTGTTGCCAAAAGCATTGATGGTAAGTAGGTTTTTCTTGGCCATCATGTTGTAAATCCCGAGTTTGTCAACATCCCACACAGAAAAACCACTTGTCTATTGTCATAGGATAGGGAAAGAGGTCCTAAGGCTTAGATTTTCACCATTTTATTTTATAAAAATGTCTAAGGATCGTATCCCTTTTCAACACTACGCTACCTCTCTATTTTTCATGTCACCTAGGCTATTCCATTGTCACAAAACCACTAGCTTTTTGTGCACCCCCTTCGAGCTCTTTGAGGTTTTGAAAGAGAGGTAGCGAAATTCACTTATTCCAGTTAATGGTTAAGTCTTCGACCCCCGTGCATTTCCTCCAATGAACTGGTGGGGACTCATGGAGCCCGATCCACCTCATGACATGTACATTGTTTAACTTATTAGTTGGGGTTCTCCCGCTCTAGAAACTCCATTCTTGGCACTACTAACCTCTCTCTGCCACGCCCATATAAATGAAATTCTATTGGCCTATATGATTTTGTACTACCATGCCTGCTCGTCCCACGTCATCTCTCTACTTCCCTTAAGTTCTCATTAAAGTTTCATCATGGTACACCTGTCAGACTCCCACTAGCGAGCTTAAATGTTGTGTGGGCTTCGCCTTGGGCCAATATCCATGGTTTCTGCTATAGTGTTGTCTGATCCACGTCAACCCGAACTTTCGGATAACAACTACACAAATATTTCCACCCGGTTTGGAAACTCTACCAAACGAACACACACTCCAAAAGGGTCTCCAATCGCTTAGCTCTACAAATTTTTACTTTAGGTTTCCTAGATTTGACTAGCTCTAAATTTTGATCCAAGAAACCCTTTGTAGACTTCCGCATACCACTAGAAATATCTTTCATATCTCTACCCATATACTTGTGCTACACCGATGTTTGAGGTGATATCCTACTTAGGATATTCCTTTAAACCATCTAGTCCAACTTTTCTCACCTTGTAGTCAAAACACCTACGTCATTATTTTCTAATTATTTTCCATCAATCTCTTCCTTTTCCATCAATGGAAACATATTTCTAACAATTTTCATTATCATAATGCATATGATCTTAACTTGTTCACTTCTATTAGAAAATGATATATTACAGAGCAATGGAAAACATAAAATATGTGGAAACACAAACACATAAAACACATAAAATAAAAGAGACATGGATATATGTGGCTCATCCAATTTAGGCTGCATCCATGGAGAAAAAGGGAGTCCTTCATTTTGTATTATCCAAAAAAATGAAGAGATACAACCTGTTGGCTTGAGGGATCATGACCCAGGTTTGGATTTAAGGTTTGCCAACAAACCCCCATACTACCGGCCCTTTCGGAAATGACATGCTTGTGCAGGCCAAGGTCTCACCCAAATTAGTATGGGAGGGTGTTGGAACCAGGTTTCCACACCTTGAGAGAGAGAAAGGTATTTTAGGTATTCCTCTTAATATCTAAACAAAATTACGCAGAAGGATTTCTATCGCAGAACCTTTAATCGAATACTTGCAGAATATGAAGCTAATCAACCCACAGATAGCATGTAAACATGAGTAAAGCAACTATTAATAACCAAATCTATGCAATTAAAATTTTCTTACGACATCGCATCCACGTGCGCATCAATAATCATCAACAGAAATAATCATAGAAGTAACATAAAACACAGCCAAGGCTCATACGTAGAGATATTTCTATTAGTATCAAACAGTCTTCTCATTCGTTTGCATTCAAATTCCACTTATAGACTCGATTCCTAACCCACGCACACAGCCAGCGGTGTCTACACACAACAAGACTGATGATCTCCATGCACATAGCCAGCATGATTCTTTACCCTAATACAACCCAAAATAGATCTCAAAAGTTCGCAACGAGGATAAATTGCACTTAGCTTTTTTTTAAACTCTATCTATCCATCTATTTATAGCATCATAGCTTGTGCTATCCTATGTTCCAAAAACCGTAGTTTTTGGACTCTTGGTCTTCCCTTTGACCCATTACAATACATTGAGGGCTTTGACCTACCCCAAAGCCCTTGCATTAGACTAATTATTACAAATTTTTTTCAAAATGCAGCTAGGGAATCTCGTTCCAACACAACCTACAACGGATCCCTTGTAATTTCCTCTTCTATCTCACACAGTCTCCTCTCTCTTTCTCGTTCAGAATACACATGATATAAAGTCACAATACAATTCCCTCATATAAATCAAGGGGTTTCCTTAAAGGAAAAAAAAAACCCTAAATTAAACACAACTTCTACTGTCAGATCATCTTCCTAATGAATGGCCTAGATTGACTATGAAATCTCAATATTTTACAATGAAATTTTACATTTATTTTTAGCTTCAGGGGCATTGCCCCTAAACCCCTGCCAGGGGGGGACTCATAAAATGACCCCCCTGATGGCAATTAAAAAATCAATTTTGTTGCTCCGTTACGAACTGGGATCCAATGCGGCGATATTTCTAAATAAATAAAGATAATCAGGCTCCACGCCCAATAACTTCATCATAGTTCTACCCAACTTCTCTCATTGGAAATTTTTTGTCTGCAAATCTACTATTTCATATTTCATTGTGCTTTAAATACAAAAAAAACATGCTTCTACTCCCATAGTATAAAAATCCTTACATGGATTCCAAATGCAACCATGCCTCCTAGAAATTCAACTCCTTAGTTTCCAATAATGTGTTGGTATAAACTATTTGTTTCTCATTCATATAAAAAATGTGATTTCGCTTGGAAACAAGTTGTGGACATTACAAATCATAGTTTTAAGATTTGATATGTGGATTTCCCCTTTCTCCCAGTGTTTTCGTTTCTTTCATGTAGACTTTGTCGTGTCATCAATCGCCTTCAAAGGGAATTTTGTAAAATCTTCTCTCCATCTGACAAAAATCCTTAGGCTCAATTTCCCAGATCACTAGAATATATTTCCTATTGCACTTTCAATTTGACTCAAAATTTACTTCAGTCCATTGACTTAGATACTTTTCTAAGGAAAATTATGAATTCTATAGAGAAGAGGACCAAGCCTCCCAAATATGAGGCTCATGATATAAAACTGAGGACATGAATTCATGAACCAATAATAAGAGGATACAAACTAAAACTTGCACATTTTTCAAGAAGAGGCTTCACTTAGAATCCATAGGTGAAATTGTCTCATAATTCTACAATTTGGAACAATAATGAATTAACATTGAAGTTCATAGGAAATTCAACTTCCTCCTCGATATCTCAATTTCTCTCTCTGAACGAAATAACCCTCACCTTCTCATCTATGTGAAGGAATATTTGGAATGTTTTCATTCCGTCATGTCGGGATTTAGAAAAGCCTCTTCCACCACACCTAGGGTCAGCCTTTCCACAGAAAAAAACTAATCTCAATCTCCAATTCAAATAACGAATTCAATTTTACTAAATCTTCAACAAGACTCATATGCCTATCTAAAACACTTAGGCATCGACACACCATAAAACAAGTTACCCTTACTTATTCTACACACAGGTTAAATTGCATAGAAAAACGCTTCTTGAATCTTCCAAATGAATTTGAGTTATTTCTCTATCTTCAAATGAGATCTCCTCCAAAGAGAAAACCCCAGACCAACCTCGCTCTGATACCATTTAATGCAGGAAAATTGACTTTTCCTGCAATTTCTAACTTCTCTACCTCTAGGATATCAATGCACTATTGGCATCAAGGTTCCCATACACCTTTTCTCTTTGACAGCAAAATTATTGTCATTAAAACTCACAGGTATTCCAGCTACATCCATAAAATGGAATTCCCCAAATAGTCACCAATTCAAAAAATTGATACACAAGAATTATTTAACCTTTATTTCATAAAAGTATGTACATGCATATGTTTCTTCACTCAATAACCTCTTATTCCTCTCTTTCCTAGATTTACATTCATTTGTCCATCCTCTTATTCCTCACACTTACTCTCTTTTTTAATTGCTCGTAGGCTTACAATAGATAGAATTTACAAACATCACATATTTTCTAGATCCTAGAATCACTCCATAAATCAGATTTTTATAAATCCTAAAATGACTCAATCAACCCCTATAATATTTCTATGTCACCCATAAATATCTCATACTTTACAAGGAAAATTTATTTTTAACTTATCAATAAAATATTATCTATCCAAACAAATTCTAGACTCATGAATCATTCATTTAGATTTCCTAGAATAAATGAAGTCAATATAATATTTACATATAAGAGCATGAATTAACAATGTAAACTATCAAGCGAAAACTATACCGAGTCCCTATTTTTTGGAGATAGCAAAAAATCATTCAATTTATAAAATTGTTGATTGAGAATACACCTTTTTCTTTTAGCATATTTTTTACACTTTAAATTTTCTTATGTATCAAGTACGAATATTATTTTTAAAATTTTAGTGATTTTCGTGTTGATTTTGAAAAGTGTTGATGCAACATCAACCCCTTTTTTTAGAAGACTTATTTTTGACACTTTAAATTTTCTAATGTATTAAGTGTAGATAATTATTTTTTACATTTAACAATTTTTGAAGTAGTCGTCATCTTATTATTCTTTTTCTTCCCTAAGTTATTTATTTTTAAGTGTTTTTCAGGTTTGTGTTTTTATTTTGGTAGCGAGATCTTTCTTTTCTTGCATAATATATTTTAAAGTTACAATTTTCCATATATTTATCTATCGTTATTTAATATTTCAATGCACACCAAATAATTGCCATTAAAAAAACAATAATGTTTAACATTTGACATAAAAATACACATTTTGAATATAGATATAACAAAAAAATACACATTTTGAGACTATTATGCTAAAAATGACGTCAATTAAACGATTTTTATGGGAAAAAGTTTAATAAAAAAATTTAAAAATTGCAACTTTTATGAATTTTATGACAAAAAATAATAATAATCACAATTTTGTTTCAAAAAATAATTATTTACAAAAAAATTAAAGTGAAAATCACATCATACAAATATTAAACATATAACAAAAATAATTGAATACTTGTTCTTCTCATAAAATCTCAAAGTCAAAACATTACAAGTATCACTATGTTGACGGGAAAATCTGTCCCGGCCAACAGCAGGGGATCTCCCCGGTAAAAGATCCCAATTAGACCTTGAACCGTTTGGAATAGGGATCCCGTCCGGGGTGTGGGTCCGGCTACCACTGATTTCTCCTTTGCTTTGGGTCTCGCTTAAACTCTATAAAACAGTGGATACACACCTAATAAACTAATACAAGACATATGATTGATGCATTAAACACGTATATAACACTATGCGTAGCGAGAAAATTAATAAAGCATACACGCCGAAGGAGGTGTCGTTAGCAACACATCTTTGGGGTTATGCTTGTGAGGTATTCTGACCACAAAAGAAATAGTTCTTTATGGCGAGATGCCCCTTTACTTCCTGAAAGATAAAACGAAATGCTAATAAGCAAAGTCATTAACATCCATTAAGAGAGAAATGAAAAACCGAACATCATTAACACAAGCACAGATAGCCGTGATGCATAAATGATGCCATTAAGAGTGCAGCTTCATTAATCGAAGGATATTTGAAACTGTATATGAAATACACATAGTGTTCGCACAGCAAAACACATCAGATCCAACAAAGGGGTTTTTCAAAATGCTTGTATTCATGTTTCAATGTGTAATCCTCTGGTAATACAATATCTTCAACTCGAGTCCCAAACCAAAGATCATTTTACAAGCTCGCGAAGGAGTATTTATAATACAAAACCTGCCCTTTGGGCTTCCTTGACTTTTCATCTTCTTGACCGTTGGGCTGCCTTGCGACCCAGCCTTTTCCGCGACATGCGACCTGACTGGGTTCTGCGACCTTGCGACCTAGTCAGTGGGTCGCTGGGTCACGCCGTCAGGCATTTGACAGGGGGTGCGACTTAGCGACCCGGCGACCCCTACGACTTGCGACCTTTAGGAACTTGCGACCTCGCGACCTTGGTAGACATGCGACCTACGACCTCGTCAGATCTGCGACTTGCGACCTCCTGGGATTTGCGACTTTGCGACCTCGGCAGACATGCGACCTATGACCTCCTGGGATTTACGACCTCGTGACCCAGGTAAATGTGCGACCTGCAACCTGCCCAGATTATGCGACCTTGCGGCCTAGTCGTTGGGTCGCTGGGTCGCGCCGTCAGGATTTTAACAGGGAGTGCGACTATGCGACCCGGCGACCTGAGAAAATTTGTGACCTTAGACCTTTGGTCATCCCTTCTGCATTTCTCTTTCAGAGATATCATAACCTTGTTCTCCAGAGGTCAGCCTTAGTCCTCACCATGTGAGACAACAACTTCTATCTGTTGGTGATGTTGAGCATCCACATAACACGAGGTTTTTTTGAGGTTGATTTGTCGCATCCTCCAGAGAGAGCTAGCAGTCTTCTCTTAATTGCTGGGGAAAACCTGGCTCTTTGTGCAAAACCGAAAGGTTCTTCCTGTAATAAAATAACATAGGTCAAATGTCTTCATGATTGAATAATAATGATAAGGGAAAAATTAATTAATTGTATGAGCGAAAACGATAACTTTATACCCCTATGTGGTCAGGTATTGTGCCGCAGCGTGGCCTTCACTGAGCTCTGAATGTTTGTAGCGGAAACCCTTGACAAGATGAAAGATCTTCTGTTTGTGCCATCTCCATTGCATGTGATGCATTTCTGGTTCCCATCTTTGTTATTTTGGTAGCAAGCTAGAACTGTACCATATAGCTCTCGTGAGGGAGGTATGCATAGACCTCAGAAACCCCAAATAAATCATGCGCAACCCATAACAAGAAGCTCATGGTGTTCACACGGCGCTGCCTTGGACACTATTCTGGTGCAGACAAGAGTTTCCCACATGAATGGGCGGACAGCATTACCCCCTTCATCTTCCACTTTAAATTTCTTTGGTCATTTTCCAACATGACTCTTTAATGGATTTGTAATTAGAGAAAACCAAAAGGCTCAAATTTTCCCAATCTGAGACGTGCTGCCTTTTCCCATATCACTTTATACGTATAGGCAGCAACTATCAATCTAGTAATACCATTTTTACTCACTCGCCCTCTTGCATATGACGCATGGCCAACTTCTCATCTTCTCTCGATCAGGCGGGGACGTAAAAAGACAGGCTGCTGGACCTGATTAGATTATTGAACCATTCCGTGCCTTTTCTATTACAAGTCGCAGCTTTTGTTTGCCCCGCAGATTAGCGATTCAGCGACCTGGAGGGGTCGCGCGACTCAATCTTAAGAAAGGTCGGAAGGTCGCAAATACTAACAAGTCGCACTTCATCCTAGTTTCATAGATGTGTGACTCAGCGACCTCAGCTGAATTTGTGACCTCACGGTGTCGCACAGTCACAGATTCAGGCAAGTCGCGCCTCATGGACTTTAGGTGTGCTGCGACTCAGCGACCTGGCTGTTCTGTGACCTCTCCACAGTCGCATAGTCGCACTCTGTCTGAGTCGCATGGATGCGTGAGAAGCTGATATTTGGCTTGTCCATACTAATCTTTGTTTGCCCTTTGAC
Organism: Pinus albicaulis; assembly: GCA_034641835.2. NCBI lineage: Eukaryota > Viridiplantae > Streptophyta > Pinopsida > Pinales > Pinaceae > Pinus > Pinus albicaulis. The sequence goes on from CM076579.1 coordinate 1,609,560,841, forward strand.
CCCAAGCTTCTAGTATCATCAGGCTGTGTCTCCATCGTGCGTTGTACGCATGCATGTGCCATTAGCGTTGAGGTGAACTATTATGCCGTGCCAGCGGGCATCCAAAGGGTTAGCGAATCCGTCAAATTCATGGCTGCAGCATCTGTCACGATTACCCATCAGAATAACTTCCCTATGCAGACAACGCAGCCTAACATGCATTCGACGAACGTCTCGCGCACTGTTAGAATGACCCTTTCAACGTTGTGAGAGAATGGCATGTTTTTTTCTGGAGTTTTAACGTTATCCGAACTCTTTGTTGTGCATGATATGGCATCTTTATTTATGCGCAAGACATCAGCGCTTAATACGCAAGGCATATCTATTTTTACGCAAGGCATCTTCGTTGAATATGCCAGACATTTCCGTTTATACGCAAGGAATCTACGCTTAATACACAAGGCATCTCCGAGACCATAACTTTGCGTTGCTTAAAACATAGGCCGTGGATTGTGTGATTTTATGGCTCTGTCCATGGTTTGGTTGTTATGGCCACCGTGGTCTTATTATAACCTTTTGCTCTAAATTTTTTTTCACGTTCTTCTCCGTAGCTTTCGACCACCACGTATAGATATATATATATATACACTCTGGATGTTTCATGCATTAGTTTGAGCCCCTTTGCAACATTTTAATATGGTTCTACTCCGCCATCATGTGCTTTAATGTAAGTTTTGGTTTGCCAACTCTGCTTTCTCTCCACCATAAATTGCACAATGCCGCGGTGGGCGTAGAAGCATTTGCTCCAACTTGCAACGTGTTCACGTAGTTCTGCGCCATGTTCCCAACGTAGAGTTGATCACTACATATATACCTACCTCACATGGGTTAAAACTGCACCATCGAAATTCTTGCATGCATTTGTAAGTACTATAGTTATCATAACATGCCATTATAGGTTCATTGCACTGTTTGGCTACAGGTTAAACGCAAGCTTTTGATGGCTGTATACCTATCTTATCCAAGCGTTTTGTCATAGGTCGATATATATCTAGTGGTTTCGCACGCAGAATAACAGCGCATTGCGTGAGAGAAGCGTAAACCTATAATAGACCTTTTTTGAAGTCAACTACCCCAGGAATTTCTCGCGTCGTTGTGACTTGGCTCTCGAAACTGTTTGCACGTGGCCAACTCTGCCTTCGACATTGCAATTCTATTGGCTTCCGCTCCCTTGCTTTAAACATAAGTCTTGGTTAATGTATCCGCCCTAGAAATATTTAAGCCGAATTCAAAATGTGTCTTCATATGGTTCATGATCCGTGCCTTAATCATAAATTTGGACCGTTGTTTCATATGGTTTGGAAACTTCATTGTTTTGTGCTTTGGCATTAAATATACAACATCACTTTGGTCCATCGAATGTGTGCCCTTTATAATGTTATCACTTATTTTTGCTCCAAGATACCTTATGGTTTTGAAACCATATGCTTTTGAGCCTTGTTTTAATTTGATCATTTGCTTTACCTCATAATACGAAGGCTTCTTGTTTTGAAAGATCGAGAGTCGAAATATGCTTCTCAAGCCACATTGATGGCCCTTCTAATATTAGCCCTTTCTATCTCATGGTTCTAGAGGCTCTCTTTGCATATGCATCAATGTGCCTGGTTACCAAAAGGTGTATGTATTTAAACATGACCTTTTAGGTTCAATTTGAAGTTCTCCATCTCGTATAGTCTCGCATAGACAAACCTTATGGATATGTAAGAGAAAAGGAGACTAGGGTTTTAAGGCCCTTTCATTCCTTCACATTCACCCCTTGCAGCATAAATAATTCCACACCATGTAGCTTAGGATTAATAAAAGTTTCCTCTCAAAGGTGCGCTCACATATTTGAAAACTCTGTCGTTGGCTTGCCACACCAACATGTGTGCTTTCACACTGCTACTCGGCACGAGAATGCCTCGAATGAGATTTTCACTCTCCAGAGAAATATTCTGAGTCCGCTTTGTTCACTGGGCTATACTTCGGGCTAGACTTGTCGAAGTGGTGAAATATGTTCCTTCGTGTTTACCCATCGGCATTTAGATGGTATTGTGCAAGATCTCCAAAACTTCCCTTTTGAGTTTATGCTCATTTTGTCCCCTTCTAAAATAGCAGCATCGAGATTGTTTCTTGATCAGCACCTCCACCAAAATGTGGCTTCCTGGTAATTGTGTCATCATCATTTTCATCTTCAAACAATCTCATCCTCAAGGTCGTCAAGAGTTGATAGAGTAACATCATGATAAGTAAGAATGTCATCCTCTCCATCTGATAGAGTGTATTTGTCGCTCTTAAGCATCCGTGACTGTCGCTCACTCTGGAATCTAATGATAGCCTTATCTGTATCTTCAAGAGCGTCATCATTTTCCCATTGTGCTCTTGTTAGTTTGGTTCCAATCTCTTTCTCCCAACGTGATGGTGATATTCTTCGGGATATCATCTGCGGGATCGCCTGCATGTAACATTATACACTAATTAGTTTACAATTACATTTTAGAGAATAATGCCCCCAAAATAATAAATATTAGACTATGAGCTCGGCGAAGTGCTAAAACAAAGTGCCTGAAAAATTCATGATGGAAGCGCTCTTAATGTACATACACACAAGTTTCCTGTCGAATGTATGCATGGAGGTCCTTCACACATGGCGTGATTGCAACAACAGCGCCTGATCATGAGGGTGAGTCAACTCATGAGGGGTTGGGGATAGGTCGTTGGGATGTCACTGATTGCAGGTTCGGTGGAAGACCTTAACGACTAAGTGAGCAGAGGGGGACCCGAAATTTTAAATATACCCAAAATTTTGGGTGTTGTTATAGAGGCTACCACAAATGGCGAACCACTGGTAGAATCTAGCATCTCTGTCAATATCACAACAATAGTCTGAGCCACGATAGTGATGCAAGGGAATATTGAACAAGTTCTGTTGGGCCCCTTTGGATTACTTTGGCTTTTACAGGTATGCCTAATCCTTGTGCCTTAGCTAGGTCTCGCTAATCAGAAACACATCACAGAAAAATCCCACAGACGCCCGTAGCTTGTTGATGATGTGAAAAGCAAGACAATGTGTTTATTATTTTAAGGATTTTTAAAGTAAGTTTCCAGTGTTGCTCTGCTGCCAGCAGGCCTGGACAGTACCCCAGCGGAGTCACTTCAAGAAATCACAAATGTTGCTCCGCTGCCAGCGAGCCTGGTCAGTACCCCGGCGGAGTCGTTGCATTACCTCTCTGCGCAGGAAGCCTTTCTCGATCCTTTACCCTTATTTGTTTCATGTGCTTATAGCACTTATTTTCATGTGCTCGTGGCACTTATTTTCATGTGCTTATGGCACTTATTTTTCATGGGGGGATGAGGGATCCCGACTTATTTTACGAGCAAGAGAGGTTGTTTCTCGTGTTACAGAAACTAAAAGATATCCTGATTTGGGTTTGCCCTTTGTGCCAAACCTTCACATCCCATTCACCACAATAGGTGAAGCACGCAAAACAGATCATTAAAACGTCCAAGACTATGCTGGGCACAAGGCTTAGGCTTACGGGTGTGGGCCATTTAAAACTCATTAGGTCTCCCACAAACAACCGGCTCGTATCTCCCTAGATAATAAGTTTAGACTCATAGGCATCTTGTTAAGAATTCGACTTCAATGACTGGTCCTAAGAGAAAGCTACCTCTTGAGATAGCTACCGCAACCTCACGCAAAACAATGGGGTTACTGTTTCAGCAATCAGGACAAAACAAGACTGCAAGGTGATAGGGTTGCAATGAGGGCTCATGAAGTGGTAGGCGATATGAAAAAAATAATGTGAGGGAGAGAGCATACGACGCAATGTAATAGGCGAGGCTCAAGATGCAATGCAACGCCATGTGGGAGAATGATTAACCAGTTGTAGGTGGGAAAGAGGCACAATACAAGCAATAATTATTTATGCAGCAACAAGCAAACTGAAAAGAAATGAGTGAAAAACAATTGTAACATGATGATGCCTAGGATATTAATCATAAGCAAGAATAGTAACACACTTTTAAACTATGAAGTAAAAATTGGGCAAGTAAACTTAATTAACTTTGAACTAAAAATTTTATTAACAGGTCCTAGCTAGCCTACACCTAACCCTAGTTTAACCCATGAGGTGACTGGGTTATGTAAAATCATTTTTCCAGTGCAGCCACCGCATTAGTTCCTGACCTGCAAGAACAACAATGTTTGCGATCAGGGCCAGCATACCAAATCGTGCACCAACAACAAAACTTACCTGAAGAGCATGTGCGACGGCAAGAAGATCATGGACACATACCAAAGAGCATGCCAAAATAGATTGCGTAAGCTAAATACCACTCGCATCCTGATACACAGCATTATGTTCTTGAAACTCAACATTTATAAATGACAAACATCCATTCATATACAAATCTAGGTCTGATGAGCGCTGGGTAAGCCATTGCCTATTTGCAGGTACATCCACCGGATGGGATCCGTCGAACCAAACAGAAACCTCATCATGGTGTGGAGGATGATCAGTTTTATGGAATGGAAGCAACAAGCATGTGCCAGGCAAATGGATGTGATCGAGGGTTGTGGTGAGTTGCAAAATGTCAATGAGTTTTGTATCAATTTGGTCAAATGTTAGCGTACTGACAGATTGATAATCCAAAGTGTCGGATTCTTTAGATTTTCTAGGGTGGGGTGAATTCGATGCAGTTATGCTGGGAGGAGCATGGTACTTGGGGATCATCATTTGAGAAACGGTCGACAGAAGCTGAGGCGCTTCGATTTTCTGATGGGTACTTGAATCTTCCCAAAGCGAATCATCGAATTCTGGTGTCTCTATATGGTCGGCAAAGAGATGCGAGTGACCGTCCTTGTTGGTATGATTGAATATGCTTTTAGATAAGAAGGGATTGTTGTAACCATTGATTTGATCAAGTTGGGTATCTGGCATGTTGGGCTCCCCGGGAGTTACCGACTGGGATGGATCAATAAAGAGGACATCTTGAGATTGCCCAGACAGAAAATCGCTCCTATGGCTGTCTAAAGATTCCGAGTGAGAAAGATCAGATCTAAAAGATTCATCGATTTTGAAATGTGATTGTGAAAAACCACCTACGTGCTTATGATTGTCGCCAATACCAATATAAGGAAATTTTGAATGTCTCGAAGAAATTACTGGTGTGGCGGGATCAGGAAACCAACCAGGGAATAATTAACGAACAGATTGAGTCACAGGGGCATTAACCATACAAGGATTTTCAACATGCGCATCCATGTCATTCCGAGGAAACAATGACCTGGAAGGCCCTGTAAGGGGAACAACTACATCCAGGATAGGAGTCGATTCATAATCCGTATGTGAATCAGATTTAGGTTTGTGTCCAGGGAGACACCGAGTGGGCTCAAGGTAGGTTTCATGAACCGAGAAAGATAATGAGCCACTGGGGTTTTCAAACTCTGATTTGAAATAATGCGTGAAAGATTCAAAGGTACTGCAGTAGGCTTTATCCTCTTGCCAGTGTCTATCCTTGCTCAGGACTTTCGAGGTCACAACTCCACTGCCTGACAACTCAGGGGGAGGGGTGAGAATATCACGAATAAAAACACTCTCCTTGGAGGCCTGAATGTGGTCTGTACTTGGGGAGATGGACAACGAAGCATTAGGGACAAAATTTGAATAGCCGGTAACTTGCAGGTCATCATAGGGAACACTAGGATCTAACTGAAATTGTTCAAGGGAAACGAGAATCACATACTTGAACTGTTCACTTAAACATTTCCAATCTACATCCCTCTCAGGGAACTCAAAACAATAATGAATGAATCTGATAGAGAACTCATCTAAATATTCCTGAGGTTCCATTCTGATGTCATTTAACTTTATTACAAAGTTATGAAGATCATACCTGTGAAAAGCTTGTTGTAATTCATTGGCGAGTTGTTCAAACGAATGGATGGAAGCTTCCGGCAATGTGCGGCACCATTGATTAGCGCGACCTTCGAGGGTGAGGAAGAAAAGAAAACATATCAAACCTTCATTTTCAATTTCGTAGCACTCACCAAATTCATAGAAATCTAAAAGGTGTTGGGTTATGGACACCTCATTTTCACCATCAAATTTTAACTGGGACAAGTGATACATAAGTTCATCGAGGATGAAGTATCGAGGCTCATAAAACTCTGACAGAAATCTTGGGAGAATGATTTGGGAATGAGCCATTACAGATATGAGATTAACTACAGGCTCTAAGCTGGGCTCAACTTGTCATCTGGCCCTCCTTCTAGCACCAATTCTGTTGACGGGAAAATCTTTCCCAGCCAATAGCAGGGGATCTCCCTGGTAAAAGGTCCCAATTAGACCTTGAACCGTTTGGAATAGGGATCCCGTCCGGGGTGTGGGTTCGGCTACCACTGATTTCTCCTTATCTTTGGGTCTCGCTTAAACTCTATAAAGCAGTGGATACACACCTAATCAACTGATACAAGACATATGATTGATGCATTAAACATGTATATAACACTATGCGTAGCGAGAAAATTAATAAAGCATACACGCCCAAGGAGGTGTCGTTAGCAACACATCTTTGGGGTTATGCTTGTGAGGTATTCTGACCACAAAAGAAATAGTTCTTTATGGAGAGATGCCCCTTTACCTCCTGAAAGATAAAATGAAATGATAATAATCAAAGTCATTAACATCCATTAAGAGAGCAATGAAAAACTGAACATCATTAACACAAGCACAGATAGCCGTGATGCATAAATGATGCCATTAAGAGTGCAGCTTCATTAATCTAAGGATATTTGAAACTGTATAAGAAATACACATAGTGTTCGCACATAAAAACACATCAGATCCAACAAAGGGGTTTTTCAAAATGCTTGTATTCATGTTTCAATGTGTAATCCTCTGGTAATACAATATCTTCAACTTGAGTCCCAAACCAAAGATCATTTTACAAGCTCCCGAAGGAGTATTTATAATAAAAAACCTGCCCTTTGGGCTTCCTTGAATTTTCATCTTCTTGATCGTTGGGCTGCCTTGCGACCCAGTATTTTCTACGACCTACGACCTGACTGGGTTCTGTGACCTTGCGACCTAGTCGCTGGGTCGCTGGGTCGCGCTGTCGGGCATTTGACAAGGGGTGCGACTTAGCGACTCGGCGATCCCTGTGACTTGCGACCTTTAGGAACTTGCGACCTCGCGACCTCCTGGGATTTGCGACCTCGTGACCTCGGTAGACATGCAACCTATGACCTCCGGGGATTTACGACCTCACGACACGAGTAAATTTGCGACCTGCGACCTGCCCAGATTATGCGACCTTGCGGCCTAGTTGCTGGGTCGTTGGGTCGCGTCGTCGGGCTTTTAACAAGGAGTGCGACTATGCGACCCAGCGACCTGAGAAAATTTGCGACCTTAGACCTTCGGTCATCCCTTCTGCATTTCTCTTTCAGAGATATCATAACCTTGTTCTCCAGAGATCAGCCTTAGCCCTCGCCATGTGAGACAACAACTTCTATCTGTTGGTGATGTTGAGCATCCACATAACATGCGGTTTTTTTTAGGTTGATTTGTCACATCCTCTGGAGAGAGCTAGCAGTCTTCTCTTAATTGTTGGGGAAAACCTGGCTCTTTGTGCAAAACCAAAAGGTTCTTCCTGTAATAAAATAACATAAGTCAAATGTCTTCATGATTGAATAATAATGATAAGGGAAAAATTAATTAATTGTATGAGCGAAAACGATAACTTTAGACCCCTGTGTGGTCAGGTATTCTGCCGCAGCGTGGCCTTCACTGAGGTCTGAATGTTTGTAGCAGAAACCCTTGACAAGATGAAAGATCTTCTGTTTGTGCCATCTCCATTGCATGTGATGCATTTCTGGTTCCCATCTTGGTATTTTGGTAGCAAGCTAGAACTGTACCATATAGCTCTCGTGAGGGAGGTATGCATAGACCTCAGAAACCCCAAAAAAATCATGCACAACCCATAACAAGAAGCTCATGGTGTTCACACGGCGCTGCCTTGGACACTATTCTGGTGCAGACAAGATTTTCCCACATGAATGGGCGAACAGCATTACCCCCTTCATCTTCCACTTTAAATTTCTTTGGTCGTTTTCCAACATGACTCTTTAATGGATTTGTAATCAAAGAAAACCAAAAGGCTCAACTTTTCCCAATCTGAGATGTGCTGCCTTTTCCCATATCACTTTATGCGTATAGGCAGCAACTATCAATCTAGTAATACCATTTTTACTCACTCGCCCTCTTGCATATGACGCATGGACAACTTCTCATATTCTCTCGATCAGGCGGGGACGTAAAAAGACAGGCTGCTGGACCTGAATATATTATTGAACCATTTTTTGCCCTTTCTATTACAAGTCACAGATTTTGTTTGCCCCGTAGATTAGCGATTCAGCAACCTGGAGGGGTCGCGTGACTCAATCTTAAGAAAGGTCGCAAGGTCGCAAATACTAACAAGTTGCACTCCATCCTGGTTTCATAGATGTGTGACTCAGCGACCTCAGTTGAATTTGCTACCTCACAAGGTCACACAGTCACAGATTCAGGTAAGTCACGCCTCATGGACTTTAGGTGTGCTGCGACTCAGCGACCTAGCTGTTCTGCAACCTCTCCACAGTCGCATAGTCGCACTCTGTCTGAGTCGCATGGATGCATGAGAAGCTGATCTGTGGCTTGTCCATACTCATCTACGTTCGCCCTTCGACCCCAAGCTGCCAGTATCATCAGGCTGTGTCTCCATCGTGCGTTGTACGCATGCATGTGCCATTGGCGTTGAGGGGAACTGTTATTCCGTGCCAGCGAGCCTCCAAAGGGGTTAGCGAATCCGTGAAATTCATGGCTGCAGCATATTTCACGATTACCCATCAGAATAACTTCCCTATGCAGACAGCGCAACCTAACATGCATTCGAGGAATGTCTCGCACACTGTCAGAATGATCCTTTGAACGTTGTGAGAGAATGACATGTTTCTGCTGGAGTTTTAACGTTATCCGAACTCTTTGTTGTGCATAATATGGCATCTCTGTTTATGCGCAAGACATCAGTGCTTAATACGCAAGGCATATCCGTTTTTATGCAAGGCATCTTCATTGAATATGCCAGACATTTCCATTTATACGCAAGGAATCTGCGCATAATACGCAAGGCATCTCCGAGACCATAACTTTGTGTTGCTTAAAACATAGGCCGTGGATTGTGTGATTTTATGGCTCTGTCCATGGTTTGGTTGTTATTTCCACCGTGGTCTTATTATAGCCTTTTGCTCTAAATTTTTTGTCACGTTCTACTCCGTAGCTTTCGACCACCACGTATAAATAAATATATATATATATATATATATATATACGCTCCAGATGTTTCATGCATTGGTTTGAGCCCCTTTGCAAAATTGTAATATGGTTCTGCTCTACCATCGTGTGCTTTAACGTAAGTTTTGGTTTGCCAACTCTGCTTTCTCTCCACCATAAATTGCACAATGCCACGGTGGGCGTAGAAGCATTTGCTCCAACTTGCAACGTGTTCACGTAGTTCTGCGCCATGTTCCCAATGTAGAGTCGATCACTACATATATACCTACCTCACATGGGTTAAAACTGCACCATCGAAATGCTTGCGTGCATTTGTAAGTACTATAGTTATCATAACATGCCATTATAGGTTCATTGCACTGCTTGGCTCCAGGTTAAATGCAAGCTTTTGACGGCTGTATACCTATCTTCTCCAAGCGTTTTGTCATAGGTCGATATATATCTAGTGTTTTCGCACGCAGAATAACAGCGCATTGCATGAGAGAAGCGTAAACCTATAATAGACCTTTTTTGAAGTCAACTACCCCAGGAATTTCTCGCGTTGTTGTGACTTGGCTCTCGAAACTGTTTGCACATGGCCGGCTCTGCCTTCGACACTGCAATTCTATTGGCTTCCGCTCCCTTGCTTTAAACATAAGTCTTGGTTAATGTATCCGCCCTAGAACTATTTAAGCCGAATTCAAAATGTGTCTTCATATGGTTCATGATCCGTGCCTTAATCATAAAGTTGGACTGCTGTTTCATATGGTTTGGAAAATTCATTGTTTTGCGCTTTGGCATTAAATATACAAAATCACTTTGGTCCATCGAATGTGCACCATTTATAATGTTATCACTTAGTTTTGCTCCAGGATACCTTATGGTTTTGAAACCATATGCTTTCGAGCCTTGTTTTAATCTGATCATTTTCTTTACCTCATAATATGAAGGCTTCTTGTTTTGAAAGATCGAGAGTCGAAATATGCTTCTCAAGCCACATTGATGGCCCTTCTAATATTAACCCTTTCTATCTTGTGGTTTTGGAGGCTCTTTTTGCATATGCATCAATGTGCCTGGCTACCAAAAGGTGTATGTATTTAAACATGACCTTTTAGGTTCAATTTGAATTTCTCCATCTCGTATAATCTCGCATAGACAAACCTTATGGATATGTAAGAGAAAAGGAGACTAGGGTTTTAAGGCCCTTTCATTCCTCCACATTTCACCCCTTGTAGCATAAATAATTCCACACCATGTAGCTCAGGATTAATAAATGTTGCCTCTCAAAGGTGCACTCACATATTTGAAAACTCTGCCGTTGGCTTGCCACACCAACATGTGTTCTTTCGCACTGCTACTCGGCACGAGAACACCTCGAATGAGATTGTCACTCTCCAGAGAAATATTCTGAGTCCGCTTTGTTCACTGGGCTATACTTTGGGCTAGACTTGTTGAAGTGGTGAAATATGTTCCTTTGTGTGTACCCATCGGCATTTAGATGGTATTGTGCAGCATCTCCAAAACTTCCCTTTTGAGTTTATGCTCATTTTGTCCCCTTCTAAAATAGAAGCATCGGGATTGTTTCTTGATCAGCACCTCCACCAGAATGTGGCTTCCTGGTAATTGTGTCATCATCATTTTCATCTTCAAACAATCTCATCCTCAAGGTCGTCAAGAGTTGATAGAGTAACATCATGATAAGTAAGAATGGCATCCCCTCCATGTTATAGAGTGTATTTGTCGCTCCTAAGCATCCGTGACTGTTGCTCACTCTAGAATCTAATGATAGCCTTATCTGTATCTTCAAGAGCATCATCATTTTCCCATTGTGCTCTTGTTAGTTGGGTTCCAATCTCTTTCTCCCAACGTGATGGTGATATTCTTCAGGATATCATCTGCGGGATCGCCTGCATGTAACATTATACACTAATTAGTTTACAGTTACATTTTAGACAACGGTGCCCCCAAAATAATAAATATTAGACTATGAGCTCGGCGAAGTGCTAAAACAAAGTGCCTGGATAATTCATGATGCAAGCACTCTTAATGTACATACACACAAGTTTCATGTCGAATGTATGCATGGCGGTCCTTCGCACATGGCGTGATTGCAACAACAACGCCTAATCATGATGGTGAGACAACTCATGAGGGGTTGGGGATAGGTCGCTGGGATGTCACTGATTGCAGGTTTGGTGAAAGACCTTAACGACTAAGTGAGCAGAGGGGGACCCGAAATTTTAAATATACCCAAAATTTTGGGTGTTGTTGTAGCGGCTACAACACACTATTAAAAAGTTTCAAAAAAAGAGCTTGATTTGCAATCATAACTTAAATTTAATCAATAATATCATAAAATCCATGCTTATTGTTACACCATTTTTTGGTCATCTAACCTATTATCATTAGAGGCCAAAATCTCAGACCTCCTCTGAGTCGACCATATCTTCTGTAGCCAATAAGAAAACCATCGATTCTTTGACCAGTGTCTCCCCAGGTATCTACAAAGACTCCTCCTTGCTTGGAACCTTCCTTGGTCTTCCTCCTCCTCCTGTCTCTGATCCCAGCTTAGCGAATGTTTTCATGATGCAATCATCTCGGGTTAACCTTAAGCGGCCCGCTTCGGCTAGTCAGCAGCCTCAACCTCGCCCGCTACAACCTGCTCCTAGCCCTCTGCCTCAGCCAGCTGGACCTCTTCCTTCTGGCCCTTCTCCTACAGCTGGTAATCGTGAGCCTCTATACCCTCCTGGGTCGATTCCACCAGGTCTTAACCATCTTGGAGCCGTCCCTCTTGGCCATTACTCCGCTGGTCAGATAACTTTCCTTGCTCCCCCTCCCAGAGTTTATTTGGTTCCCATCATGGCCACCCTATCCCTCCCCAATTTTACCTTGGGTATACCCATCTGGTACCTTGATCCTCCAACCGATACCCCGCCTAGTCACCCCAAAAATTACCTTGCTTTGACACTGGTCCAACCGGTTCCCCTAGCTTATTCCGTTGCTACAGTGCCACCAACACCTCAACAGGACCCTTCTCCTGTTTTGTCAGCGCCGGAAAAGAAAGGAAAAGCTCGCAAGGGGGCATCCCACGACACGGCTACCCCGTCACATCCTACTCCTCCTTGGCCGCCAAAGTGTGCTATCTAGTGTGCCTTGTGTGATGTTGTCAATCACGCCACCCATACATGTCTTGAGTTGCCACATCTTAAGACCATGGTCAATGAGACGTTTCCGGAATCTGATATCCCTGAGGTCTATGTCACTATACCTGATTCAATCCCGAAACTTAAAAACTTGCGCACTAATCACCCTTGTTCTTTGTGTGATTTCCATGGCCATTATACCCACCTCTGTCCATGTCTCAATGAGTATCGTTCCTCTTTAGATGCATACCGCCAATTCAAGGCCAAGCATGACCAAATACCTTCTCACTTGTTTGTGAATTCTCCTTCAGTAGCACCAGACAACTTCCCCACACCATTTATTGACCAAATCATTGATGAGTGTGCAGGGCATGAGGTTCTATCATTTATGGATGGATTCTCCGGATACAACCAAATAATTAGCCATCGTGCTGATCAACTTAAAACTGCGTTCATTAGTCCGTGGGGAACTTTCGCATACTGGGTCATGCCATTCAGCTTTAAAAACGTTGGCGCCACTTTTCAACAGGCCATGTCTTATTGTTTCCATGACTTAGCTCATATTATCCTGGCCTATTTAGAAGACCTTACTGCACGTTCTAAACATCGGGCGCAACACCTCCATGATCTACGTACCATCTTCCTCCGATGTCGCAAGTATAATATCTGCCTTAACCTATTGAAATGTGTCTTCTGCGTTCCCCCCGGCCGTCTTCTAGGCTTCATCGTGTCCAAAGATGGTATAACTCTTGACCCTTTGAAAGTTCAAGCCATTCTTGAACTTCCTATTCTCCATACCTTACGCCAGCTACAAAGTCTCCAAGGTAAATATAATTTTCTTTGCCGGTTTGTTCCTAACTATGCCACCACCGCACATGGGTTCCTTATACTTCTTCGATCTAACATCCCATTTGTATGGGATACCTATGATCATGAGACTTTTGATGCCCTCAAGCATGCTCTCACATCCGCTCCCTTGATCCGTCCTCCTGACTTTGATCGGGACTTCATCCTGTACATCTCTGCCTCCACCTATTCAGTCGCTGGTGTCCTTATCCAGGAAGATGATAACGGTATTGAACATGTGATCTATTATGTCAGTAAGAACCTTGTAGGTCCACCTATATCCTACTCACATGAAAAAAAATTAGCGTTGGCTGTCGTGTTCTCGGTCCAAAAACTGTGTCATTACATCCTCATGCGTTCCACCAAGGTTGTGACTAATTCCAACCCCATGGATTTCCTATTAAGCTGCTGCATCCTCAGTGGGAAGTATGCTCATTGGGTTGTTATCCTTCAAGAATTTGACCTCGAATTTTTCACACAAAAAAGTAAGAAAGGTTTAGCCCTCTCTGAACACATTTCTGAATTACCTACCGGTACACAATATCCTCCAGTTAATGATGTTATTCCCGATGAACACTTATTCACCATTACCACAGACGACCCTTGGTACGGTGATATCCTTACTTACTTGTGAACCCAAAATTTCGCCCTTCATCTTGATCGTGATGCTGTATCCGCCACCAAGCCCCCCGCTACCTTCTGATCGGTGACAACCTCTATCGTTGCAGTGTAGATACTATCTTCGTCATTGTCTCACACATGCTAAAGCCGAGCAAGTCCTCAATGCCTGTCATAGCGGTGCTTGTGGTTGCCACCTCTCTGGTCTTGCTGCCGCCCAGAAAATCATGCACGCTGGGTATTTTTGGCCTTCTCTCTTCATTGATTGCATTGAAGCAGTCAAACACTGTCCCAATTGCCAACATTTCGCCCCTAAGGTGTGAGCTCGTCCAGCTACTCTCCATCCTATCGTCACAGTTGGTCCCTTATATAAATGGGCCATCAAATTTATGGAGTGTCGACCTCCATCTGCTAGTAACCATAAGTATATCATCGTGGTGGTTGACTATTTCACAAAATGGGCTAAGGCTATGCCAAACTTTAACAACATGGCAGCTACCGCAACCCTCTTTTTCTTTAACCACGTTATCGCTCACTTCGAGGTTCTAAAAAAATTGGTCTCTGACCATGGCCAACATTTTGAAGATGAGATATGGCATGAGATCTCCTCACAGTTGGGTTTTGAGCATCAATATTTCTCCTCCTATTACCCCCAAGGTAATGGCCAGGTTGAAGCTATCAATAAAATCCTTAAAACCATGCTTCAACGGACGGTGAATAAGCACAAAACCAACTGGCATCTCATGCTCTTCCCTGCTTTATGGGCTTATAGAACTTCTGTTAAAACCGCCACCGGTTTTACCCCTTTCCACCTCGTTTTCGGAGAGGAGGCAGTCTTACTGATCGAGTGTGAAATCCCCTCCCTTCATCTAGTCGTTGAACTTCTCCCTGATACTCAACCTCTAGAACAACAACTTATCATGCTTGAGTGCACTTCCAAAGACCGTTGTGTTGCATTACAAACCCTCGAAGTGGCTAAGAAAAGCACCAAAGCTCAGTATGACCGAAAAGTCCACCCTCGTACTTTTCATGAAGGTGATCTTGTTCTAGTCTATGACCAAGCCCAGGATGTCCTTGGTCATGGGAAGTTCGACTCATTATGGCTAGGCCCTTACATCATCAATAAAGACCTGGGTAAGGGGGCATACCTCTTAGAAGACTTTGAAGGCCACCTCCTTCCTAATCCTCGCAATGCACTCTATCTTAAGAAATATTACCCATAGCATTTCTCTCCCGAAATGCATGTTTTATTTTCTTTAAGATAGCCAGCATCTGTTTGTTTTTCATGATTTGATACTTCACCTCCCCTCCAAATTGAATTTCCTCACTTACAATACTCGTAATGGGGGCACCGCTTGCCTCTTTACTCGTCCTTGTTTGTGTCGATTTTCATCATGAGATACCCCCTTGTACTCATGTTTTTATGGTCCCCCATCTGGACCTTTACTATGTGGTAGCACTATTGAGTCACCCTTGTTTAGAGCATTCGAGTTGAGTCATCATCACATTCAGGGAGTCTATCCTGAGTCCCTTTGTATCCCACCATAGTCCTCCATCCTTCATTTCTTGGTCCCTCTCTCGTGTCGTACATTATGGCTTTCAGCCCCATTGTTCCCCATCCCTTATGATATTGTATCAGTTGTTGTCAAGTCATCCATGCCCTTTATGCTCTAACAAGGGAAGTCATCCATTCGCTACTCAGTATCCCCCACTTCATCATCATCATTAGTGTCAGTCTGTCAGTCACTCTACTATTTTCTCTTGTGCCTTAGTTGAGGATTCCCTATTGCCTCACCTAGGGTAGACCTCCTTCTGTCGACTTCAGTTCATTCATTCCAGAAGACATGTCTAGAGAGCAGTGTACCTTGGTTCCATCTTCCACACTTGTTCAATGCCTCAGATCAGGCAAAGGGATTTCTCATTACCCTTTGACTTGATTGTTTCTCAGCTCCAACTCCTTTTTAGCATGATCGAGATCTGTATAATTGATGGTCCAGTGATGCAGCAGTAGATATTGGTGATTCCCGGGTGTTTGTGATACGTCTCAACCCTCATGAGGGGGTGGCCCTGCAGGTAGCCCCCCACCTGCCCGGATGACCTCTTCACTACAGCCTTCGATGCAGCTCCATATATTTGATGATTTCGGCCTTAGCCACTTGCAGCACCTCTTTGATTTGCATGTATCAGTCAGATTTTGCGAGCCCTTTTCCATTTATAGGGAAATTTGGGTTGTATTTGTATCTCATGTACTCAGATATTATTGTATAAGTCATGGCTGTTATTCCAGGCACAACATGTATGTGGGATTCCTCATTATATCTTTTATCTGGTTCCTTTTTATGCCAGCATGTACTTTACAGTTCGGTTCCTTGTTTACTGGACACACTATTCTTTTGTACTTTGTCTCGGCGGGCATAGGTATGCCTCCCCTGCCGCCTCTAGCACAGGTATCCTCTCATAAAAAGATACTTATTGCACCTATAAGTCTCATCTCCTCAGGTTCTAGTTCTTCAGCACATTAGGCTACCTTACATTTCTCTCTCTGACTTCCCTTTTGATGTCTAGTGATTGAGTTCTTACAATGTACTTCGGTCATACGATTTTCTCCTAACACTTGCACGCTGGGGGGAAATCTGTTACACCATTTTTTGGTCATCTAACCTATTATCATTATATGGACCCAAGTACACCATGAAAGACCAATTTTACCCTAAGTAAAATTGCTTTCACTATGTAAAACAACTTAATAAAACACATTTATTAGGTTGTTTATGGTCCAAATAGGAAACCCCAAAAGGAAATATTAAACAAATCTTTATTTTTTTTATTTTCCTCATGGAATAATCAATTAAACAATAATTTAATTATTATTCCAAGTTATATTTAACCCAAAAAAAGGAAATTAATTAGATAAATCCTTATTTATCTTATTATTTTCTAGGAATAATTATTTAAATCTTATTTAAATAATATTCCTTGTTAAATATGACTAAATCATTTATAAATAATTAAATAAATCATTATTTATTTAATTATCATTCAACCACTTCTTTAAAATAATAAATAAATCATTTATTTATTTATTATTTACAAATAAAGGGATTTGACCCAAGTCAAATGCCTTTTCCCTCCAACAAATATAATAAAATATTCCATAAAAGGTGGATCTAGATTTGGTTAATATTATGTTAATCATACACCAAGATCTAGAATGACCCAATATTTTGTTATAAATAGAAGGGTTTTCTCATTCATTTGTCACCTTTTGTTGCCTATTAGATCACTCTGGATCTATACTCTTGGTCTGACTTTGAGCCATTATCATTGTCACATTCTCTATTATTTTATTTGTGAGCTCCCTTTGAGTTCTATGTTTGTCTGGGTTTTCTACACCAATAAGAGAGAGAAATGCTAGATTTGAAGCACTGAGGACTTTCAAGAACCCATCCCATTGAGGAGAATTGGAAACACCTTTCTTGTTTTCCTCCCAGGTGCCCTTAATATAAAATTCTTTTAAAAATATTGTTCTTGTCTTGTCTATTGGATGTATGGAGCAAAACCTTATTTTCACTGCTTAATTTCTTTTTATGCATAGATCTGGATTTGTGCAACATTTTTCTTGATCAACTAACTGCAGATTTGAAGACATTGGCAGCCATATTTGATGTTATGGCTATTTTTTATGTGTAACTAAAGTGGTATTTTTTTGTACACTTCGACAAAAGATTCATACTAACACTTATCATCTTCTAGAGTTTCATTTTTATCTTATTCCATAATATTTTGTGCTTCAGTTTGGTCATTTTCCTCTTCTGATGGATATTTAATGTCTGAAAATCTCCCAAAGTATCTTCCAATGGATCTTTGATGTCTACAAATCTTGCCTACTCGTGCCCAGGGTCAATTGCGAGAATCGGCCCAGGGCTGCAGGCCTAGGCAGGGGTGCCTTACCCACCCTAGGGACCTAGGCTTAATTCTCAGAATTGGCCATGGGTGCACAACATCCCCTGGGCCGTGAGCCTTGGTAGGGGTGCCTCACTCACCCCATAATGGGCCCATGGCTCGAGGGCCTTGGGTGCACAAGTTTGATTCTCAGAATTAGCCTTGGTGCCCACGACTGATATTGGGAATCGACCTTGGGCACCTTGGGCCGATTCCGAGAAATGACCTTGGGTGACCAGGAACAATTTCTAGAATCAACCCTATTTTTCTAGGGCTAAAAAGCCATAGCCCTAGGTTGGGTAGGGTGAGGCATAGCTATCTAAGCCCATGATGCAGGGGACCTAGGCGCCCAAGGATGATTCAGGGAATTGACCCTGGCACCAAGGGCCCCTTTTAGAAATTATACAATATGCAATTATATCTTGGATTCACCTAATCTAACAATAATATGATATTTTTAAGTACATAATCGCTTCTACAAAATCTTTGTGGAATTTGAAACAAAATTGCCAATCACAATATCATGAAGAAAGATCAATCACACATAACACAAATAATTTACCTGGGGAAATCTTATAGCTAAAAACCCCACTATCTTCTATTATGTATTATATCATGGATCATGAAACAATTACATACAAAGCTCCAATACAAGAGCTCTCAGTACAATAGCTAACTGTCTCACACTGTCATACAAAAATTGGCAAGTACCTTAGCCAATTCACTGTCTCCAGACAACCTACCTCCACTGCACAATCCCTAATGGTAAAGAACCCTGAATTATGGACCATCTCACCTTCCTTGACTGTGTAAATATCATGGGCACATCCAATGTGTGTGTGCTTGCATGTGTGCAAGCAGATAATGTCACAACTGATAGTTATCTTCCCTTTCACCTAGAACTCAACTGGGTCGCTACTGGATATGACATGCATGCAGTTAATAATAGTAAAAAACATTAGTTTCATGTGATATCACTACATGTGAATTAATTAATATTTATTTCACTTTATCTCTCACTAGTGTATCTGCAGTTACAACTAGCACAACTAACTTTAACTCACTTAACTGAGTTAAACTGATTTACAACTTGCACAACTCATGCATCATTACACTTCCAACTCTGTTACAACTCAAGTCAACCTGCATGTCCCACCAACCAACCTCTTAACTCAAAATTCACTTATCTAACTGATTTTCCACTTCAGTTAACTATTTCCAAGACCACATTGAGAATAAATCAGAGTTTATTGTCCATCTAAATTAAGGGATAGTAAAGATAGACATGCATCTATATGTAGACATTAATTTTGTAAATAGACATGCACATACATATATAAATATACATACACCCAAAAATAGCCTATGTGGGCCCCACCTAGTGTAGGTGCTTAATTTTCACTAGGATCAAGTATGTTTTTTCTAGATGCCAATTTCATTGTTTCTTGTTGAAAACTTCAACACCCCTTGACTATGGGCCTGGAAGAGGGTAGGCGAGGCACCCCCATCCAACCCCATGACCTAGGGGCCCTAAGTCCCCATGGAATATTCCTGGAATCATCCCTTTCCCTAGGCACCCAGGGGTGATTACAGAAATTGACCTTGACCCTAGGCGCCCAAGGACAATTCCTAGAATGACCCTAGGCGATTCCCGAAATTGACCTTTGGTGATTCAAGGAATCACAGCATGAGCAAGGAGAATGAGACATGATTGGATAACACACACTAGAGGGATGGTGAAGAATGCAGACACACAATAGAGAGCTTCCATGATAAGGTGAGCACAGCATGGGGTTGGTGCAAGGCTTGAGGTAGGATAAATTTTGATTCCACACAGTAGGAAGATAGTAGAAAAAGTAATAAAGGGTTCTGGAGTAAGAATAATGATCATTGGGATTTTGTAGGAGGAGGAAAATGACCAAGGAGGTCATGGCCACAAAAAATTTGCAGATATTTTAATGTAGGAGACATTGTGCATAGTGGAGCTGAACCTAGGAAAATGATATTTTTAGGAAATTATACTACGCGTGGGACAACTCAGCCAACGACAAGGAAATATCTCAATGGCTAAAGGTCTAACTAAGTCAAATGAGCGGGAAAAGGATAGCCTTCGAGATGAACTTATGTGTATTATAAAATAGATTTTCCAAGACCAAAAGGGGATTGGGTAATGATTATCAGTTGGGTGATGTATTGTTGGTGACCAATAAGCTATTAGTATGATTTATTATGGTTTGTGAGTCAAAGTCAGACTCTGTACTTAGTGTCTAGTTATTATGGTTGGGTCAGTCGTTTCTCAAAAAATTTAATGTAAATGGTGTTAGTCATGAATGATATATCTTAATGTTTCTTTAATAATTCCCTGTCGTGTTTTTGGATAAACTTACTGATGATTGGAGGGCTCGATAAACTATTATTCATAACTTTGGAAACTTTCACCCCTTTACTCTAATATATATGGACTGGTATTATGGGGATTAATATAATTAATTTATGGTTGTAAATGTTAATGGAAAATATTTTTGTTCTTTCCTTTTCCTGCATAATTGTGTGAGAGTATTGGTATAATTTCTATTGTGTGAATATTAAGTGAATATATGTATATGGAAGAGGGCTTATGTCTATGATTTGAGGCTAGATAATTTTATTGATGTTAGCTCCACATAAATTTCTGAAGGTTGAGGATAAAACTACAGAGGGAAGCATCAAACCACTTTGGAATCCAGAACCTAGCCTTCCTAGATTTAGGGAGGGCACTCTCTGTTAGATATAGCTTTGTTTATAGGGGAATTTTAGGCTAGATATTAGTGCATAGGGGTTTGTTTGAAGATTTGGTTGAGGCAACAGAAGGGGGCCATTCAGCTATGGAGTCAAACAGGTGAAAACAGATTCAAATGGATGAAAAATTGAGATCAGGTGAAACCAGGCAAGCTAGCCATGTCAATGGATCTTAAAATCTTATGAGATGGAAAGGAGGAGGAGATTAAGGTTCAACAGGAACACAGAGTAGACCATCTCTGAATTTTTCATTCCGGTCTCAGAGGAAAACATAACGTACTATTTCAAGACTAAGCAGGGTACCCCATTGTATATCCTACACAAATTTTCTATCCGCAGTAAAGAAAGAAAAAAATATGTAAAACTAGAGATGAAATATTACAAGAAAAGGTGCACTTCACCACAAAACATGACACAAGAATCTGGAAAAAAACATCATCTTTCATTCATCCAAAGAGAGTGTTTACAACCAGCTGAGTCTATTACAATGTTTTTTTCCCTTTAGAGCCTCTTTCATATTGCTAATGTATGCATTATTTATATAAAACATAATTCAGTTAATCTGTCTACTACAGTGATTAAATTCAAGCATAAAATATACAGGTGGAAACATGTAGGCGGTGATAAGACGAGCTTGGCCTCCAATAGTGGCTTTAGCAGTTCATTATTAATTGTGCAATGATCAGGATATGATTGGTGTGATGCCAAAGAGGCGATGAAAGCTCTAAAACCTTGGCTCATCATATTCAGAAAACCGTTGTGGGATTGTTAAATTAATGAGGTGCTTGGATCAATAGTTGTGCTGATGTGTTCGCTGCCCCTTCGGTTTCCACTGTTATATCACAATTAGTTCTACACAAATGCCCGACTCGACCTTTTCTATCTGTTTCCTTGTGACGTTCAGCCTCACTCTGCCTTTTGCTCCTTGTCGGGTCTTATTCTACCACAAGTCCTTTATGTCGTGTTTAGCCTATTTCTTCATAAAATGGCGCACAAACCTCATACGCCCAGACCTGAAAATCCTTTAGATTTCATCTCGGAACCACATCCCATCTGCGCCAACATCACACGTTTCATTTCATTATTTTTAACTATTCTTTTACACTTATCTTTTGAAACTTGTGATGTGTGCTAGGAGATCGGGTCCCACCGTCATCGCACATCGCACTTCGACGAATTTAACATTTACCTCAGCGGTTATCCTTTAAAACTTGCGATTTGATATTTGTGATTGGACCCCATCGCATCACACATCACACTTCAGTGGTTTTAACATGAACCCTTTGCATTTATCTTGTAAAACTTGTGATGTTTTGTATGTGGGTTAGGTCCATGTCATCTCCATGTCATCTTGTCATGTCATCTTGCCACATCATTGCCACGTCACTGCCAAATCATTGCCACGTTATCATAAATCAACTATGATCTTTGGGGTTGGGGCCACATCATCTCTCACGTCATTTTTTAACGTCATCTTGCCACGTCACTGGCACACCATATTCCACGTCAACACATATCGCACTTCAACAAATTTAACATTTACCTCCGCAATTATTCTTTAAAACGCGCGATTTTCGATTTGCGATCGGGTCCCACCGCCATCGCATATCGCACTTCGGCGATTTTAACACTTACCTCCACGCTTATCCTTTGAAACTTATGATTTAATCTCCATTGTCCTTCTCTTCGCTTCAATTCTATGCTTTGATCCTGACTGCCTATTTTCCCCTTTGCGCCTCTTCCAAAACCCTTAAGTTCTTTTAAGGAAAATACGCCATTTATTTTCTTTCTCTAATTTAAAAGTAAAGGGCATGGGCTCGAACTATCACCACGTAATGTCCTTTATTGAAACCTAAAACCACTTTCGGGGTCACTTAAGTGGTTTTTTGGAATTTGAAGAGAGTGTTCCCGTAGTTAATCTCAACCGTTGATTTGTGGGTGAGCATATTTAATGAGACTGCTTGCGGGGGAACTCCTTGGTATAAATATTGTGCAATTTGTGCTTATGGGTTGCTATTGGATCTGGGCGCGATGAATACGAGCCTTCGTTGTACTCGAAGTTGGAATAATGACAACAGTTGCGGTGTGGATGGAGAAAGGTAATGAGGGAGGGGTAAGGTTCTTTGCAGTTTATATGATATATATACATGTATCAAGTGACCTGAAGAGGGTTTTGGGTTTAAAAGAGATTCAAAATTCTCAACTATCGGTTTTTAAAGGAATGAGGCGTGGGACTTAGGAATACAGAAAAATGATGGGAAAAAGAGGGAAATGGAATGAATGGGAGGATTTTTCCCACCATCAAACACAATCAACAACACTTTCCTCTTTCAACTGAACTGAAAGGCAGATATATTCATTTGATGCTCTTGATATTCGGGATTTCCCTTTTTTCCTAAAATAAATGATATCCATGGAATATTATTTTCAGTATGAGAGATCTGAGAAATAATCAGTCAACTTGTGATACTGTGAAATACAGGAGTCTAAGAGTGGCTCCAGCTGGGGATGACAGCTCCTTTAGGAGGTGTCAAGAACACCATGGACTAGTGGCTTGATCCATTGGGCTGATCCCAAATCTGAAACTTAATTTGCTACAAAAAAAATTTGGCTGAGAGGGCTTAGTTTAAAATCAACACTCTCTACAAACTGAAGTATGGAATATACTTTCACTGAAAACGAGAAAGAAACCTGAAATTGAAATTGGAAATATGCTCAGAGTACATAGCTTATTTTCACACCTGCCTACCCTACTCTACGGAAATTTTTGATGTTATAAATGATACAATAATTCTAGTGCATCCAGTCAAGTAGCAGCAGAAACAGATGGACAACTTGACTGCTTTTCAGGAAAATCAACAGTATAACTTGATTATGTGTCCTCATAACCAAAGTTATAATATGTAATGGAAACTTTTGATGTATTTAATACTTATAGAGAATACATGTTTGAAAAATTGAGCTAAAAAGAACCTCCATATAATCTGTTATAGGATCAGTAAAAGCATGATGTAAAATATTTTCTTCTAGGCCTTCAATGACTAGTTGATCAGTTATATCCTCAGTATTTAGCCTTTAAACCTCATCTTTAGATTGGTACTTGAAAGCACAATCATCCTTAATATGTAAGTCAAGAGGTAGTACAATTTTCTCTTGCTTAGGGGAAGGAATATTTTACAAGAATTCTTTAGGATCTCAAAAATTATATGACTGAATTTGAGAATCAAAAGTTCGATACTAGTTTCATATCGTCCAACAACTATCTCCAGAAAAAATGTTCTAGCTTCAGGACTAAATTTCCTTGATTTAAAAATGAGAAATACATCCTCTAGGAAATATTCATCAAGCTGAAATTCTAATAACAGATTCCTGAATGCATTTAAAACTTCACTAGATAGAAGGTTCTCCACAAACCTTGTCATATTGTTTCGCAAGAACTATGGTTAGCCTATTGTGGAGTCACCATGAATGCTCAAAAGCAGGTTCTTTGAAACATGGAGTCGCCAGGTGAATAATTGCAGCCTTCTTTTGTTTGGTCACTTTCCACCATCAGTAATGAGATCTGAACTTTGATGTACTTTCTGAGGAAGATAAATTTCATCCCCAGTGGAGTCACCATTATGTTAGCTCCCCGTAAATTTCCAAAGGCTAAGGACAGAACTATGGAGGGAAACATCAAACCAATTTGGAATCCAAGACCTAGCCTTCCTATATTTAGAGAGGGCTCTATTTGTTTGATATATCTTTGTTTATAAGGGCATTTTAGGCTAGCTATTAGTGCATAGGGGTTTGTTTGAATATTTGGTTGAGGCAGCAGAAGGGGGCCATTGGGCTATGGAGTCAAACAGGTGCAAACATATTCAAATGGATGAACAACTGAGGTCAGGTGAAACCAGGCAAGCTAGCCATGTCAATGGATCTTAACAGCTTATGAGATGGAAAGGAGGAGGATATTAAGGTTCAACGGGAACACAGAACGTATTGTCTCTGAATTCTTCATTCTGGTCTTATAGGAAAACATAACGTACTATTTCAAGACTGAGCAAGGTACCCCATGGTAAATCCTACACAAAATTTTCTATTCGCAGTAAAGAAAGAAAAAAAATATGTAAAACTAGAGATGACACATTACAAGAAAAGGTGCACTTCACCACAGAACATGATAGAAGAATATGGAAAACAACATCATCTTTCATTCATCCAAAGAGAGTGTTTACAACCAGCTGAGTCTATTACAATGGTTTTTTCCCCTTTTGGGCCTCTTTCATATTGCTAATGTATGCACTATTTATATAAAACTTAATTTATTTAATATGTATACTGCAGTGTTTACATTCAAGAATAAACTGGACAAGTGGATACATGCAGGTGGTGATAAGACAAGCTTGGCCTCCAACTGTGGCTTTCGCAGTCCGTTATTAATTGTGCAATGATTGGGATCTAGCTGGTGTGATGCTGAAGAGGCGAGGAAAGTTATGACACCTTGGCTATTCATCTTCAGAAAACCATTGTGGGATTATTAAATTGATGAGTGCTTGGATCAATAGATGTGATGATGTGTTCGTTGCCCCTTTGGTTTCCGCTGTTATATCAAAATTAGTTCTGTACAAACGCCCGACTTGACCTTTTCTGTCTATATCCTTGTGACATTCAACCTCGCTCTACCTTTTGCTCCTTGTCAGGTATTATTCTAACAAAATTCCTTTATGTCATGTTTAGTATATTTCTTCATAAAATTCTACACAAACCTCATACACCCAGACCTGAAAATCCTTTAGATTTCATCTCAGAACCACATCGCATTAGCGCCAACATCACACGTCGCATTTCATTATTTTTAACTCTTCTTTTACACTTATCTTTTGAAAATTGCGATGCACACTTGGTGATTGGGTCCCACCTTCATCAAACATCGTACTTCGGAGAATTTAACATTTACCTCATCATTTATCCTTTAAAAATTGCGATTTTTTATTTTCGATCGGGCCCCACCGCATCACACATCGCACTTCGGCAGTTTTAACATGAACCCTTTACATTTATCTTGTAAAATTTGCGATGTGTAGTATGTGGGCCAGGTCCATGTCATCTCCACGTCATCTTGCAACGTCATTTTTCCACATCACTGCCACATCATCATAAATCAATTGTGATTTCTAGGGTCGGGGCCACATCATCTGTCATGTCAGCTTACCACGTCACTGCCATGTCATCTGCCATGTCAGTGCATATCGCACTTCGGAAAATTTAACATTTACCTCCACACTTATTCTTTAAAACTCGTGATTTTCGATTTGTGATCAATTCCCACTGTCATCGCATATTGCACTTTGGTGATTTTAACACTTACCTCTGCATTTATCCTTTGAAACTTGCGATTTAATCTCCGTCGTCCATCTCTCCAATTCAATTTTTCTCTTTGATCCTAACCGCCTATTTTCCCCTTTGCGCCTCCTCCAAAACCCTTAATTTATTTTAAGTAAAATATGCCATTTCTTTGCTTTCTCTAATTTAAAAGTAAAGGGCATGGGCTCCAACTATCACCACAGAATGTCCTTTATTAAAACTTGAAACTAGTTGCGGGGGAACTTAAGTGGTTTTTTGGAATTTGAAGAGAGTGTTCCCACAGTTAATGTCAATTGTTGATTTGCGAGTGAGCGAATTTAATGATACTGCTTGTGGGGGAACACTTTGGTATAAATCTCATGCAATTTGTGCTTCTGGGTTGCCGTTGGATATGGGCGTGACAAATACGAGCCTTCGTTGTACTCGAACTTGGAACAATGATAATGGTTGCGGAGTGCAGATGCGAAAAGGTAAGGAGGGGGGGTAAGGTTCTTTACGGTTTATATTATATATATACATGTAGCAAGCGGCCTAAAGAGTGTTTTGGGTTTAAAAGAGATTCAAAGCCTTCAACTATGGGTTTTGAAAGGAATGAGGCGTGGGACTTAGGTACACATAAAAATGATGTGAAAAAGAGGAAAATGGAATGAATGAGGGGAGTTTTTCCACCATCACACAAAATCATTAACACTTTCCTCTTACAACTGAATTGAAAGGCAGATATATTCATTTGATGCTCTTGATAGTCATTATTTCCCTTTTTTCCTGAAAATAAATGATAGCCATGGAATATTATTTTCAGTATGAGAGATCTGAGAAATAATCAGTCATCTTGTGATACTATGAAATATAGGAGTCTAACAACTGCTAAAGGTTTCTAGTCATGTTGATTAATTCCATTGATCATATTACTAGTTTTCTCTTCATGATAGACTATAGTGATGATGTGTTCATGTATAGTCCAATAATGTTGTTATTAAGCCCCATCGAGTAGTCATAGTTGGTGTTTTACAAGTATTGTTAGAACCAAGGGTTGATGTGACCTATCAGAGCTAGTTGAATGAATATCACACGTTGTTTGGTATGTTAAAGGTTCATGAGGTCCTATTACACTATGCATAATTGTGACATCCTTGCATTGCATCCGAGGGATTGGATATCTGCCATAGAGTGTAACGTAGGATAAAATTAGAGTGTTTTGGCTTATGTCAAATATGATTCATGTCTCATACCTTAATAAAATCCCATATGAGTGCAAAAACCCTTTTCTGATAGTCACCCATTAGTGTCTTAGGTGTAACTTCACTTATCTTATGAGTGTTTCCAAAATGGTTGATGTTGAGTGGGTCTTTGTTGAGCACCATGTTGTAAATCCAAATTTTGTTAGCATCCCATGTGCCTACACAACATGTGTGTTGTCACAGGGGAGAGAAATAGGTCCCAAGCCTTGGGTTTTCATTATTTTTTCCTTTATAAAATTTTCTAAGGGTCCTATCAATTTTCAACACTACGCTAACTCTCTCTATTTTCCACTTCACCTGGCCTATTCCATTATCATGAAATCACTCGTGTTTTGCGCGCTCCCCCTCAGCCTATTTGAGGTTTTGAGGGAGGTGGGGGGGGGGGGGGGGTAAAGTAATTCACCTTTGTCAGTTAATGGTCAAGTTTTTGACCCCCACAAAATTCCTTCGATGCGTTAGTGTGGACTCGTGGAGCTTATTTTTCCTCATGACATGTACATCGTTTAACCTATCAGGTGGGAGCCTCCTCCTCTAAGAAAATTTTTCCTTCCACTTCTACACTATCTCAGCCATGTCCACATGGATGAAATTCTATTGGTCCATCTAATTTTGTACTACCACATCCGCTCAGTCTATATCATCTCGTTAATTCCCTTAAGTTCCCCTTAAGGTTTCGTCGATGTACACCCATCAAGATCCTACCTCTAGTCTTAAATTTCATGCGGGCTTTGCCTTGGGCCAATAAAAATTCTTTCTCCTATTGTGTTGTCTATTCCATATTAACCAAGTCTTTTAGATATATTTTCCACCAATCTTACCACCGAGTTTGGAAACTCTACGAAAATAACACAAACTCCAAAAGGGTCTCCAATCACTTAGCTATACAAAATTTGACTTTGGGGTTGCTAACTTTGAATGGCTATAATGTTTGATCCAAGAAGCCATTTCTGGACTTCCACATACCACTAGGGATATCTTTCATATATTTACCCATATACTTGGGTTACACCAATGTTTGAGGCGATACACTACTTAGGAAATTCCTTCAAACCATCTACTCCAACATTTATAATATTGTAGTCAAAACACCTATGCCATGCTTTTCCAATGCTTTTCCATAAATATCTACCTTTTCCATCAATGAAAACATATTTCTAATTATATTCATTATCATAATGCATCTGATCTACACTGGTTCACTTCATCGCAATTCTAGCCAACTTCTCTCTTTGGAACTCTTTTCTTTTTCTGTAAATCTACTATTGCATATTTCATTGTGCTTCACTAAAAAAAAACATGCTTCTACTCCCAAAATAGAAAAAACCTTCCACGCATTCCAAATGAAACCATGCCTCCTAGAAATTCAACTCAGCTTCTAATAATTCGTTGGCCTAAACTAATTATTTCTCATTCACATAAAAAATGTGAATTCGCTTGGAGACAAGTTGAGCATGTCACAAATTGCAATTTTAAGGTTTGATATGTGGATTTTCCCTTTCTCCCTGTGTTTCCATTTCTTTCATGAGTAATTTTCATTTCATCGGTGGTCTTCAAAGGGAATCTTGTAAAATATTCCCTCCATATGACAGAAATACTTAGGCTCAATGTCCCATATCACTAGAATATCTTTCCTTTTTCACTTTCAATTTGACTCAAAATTCACTTCATTCCAATAACTTAGACACTTTTCTAAGGAAAATGATGAATTCTATAGAGAAGAGGTTCGAGCCTCCCAAATCTGAGGCTCAAAATCTGAAACTGAGGGCATGAAGTCATGAACCAATAATCAGAGGCTAAAACTAAAAATGCCACATTTTTCAAGAAGAGGCTTTGCTCAGAATTCATAGGAGAAATTATCTCACAATTCTACAATTTGGAAAAATAATGAATTAACATCGAAGTTGATAGGAACTTCAACTTCCTCCTTGATGTCTCAAATTTTCTCTCTGAATGAAATCACCTTCACCTTCCCATCTGTGTCAAGGAATATTTCAAATTTTTTCATTCAGTCATGTCAGGATTTACAAAATCCTCTTCTTCCACTTCTAAGGTTATCCTTCCCACAAAAAAACCCTAATCTCAATCTTCGATTCAAGTAGCAAAATAAATTTGACTAAATAATTAACAAGAATAATATGTCTATCTAATACACTTAGGCATGTACACATCATAAAACAAGTTCCTCTTACTTGTTCTACACATAGGTTAAATTACATAGAAAACGCCTTCTTGGATACTCCAAATGAGTTCAAGTTCTTTCTCTTTCTTCAAATGATATCTACTCCAAAGAGAAAATCCCAAACTAACCTCACTCATATACCACTTAATGAAGAAAAAATGAATTTTCCTGCAAGTTCTAACTTCTCTACTTATCGTTTATCAATGTACTAATGGTTTCAAGGTTCCCATTGTAATGTTCCTTTTTCAGGATTGCTCATGAATCATGTATCAAAAATGCATTTCCATAAAAAAATGAAATTAAACACTAAAATTGAATATTGGATCCCATGTATTAGTAAATATAAATTCTAAATCCAAGAATAGAGCTGAAAAAAATCAAACTAGGTGGGCTAAACAGTCTTCCCACACTAGTGTAGCTAAAACTAGTGAAAAACCCCAAGACTGTAAAATGTCGGAGCAACTGCTCAAGGGACTACGCAGTATAAGAGAGGGTTTACACATTAAATTATCAGATAAAAATATGTATACTCATGTATTGATAAAAAATGCTGGAGAACAAAGATATAAGCTCCCTTTACAAAATACAAAAGAAATCGGCAAGGGTTTCTTGTCAAACACTCTATATATAAAATGTGATATTCAGAAAATGACTGAATAATCACTGCAACACTGAAGTACATGAGTGAAATAGGCTTAAATATGTCTGATCTGATGTATAACCCTCAAGGGATTCCTCCCATGAAAGGATGAACCTCTCAATCACATGGAAACTCAGCAATGGAGCCACCAAACCATGCAATAAGTTCTGCCTCCTGAAAAAAGCACTCCTGAGCAGAAAAAACGCTGGGAGGGTAAGAGAAATGTGTGGTCTGATACCACAGATCTGAAATAAGCTCTGGAGCTCTCCAAACAGATCTCTCAAGTGAAGGAAACCTTCCTCCAATGAGAAACTAGCTCAGAAGTCGGGATTCCAATCCCTTCCACTGCTGCACCCAACAACACTGCACAATCTCTGGTAAAGATGTGCTGATGAATATGGCTGAAGCTTGGCCTGAAAAAATTATTTGGAATGATGAATAAAAACTCTCCCAATGATCTCTTCAAAGGAAAGAGGTGGGATTCCCGCCCGGTAACACCTAGTGCTAAACAGCACTACAACTTTGCTAAGCAGCAAAGCAGCAACAATTCTTGGCAGCCAAGAATAATAATCTACAACATGATGAAAAATGTTGTGATCCTCTTCCTTATATAAGATGTTAGTTTGATTTCCCTTGGCCTTACTCACTTAGGTTTCTTCTAAGTTACATTTACCTCCAAAATTGCATTATCCATCCTAGGATTCCTCCTCCACTAGAACTGCGTTGTTGACTTGGTCAAAGAAGCTTCATTTTGTCTTTTTCCACACACGGAGGTGTCTTATTGAGCTATAAAAAGTGTCTCCTTTCACACTTGGAGTTTTTTTATCCTCCTTAGGGGACATAGGGGCTTTTCTACCCATTTATTTACCGGATACAGCTGTTGTTTAACTCTAATGTTCCATTCAGCTTGGAAGCTAGAATTTTGGAACATTATAGTCCTCCCCTCCAAAATATTTGCTTGTCCTCAAGAAAATGCATAAGGAGAGAAAAATATCTCCCCTCCTCCTCATGTGGCCTCCATCACTACAACAAGAGAATCTGCAAATAAACTGTCATCCAATGCTCCCTCCCAAGTGTGCATAACCAAAGTGTCTGCATCAATCAAAGGAAGAAAGTGTGAATGGAAACATGCTATATGTATCATGGCCTCCACAATGTAGTAGTGATGATCAACATGGTGAATTATTTCCTCCCTCATCCATGCAATCATCCAAATGAAGTGAATCACCCTCCAACATGGTAACTCTTGAAAAGCCTCTCCCACCTTGTGCTCCTGAAATGTAGGTGGGATGAATAAGTGAACATGATAGGAAAGAGGGCCTATCCCATGCTTTCCTATCCTCCACATATGATAAGTGTAGGAGGTATGTTGATCTTGGGCTGCAACATGATTGCCCTCCAATGGCAAGAAGAATATGGAGCCTCCAAAGACTCTTCCTCCAAAATCATGAGTCATGCCAACCCAAACCATTCCATTCAAGATGAATGGCACATCATCACCACATGGCATCCAAATCAGAATATGGCTGAAAATTATGTGCAAATTTGGATGATACATATGGTCTCTCTGGTGGATACAGCGCAGTTCTCCCAACTGCTGCTTGAGAATGTCATATGGCAAGTGTTCCTGCAACAAGTTACAAGCTGTATATGTATGTTCTCCCAACATGGGGAAGTAAGCATAAATGTATATCAGATATACATATACAAAATAACAATACACCTTCCCAATGTCATGTATATATGGGCTACTATCATCATAAATATTGGCCCTAAAGTGACCATGAAACCCAAAAATAATCTCTCTTTTGAGGAGCAATGCACTATGCAAACATGGTGAGAAAGTACAAATACTCAATAGAGTAATAAACAAGTACAGAAATGCATTCTCTACCATACATAGCGAGTGGGATGAAATTGAGATCCTCCGATAAGTCCTCCCATGAGAATCTACTCATAAAAATATGCAAGAAGAAGGTATACCTCCTCCCTTTGGAATATCTCATCCATAGGAACATGCTCCTATGTGACAGTGTTGTAGGCCTTTGTAATAAGGCTCCATGACTTCTCCCTTTGACATTCCATATGCCAAATCCATCCACCATAATGATTCTATGTGAGAATATCATCTCCCGACATGGAAGTCTCTCATGATCCTCCAATACTGAAGGGTAGCCTCCTTGCACCATGAATGTGCCTTTCTTCTCTTCAGAAATATCATGAAAAGTATGGGAAGAATTTTTCCCATACTTTCCCAAGTGAAACCATAGCCACAACAACCTTTTTTGCTGCCTCGTCTCTCCCTCATACAAGCTCCCTTCGAACCAAAACTCATCAGCGATACATGGAAGCATGATACAATAAAAACTAGTTGCCAAATGACAACCGGAGAGCGAATCTTGGTCCCTCTCATGGAACCAGCGCAATGCACCCTTGGCCTGGATTAGAATAAGAATTAACAAGTGATTTACCAACCACTTGTTTGCTACCACAATCATCTCATAAGATGAAAACATGAAGTTATAATATGGTGTCAATGGTGCACACCAAGAATCATGTGGCTTCCCCCACAGCTCATCAAAAGGATAGCCAAAATCAATGCTACAAGTAGCTGCAAGTACATCATCATATAATATACAAGAAGAAGAAACTCTTATAGATGCATCATGCTGTTCAAATAAAGGAATGAAGTACAATACAAAACATTAAATGATACATTCTCCATTATGTACTTGAGGTCTTGAGCTGAAATGGCTCAACTGGAAATTCTCCCTCACTCTCAATGAGTAGGAAGGTGGCTATGACATCCTCTCTATCACCATCTAGGCTATGCATCTCTCCATATTCTAAAACATGTCATGCTGAATGCCCTCCCAAGTGAACTCCTCCATCAACTGTAAATATGCATCAAGGTGCATAGAAGAGAAGTCCTCATGTGCTGCATGTATAAATTTCTCCTTGAGACTAGAGGCTCTAGTCAAGAAGAATTGCCATGAAAATAGATGACCACATCATCCACCATGTATCTGTCATCTCCATCTAGGTCATCAAGAATTATGCATGCACCAAGATCCTTGTAGTACTCTACCAAAAGCTAAGACCTCCAATAAGGATCAATCCTCCTAAGAGACAGCGTTGGTGATCTGGTATATGTAGCTCCACTCATGCTGCTGCCTGCTACTTTGAAATCCACCATGCCAAAGTTCTCCTCTAAACTCTTCACCTCTCCAAAATCCAAGAGTGGTGAACCCAAGGACAAGATATCTCTCAGCAACTAAATATTAGGTGGCCTCCCAGGTGGAATGCCTCCATCAAGTGAGACATCAATGTTAAGAGTAGACTGCATATGTGATTGGGAAACCTTGCCCCTGCCCTGACTACGCAAATCAGTCTGCCTCTTTCTTGCATTGGCTCTCTGAAATAGAAAAGGGTGTGTGCTCCTCATCAACTGATGTTGCTCTTCCTCCCTCTCTCCTTCTTCCAGCTGCAATGTTGCACAATCATGTTGCTCAATGATTGTGCTTGGACCTCTATGTATGAGATCCTAGGGAAATTCTTGCAAAGGCACAAGAATCGCTCCTGTTGGAGCATGTGCTCCTCCTTCCTCTGCATGAGGCACTGGATGTGATCTAGATGTGACGGCGCTATTTCCCTCTTCTTCATCAATGTGTGTGGGCAACATCTCAACCAATGGATCCCTTTGTGAAAAAGTGATCCCCATGCCCTCTTGTTAAAGAATATGAAATAGAAGTGTTTCTTCTAGCAATGTGTAATGCAAGACATTAGCTCCTCCCATGGTTTTCTGAAATGGAGTTTCCCCCATCACGTGCAAGGGTTTTATTTTCTCAAGTTTTCCTTGCTCATGTGTCCTAGGAAGTTTTTCACCAAACCTCTCCATCAATGTTCTTATGAATCTTGCAAAAGAGAAAGTATTGGCATTATTTAAGGAACAAGATTCAAAAATCCACCATGCATGAGCCTTACCTCTGAAATGTAGTGCTGCAACCCTGATAGCTTCATCTCCAGAAATATGGTGCGGCTGCAAATAGGAGTTTAGCTCCTTCACCCAAGCTCCAACTGAAAATGTAGGTGATCCGACAAAAGTAGATAGAAGAAATATATCTGCATCTTGTTGCTGGCTCTTCTCCATATAGATCTTTCAAAACTCTTGGAAATCAGTATGATCTCTAAACTTCTCAGTTTGAGATTCATACTCCCGCAACAAATCACTAAGAGTCATCCTCTTAGGCATTCTTCCTCCTCCCATCCATCTCAGGATAGATTTGAGCATTTGACTGCACTGTGCATCATAGAGTGTAGCTGCATGCTCACAATCACCATGTGTAAATCTAGATTCAGCTCTAGAATCAATCTCCTTTGGAGATCCCATCTCCAATCTCCACTTTTTCAGCTCCCCTTGAAAGCTCTTCATAGATTTTGGACGAAGATTTGTGAGCTTGTATTCCTTTCTTTCTGCACATACTGAAGCTTTCTTGCTTCTATCCATATCTCCTTCTTCTGATAGCACTGGAAGGTTTCCCTTCTCAGGAATATCGAAATTCTATTCCAGATATTGATAGCAGGGGCATTTACTGGATATGTCACCTTTGAAAAAAAGATGAGATCCACAGGCTACCTGGCCATCTACAGAATCTGTCTATAGAGATCGAAACATTCCCCTTTAGGGATTCGGTACTTTGGCTTGAAGCCACATGCTGAGCCAAATATCATGCTCTGATACCATTGTAATGTTCCTTTTTCAAGTTTTCTCATGAATCATGTATCAAAAACGCATTTCCAACAAAAAATGAAATTAAATAGTAAAAATGACTCTTGGATCCCATGGAATAGTCAATATAAATTCTAAATCCAAGAATAGATCTGAAAAAAAATCAAACTAGGTGGGCTAAACAGACCTCCCACACTAGTGTACCTAAACCAAGTGAAAAACCCCAAGACTGTAAAATGTCGGAGCAGCTGCTCAACGGACTGCGTAGTATAAGAGAGGGTTTACACATAAAATTATCAGAGAAAAATATATCTACTCATGTATTGATAAAAAATTCTGGATAAAAGAGATATAAGCTCCATTTACAAAATACAAAAGAAACCCGCAAGGGTTTCTTGTCAAACACTCTATATATAAAATGTGATATTCAGA
This sequence comes from Pinus albicaulis, assembly GCA_034641835.2. Lineage (NCBI taxonomy): Eukaryota > Viridiplantae > Streptophyta > Pinopsida > Pinales > Pinaceae > Pinus > Pinus albicaulis. Next base: position 1,609,596,064 of record CM076579.1, read on the forward strand.
AAATGGCTGAATAATCACTGCAATGCTGAAGTACATGAGTGAAATAGGCTGAAATATGTCTTATCTGATGTAGAACCATCAAGGGCTTCCTCCCATGAAAGGATGAACCTCTCAATCACAAGGAAACTCAGCAATGGAGCCACCAAACCATGCAATAAGTTCTACCTCCTGAAAAGCGCACTCCCTAGCAAAAAAATCACTGGGAGGGTAAGAGAAGTGTGTGGTATGATACCATAGATCTGAAATAATCTCTGGATCTCTCCAAACATATCTCTCAAGTGAAGGAAACCTACCTCCAATGAGAAACTAGCTCAGAAGCCGGGATTCCAATCCCTTCCACTGCTGCACCCAGCAACACTGCACAATCTCTGGTAAAGCTATGTTGATGAAGATGGCTGAAGCTTGGCCTAAAAATATGATGTGGAATGATGAATAAAAACTCTCCCAATGAAGGAAAGAGGTGGGATTCCCGCCCGGGAACACCTAGTGCTTAATAGCACCGCAACTTTGCTAAGCAGCAAAGCAGCAACAATTCTTGGAAGCCAAGAATAATAATCTACAGCATGATGAAAAATGCTTCCATCCTCTTCCTTATATAATATGTGAGTTTTCTTTCCCTTGGCCCCACTCACTTAGGTTGCTTCTAACCCAAGTTACATTTCCCTTCAAAATTGCGTTATCCATCCTAGGATTCCTCCTCCACTAAAACTGTGATGTTGACTTGGTCAAAGCAGCTTCATTTTGTCTTTGTACACACATGGAGGTGTCTTATTGAGCTATAAAAAGTGTCTCCTTTCACACTTGGAGTGTTTTTATCCTCCTTAGGAGACTTATGGGCTTTTCTACCCATTTATTTATTGGCTACAGCTGTTGTTTAACTCTAATGTTCCATTTAGCTTGGAAGCTAGAATTTTGGAACATTACACCCATACACCTTTTCTCTTTGACACAATGATGCTTGTCATTAAAAATAACGCGTATTACATCTACATCCGTAAACTCCAATTCCCAAAATAATCACTTCTTCAAAAATTAATACACAATATGTATTTAAACTTTATTTCATAAAAAAATGTACACTCCTATATTTCTTCATCAATAACCTCTTATTCCCCTCTTTCCCGGATTTACATTCATTTGGCCATCCTCTTTTCACTCACACTTACTCTCATTTGTCCATCCTATTTTTCCTCACACTTACTCTCTTTTTCTATTGCTCGTAGGCTTACAATAGATATAATTTACAAATATCACCTATATTCTAGATCCTAAAATCACTCCATAAATCATTCCACAATTCATATTTTTCTAAATCTAAAATCACTTAATCTATCCCTATAATCTTTCTATAAGTCACCCTTAAGTATCTCATACCTTACAAGGCATATTTTCTTTTAACTTATCAACAAAATCTTACCTATCCAAACAAATTATAGACTCATGACCCATTCATTTAGATTTTCTATAATAAATCAAGTCAATATAATATTTATAGAGAAGAACATGAATTAACAATGTAAACCATCAAATGGGAACTATATCGAGTACCCGTTTTTTTGAGGTAGCAAAATATCATTCGATTTTGAAAAGTGATGATTCAAAATACACCCTTTTTTTAGCATATTTTTGACACTTCAAAGTTTCTTATGTATTGAATGTGAACATTATTTTTAAAATCTTAGTGATTTTCATGCTGATTTTGAAAAGTGTTGATGCAGCATCAAACTCTTTTTTTAGAAGACTTATTTTTGACACTTTAAATTTTCTGATGTATTAAGTGTGGATAATTATTTTTTTAATTTGACAATTTTTGAAGTAGTCTTCTTCTTATTCTTCTTCTTCCATGAGATATTTAGTTTTAAGTGTTTTTCAGGTTTTTGCTTTTTGTTTTTATTTTCATTTTTTTTTTTGGTAATGAGATCTCGTTTTCTTGCATAATATATTTTTAAGTTACGATTTTCTATATATTTATCTATCATTAATTACTATTTCAATGCACATCAAATAATTGCCACTAAAAAGAAACAATTTTTAACATTTGACATAAAAATACACATTTTGAATATAGATATAACAAAAAAAATACACATTTGCAGAATTTGTTTTCTAAAAATGACATGTCAAATAAACGATTTTTATGGAAAATTTTTAACAAAAATTTTTAAAAAATAGCAATTTTTATGAATTTATGTCAAAAAATAATAATAATCACACTTTGTTTTTCAAAAAATAATGTTTCCAATAAAAATTAAAGTGAAAATCACATAATACAAATATTATACATATAACAACAATAATTGAATACTTATTCTTCTCATAATAATCTCAAAGAGAAATCATTACAAGTATAACTATTTAAAAGTTCCAAAAAATGAGCTTGATTTGCAAGCATAACTAAAATTTAATAATTAATATCATAAATTACATGCTTAACATATTATAGAGTTTCATTATTGTCTTCTTCCATAATATTTTGTGCTTCAATTTGGTCATATTCCTCTTCTGATGGATATTTGATATCTGCAAATCTCGCTCGCCCGCACCCAGACCCTACGTGCCTAGGGTTGATCTTTGGAATCGGCCCTGGGCATCCAAGATTGTGACCAAGGGGGCCTGGGAACCTAGTGTTGATTCCAAAAATTGGACGTGGGTGCCCAAGACCCTTGGGTCGCGAGCCTAGGTAGGGGCACCTCACCCACCCCAGATCAAGCCCATGACCCAAAGGTATTGGATACACAAGGTCGATTCCTTGAATCAGCCTTGGGCACATAAGGCCCCTGTTTTGTGTGCTTCTCTCACCCCAGTCTAGGCCCTACGTTCCCACGACTGATTTCATCAATTGACCTTGGGCACCCCGAGCTGATTCTGGGAAATAACCCTAGGTGCCTAGTGCCCCTAGGCGCCTAGGGTAAATTTCCATAATCGACCCTGGCTGCCTAGAGCCCCTTCGCAATGGCCCTGGGTGGGGGAGGGCAAGGCACCCCTATCCAGGCCCATGACTCAGGGGACCTAGGTGCCCAAGGCTGATTCCAACAATTGACCTTGGGTTCCTAGGGCTCCTTGGTTGCGGGCTTGTGTGAGACGTCGCCACCCAACCCCATGTCCCAAGGTCCCTATATTCCTAGGTAAAATTCCCAAAATTTAACCTATCCCTAAGCTCCTAGGGGTGATTATGGAAATAAACCATGGCCCTAGGTGCCCAGGGGTGATTTCCATTATGATCCTAGGTGATTCCCAGAATTGACCCTGGGAGATTCTCAGAATCACTCCATGAGTAAAGAGCATGGAACAAGATGGTATAATACACAACAAAGGGTTGGCATAGGACAAAGATACACAATAGAGGGTTGGCATGAGAAGGAGAACGCAACATAGGGCTAGCGCAAGGGTTGAGACACAACGAAGGTTAATAACACGAAGCAGGAATATAGTAGTAAAAGGAATAATGGGTTGTGGACTAAGGATAATGACCATTATAATTTTGTAGGAGGAAGAAACCAAACAAGGAGCTCATGGCCACCAAAACCTTGCATATATTTTGATGTAGGAGATATTGGGCAGAGATATTGGCGACCAATAAGCTATTAATATGTTTTATGTCTTGTGAGTCAAAGGCAGTCTCGGTACTTAGTGTCTAGTTATTATGGTTGGGTCAGTCGTTTTTCAACAACATTAGTGTAAATGGTGTTAGTTTGAACGATATATCTTAATGTTGTTGCATTAATTCCCTATCATGTTTCTGGATAATCTTACTGATGGTTGAAGGGCTCGATAAAATGTTATTAATAACTTTGGGTATTTTCACCCCTTTATACTAATATATATGGACTAGTATTATGTTGTGAAACCAGCTCCAAAAATAGAAGAAAAGAGATATCAACACCTTAGAAATAAGCTAGTTAGAGAGGGAAACCTCCAATACATTACATGAATGAACAATTCCTGGATGATACAAATGACAAAACCTTCTTTCTATATATAGGAGTCCATGGGGCCACAATGTAATCCTAGCCAACCTAACAATAATAATATAAGGGCACAATAATAACAATATGGGGGTTACAGGGGTACAACAATAATAATAAGGGGGGCTACACTAACATAATAAGGGACTACATTATTAATATAGGGACTTAACATGCCCCTCTCCTTCAAACAAGTGTTGTCCTCAATGCTTGATTATTTCTTGATTCTTTTGTATAAATTTCTCATCCTCCCATGTGGAATCTTCTACAATAAAGTTCTTCCACTTGCTGAGATACTCTGAAATTGATCGTACTTGTCAAGTTCTTGTTTCTGTGACTGCTTTAGAATTTCTTTTGATGTGATGTTGATCTTCCTATTATTTCATTAGATTCTGCACCAAAGTTAGGTTAACCTTTGAGAGTTGGAGAACTTGTTGATGATGCTTGATGTGATCTTCCACTAATTTATCATCCATATTAGCTATTATTTTATCCTTCAAACCATCCAACTTATCCTCCATGTATGCTTTTAAGCCATCTATGTCATCTTTGGTTGCTCTTTGTAAGATCAAAATTTGTTGCACTTGGTACCGTAATTTTGATATCTCATACTACAATTCTTCCTCTTCATGCGTCATAGTATAGATTTTTGAGGGCTTAATGGGTATGGAATAATTTTTTGGAGGCATTATATAACCCAATACTGATAAAAATTCTAAAATATGCCCTTGGAATCACTTCAAACTGATTTCTCAAATAAACGTTATGCAATTTTAAAAACCAAATACACACCTTTTTCTTTCTTTTCAGGAGCTCGATATTGAAACTGAATTATCTCTATGATTTTGGAACTTAAATATCTGAAATTTGACCCTAAGGTATCCCTCTGAGTCCTCTTTCGAATGCCATAGGTCTGAATTTATTTGGATTCTTCAAGGCAAAGTTATGTCCAATCTCCCACAATGACCTAATTATGGACTGGTTCAATAGGGCTAACTTGTATGACTTTCCACGTGTCCTTGTTTGCTCCTTTGGCTCTGAGATTTATAGAAAAGAAACTATAGTTCGTGTGATTCTAGTCAATTTTTATATAATTCCAATCCAATTCTCAGAGAGAGAGCTATGAATGTTTTCCCATGATCACCTCTTTGAGATGAAATTCGGGAGCCTACAAAAGACCTAACTTCCACAGATCATATCTCCGAAAATATTGCAAATGAAGCTTTAAATTTTTGTGAAGATGTTCCTCAAGATTTCAGCTTCGTGATCTAAAATTTTCAGCTTATGAAACTTCGTATAAAAAAAGTTATAGCGAAAATTCCATGATGACCTGTTTGGTGTAGTGAAACCCTAGAATCCAAAGCTCTGATACCAAATGTTGTGAAACCATCAAGAAAAATAGAAGAAAAGAGATATCAGCACCTTAGAAATAAGCCACTTCGAGGGGGAAACCTCCAATACATTACATGAATGAAAAATTCCTAGATGATACAAATGACAAAACCTCCTTTCTATATATAGGAGTCCATGGGGCCATAATGTAATCCTAGCCGACCTAACAATAATAATGTAAGGGCGCAATAACAACAATATGGGGGTTATAGGGGTACAAAAATAACAATAAGGGGGGCTACACTAACATAATAAGGGACTACACTATTAATATAGGGACTTAACATATTAAGGGGATTAATATAATTTTGTTATGGCTGAAAATGTTAATGGAAAAGTTGTGTGTTCTTCCTTTTTCCTGCACAATTGTGTGAGTGTATTGGTATAATTTACTATTGCGTGAATGTTAGATGAATATATGTATATGGAAGAGGCATTATGTATATGATTTGAGGCTGGATTATTTTACTGCTAAAGATTTCTAGTTCTGTTGATTAATTTTAATGCTCATCTTACTAATTTTCTTTCCATGATAGACTATAGCGATGATGTGTTCAAGTATGGTCCAATAATGTTGTTATTAGTCCCTGTCGAGTAGTCATAAACATTTTTTTCCAATTAATGTTAGAATTATGGGTCGATATGACCTGTCAAAAATAGTTGTGTGACTATCACATAATGTTCGATATGTTAAACATTCACGAAGTCTTATTACACTATGTATAATTATGACAATATTTTACTACAAACAAAGGATTTGATATCTGACGAAGATCATAACGTAAGATAACATTAGAGTGTTCGACTTGTGTCAAATAGGATTCATGTGTCATAACCTTAAGACAATACCATTTTTCTACAAAAACCTTGTTCTGACATTCACCCATTAGCGTCTTGGGTGAGACTTCACTTATCTTGTTAGTGTTTCTAAAAGGGTTGATGTTAATTGGGTCTTTTTTTGCCATCGTATTGTAAATACTGAGTTTCCTAGAATATCATACACCAACACCAATTTTTTGATGTCACAGGAGAGAGAAAGAAGTCACAAGCCTTGATTTTTCACAATTTTCCTTTATAAAAATTTCTAAGGGTCCTGGCCCTTTTGATAATCGCGCTGCCTCTTTCTATTTTCCACTTCACTCGACCTATTCCATTGTCATGAAACCACTCATGATTTTCACGCCCCCATCAGGATATTTGAGGCTTTGAGACGGGGGGATTAGCCCAATTCACCTTTTCCAATTAATGGTTAAGTTGTCAACCCCCACACAATTCCTCTTATGTGTGGGTGGGGACTCATGGAGCTTGATCCGCCTCACGACATATATTTCATTTAAACTGTCAAGTGGGGGCCTCCCAATCTAAAATATTCATGCCTACCACTGCTACATTTTCTCCACCATGTATGCCTGAATGAAATTATATTGGTCCATATGCTTATGTACTACCATTTCCTTTCATCCCGTGCCATCTCACTAATTCCTTTAAGTTCTCCTTAATTTTTTTCATGGTATACCCTCGAGGCTCCCACCTTCGGGCTTAAATGTCATGTGGGCTCCACCTTGGGTCAATATAAATGCTTTCTGTTGTTGCATTATCTACTCTATGTCAATCTAGTCTTTTTGATAACAGCTCCACCAATATTTCCACCGGGTTTGGAAACTCTACCAAACTAACACACACTCCAAAAGGGTCTCCAATCACTTAGCTCTCCAAATTTTGAATTTGGGGTTCCTAGCTTTGGCTGGCTCTAAATTTTTATCCAGGGATCCATTTACGTACTTCCACATACCATTAAAAAATTTTCCATAGATCTACCTATCTAATTCTATTACACCCATCTTTGAGGTGATATCCTATGTAGGAAGTTCCTTCAAACCATTTGCTCCAACTTTGCTCATATTGTAGTCAAAACACCTATGCCATTATTTTCCATCAATATCTACATTTTCCATTAATGAAAACATATTTCTAACAAGTTTCATTATCATAATGCATCTGATCTACACTAGTTCACTTCATCGTAGTTCTACCCAACTTATCTCATTGGAACTACTTTCTCTATCTGAAAATCTACTATTGCATATTTCATTTTGCTTCAACTATAAAAAAAAACATGCTTCTACTCCCAAAGTAGAAAAATACTTCCACACATTAAAATGCAACCGTGCCTTCTATAAATTCAACTCCTTAGTTTCCAATAATGTGTTGGCCTAAACTAATTGTTTCTCATTCACATAAAAAAAAGTGAATTTTCTTGGAGACAAGTTGTGCATGTTACAATCGTAGTTTTAACATTTGATACGTTGATTTTACCTTTCTCCCAGTGTTTCCATTTCTTTCATGGAGGTTTTTTCATTTCATCGATGGTATTCAAAGGGAATTTTGTAAAATATTCTCTCCATGTGGAAAAAATCCTTGGGCTCAATGTCCCAGATCACTATAATATCTTTCTTATTTCACTTTCAATTTGACTCAAAATTCACTCTAGTCCAATAACTTAGACACTTCTCTAAGGAAAATGATTAATTCTATAAATAAGATGTTCGAGCATCCCAAAAATGAGGCTCACGATATGAAACCGAGGACATGAAATCATGAACCAATAATTAGAGGCTACAAACTAAAAATTCCACATTGTTCAAGAAGAGGCTTCGCTCAAAATCTATATGTTATTCATCAGTAATTTTTTACTTTGTTGATGACTAAATGATTATCCCAATATTTCTAGAAACAAAGTTCATAGACATTGTGAGTTCTAGAAATCTCGCTGCCTTCATTATCCTCAAGATAATTTTTCACTATTTCATCATTTTTTCATGTCAAGCTCAGCTCACCCATCCCAGAAGACCCATCATGGGCTCATGCCACTTACTATCACTATGTTTTTCCACCTGTGGCCTCAGCCCTCTATTTTTGTTTGCCTAATTCCTCCATGGTCCGTCTAGGGCTTTTAAGGGCATTTTTCTCGGTTTCATGACCTCCATGGTTAAACATCAGAAAGGCTTGTATCGTGATGCTCTTACACCTCCTCCTATCCTTAAATATACCTTCATAAGCACTTCCCATTATTTTTATCCCTCAAAATCATCATTTTTCTACAAAACCTAGCCTATTGCTACAAATTGACACTTTTCGAGACTAGGCCTGTGTTTTTCCCTTTTGGACCCTTTCCCCTCACTCAATCCTTGAAATTATATTTTTCCCTACTCCCTAACATCCATCCCTATTCCCAAAAATTTCCCCAAGAATTTATACAACCCTTAACCCCTTCATTCCCCTCCCTCTACAAGGCAGTCCTAATTTCCCTACACCAAACCCTAATTTCCTCTTCCAACTAAGCTAGGCTTTTCTATGGAAAAGAGGCATCAGAGTAGAAGATCCATATGGTATGTAATGTCATAAATCATGAATCCATACCAATGCATAAACATCATGCATCCGTCAATTCCAAAAATTCATTCCAAGGGCCAAGTCATTTCCACACCTAGGGCCAGTTTTTCTTAAAAAATATGTTTCTGACCAAACAGAGATAAATTTGGCAAAAGTGAGAGAGGTTTTTGTCCATAATAGGGCCAAGAAGTAAAAAATCCTTCTTTTTTTACACAGGTATCATGGTTTGGAAGAAATATAAAAAACACAGGTTTCCCAGGAGAATTTATGCACTGCTAGAGTGACCTTGGGAAAATGAGGGTTTCTCACCGCTGGAGTGTCCAAATGAATTTTTTGATGAATCAAAAGAAAACTAGACGTAAAGAGATTCCCCATGAGCTATCATGAGCTCAATTTTGAGTTAATGAAAGCCTCCAAAAGTTGTATTCACCAGCACTGTGCATTTCTGCACCATCATTCAGCATTTTGACCAGTGTTGGGACAGTCAATTTTTGGATAGGTATTTGGAAACCAAATGGAAAAAAAAAAGTATTGGAAATTAGACTCAATATTATTTCCAACAAGCTATCACGGAGCTCATTCCAACACCGGAAAGGCCTCCAAAATCCCTCTGCAAATTGGAGCTACGCACAGACAAAGTGGCGCTACACATAGAGGAAACTAGGCTAGAATTGCCAAAAATTGGTCAAAATCAGTTTTTCTTTGGGAAGAGTGATAGACATGGTCAAATAAGTGATAACAGAACCTCCTTCATAAAAACATAGGGTTTTAAAGGTTTCAAGTTTCCCTCTAGGGTTTGGCACAAAGGCACTAACTCCACCTCATCAAAGGGTAAAATCAGAGAACTAAAGGGATCCAAGGAGGAAGACCTAAACACTAGTAACCCACTTCACCAAAGGGGAAAAAAGAGACAATAATATCAGTTAAAGGTTTTACTTCTCAAAATTACAGCCAAAGGTCTTAATATAGGGTTAAAGGAGACAAACATGAGAAGAAATGCCCAAGGAGGAAACTATGACAAACATGGGTCATTATTTATGAAGTAGGTTGTCCAAGCTCAAAAGAGACAGTGATGCAAGAACACAATTGTGTAGGCACCTGCAAGAACAGAAGTGGCTAGAAAAGGCACAAAAAAGGACTGTCACTACCTATAGGAAAGTCGGTGAAGACAAATAGGCCAAGGGTTTTTCACAATGATTGCCCACATAAAGACTAAAGGGGTTATTGATGCTTGATATTAGGTTTGTATGCTGAGGGTTTTTTCACTGTTTTGGAGAGAAGCCCAACAAAATGTCAGTCAAAGGAGATATGTCAAAATATCACTCAAGTCTGCTGTTTGCAAGTGATAAGCATCATAAAGAAGTTCATTTTTTTAAAAATGGTTTGAAAGCACATGTTTGAACTTAGTTGAAGGTTTTGTGAGCACAAGAAACACATCAAAGGGCTTCCATACCCCTGAAAAGAAGAAGCAAATCATCGAAGAAAATTTTTGAGAGCTTTGCGCAAGTTTGAAATTTTTTCACATGCGCTACGCACAGACAAAGTGTGTCTAAATTTTCTAAAAGGAGTCAAAAATTCGATTGTTTGCCTCCAAACCTCCTGTAATCAAAGACACAAGGGTTTGCAAAGGTTGAAAACATTGAGGCAAATGCAGAGCTTGATAAAGATGATGAAAGTGGTGAAAATGATGAAGATTATGGGACAAAAACAGAGTTTAAAGAAGAATAACAACAAAGTGATGATGACCAAGAAGAGACAACCTCTCAAGAAGGAAATAGTGAGTAAGAAAACAGAGTTGAAACCAGTAAGCCCCATGATGAGAAAAAGGTCCAAAATAGTGGGTCTTATGATGAAGAATATGACACTAAAAACACATATGAATATAGTAGGGAGGAGGCACATGAAGGTAATGAAGGTAATAATAAAATCAATGATGAATTTGAGCATGACAGTGAAACCAATCACAGTGAAAAAGGCACTGAAATAAATGAGATAAGTGATGAGGATAGTGGTTAGTTTGAGAGTCAAGATGATAGTGAAGAAAACAATTAGAAAATCAAGGATGATGATGAGGTCAAAGGTCAAAAAATTAGTGACCCTATGGAGCATCAAGTGACTCATTAAAGTCATGACAAATATGACAAGGCTTGTGGCAACTCCAAAGGTAGAGACACCATCATAAAACGTCTCACATGCACCTATCACAGAGGCGGAAGAGATGTGTTTGCTGCCTAAAAAATGCAAAGGGTCATATCTCCTCTAGCAATAAAGCATCAAAACAAAGGAAAGGGAAAGTTGGACAAAGGTGAGCAGAAGGTATAGGTAAGAAGGATCAAAAGGATCAAGAAGACTTCTCAAGGATCTCAATTCATTGATCTAGACAGTGAAAATGAGGATCAAGAGATGAAAACTAGGTTTCTCCTCTTGGAAAAATATGCATAGCTTCAGGAGCGGGAAATGGACTTTGATATGGCTCAAAGGGTCATCTACTATTACAAAGAGGAACATAAGCATTTCAAGGAGGTAAAGAGGGGCCTTGCCCTACAAAAGAAAATGGCCAAACATTATGCAAGGAAAAGCATGCTTGCTAGTGCCAAGCTAAAGAAGGCCCTCATTGAACTAAAAGACATAAAAAGAGAAAAAGTGCATGATAGCCTTGGATTCCTGGCTGAGTCTTCTCAACAGGAATCCAAAACCTCTTGAGGGGTCTCTCCACAAATTTTGAGGCAAATTGGACAACTTATTTTTTTCCAAATTTTGACCCCTAGGAGCGCAACACCCTAGGCACTACGCACAAAATTGATGCATCTTCAGCTCCAAAATTTTACATTTTTGGATGTTTCACATCACCAAAAATATACTAACCAATTTTTAGATCATTTGGAGCATGTTTACCCCCTCAAAAGGTCAAAAAACATCAAAAATTTGACCTTTCTGCCTCCTTTTCAGTCCAGGTGCTATGCACAGAGTAGTGTTGGGAGATTTAATTTTTGAGTAGGTAAATGGAATCCACTCAACACAAATACTTTTTTTTTGGAAATTTGACTCATCAAGCTTTCCAACGAGCCATCACGGAGCTAAATACGGTGTCGAGAATACCTCCAAAAGACTGCTAAAAAAAAGGCCTATTTCTACGCTACGCACCTGGAAATTTGTCACTGTTTGACACAGTGCACTACACACCTGTGGATGAGTGGGAAAAATGTCCGTTTGGAAAGTTTTCTCATGATTGTCAGAGCCTAAAATTGAATTTAATTGCTATTTTGGGCCGGAAAAGATATTTGTAGGATATTTTTGTGCCTTGTGCCTTGCAAAGCCTCAAGGAAAAGTTAGGATATTTCTCTTTGGCCAATAGGCTTCTAGATGCTCTAGTAGGCTCTTCTCTCCCCATTTGTTATATAATTCATGAGGGTTCATTGTAAACAGTTGGGACTTGATGTGTTTAAAAGAAATACATGGTTTTATGAGCTTGGAGAAGAAATTGGTTTTATGAAGTGAATGAATGGCTTGTTTGACTTGATGACGGAGAAGCATGTTTGCAAGATTCCATAGCTTGGTGAATGGTGATGTTTTCTTAACTTGTTAATGTTTTCTTGTTTCTGTTTCATTCTTCTTGGTTGTGATAGATCAGAAAAGTATAGGTTGAGATATTCTCATGGAAGCACCTCAAACCTCCTATTTGTTATGGCTTTTATGTTTTCCTCTTTTAGTCATCTTAAGGAATTCTTGACTGCTCCTTACGCCCACTAAAATTTTTTTTTGTTTCATGAATTGTTAGTATGTTAGTTTATAAATATGATTCATGGTATGCCCTACTTATTTAAAGTTTTCAAAACCCTATTTTTAAGCTTTTCTATGGAATATTGACTGATTAGGTTAAGACAAAGAGGTCTCATTTCGATCTTGCCATTTTCCCATGCTTACCAAATTATTTCAGAGTTTCCAATAACTTGATATATGATGTTTAGGAGTTCCCTCTTCATATATTGAGTTGTTTTTTTATCTTATGTGTTTTCCCAAAAAGCTGAAGGTGAATTTCTAAAGTTAGGAGTTCTAATGCTTCTATGTTTCACCAGAATGTTCATCTTACATGTTTATCAGTTTGAGTATTGTTCATAGAGATTAATGGTTTGCCCTATCTCATGAGTTATTGCTTTCATACTATATTGTTTAAGACCTCTTAGTTTTTTCCCAAACTTAATGTTCATTACACCTCATACATCACCTAAATGATCCATTAACCTTGCTAAATCGGCCCTACAATACACTCTGTTTCATCATTTAGACACCCTTGACTTCATCTGACCCCATAGCCCTATTGATTTGATAATCTCACATTCCACCTTCCCTACTTGATCATATTATCCCAAATCAAAACAAACAAACCTACACTTAACAACTAGCCTAAAATCAATCATCCAAAGTGAACAAGTTCACATCCTTCGCATAATAGAGAGAGCGCTCTCTGAGTCCAGGAAGGCTAGGTCCTAGGACTCAAAATACTGGTCTAATGTTTCCCTTTCATTTGGTATACCAATCTTCCAAATCATGGGACCATAACATAGTGGTGATTACGGTGGTACCTTGAGTAAAAAACATCCTAGATATCCCTTAGGAACTCTCAAATCTCATTCAAATCATAGAAAACTCAAGCTATCAGCCAAAGAGTAGAATTTTGTTGTTTCACCATCCTAGAAAAATGATGACTCAGCTACAAGATACTCATACAAACCTTAGGGCTACATAAAGGAACTCATAAAACCCAAAAAACAAAAAAAACAAAAAAAAACATCCCTATATTGGTTTTTGTCAGTATTGGTGGTGGACCATAGACACATATCTTCAAAATAACTAAAAACATCCACCTGGCGACTCCACTAGCCTCTAGTAGGCCTTTAATTCCACTAGTTCTTATAAACTCCCCTGTGAATGCATTAAGAAAATCCCAATCATGCTGATGGTGGATAACAAAATTCAAATATTCCACCTAGCGACTCCACAACCCTCAATAGACCAAAAGACTCCACTAGTAGAGAAATCTAGAATGGTTGAAAATATTTAGTGACCCTTTCTGATTTACAAACATGGGTCCAAGGATACAAAGGAGATATGCTCCAATTAATAGAGCTCATATCCCTGGATTCCCACACAAAATTCCTGAAATAAATTGGATGAAAACCCTACCTATCTTTCTAGATGAAAAATTTGATTACCCTTTGTTACATCTCATCAAATTACATATACACATATGGAGGTTAAAAGTTGAATGGCACGGAAACTGCCTCATGAAAATGTTTTTAGTAACATCAGAAGGTAAGGCAAGAAATTTGTATGAATGGCTAGAACCTGGCATCTTGTTTTCATTAAAGGATTTCCACAAGATATTTCATAAGTACAATATAGGGTATTGTCTATCTCTATCATTAGCTAAAAACTGTTGTGATCAATCTCAGGACATCATACAATACCTTTTAGATAGTGATGAAGATTTAGGAAACTTGCATCCTAAAGGTCTCTTAGCAACAATCCATGAATTTCATTCTCAAAATAACTATCATAACAACCTAGAGGAGTTAGTTGAGGACAAAATCAATCAAGAAATAGAAGGAAACCCACAAGATCTCTCTGAAAGCACAAGTAATGATTTATAATCCCTTCTGAGTGATGTTCAAGAATACATTCAGCCTCAAAATCATCTTTCACAAGAAAGAGAGAGCTACCGTACTCCTATCCAAAGAAAGAGAAAAATGCCTCCTCTTTTAACTAAAGAGGAAATAAATCAAATGCTAAACATGCAGCCAGCCTCTAAGCCTTCATATGAGCCAAATATTTCTGTTCATTCTTTGACCAATTCCATCCACCATAAATCAGAAAATAAACTTCTAGATCAACCCAAAGAAGAAAAAACTGGTAATCCAATATGTTTGATTGGTGAAATTATTTATGTTGATGATTCTCCAAATTTTGATAAATCTGATGATGATGATGTTCTCAAAATATAAGCTAAACTTGCAGAGACATCAGTATTTTATTTATTGAATGAAGTTAACTATCATCAGATTGAAAGAAGTAATCAACTAAGACAGGTCACCTATGACACTGATGAGGAAAGCCTTGAAAATTTAGAAGTAAGTGAAGCATCTCTGACTCTTTGCTCTGCTTCACTTCAGTCCATCAGAAATACCTTTCACATAATTGGAAATCAGTAGTCTTTCATCTTTGATGTTGAGGTTAAGGAGGATGATGAACTCCTTGGGAAAGTTGTCGATGATCAGCCACCAAGTCCCATTGAATTTACAATTGCAGATGACAGCTTGGAAGTTGATAATCACATGAGAGTTGTTTCACCACCTTCTCAAGAGGATTTACTACCAAAGAGTATCCCTGCTCATCAACATGATGACCTTCACACAGATTCCAGTCCACTTAATCAGAACACATTAGCTTGGTAAGAGGACTACACTGCAATATATCATGAGTCTGACAGTTCAGGTAATCATGAGGAAGAGGAAGAGTTTCTTTCCCAAAAGAGCCTCAAGCATAGCCAAGTGGAAGAAGGAGTAGTCTTGACTGAAGCTTATGTCTCAAGTCCTCAAGATCAGGTATCATTCCAAGATCCATTTGTTGTTTTCCTTGAGAAATCTAAAAGGGGAGTGTTTTCTGCCAAGAATAGTTTGAACTAAGGTTCAAAGAAAATTTTAGGCACTAATGTTCAAGCACAAGTGAAATGCAAGTGACCTTTTGATTTCTTCAGCATCCTCAAAGAGCTAAACCAAGATCATCCATGAAATCATCTACTTGACTAGTTATATTGGAAAAGGGAGTTCACCAAATAAATGTTTATCATGTATAGGTTAGATTAGGATAGATAGGCATGCAAATAAGCTCACCCTTTGAGCATATTTTAGTTATAGATTGTTTTGAAAATACAAAAACGAGGAAAGGTAGAAAAAGAGTGTAGATTTGAAAAGTGGTACAGCCCCATACCCAAAAAATAGTGATGCTAAAAGTGTGCAAGCCTAAATGCCACTACTTGTGCCAAAAAAATTTGTTTTCTCATCTAGCCTAATCATGGTTGAACATGTTTTCAATTTATTTCCGATAAGTTAGTAAAAGAGAGCTTGTCAAATCATTCAAACTTGACTTGTAAAAAATGGATAGATTAGGGAATGAAAGATATTGGTTCCACATGCTCAAAACAGAACCAAAGAGGAAGATGAGGATTCATAACAAATGATAGATCACAGCCCTTATCTTTCTATTTAAATTTTGTGTGAAGCTTGTTCTTATTCCACAACTCATGGTAAGTCAGATTGCCTAATCCTGATTTAAACCATGCTTTCAATTTCATGTTTATTGCTTAGAGAATGAAGTTTGTCAAAAAGCTTAATCTTGACAAATGATTAGACTAGGTAGAGAATAAGAGAGTTCACTAGCCTAATCTGAACTCTTGGAAGAAATAAGGGTACAATTAGATAGTTTGATTTGTGTTTTCAAAAAGAAAAATGCCAATGGGTTTTCCAGTTCAAATGCACCCAAGGAAGAGAAAATGTTAGGACAACAGGTTGGGTAGGTAAAGATGAAGTTGAGCTAATCATGTTTTCACATTATTGAGATCATAGCTTCAAGAAAACATCAACAAATGAAAAGAGGTAAAAATCTGCCCAATGGATGAGGCACTAGTCTCCATCAAGCTAGAGATATGAAAGTTCTGGACACCTCCTGAAAAGGAGCTGCCCTACCCAAGTGGAGCTGCTGTTAGTCATCAGTAATTTTTTACTTTTTTGATGACTAAATGATTATCCCAAGATTTCTAGAAACAAAGTTCATAGACATTGTGAGTTCTAGAAATCTCACTACCTTCATTATCCTCAAGATAAATTTTCACTATTTCATCATTTTTTCATGTCAAGCTCAGCTCACCCATCCCAGAAGACCCACCATGGGCTCATTCCACTTACTATCACTATGTTTTTCCACCTGTGGCCTCAGCCCTCTATTTTTGTTTGCCTAATTCCTCCATGGTCCATGTAGGGTTTTTAAGGGCATTTTTCTTGGTTTCATGACCTCCATGGTTAAACATCACAAGGCTTGTATCTTGATGCTCTTACACCTCCTCCTATCCTTAAATATACCTTCATAAACACTTCCCATCATTTCTATCCCTCAAAATCATCATTTTTCTACAAAACCTAGCCTATTGCTACAAATTGACACTTTTCGAGACTAGGCCTGTGTTTTTCCCTTTTGGACCCTTTCCCCTCAGTAAATAATTGAAATTCCATTTACCCCTACTCCCTAACATCCATCCCTATTCCCCAAAATTTCCCCAAGAATTTAGACAACCCTTAACCCCTTCATTCCCCTCCCTCTACAAGGCAGTCCTAATTTCCCTACCCCAAACCCTAATTTCCTCTTCCAACTAAGCTAGGGTTTGTTATGGAAAAGAGGAATTAGAGAAGAATATCCATACGGGATGTTAGATCAGCAATAATGAAGCCATACCAATGCATAAACACCATGCCTCCTTCATTTTCCAAGAATTCATTCCAAGGGCCAAGTCATTTACCACACCTAGGGCCAGTTTTTCTTAAAAATATGTTTATGACCAAACAAAGATGAATTTGGCAAAGGTGAGAGAGGATTTTTTCCATCATAGGGCCAAGAAGAAAATAATCCTTCATTTTTTACATAGGTATCATGGTTTGGAATCAATATAAAAAACACAGGTGTCCTAGGAGAATTTCTACATTGCTGGAGTGACCTTGGGAAAATGTGGTTTTCGCACAGCTGGAGTGTCCAAATGACTTTCTTGATGAGTGAAAAGACAACTAGACTTGTAGATATTTCCACTGAGCTATCATGAGCTCAATTTTGAGTTAAGGAAGGCCTCCAAAAGTTGTCTGCACCAGCACTCTACATTTATGCACCATCATTCAGCACTTTTTGACTAGTGTTGGGACAATCAGTTTTTGGATAGGTAAATGGACAAAAAATGGAAAACCAAAAGCCGTCTTGGAAATTAGACTCAACAAGATTTCCAACGAGCTATCATGGAGCTCATTCCAACATTGGGAAGGCCTTCAAATTCCCTTTGTAAATTGGTGCTACACACAGACAGAGTGGCGCTACACACAGAGGAAACTAGGCCAGAATTGCCAAAAATTGGTCAAAATAATTTTTTCTTTGGGAAGAATGACAAACATGGTAAAATAAGGTGATAACAGAAGCTCCTTCATAACAGAAAAGGGTTAGAAAGGTTTCAATTTTCCCTCTAGGGTTTGGCACAAAGGCACTAACTCCACCTCATCAAAGGGTAAAATCAGAGAACTAAAGGGATCCAAGGAGGTAGACTTAAACACTAGTACCCCACTTCACCAAAGGGGAAAAAAGAGACAGTAATATTAGTTAAAGTTTTGACTTCTCAAAAGTACAGCCAGAGGTCTTAATATAGGGTTAAAGGGGACAAACATGAGAAGAAATTCCCAAGGAGGTAGCTATGAAAAACATGGGTCATTATTTACGAAGTAGGTTGTCCAAGCTCAAAAGAGACAGTGATGCAAGAACACAATTGTGTAGGCACCTGCAAGAACAGAAGTGGCCAGCAAAGGCACAAAAAAAGTTTGTCAAAATAACTACCTACAGGAAAGTTGGTGAAGACAGACAGGCCAAGTGTTTTTCACAATGATTTCCCACATAAAGACTGAAGGGGTTATTGATGCTTGATATTAGGGTTTGTATGCTGAGGGGTTGTTCACTGTTTTGCAAAGAATCCCAAAAATATATCAGTCAAAGGACATATGTCAAAATATCACTCAAGTCTATTGTTTACAAGTGATAAGCATCATAAAGAAGATTATTTTTTAAAAAATGGTTTGAAAGCAGATGTTTGAACTTAGTTGAAGGTTTTGTGAGCACAAGAAAGACATCAAAGGGCTTCCATACCCCTGAAAATAAGAAGCAAACCATCGGAGAAATTTTTTGAGAGTGTTGCGCAAGTTTGAAAATTTTTCACAGGCGCTGCACACAGGCGTTTCACACAGGCACTACGCACAGAAAAAGAGTGTCTAAATTTGCTAAAAAGACTCAAAAATTCAATTTTTTACCTCCAAACCTCCTGCAATCAAAGACACAAGGGTTTTCAAAGGTTGAAGAAATTGAGGCAAATGCAAAGCTTGATAAGGATGATGAAAGTGGTGAAAATGATGAATATTATGGGGCATAAATAGAGTTTAAAGAAGAAGAACAGCAAAGTGATGATGACCAAGAAGAGGCAGCCTCTCAAGAAGGAAACAATGAGCAAGAAAACATATTTGAAATCAGTAATCCCCATGATGAGCAAAAGGGCCAAAACAGTGGGTCTTATGATGAAGAAGATGACACTGAAAAAACATATGAAGAAAGTAGGGAGGAGGCACATGAAGGTAATGAAGGTAATAAGCAAAGCAATGCTGAATTTGAGCATGACAGTGAAACCAATCATAGTGACAAAGGCATTGAAATAAATGAGATAAGTGAAGAGGGTAGTGGTCAGTTAGAGATTCAAGATGACAGTGCAGAAAACAGTGAGAAAAGAAAGGATGATGATGAGGTCAAAGGTCAAAAAATCAGTGACCCTATGGAGCATCAAGTGACTCATGAAAGCCATGACAAAGATGACAAGGCTTGTGGCACCTCCAAAGGTAGAGACACCATCATAAAACCTCTCACATCCACCTATCACATAGGCATAAGAGATGTGTTTGCTGCCTCAAAAAGGTAAAGGGCCATCTCTCCTCTAGCAATCAAGCATCAAGACAAAGGAAAGGGAAAGGTGGAAAAAGGTGAGAAGAAGGTACAGGTAAGAAGGAGCAAAAAGATCAAGAAGACTTCTCAAGGATCTCAATTCATTGATCTAGATGGTGACAATGAGGACCAAGAGATGAAAACTAGGTTGCTCCTCTTGGAAAAATATGCACAACTTCAGGACTTGAAAAGGGACTTTGATATGGCTCAAAGCGTCATGTACTATTACAAAGAGGAACATAAGAATTTCAAGGAGGTAAAGAGGGACCTTTCCCTACAAAATAAAATGGCCAAACATTATGCAAGGAAAATCATGCTTGCTAGCGCCAAGGTAAAGAAGGCCCTCATTGAACTAGAAAACATAAAAAGAGCCAAAGTGCATGACAGCCTTGGAGTCTTGTCTAAGGCTTCTCAACAGGTATCCAAAACCTCTTGAGGGGTCTCTCCACAAATTTTGAGGCAAATTGGACAACTTTTTGTTTTTTCCAAATTTTGACCCCCAGGACTGTAGCACCCTAGGCGCTACGCACAAAATTGTTGCATATTCAGCTCCCAAAGTTTACATTTTTGGATTTTTCACATCACCAAAAGTCTACTCACCAATTTTCATATCATTTGGAGCATATTTACCCCCTCAAAAGGTCAAAAAAAATAAAAAATTTGACCTTTTTGCCTCCTTTTCAGACTAGGTGCTACACACAGAGTAGTGTTGGGAGATTTGATTTTTGTACACGTAATTGGGATCCACTCAGCAAAAATCAAACATTTTTGGAAATTAGACTCATTAGGCTTTCCAACGTGCCATCCCAGAGCCAAATCCAGTGTCGGGAAGACCTCCAACAGACTGCTGCAAAAAGGCATATTTCTGCGCTACGCACCTGGAAAGTTTTCACTGTTTGACACAGTGCACTACGCACCTATGGATGAGTGGGAAAAATGTGCATTTGGAAAGTTTTATCATGCTTTTTAAAGCCTAAAAGTCAAATTAATTGGTATTTTGGGCCGGAAAAGATATTTGTAGGATATTTTTGTGCCTTGGGTCTTGCAAGGCCTCAAGGACAAGTTAGGATATTTCTCTTTGGCCAATAGGCTTCTAGATGCTCTAGTAGGCTCTCGTCTCCTCATTTGTTAAATAATTCATGAGGGTTCATTGTAAATAGTTGGGACTTGATGTGTTTAAGATAAATATATGGTTTTATGAGCTTGGAGAATAAATAGGTTTTATGAAGTGAATGAATGGCTTGTTTGGCTTAATGATGGAGAAGCATGTTTGCAGGATTCCATAGCTTGGTGAATGGTGATGTTTTCTTAACTTGTTAATAATTTCTTGTTCTCATTTCTGTTTCATTCTTCTTGGTTGCTATAGATCAGAAAATTATAGGTTGAGATATGCTCATGGAAGCACCTCAAACATCCTATTTGTTATGGCTTTGATGTTTTCTTCTTTTAGTCATCTTAAGGAATTCTTGACTGCTCCTTAGGCCCACTAAGATTTGTTTTTGTTTCATGAGTGGTTAGTATGTTAGCTTATAAATATGATTCATGGTATACCCTGCTTATTTAAACTTTTCAAAACCCTATTTTGAACCTTTCCTATGGAATATTGATTGATTAGGTTAAGACAAAGAGGTCTCATTTCGATCTTGTCCTTTGCCCATGCTTACCAACTTATTTCAGAGTTCCCAATAACTTGATATATGTTTTTTAGGAGTTCCCTCTCCATATATTGAGTTTTTTTTTTATCTTATGTGTTTTTCCCAAAATGCTGAAGGTGAATTTCTAAAGTTAGGAATTCTAATTCTTCTATGTTTCACCAGAATTTTCATCTTACATGTTTATCAGTTTGAGTATTGTTCATAGAGATTAACGGTTTTCGCTACCTCATGAGTTATTGTTTTTAGACTATATATGTTTAAGACCTCTTAGTTTTTTCCCAAACTTAATGTTCATTACACCTCATACATCACCTAAAGGATCCATTAACCTTGCTAAATCGGCCCTGCAATACACTTTGTTTCATCAATTAGACACCCTTGACTTCATTTGACCCCATAGCCCTATTTATTTGATAATCTCTCATTCCACCTATCCTAATTTATCATCTTACCCCAAACCAAAACAAACAAACCTACACTTAACAACTATCCTAAAATCAATCATCCAAAGCGAACAAGTTCACATCCTTCGCATAATAGAGAGAGCCCTCTCTGAGTCCAGGAAGGCTAGGTCCTAGGATTCCAATGACTGGTCTGATGTTGCCCTGTCGTTTGGTCTACCAATCTGCCAAATCACGGGACCACAACACCATAGGAGAAAATATCTCACAATTCTTCAATTTTGAAAAATAATGAATTAACATCGAATTTCATAGGAACTTCAACTTCCTCCTCGAATCCTCAATTTCTCTCTCTGAATGAAATCACCTTCACATTCTCACCTTTGTCAAGGAATATTTAGAATTTTTTCATTCATTCATGTCAGGATTTAAAAGCCTCTTCTGCCACTTCTAGGGTTAGCATTCAGACATAAAACCTGAATCTCAATCTTTGATTTAAAAAGTGAATTCAATTTGAATAAATCTTGAGAAATACTCATATGCATATCTAAAACACTTAGGCATGTGCACAACATAAAAAAAATTCCCCTTACTTTTTCTAGACATAGGTTAAATCACATAGCAAACCCCTTCTTGGATCTTCCAAATGAATTGGAGTTCTTTCTATGACTTCAAATGAGACCTCCTCCAAAGAGTGAACCCCAAACCAACCTCAACCTGATACCACTTAATGTAGGAAAATTAACTTTTCCTACAAGTTCTAACTTCTCTACTTCTGGGATATCAATGAAATACTTGAATTAAGGTTCCCGTACACCTTTTCTCTTTGACACCATGATGCTTGTCATTAAAACTCAGATGCATTCCAGTAACATCAATAAACCGAAATTCCCAAAATAGTGAACTCTTCAAAAATTGATACACAAGAAGTATTTAAACCTTATTTCATAAAACAAATTTACATGCCTATATTTCTTCACTCAATAACCTCTTATTCCTCTCTTTCCAATATCTACACTCATCTGGTCATCCTCCTTTTCCTCACACTTACTCTCTTTTTTTATTTCTCATAGGCTTACAATAGATAGAATTTATAAACATCACATATTTTCTAGATCCTAAAATCACTCCATAAATCATATTTTCTAAATCCTAAAATCACTCAGTCTATCCATATAATATTCTATAATCCACCCTTAAATATCTCATACTTTAAAAGGTATATTTTATTTTAACTTATCAAAAAAATATTACCTATCCAAACAACTTCTAGAATCATGACTCATTCATTTAGATTTCCTAGAATAAATCAACTCAATATAGTATTTACATAGAAGAATATCAATGTTGAGATTCAACAAGATGATGAGCTTAGTGAAAAGAGTCGCCTTCACTAAGTGGGCCTGTAGGCTATTTTTGGCTCAAAGTCTATTTTTAGACATGTCGATCATATTCTATGAGTTGCAAGATGCTATTTGTGGATGGTTGGTCAAGTTGGAAAAATAGATGGACTTCTATTTTTAGACATATTGGGCGGAGTCTATTTTTAGATTATGATTAAAAATATGAATATGTCGAATATTATTAGCTCTTAATAATATTTGGACTCTAAACATTATCTTATTCTCTTGGAACGCACATTTAGATGCACGGATGTGGCACGGCGACGGGGAAGGAATCACGCTGTTGCTTGAGGTTCTTGCGACTGTTACTTTGGAGGACTTGGTCATTTCAGTGACGGAAGTTTGGTGGAGTTGGAAGAAGTAGTTATGGAGTTGTATTTAGTTTAACTCAGTTAGACTCAGTTGAGCTAGTTGTATCTAGTCTAACTTATTGATACACTAGTGAGAGTGGAGTGAATTAATTAGTTAATTAATTCATAAATAATAACTCATTAATCAACTGAAAAATACATCAGTTAACTACAGTGCATGGCAGTTTCAGTGGAGACCAGTGGAGAGATAGGTGAAAGAGAAAGTGTGACTATCAGTTGTGACTATAGTGATGCATTGATTGCATCCAACACTCAGTGGAGATGCCAATGAGGATTTCGTGAGCAAGGCTGTTGTAATTCGAGTTCATTCAAATTCATTATTCAACAGGAATTGCGCAGTAGAGACAGGCTAGCAGGTGGCAAAGATCGACGCATGGATTTGCAAGATCGGGCTTGATTAATGTGTAGTGATTGTATTGTACTGAGAGATTGATATGATAAGGTTTGTATGAGGATTGTTACATGATCTCTATGACATATATTATATACATATATTTTGGGTTTTTCAGCTTCAGGATTTCCCATTAAACAACTATGTTAATGTGTGTGAATTTTTATTGTTTCATGTGTGCATTGCAATCTTGATTTAATTTCCGCAGATGATCAATGGTGGAATAGATTATGTATTTTGAAACACGATAAAATAGTGTGAGATCACAATAATCTTGGAAATATAACACATAAGTTATATAATTTCTACACGGTATCAAATGAGTTGATCATAGGAGATTGCAATTATTGAAGCGGTTGAGTTTGTGCTGGTGGAATTCGAATTTTCTACAGTGTTTTCTTGGTGTCGAAGCTGAGCATTCATTGAAATGTCTTTCAAAAGACCGTGATTGGAGTATGCCCTTGATGGGAGCTCAAATTACATATCATGAAAGGGCAGGATGGAGGTGGTGCTGGATGATAATGGGTTAAAGGAGTTCATAGATGTCGATGTTCCTAAGGCGGGATCTAGTGATGTAGCCGCACTTGACACATGGAAAAAGAAGGTAGCGAAGTGTCAAAGGATTTTTTTGGAAGGTGTGAAGGACCACATAGTGTCCAGACTTCATGGGAAATCCACTCCATTCTTAATTTGGAAGGCTTTGACAGACTTGTTTCAAAGCAGAAGCAACCAGAGGAAGTTGGCGCTTAAAGACAAGCTCAGAAAAATAAAAATGGAGAAAGACAACAGTATATCAAAATACCTCATGAAGTCTGTCCATTGCAAGGATAAGCTGGGAAGGTGGGGGTTACTATTGATGAAGAAGACTTGGTGAGATTGGATCTCCTTGGGCTTCCGAAGAGTTGGCATAGCTACAAAGACTCTGTCAATGGACCGAAGAAACTGCTAGGATGGGAGCGACTTTGGTCGGATCTTCTGCAGGAGGAGATAAGGCGGGGTACTAGGGATGGACTTTCATCGAAGAATGAAGATGAAGAAAATTGCACTTTGGCTGCCAAAGCAAGGAAAGGGAAGGGGAAGAAAATACTTCTCAATCTGGTGTGAAAGGCAAGAAGCAGGATTTGTCCAAGGTAAAGTGTTTTCACTGTCATCAGCACAGGAATTTCGCCACTAACTGTCCACTAAAGAAGAACAATAAGCAGGTTGATGGATCTGCAGCTGGAGAGGCCTTAGCCTCGCAGTTTGAGCTGGATTTTTCTTTGATCGCATGCTTGGTTTCGAGTGTGATGGGATCGGTGTGGTTTCTTGATAGTGGTGCGTCTTTCCATATGACCAGAGACAAAGATTTGTTTAGTGATCTGGATGAAAAGGATCTTGGAGTGCACATCGAGATGGGCAATGATGGTAGATATAGTGCGACTGGTATCGGGGCCATTTCCTTTGAGAGGGAGTCTGGTAAACCTTTCATATTGAAGGATGTCATGCATGTTCCAAGATTGAAGAAGAATTTGATCTCTGTGGTGATGTTGGAAGACAAGGGTTATGATTTTGTTTTTAGAGAGGGAAAATATTTCCTGCACCATAAAACAACTAGTCAAACCAAGAGGATAGGGATTCGAGTTAATAATCTTTATCAATTTCAGGTAGATGGCTGCGCAGCAATGGAAGGAAAAGCAGAAGGAGTGGTGAGCCGGGATGAGGGAAAATTGTGGCACAATAGATTGGGCCATCTTCACCATGGCACTTTGAAAATTTTGCAGAAGATTTCTATTAGGCTTCCCAAGGGTACACTTGCACAGTTAGATCAGTGCAAGGGATGTAGTTTGGGAAAATTTGTGAAGACCACTTTTCATGAGAAGGATAGTCGTGCCTCGATGATCCTTGATAGAATTCACATAGACGTGTGTGGACCTTTCTCGGTTGCTTCAATAGCAAAGCACAGGTATTATGTGATATTTTTTGATGACTTTTCTCGTAAGTGATGGATCTTCTTCATGCAGAAGAAGAGAGAGACATACTCAAATTTCTATGAGTTCAAGGCACTGGTTGAGAAAGAGTCGGGGAAGTAGGTGAAAGCTCTAAGGAGCGATAATGGTGGTGAATACATCTCTAGAAAATTCAAATACTTCTGTAGCAAAGAAGGAATTCGAAGAGAACTCATAACGCCTCATAACCCACAGCAGAATGGGGTCGCAGAGAGAAAGAACAGAACGATCATGGGTGCTGCACGGGCGATGTTGCATGATCAGGACCTTCCCATACACTTGTGGGCTAAGGCATGAAACACTGTATTTTATGTGCAAACCGTTGTCCTCATAGAGTACTTGGCTCACTTGTTTTTTTTCTAGTAAGAAGCTTGATATTTCTCATTTGAAGATTTTTGGCTCACCTCTTTACATTCATGTGATGAAGGATGCCAGGAAGAAGCTAGAGCTAACCGCAGAGGTTGGGATATTTGTGGGGTACACAGAAACACCCCACAATTATCGTGTGTATTTTCCAGACAGTCAGATGACTGTCATGCAACGGGATATCAAATTTCATGAGGAGAAATCCATCAAGTTGCCGCTTGAGAGGGAGCTACACTTGCATGCAGAGGAGGAGCTACTTGTTCCTAAAGATGAGCGTCAAGATTTGGATCAGCCACAAGAGGAGGTTCATGGAGTGGAAGAAACCACTCATGCAGTGCCAAACATCAGAGGGCGGAAGTGCACTACAGAAGCTGAGCGACTGAATCTTGATGCAGTACAGAATGTAGGAGTTCCTACATCACAGCGCAGATAGAGAAAGTCACCTGACGAATTTAATAGATACATGGCTCTGATGAGCAAGTGTATCATTACGGAGCCATCCTCTTTCGAGGAAGTTGTGGAGGATCCCGCATGGGTAGATGCCACGGTGGAAGAGTATGATTCGATTGTCAGAAAAAGTGCATGGGAGATTGTCCCAAGGCCGGAAGGGAAATCAATGGTAGGTTAGAGATGGATCTACAAAGTGAAGCAAGTTGATGATAGGAGCGTCGAGAAGTATAAGGCAAGATTTGTTGCCTGAGGCTTCTCATATATCGAGGGGATCAACTATGAAGAAACCTTTGCACCTATCGCAAGTTATTCTTCCATACGGACCATCCTTGCTCTCTCAGTGCAAATGGGTTGGCACATTCATCATATGGATGTGAAGACTAAATTCCTCAAAAAAATCATTGAGGAGGAGGTGTACATTGAGAAACTTGAAGGATTCAAAATCTTCAGCAGCGAGTTGCATGTGTGCAGGCTCAAAAGAGCGTTGTATGGGCTGAAAAAAGCACCTCGTGCTTGGTACACACAGATAGACAATTATTTCACCGTACTTGGTTTCGCCAAGAGTGAGGCAAATGCAAACCTGTACCAGATTGTGGTGGAGGATAAGCTTTTGATCATTGTGCTTTATGTAGATGATTTAATACTAACGGGTGATGAACTGTTGATACACTCATGCAAGGCAGATCTTGCAAAGGAGTTTGAGATGAAGGACTTGGGCCTCCTTCATTATTTCTTGGGATTGGAAATTTGGCAGCGGAAAGGTGAATTGTTTGTGTCTCAAGGAAAGTATGGCCAAGAGATACTGGAGAAGTTTCACATGCAAGGCTGCAAGCTTATTGACACTCCTCTTCTTGGTGGTTGGAGGAAAGAGGATGCTACATCGGCAGAGGTAGTGGAAGCCATTGTTTATCGACAGTTGGCTGGTTCACTCATGTATTTAGTCAATACACGACCGGACATATGCTATACTATGAACCAGCTTTCACAAGCGATGGTTAAGCCTACCAAGCTCTTTTGGAAGGTAGGCAAGCATGTCCTGAGGTATCTCAGGGGCACATCTGGGTATGGAATGTGGTACAGACAATCGAATGAGGTGAAGCTGCATGGCTTCATGGATGCAGATTGGGCAGGAATCCCAACAGAAAAAAAGAGCACATCTGGAGGGATTTTCAGTATCAGATCTACAATAGTTTCTTGGTACAGCAGGAAACAAAGATCGGTGGCACTCAGTTCAGCGGAGGTCGAGTACATGGTAGTAAGTTTGGCTGCATGCGAGGCTATATGGATGAGGAAGATCCTGGTTGGTTTGTTTGGTTCTGATATTGACATTTGATACCAACATATCAGAGATTGTGTGCAACGGAAGATCATGTTGCTTTCTTACATTCCTATGGAGGATCAGGATGCAGATATTATGGCGAAGGTGCTCACTAGGAGCAAATTCGATTACCATAGAGACAGGATCGGGGTGGCAGATAATCCCTATATTTTTGAGAGGGATTGTTGAGATTCAACAAGATGATGATCTTAGTGAAAAGAGTTGCCTTCACTAAGTGGGCCCGTAGGCTATTTTTGGCGCAAAGTCTATTTTTAGACTATCTCTATTTTTAGACATGCTGATCATATTCTATGAGTTGCAAGATGCTAATTGTGGATGGTTGTTCAAGTTGGAAAAATATATGGACTTCTATTTTTATACATATTGGGCGGAGTCTAATTTTAGATTGCCAGTCTAAAATAGATATGTTGAATATTATTAGCTCTTAAGAATAATTGGACTCTAAACATTATCTTATTCTCTTGGAGCACTTCAGTTAGGTGCACAGATGTGGCACATCAAATGAGAGAAGGAATTACGCTATTCCTGAGGTTTTACTGGAGCTATTGCATGGAGGACTTAAGTTAGAACTCATGTGACAGAGTTTGGTGGATTTGGAGAAGTAGTTGGTGGAGTTGTATTCAGTTTAACTCAGACTCATTATTGAAGGTATCCCCAGCCTGAATCGACGGATAACACTTAGTGAGAGTAAGGGTGAATTAATTAGTTACTGAATTCACTAAAATAATAAATCATTTAATTTAAACTTAAAGAATACATCAAGAATCAAGTGCACATAATGGAAGGGAGCACCAATGGAGAGATAGGTGAAAGAGCAAGTGTGACTACGTTTTCAGACTTAGCATTGACGCATCCAAACTCATGAGAGCAATAGATTATGTAGAGAAATGAGGTGTAATTATTCATTCATAGATATTCTTCAAGAGGGGATTACAAGAGAGTGTAAGTTATTTAGTGGGGCAAAGATTCTATGTATTGATTTAAGTAAGATCAAATCATTAGTGTGTAGTGATTGTATTGTACTGAGAGCTTGATATGATCAGCTTTGTATGAGGATTGTTACATGATCTCTATGACATATATTATATACAGATAGTTGGGGTTTTTAGCTTCAGGCTTTCCCGTTAAACAACTGTGTTAATGTGTGTGAATTTTTA
This sequence comes from Pinus albicaulis, assembly GCA_034641835.2. Taxonomy (NCBI): domain Eukaryota; kingdom Viridiplantae; phylum Streptophyta; class Pinopsida; order Pinales; family Pinaceae; genus Pinus; species Pinus albicaulis. Next base: position 1,609,625,117 of record CM076579.1, read on the forward strand.
TTGTTTCATGTGTGCATTGCAATCTTGATTTAATTTCCACAGATGATCAATGGTGGAATAGATTATTTACTTTGCATGAACATAAAATAGTGTGAGATCAGGGGAATCTTAGACATATAACACATAAGTTATATAATTTCTACAATGAATGATTATTCTCAAAATGTCGATACCCCTCTTTAGAAATTTGTCCTCCAAAGACTTGATAGTTAGAAGATATAATGCTCCTGCATCATTTATATTAATATCATACAAAAAATAATAGACTTATTAATTTCTATGAATTATCATGTTAAAAATCAAGTCATAAAACATCATCCTTGTTTATTTTATCGAAATGTAACTAGCTATTATAATTTTATTATATGTTTTTAATGGAATGTAAATCAATAATAAACCCATAAAAATTCCTAATGGAATGTAAATTTGCAAAGAAAACATAAACAACATCATCAATATAGGGTTAAAAAACACAATAAATATTTGTGTCATAAAGATAAAAATGTTAGTAAAAAAAGTTGACTTTGGTTGATAAGGCAGACATTGTATATGGTTGAGGCATTTCCATGTGTGTTGGCTTCAAAAAACACGATTTAGGTAGTCATTATATCCTGAATTTTGAGTACTCTTTATGAGCCAATTCATAATTCCTTTGCTCTAGGGTAGCTATATATATGTTTTAACACCCTCCTCCCACATTTACCCAAGCTAACCGGTCCACCGGGTTAAACATGTGACGAGAAGCCACTATGATGAGATTCAACCTCTTATGTCACCTTAAGGAAGTGGAACCGATGAAAGACAATCAAACTGACCATTCACACATCCTACAAAATTTCTAGGAGCCAACCAACCTTTCCAGGTGCTTAAATCCTAAATAAAATTTTATTTTACTAAATAAACACCCCAGTCGCTTCCGTGACAAGCAAACATTGCAACTGGAACCATCCATTCGCTCCCACAGTAAGGCCATCCCAATGGTTGTGGACTTTTTCAGGTAGTCTTGTTCCATCGACCCTGGATTTTGTGCCACATTTTTAGGGCCAGGGCTTAGGCCATTTCCCAGAACTCCATAAACTTCCAGAAATGATACATAACATTGAAACAAAGGTACTAATGCAAACATTTTATCAATTACTTTATTGGACCCCTACTAGCCATGACAAGAATTTTTTCAAACATGTCACAAATATGCATTCTACATGACATAATAACATAAATGAGCATATGGGTCTCACACTTATTTGAGAATCACTTAGAAGCATTGGTTCCTTATCACATTAGTTGCATTATCATCTATTAGGTCATATACTCATTTTAAAATCATTTACAAATCAAAACATGATGAGAGTGATACATCATCACTATAATAAAACATACTCATAACCAACATATAAAAAACATAAATAACAAGGATAAAAAAACCATAACTTCCACATAAGAACCAATACGTTTGCACATAAAATACCAAGGAGAGGAACTCTTATTAATGAATTTAAATTCAACCAAGTTTGGGACTTCTACATACTACCCGACCATAGATTGGTTGAACCAAATATTTATTTTAGCCAATCACTTCCATGCCATATTCCAAGCATGAATGTGGGACTCATAACCAAAATCAAATAGAGTTTACTGAGGTTAAATCACATCACCCTCATTAATAGAACCAGGATTTACCTCGATCCTCACTGAGTCACTAGGCCCTAAACAAGCATGGATGCGACCGGATTTTGTTGGAAATATTGCCATTGATGGAAAAGGTGAAAAAGGAGCATATCAGGATCAATAAATGTATACAGAAGAAGCAACAAAGAAAAGAAGGAAAAAGTGTAGTAGTAAGGAAAAGAAGGCAAAATATCATGGCACAGTGGGTGCATACAAATAGTTTGAGTTATTCCTGCATATGTTATGATGATAGCTTGATGTTTGTGTTGATGATGGGTCATGATAAGTTGATTTAATGCAAGGTAAAAGCATAGAGTTATTGTGATATGCATGGATAATGTTACAGGGATTGTGTATTGAAGAATTTGTTGTGACTTTAATTTGTTGAGAAAAATTGTTGTGATGCAAAGGTAAGACTCCAAGAAAAAGAAAAGGATGTTGGAAAGATTGTTGTTATGCATTGATGATAAATATTGTTATTTGATTTTGGAATTAGGTTGATGCATTTAATGGAATTACATGTGGCTGAAATCAATATTGGATGGATTATTTATTTTTGTTATAATATTCAAGATATGAAGAGTTTGGAAATGAATGAGTGGAAGGAAAAGAGTCAAGCCTATTCACTTCATAATTCTATGTCGAATACAAAGAACCATCAAACTATATTTATAAAATATGTGATTTTGGAGGGCATAAAGAAGTTAAAGGGTTGGATAATGTGAGAGAGTTTATTGAGTTATTATGCATTATTTACCTGACACATATGAAGCTAATGTGAAGAAGGTTTGAAGGGGACAAGAGGCAGAAGTAAACATAGAGATATGCATAATTTATGACTAGTTAAATCAACATATTGTTTTCAATTTGTATGAGGGGACTATTGTATCCTTTCAAGTCGTGGCTTGATAAATATTCAGTTAGAGCTAGTTGAGGTAGGAGCCTCCTATGGGTTGTATCATGTAGAAAACATATTGGAGTTAGAGATTCCTTGTATGTTGTAGCTTGTAGAAAATTAGGGTAGCAACCTCCTGAAAGTTGGAGCCTATATAAAATCAGATGTAATAAGGAGTAGGAGCTTTCCTTTACATCACAACAATAATAAAATAATGGTTTTCTCCCTTATGTGTTTCCACTTATATCTGGTGTCCATATGCATTGTTATTATGTGTTGATGTGATGTATTGGTCTACTTATTAGTTGATGTTCACATATTAAATTTTCAAGTCATTATTTGTTAAGTTTCTCATGTAATGTTTCAATTTACGAGACTAATGAAAATCATTATAATATCCATGAATGGACTAAATTGGTTCACCCCCTTCTCATTTTAGTCAATTTTTCATCATATTTATCCTCCTACACTATGAGGAATTTTCTTGTCTCATAGTCTCTAGGATTTACCATATATCCCATCATTCACTGATCAGGATTCCTAGGCCCAATTGAGACTCCAATCTCGAGTATTTAACTCAATCTCTACCGAATCACTGGGCCTGTTCAAGAGTCCACCCTCCAATATTTATCACAATCCCCACCGGATCAATAGGATTAAACAAGGGCCATCACTGGTTGAGGATTCATAGGCCCATCGAGGCACACAATATATGGATTTACCACAATCCACAGACCAGATCAAGGGTTACTAGGCCAGTGGATTTACCAAAATCCACGATCTAATTTAGGGATCACTAGGCCATGTTTTCTTTCTTTTAGAGATCCACCTCACTCAGTTTTGAATCCATCTGACAATCAATCTCAACCAAAAAATGAAAACCCAATCACATCATGTCTATCTGTAAATGGAAAGGCTAGGTTGAACAACATTTTCACGCCTATATAAACCTATGGAAATTATAGAAAGAGAAACAAGAACACACATGCATAACCATGCATGCCAAAACTAGCAAGGAAATCATACATGCAACTCAATATTTGCAAACAATATCATTGTACCTATTTGATCCTCCTCTTCCTTTCTTGATATTTTCTTCCTCTTTGCCTTCTTTGCTTTTCTTGATCCAATGTTGAAACGCTCCAAGAAAAATCTAAGTACCGAAGAGTGAGAGATAGAGAGAATAGAGAGAGAGAGAAAGAGAGCTCCAAAACTGAACTAACAAAAGGTACGAACTGATCCTCAAAAGCCTTTTTATTAATGAGGCCTCTATTTTCATCAATTTTCCATTATTTTCCTTCATTTTCCTCCTCACGTGGAACTTGTGACTCTTCACATTCATTTTCTCCTAATTTCCATTATTTTCATAAACAAAATGCCAATTAATGTCGCTTTTCCTTTCCAAATCCTTTTTCATTTCTTTTTCCAATTTCATTAGCCATAATAAACTAAATGAACACCAACACTAGGATGTTTTTCCCAAAATTTAGCTTGGAATAAGTGTCCCATAATCGTGGTTATTATTTTTCTTTTATTAAATTTTATTACATGTAATTTTCACCAGGGTTGTTGCAAAATGCTCCCCCTTGGGGGAACACTGTCATTGGTGTTCAATGACACCTACAACCAACAAGAATATTTAAATAAAAACATGCTACCCATGGAGATTTATAACTTAGCTTGTTATAGTATTTAAAAATATCAACCTACTAAGAAGCATACCAATGTGACAACATAACAACATGACAACCATAATTACATGACACTCATGCCGCTTATTGGAGCTTTATAACACAACTCATGGTGTTATTTACATCCATATACATATCTACATATACCAAAACATCACACCAAAGCATATACCAAAAAATTTTCTCAAGTAGCGAATAGAGAAGGATACATAGCCCACATTGGATCCGTCATCTCCCATGTAGATTTATTGGGCCCAAAGTGCTTCCACTGTACTTTAAACTGCTCAATTTCTCGATTCTCGAGCATGAGAATATTTCTCTACAAAATACATTGTGGTTCCGACTAGAATTATTTGTCTGGCTCCACCTGCAATACAAACTATTCAATCACATGATCATCATCTTTAACATACTTCTTAAGTAATGAAACATGGAAACACCATATAATTTCACCATCGAAGGTAGTGCAAGACGATAGGCTACTAGCCCAATCCTTTCAATAATATTGAAAGGTCCACAAAACCAAGGTGCCAGCTTGGAACATGATCCAATCCTCAAGGAGCTATTCTTGGGCTTGATGTGTAAGTACACTTGTTCCCCAACCTGGAACTCCTTAAACATCTTGTTCCGATCTGCATAAATTTTATTCCTATCTTGTGCTACCTTTATATTCTTCTTTATTATATGCATTTCTTGTTCCATTTTTTCCAACGTCAAGTCCAAGAAATACCCTGTTCTCTAGATCACTCTAAGTAAAAGGAGTATTACAACTCCACCCATAAAGTGCCTCAAACAAACTCATCCTCAAAAACTCTTGATACTCATTGTTGTAAGAAAACTCAACCAATGAAAGGTACTCCTCCCATCTCCTCTACTGATGCATCACATACATCCTCAACATGTCTTCCAATATCCTGTTGACCCTCTCTATTTGTCCATCTATTTGCAGATGATAAGTTGTGTTGAAGGCCAACTATATCCCTAAACCTGCAAACAACTCCTTCCAAAACTTGGAAGTGAACTTAGAATCCATGTCTGACACATTCTTCTTCGGAAAATCATGGAATATGAGCACATCTCTGATGAATACTTGTGCCACATCACTAGTTGAATACGTAGTCTTCATAGGAATGAAGTGTGATACCTTACTCAACCTGTCCACCACAAACATGATGGAATCATGTTGTCTAGATGTCCTTAGAAAACATGTAATGAATCCATGGAGATTTTTATAGCATCATTTATCACCATCATATACTTGATGACTTATGCATTGGCCTTAGGCAACCCTTCCATTCAGACTTGGACATACTTCTCTAAAAAATAGTTTCTTAAAACCCATATGCGACTGAGTGCTATAGGGTAATATACTTGGGTGGTGGTTATTAAATATAACTCTCAAGGCTTTCCAGTGCCGGAGGCAGACAGTCAGATTAGCTGTAAAGTTCACAAAGATGCTGCATACATGTTCATGCTAATATCTATAATTGAAAAAGTAAGATGGAGAGATTACCTCTTTGCAGACTGCAGATCCTATGGAGAATTCCAAGCAACGAAGTAGAGATCCTTCTTCACCAGCTCCAAATCCAGATCCTGCAATCAATCAAAGCACTTATGTAATCTCCACAACAACATGACTTCTTATCAATTAAGCTAGCATATAACAGACATAAAACAATATAGATCTAAGCCATTCATATCATGCTACATAGACGATTGAAAAAAAATTGTGACACTGATGCATCGAATGGAAAAAATAGATACAGTTCTATTGATTTATAAAAAGGAGGATTACAACCATCGGTTGCACCAAGCCCTCCTCAATTTTCCAATTCCTTTCTCTCTTTCTCTGTCTCCGAGTGTGATGATGCTCAAGGCAGAAAACTCTCAATGAACTTTTCTGATCTCCAAGCCTCACACTACAATGATGAAATTCCACTCCACATATATTCAAACCTTCGACCTTAGACCAAGAGCCCACAACTCCATTTTATAGGAGATGGAGAGGGCAAACCTTGCCAACTCTTTCAACCTGTTTGAAATGGGAAAGATCAAGATGTTTATTTTTTTTCCATGCTTTTTCCTCCCTTAGGAGTCCAGTTAACATTGGAAAGGCATAATAAAAGTTTTGTGCCTTTTATTTTCTATTTTGAACTGGCTTTCTATGAGAAAAAGCTGGAATTTCCAATCACTTTTCTGCAAGATATTTTCCCTTTTCACACTCAAACATGGATAACACTTCCCTTTCGGCAAGACAGAGCATTACCCTAGGAACTAACACTCCCTCTGCATGGCTTAGGTGCGTTATAATGTTGTCTAGCTGTTTCTGGGGTGCGTTACCTTGGCAGAAATGGGTCTTGTCTAGGTCATTTTCTTCCTTCCATGTTACCTTCTCCTCTGAGTTGATGAGGAGGTCATTTGTCCTATAACAGATGATCCCTAAAGTGTGAGGTCAGAGATGAATACAAGGGCTGAAATACTTTATAATAAGTGTAGTAGAATTAGAGGAATTGGAAAACTGAGGAAGACCTGAAACACCAACATATGTCAGAAAATATAGTATCTGTCTTGAGTCAGGCATTCCCATGCTCAGTAGCTAATCAACATGATTTCTCTAAAACAGAGATGAACAGTATGTCCATCGATAAGCATAACATGAAATTGTTTGTCATAACAAGATCAAACTGAAAATTTGTCTCAAAAAAACAATATCGCAACTTGGGGAAGGAAACACAGATGTAATGGTGTAGCCCTTGACTCAAGGTCTTCGTCGTCGCTTCACTAAACTGCATATTTCCATACATGTGAATGAATGATTCATATTCGAACATGCATGAAATATTATAATTACCAGTAAATAACAAAAATTGTTAACAGACACGAGGGCGGCCACCGATAATGATGATGGTCCCCAAGATGCACAGTACAATCTAGCGAGTGTGCATAAAAGGAGTTGATTTTGAACACTCCTAGAATCATTTGACCGAGAGCCAATAATGGGAACCCCTAACCAAATAAAATATGACCTGCCACTGATGTCTACAAGTATCTGGGTACTGATGTGTTTCTGAATCAACTTCCTAGATAAGATGTTAAAGTCGATAGGAAGAGATCTGTCAAAAGGTTGGAACTGAGGCGTCCTTCATCGATTGACACGAAACGAGAAAAGATGATTTTGTAGTGATGGAAATAATCAAGAGTAATTGGGAATAACTGATGACAACTAAGTTCTGGTATATGTTGACTTTGTTTGATACAAGGAGCAGTAGATAACGGGATCCTCTTAAACAATAGAAGGCACTCTAACAGGGTACTAAGTAGCTTAGGCTTAACGAACACCAAATAGTATTAGGATTCACCAATGCAGGAACACTGGGAGACGAAGGCTAAACTCATAGATGGTAGGGTTCAACTAAATGCGAAAGCATTTTCTGGGAAGTGCCATGTTCAAGATTTTGTGCTGCCAAATCGACCTTTTGAAAATGTAACAAAAGAAGTATCCATGTTGTCTATTTTTTTTCCCCATCTGATTACGTTTAACGAGTTTAGGTGGGTAAACTTGATGATTTTTTCATATTTAGAGATTATTAAAAACATCACAAAAGACAACTCCTGGGGGTACCTTTGTCATGTTTGATAACCTGGCACGGCGAAGGGAGAATAGTAAGCCTGAAACAGTTCATTTTCTGTGAGTTAATCCATTGAATCTGGAACAGTGAGAAATCTACGTTCGATGGACATCTACCTCATTTTGTTACGAGTATGAGGAGACAAAGTAAAATCAATGTTATTTGTGAAATTTTAATGAGTCCAACAAGGAAAAAATCGGTGCTCTCCGTGAAATTTTAACGAGTCACATGGAGAAAAAATCAGTGCTCTCTGTGAAATTTTAACGAGTAACACGAAGAAAAACTCGGTTACTTTTTCTGTTTGAGATTTGAAAAAGATCAAAAGAATGGCTCATATTCCTCTGTCGTGGTATTTTAACAAGCCCGACAAAGGCAACTCGGGGTTTTTTTTTCTGTTTTACAAGCTAGAAAAAGTCACTAAAAATAAAGCTCAAAACCGGGTCGAATATGGTCAGATCTGCATATAAACATTTAAATCCCATCAGAGCATCGGTAACATATAAAAACCAATAGTTGTGACAAAATATAGCATGAATTTACCAATTTTTATTAGACTAGCTGAGTGAGCCTTACCTCCAGAATGGCTATAAGAAGGCCACATACCTTCATTTTCACTCTGTTGAGTGCTGTGATAGAGCTCTGGAGTAAAAAAGTGGTGAAACATCAGTTGTCGATTGTGGACGATCCAGGAAACGGTTTTTCATTTTGTGAGATCTAGGTAAGAGCTTGAACCTTCCTCTAGCATTTCATTATGTTTTTAGTTCTTTTTGTTGGCTAGAAATATCATTTTTAGCAGGCCCTAAAAAATTTAAGCGGCTAACACAGGTGCTTACTGTTGTGCCCGCGTTAGACACACTTCCCAAGAAGAGACAGTGTGTTAGCACACACTGTTAGGCATTATAGCATGCGTTAGCTAGCAAAGATGATTTAAGAACTTGTTTTTTATCAATCCAAAGTGTTTCAGCCAAAATCTAATCCAATGAAATTGTTGCTTGTGCAGGTGTGAAGCCAATTACCATGAGCATTTGGCGCAAAAGGGAGAATGAGCAGGAAGAACGTGAAATGGTTACTGATGTAGCTACTTTGTTAGTTCTCCGTAGATGCAGACTGCTAAAGTATGCTCGTTTAGAGTTGATGAGGGGACAGGAGGACCTTTTGACATGGATAATCCAACAGTGGGATGACCGCCAACATGTCTTTCATATTGGGGGTAATGAAATCTCGATTGAAAAAGATGACATCTATTTTTTGACTGGCCTGTCATGCAGAGGACAAAGGCCCAATCTGACAAGATCCAGGGCTGATCCCCACACCACTTCTAATTTTATCCATACTCATTGCATAAACAATACTGCGGTAGTAAGTAACCAGGAGCCTATTGCACGGGTGGCAGCGAGACATATGAGGTCTCTCTTGTGGATGATAGTTCGCTTGGCCAGGGCCAAGAGTCAGCACGTGGCCACCAAGGCCCAGGTATTGTTAGCCCTAGATTATATGTAGCCCCAGGTATTTTACTAGTGTGAAGGTGTCGTCTGCCGAGTTCGCGCAGAGTTGACAGCATGTAAGACCCGGACCCAAAGAGAGTTTGGGTATGGTACACTGATAGCGTCGTTCATACTATAGTGGGTGCTGGCCATGAGGCCAAGAATGATTACGGATGCATTAGGCCCGTGAGAGCCAAGACAGGCTCGTTGGGTAGCTTTGATACCGTGGATTGGAGAGGGTCCAATCCGTCACTGTTTTGATGATGGAATCTTCAAGTGGCTTGAAGGCCAGATCATCATGATTAAGGATTATCGCTTGTAATGTTCCCATTTTAGCACATGGCTAAATGGAACATTAGAATTTTGATTTATATTATTGCAGCGAAATAAATGGGTAAGGAGGCCCATGATTATGAAAAACATCAATAAAATCCCTCACTTTATGAAAGAGGAGCATTATTGGAGCTTGTTTGCACACTCCATGTGTGAAAAGGGTTAATTGCAAAGAGGGCTAGGTCATGTTTACCATGTCAAACTGTGCAATAGATGGAGGTGTGGCTTTCTTGGGAAGCCTACTAAATTGCATGAGGAGGAGAAAACCCTAATGTGTGGGGACTGTTAGAGTCGGTCTCTTCATCCCTCCGTCAGAGATCAAAATCTCTTGTTGCATTTCATTTTAGGTGTCTCATTCAGTTCAGTCAATTGCATTCCATTAGGAGCATGGATCATCTGATGGAAGGGTCTTTTCACTCATATCCCTCATGTCTTGTACGTACTCGCCCAAGTCTGTTCATCAAAGTTCATCGAAATCATTTACAGTCATTCACAGTCAAGTTTGGTCTCTTGGTCAGCAAAGAGTCATTTTAGGGTTTTAAACCTCATTAGGTCTAGGGTTTCAAAAATTTAGTCTTCAAAATGTCTAATAATGCCAGAAGGCACATGAGGGAGGCTCGAAATAAGTTTTCATTGCAAAAATTTCATCGTCATATTGCTTGATCATGATTCTTCTTCAAAACTCTGTTTTGAAGAAAAATCATCAATTTTGTCTTTCGTAATAAATTCCATGTAATTTTAAAGTTTTTAGCTGTCAATTTCTTCAGGCGCAACCCTGGTCGCCTTTGCCAAGATCTCATGCCAGCCATCCCTGCAAAAAATAGACAAGAATTTCGTCATTCAGCCAAAAAATCAAAGTGGAAACAAAAACAGGGTTATGTGAAAAGTGCCAAAGTCAAACATTAGAAAGTGGGTTTTATAAATCAAAAATCAAAGTCTAATGGTCATATAAGATATTTGTGATGTTCAAACAATTCATTTGCACGCAAGAGTTATCAAAGAGCAAAGTCAAACTTTGTAGAAGAGCGAAAACAGTGATTGGAAGCCGAGACTGTGGTGAGTTATCTGCGCGGTGCGTTGGGTGGAGGTCGCAGTGCATATAGTGGTCGCGACGGATAAGACCATTTTCCACCATCCTATTTTGAACGTGCGCAGCGCACAGGAGGGTCGCGGCGCACTGGGTTGTGCACGCGGCGCACGGGCCCGACACTCAAATTTTATCATTGCCTTCAACAAAATTCCAAATTTCTTGGTTTCATTTGCTCCATGTAAGTTCAAATCATCTTGCTATTGCTATGATCAATGTTTGGTCTTGTTGGAAATATTGGTTTGAAGAATTTGAATGTAAAACTTTAAACCCTATTCTCTTATTAAAGATTTGCTCCTTAGGGTTTGGATTTCAAGTTTTAAAATTTGATTTTGGTGCCAAGTACTTCAAAGTCTATTCCCCACCTGTGGTTCCTTTCCCCCTCACTGACACACTATCATTAATAGTCCCTCCCTATTCCCTTATATCCCAATTCATTTCCCATCACTTTCCCTTTCCCATATCACTTATAAAATTTCCCAAAATCCCAAGTTCCCCAAACAGGCAAGTGACTATCCTCACACTTCAAATTTCACTTGACTGAACCACATTTTTTCCACTGTACTATTTCCCACAGTCCCTTCCTACTTGACACATATTTGGCATTGAAACAAAAACAACCAAATTCTCATTTGCATCTCATACAAATCAACATATACTTGGCATAGACTTTGCAACACCATGGAGACAGACACTGAAACTTCCTATGAAAGAGATAGTGATTCTACCACTGAGCTACATGCACCGAGAAGGCCTCATAAAGGTGGCAAACATGTGAGAGAAGAGCCCACCTCATTGACCCAATTACAGGCCTGCCCACTTGCCATGGCATGCTTTCGAGAGTAGTCATGCTATCAATATTGTGAAATGATTGCTCAGATTCAGCATCATCAGGAGTTGGCTCGGTTTTTTGTGTTACATTTGCATGATGGTCAGGTAACTCTTGCTAGTGTGAATTTCACCTTGACACCGGAAACCATTTCTCAAGCAACAGGAATACCGAATGTAGGTGAAGAGTGGAAAAAGAGATAGCAGGTGGACAGAGCGCATTATGAACCATACATCAAGCCTAGCTATGTGAGACAGCTCAGCAGGGTATTCCCATTCTGGTTCCTAAAGGAATCCTATGCGCCTTTGATCAGACTCATTATCAGATACTTCAGTTGTGAGGTCAGGTTCTCACGCCTCTATGCATACCACATCAGGTTATTGATGCATTTCACTAGAGTGAGGATGATGAACATACCTTATTTCATGTGCCGCAACATCGAGCGAATGACCACTCTTGTGCAGAAAAAGACTCCCGAGCAGCAGTACAACAGTATTTATCACTATGCACTCATCAAGATCGTTGTTGTACATCAGCTTGGATTGTAGGGCATTGCATGGGAATATTTCATTTCCCGTGACTTCTTCACAGCCCCTCAGCCTCCTCCGGAGATTTTCCATGATGCAAGTGAGCCTTCAAATCAGCCTGAAGGTCACGAGACAGAGCCTATCAGTATGCCAGTGTATGTCACTTATCAGAGAGGCACGAGAGTATTATTTGCAGCATCCTGACGAGTACTATCACCACCCGGGGTGGAAGGGGTCTCGTTGCCGTCATTAGCAGCACAGGTACAGGTACAAGACATATTAAAGAGGCCTATGTAGTATGAGGGCCCTTCAGGAGGCTAGGATACTGATTTCATATTGATTGATCAGGATTTGAGCTCTCCAAGCTCAAAGTTGAGAGAGATCATTCAGGAGCAGAAGGCTGAGATCGACACATTGATCGACAAGTTGCAGAGAGCTCAATGGATCATAAACTATCTGGAACAGCGCAACAAACAGTTGGAGGATTAGCAGACAATCATGGAGTTGCAAAACATCCGTGAGAATCGGCAGGCTGCCCGAAGAAGCCCAACAGAGATGACACCCATTGAGCGAGAGATTGAGGTTGATAGAGAGACTTGGCTTGAGAGGGTAAAAATTCATCTTGAGAAGCTATTAGAGAAGGAAAACAAGGAGAAGAACATGCTCAGACACATAAAGAGCCATTATTGGGCGCGACATCATGTTTGCAAAGCAAGGATCAAAATCCTAAAGGCAAGGCTAAGGAGGGAAATAAAGCGTCGTAAAAGGCATGATAGGCTCAAAATTTTGGCCGAAGCTTCTTTGGCCTAGCATAGCACTTAATGAGGGATATTCAGCCCAAATTTGAAGAAATTTCAGAAAATTTTTGTCAATTTTGAATTTTTGTGCCTAAAAACAGATTTTCCTGCCCGACGCGTAGCGCCACTTGGCGCGCGCTTATAATTCGAAGCTCTTCTAGAGGAAAAATTTGGATTTTTGGATTTTTCATCAAAATTTATGCATGCCTATGGATTTTTCATCAAGTCCTGGGTTACCTAAAGGGTCAAAAACACCCTAAAAATGGCCTTTCTGCCACTTTTTGCACTCACAGGAAGCAATGTTGGGAGATTGAACTTTTGGAGGGGAAAATGGAAAACAAATACAGCAATTCCACTTGGGTTGGAAAGTAGACAGGAATTAATTTCCAACGAGCTATCCTGCACTCAATTTGGACTTTAGGAAGGCCCTAAAAATCAGCCTCAAACTTGTGCTACGCATAGAGATTTCAGGCGCGACGCATAGGGAAATTTGGCCTATTTTTCACTCAGCAACTCAGAATTTCGCCTAGTTTTGGCTAGTTTGACTTTTTCATGTAAATATTGATGTAAATTGATGTAATTTCATGAATTTGATGTAATTTTGGCACATTCTTACTCATTCTAGTAGATTCATTCACCAAAAGGTGAAATGTAAGTGAATGGATCAGTTTCCTAGCATATAGAGGCAAGTTGTTTCATTGCATGTTTTCTAGTTCCTAGTTTAGATATGGTTGAAACAGCTCCTATAATGATGAGATTGACCCCTAGAGGCATGGGGAGGAGTTAGGATTGTCTATATGATGTATTTTCTCAGTCATTTTCAAGGTTGTACATTTGGGATTGCTTGGCACTTCATTGTACATTTCATCAATGCATTTTTGGCAAAGGAATAGACCAGGGTTTGCAGCACTCTTTGGGATCCTTGTGGATCCGTGTTTTGATGGTGTGTTTTTCTATGTAATTTTAAGTTCATTGATGTTTATGTGTATCATTTCCCTTCTCATTTCTTCTTAAATTAAACAAATGAGTTATAAAGGTGGAATTCATTAGATCGCTTTGCTCTGCCTTTAGTTTTCTTTAATTTTCCATATTTTCATCTATTTTAAGAGGATTCTTGAAAGCCTCTTGCCCTCTTTATCTCCTCACCAGTATGATCTATCCATTCATTCAATCCAAAGCATCAAAACAATTTCCTTCCTTGCCCCATTCAGAACTCTGCAAAAACTAGGCCTCATCCCCGAACCCAAAACTGCCTTTCCCTTTGTTTCCAACAAAACCCCCAAAATAAAAATCAAACTCCTTTACTTATATACGTAGCCTAAAATTAGCTTTTATTTCAAGTCATCTCAATCCCCTTCGATTATTTTTGCTGAGATTGACCCGAAGAGAGCCCTCTCCTGATCTGGTAGGGCTAGCTACCAGACTGAGCGTGGTTTGATGTTACCCTGAACTCTGCCTTCTTTCAACCTGAGGTATATTTAGGTAATAAAATAGTGGCGACCATACTGGGGAAGAAAATGGTTTTCATGTTGGTGTTATTTGTTTTATAAGCTACAGAAGAAGCCTGAAGTTATGCTAGGTAGCCTTCGAAACGCTCTTGCTTTGCATCAGCGAAAGTAGATAAACGCTACTTCAGTCAATCTTCGGTCTAGCTTGTAAATGTGACACTTGACTTGTGAATTGCCCAGTACATCAGATCGTTCTGGACTTTGGGTGATGATTCTAGAATTTGATAGGCTGAAAAAGTTGGTTTTGTCCCTTTGATTTTGAAATTAATCCAACACACTGGCTTCTAGAAGACATACTAGAGCAAATCCAGATCCCGATCCACCTCCAGTGTATGAGAATCCCAATCTGATTTCAAGAATCCTTCGTGGAGAATGTCCCATGATTCCTCTATTCACATCTCATTCATGTCCCGCTGTCTTTGAATATCTTGAAGATCTTGATTTTGACGAACAATTTGAGTTGTCGTTGTTTGAAACTAAGTCTGAAAGTGCGATTGGTTCTACTGTCATAAATCCCAAGTTTATTAAGTATCTTGAAATTGAATAGGCTAATAAATCCATTGACAGTTACATCTTGAATATTCAAAACTCCATTGTGGCAACAAATATTCCTGAATTTGTAGAGTCTACATCTGAAACTCTTGGGCCACCAGCAGTTACATCTGATTCACAAGTTCATACCGAGCCTCCTTTCATTCCTACCGTTCCCGTACAACCATCTATCCTCCTTGATAAAAAATCTACAGTAGTATCACCTCCATCCACACCACATACACCTCATACATCTACTGCTCATACTCCACCTGTTTTTCCAAGACCCGTTATAAATATACCAAGAGCAATGGCTACTAGATTCGCACCCCTTGTCTTGCCTCAGAACTTGGATGCTATGCCCGCTGATTATCAAAGTAAGATCCCATTGTTTGATGGCACTCCTAAAAGTGTCATTGCTCAGCAGCATATTGATAGAATGGCAGACTTCTTCGATCTTCATGAAATTGATGAAGAGAATGTCACCATGAGATTGTTTGTGCAAACTTTTGGAGGTGAAGTGAGAAAATGGTTCAGAGCTTTGTAGCCTAGAAGTATTGCTACATTGGCCGAGATTCAAAGACAATTTTTAGATCGGTGGGAAGTAAAGAAAGATCCTCTTCAGATCACGTCTGAATATACCAAGATCAAGCGCAACATAGGTGAGTTAGTCCAAGACTATTGTATCAGATTCAATGCGGTTTAAAATGCAATTCCTGATGATTTAAGGCCATCTAGGAAGTCAAATTTGCTAAATTTTCCAGATGGTTTTGATCTGGACATGGCCTATCAACTTCAAGAAAGAGATCCGGCCACTTTGGAGGAGATGCAAAAAATTGCAGTGAGTGTTGAAGCTAATTTGAATGACAAGAGAGCTAGATTGAGAGCAAAAAAGAAAGTCACAATAAAGGAAGAAGCTTCTACTTCAGATCAGGTACTTCGTAAGGTGGAAAAGATGATTGAAAGACTGACACTTGATAAGCCTGAACCACAGATCAGAAATCCTAATTTTAATGGCCAGCTGCAACCACAGTTCAGGATCAAACAATGAGAGAAGCGAGCACAAGAACCGCCCGCACAACAACAGTTAAAAACTCATTTACAACAGAATTTTGTTGGCCCGGAATCAGATGATGAAGACAATGTAATAGGGGGAGAAAATCACTTCTTTACCCCTAATGATATGCCAACCTTTATCACGGAAGATGAGGAGTATGCAGAAAACTCAGTTGTACAAAAGGATGAGGATTTTATCTTGGCAAATGATGCAGCTCTTGAAGTAGAGTCGAATGAATATCAGAGAGGTTATGTGAATGCTTTGTCCACCTAGCAACGACAACATTCACTTAGAAACAGAGATGTGCCTACAAACCCAATCCAAAAAAGAAAGGAAGTTTCAGCACCAAAGAATGATGTACCCATTGCACAGAAGAAAGGAAAAGATGTAGTTGATCCTACTACTAGCAAGTCTCCATTAGCAAATGAAATATCTAATCAGCCAATTGTATCGAGGGAGAAAGCTGAAAAGAATGATGCTCCAGCCAAAGAGGTAGAAAAAACTTCAGTCTTTAACTTAGAGAGTGAGATTGCTAAGTTAAAAGTTTCCATTCCTTTGACTGAGTTGATGAGAAATAGCAGCTACAAGGGTCAAGTATCTAAAATTTTGAATTTTGATCCAATGTATGATATGGTGAATGTGGAAGATGATCAACCTAAGTTGATCTTTGGTCCAACATTGGATGGTGAGTCTCCCGATAGTGATGTGCCTCCTTTTTATATCAGTCTCAGATTGCATGAGTTTGTGTTACATAATGCCATGTTTGATTCTGGAGCTTCCCATAATCTCATGACGAGGGAAATAATGGAGAAATTGGGATTGGACATCACTAGGAAATATCATGATCTTTATTCTTTCGATTCCAACAGAGTAAGATGCATCGGGCTCATCAAAGATTAGGTGGTTAGTTTAGATCAGATTCCAACTAAGAACGTTTTGATGGATGTGGTTGTGGCGGATATTCCTCTTAGATTTGGCATGATTCTTTCCAGATCTTGGGGAGCGAAGTTGAAGGGAACATTACAACTTGATTTCTCCTATGCTACCATTCCTGTGTTCGGTCAGATGAGAAGATTGTATCGGGAGCAAAAAATGAAGTATATGATTACCAGCAAGGAGAAACCGGTAAATCATCTGATAAATTATGTACATACAGATTTAGAGTCTTTTGTTTTGTATTCAGATAGTTTCAATGATGTAGACAGTCAGTTAGTTGAAGCAGAGGACATTCCAAAGATCACAGAAAATTTCAGAGAAGTTTTGATGAAAGAGAGACAAGAACTTGAGAGTTTCGTTGAGCAATCGGCCTTCTGATAGCAGCAGAAAGTTGATGGAAAACAAGCATAGATAACAGAGCAAACAAATTTTCAGCACTTGGAAGAAGATGAAGATGGTTTATGGACTATGGATTTCGATGCTGCCATAGGAAGTGATGGTGCTGGAATTGGTATTTGGGTTCGCAGTCCTTTTTTCACCCCAAACAAGGTACCAAGTAATGTAAGGGTCTGCTCTTATAAATTAGCTTTTGATTGTTCGAATAATGAAGCAGAATATGAAGCTTTGATTGTTGGTCTGAAAATACTTAGAAATTTGAATGCTAAGAGGATTGCAGTGTATGGTGACTCCGAGTTGGTAATTAAGCAAGTGAAGGGTGAATTTCAAGCTAAGCATCCTGGAATGCGGGCTTATCGAAATGCAGTTCTTGATATATCTTGAAATTGTTTTCAGACTATACTTTGACTTGTATCCCTCGTATTCAGAATGGTATTGCAGATGCTCTTGCTAAGGCAACAAGTAATTTGAAGATCCCGATGAACTCAAGTAACAAGTTTGAAATTCACGTGAAACATCGTCCAACTGTCCCAGACAACCAAAGGCATTGGCAAGTATTCCAAGATGATGATGAGATTGATGAATTTCTGCAAAACAAAGGTAAGTTCAAAGAGACTTCAATTGACATGGAACATGATGATGATGAAGCTGATGTGCAAATAAATCATATGGAAGTATTGCAGCTGAAGGATAATGTCATTCCTAAGGGTTTGATACCTTTAGAAGAACTTAGATGATGGAGAAAACCAACCTTGCGGCCAACCGATAAGGGAGTTGAAGACGTGAACATTGGATCAGCTGAGAATCCAAAGATGGTGAAGTTGTCCAAAGCATTGGCACCGGAGGTAAAAGAAAAATATGTTAGTTTGTTGTCTTCTTTTGTTGATGTTTTCTCTTGGGACTATTCAGATTTGAAGACATATGATACCAACATAATTCAACACACCATTCCTATCAAGCCAAATAAAAAGCCCTTCAGGCAGAAGTTGAGAAGGATAAATCCAAAGTTGCTGCCCTCAATTGAGAAGGAGGTGAATCGATTATACAAGGCTGGTATCATTGTTCCTATAAGATTTTCAGATTGGATTTCCAATTTGGTGCCTGTACGCAAGAAGACAGGTGAGATTCGTTTGTGCATTGATTTCAGGAATCTCAACAAGGTTTCTTTGAAAGACAATTATCCATTGCCCAAAATGGATCACATACTTTAGCGAGTAGTTGGAGCATCTCGTATGTCACTACTTGATGGTTATTCCGGGTATAACCAAATTCTGGTCCATGAGGATGATAGAGACAAAACAGCGTTCACCAATCCGTGGGGAACTTTCCATTACGCTAAAATTCCTTTCAGTTTAAAGAATTTTGGTGTGACATTTCAGCACGCAATGGCTATGGCATTTGCAAATGAAAAGGATGTTTTCCTAGTTTTGTATCTTGATGATTTGACAGTCTTTTCCAATTCTGATGAAGAGCACCTTTACCATTTGAAGATTTTTTTTCAGCGATGTAGAAAGTATGGTGTGTCACTCAATCCGAAGAAGAGTTTGTTTGCCATGGATGAGGGAAAACTTCTTGGTCACATTATCTCAAAAGATGGCATCCGTATTGACCCATCTTGAGTAGAAGCTATTTACCAAATTGACCTTCCCCGGAATAAGAAGGAGATTCAATATTCTAATGGTAAGATGAATTTTTACGTCGCTTTGTGCCTAATCTTGCTCAACATTTAAGGGAGATTACAAACATGCTTAAGAAATAAAATGCAGTGAAGTGGACTGAGGAGGCGGTGAAATATTTCAATTTAGTGAAGTTGGTTCTTTCCTCAGCTCCTATTTTGATCAGTCTGGATTATACTCAGGATTTTATTTTGTTTTCATTTTCTTCGGAGCATACTATGGAAGCAGTATTAATGCAGAAAAGAGATGGGCATGAAAGACCAATTGCTTTTTTTATCCATACCATAAGAGATGCAGCCTTGAAATATAACATCATTGAAAAGCAAGCTCTTGCTCTTGTGAAGGCGTTGAAATATTTTCGAGTATATATTCTGCATTCTCATATTATTTCTTATGTTCCTAACGCTGCTGTTAAGGATGTTTTAGTGCAAACAGATCCAGAAGCGAGACGAGGCAAATGGATTTCTCCTTTATTTGAGTATGATGTGGAGATAAAGCCCACAAAGCTTATCAAAGGACAAGGGCTGGCAAAGCTAATGGCTGAATCGAATTTGCATGCCTTGGACATCAATCTTATTGCTGCTATGTCTGAGGAGAATGAAGAAATTTCATCAGGTCAGGTATCAGAAATATTTGTGATTTCTCCTTGGTATTCAGATATTGTATATGTGCTTCAAAAATTTTCACCACCGCCCGGCATGACTAGAAACAAAAGTAGAATGCTAAAATTGAAGGCTGCTAATTTTTGTGTTCTGAATAATTCACTCTACTGGAAAGATCCCGGTGGTGTTTTGCTGAAATTTTTGGTGGAAGAAGAAGCAAAGAAGGTTATAGAGGATTTTCATAAGGGAGATTGTGGCGGTCACCTTTTCTGGAAAACAACGGCCAACAAGATTTTGAGAGCGGGATATTATTGGCCGACACTTTTTGTTGATGTGTATAAGACTGTCAAATGCTGTCATGAATGTCAGATTTTTGAAGGAAGGCAAAAATTGTAGCCTTTGCCGCTTAAGCCCATTGAGGTAAGTGCTCCTTTTCAGCAATGGGGTTTGGATTTCATTGGTGAGATCCATCCTGCTTCTTCAGCTCAGCACAAGTGGATCCTCACAGCGACAGATTATTTCACGACATGGATTGAAGCAATTCCCACCAGGCAAGCTACGGATTCGGTAATAATTTCTTTCCTTGAGAACAGCATTTTGTCTCGTTTTGGTTGCCTGAATAAGTTAATCACTGATAACGCAGCAACTTTCAAATCAAAAAGGATGATTGAGTTTTGTGACAAATATCATATCATTTTGGGACACTCAACCACTTATCATCCACAAGGCAACGGATTGGCTCAGTCTTCTAATAAATATTTGGTCAACATCATTAAAAAGTTGCTGGAAATAAATAATAAAAGTTGGCATAAGAATTTGGTCAATGCACTTTGGGCAGATCGACTGAGTCAGAAGAAATTGATTGTTATGTCCCCTTTTGAGTTAGTATATGGAGTTGATACAGTGTTTCCTACCTCTCTCGCAGTTTCGGTGGTAAAACTTCTACAGGAAGCTGGAAGTGAAGATGATCATATGCAAAGAAGAATAAATCAAATGATGCATTTGCAGCAGACGAGAAAAGAAGTTTTCCAAAACACATTCAAGCTGCAGGAGAGAATTAAGAAAATCTATGACAGAAAAGCAAAGGCGGAAAAATTTCAATCGGAAGAAGTGGTGCTGAAATGGGACGCAAGAAATGAGGAAAAGGGTAAGCACGGTAAGTTCGAAAATCTCTGGAAAGGACCCTTTAAAATTGCTGCATATTGGGGTCAGAATGCTTTTCTTCTGAAAGAGATGAACGGGGAAGATTGGCCAGGAGGGCCGGTCAATGGTCGGCTGCTCAAGCGGTATCATTTCTGAGATGTTTTATGTTGTTTACATTGTCACTGTACATACCATTTATTTTAATTTCATTGCAAGTGTGTGTTGTGATCTTTTCTTCAATTTGGGGCCCAAAGTGAAGGCTATAATTCTGAAGAATGATTTTAGCTTTGGTTTGAGTTTTTCAAGTCACATTTTTCAGTCATTTCAGTTTCACAATTGAGTCAGTTTGAGTCAAATTTTCAGTCAATAAATAATTCAAGAGTCTTCTGTTGATTTTTCGAAGTTATGGACTCCATAGCCCAATGGACGAAGGCACTGCCTACTCTCCAAGAAATTTGTAGTTCTTGGAACCTCCCAAGAGCTACCATCCCCATTGGAGCCAATGTTAGAGTCGGTCTCTTCATCCCTCCGTCAGAGATCAAAATCTCTTGTTGCATTTCATTTTAGGTGTCTCATTCAATTCAGTCAGTTGCATTCCACTAGGAGCATGGATCATCTAACGGAAGGGCCTTGTCACTCATATCCCTCATGGCTTGTACCTGTTGGCCTAGGTCTGTTCATCAAAGTTCATCGAAATCATTTACAGTCATTCACAGTCAAGTTTGGTCTCTTGGTCAGCAAAGAGTCATTTTAGGGTTTTAAACCTCATTAGGTCTAGGGTTTCGCAAATTTAGTCTTCAAAATTTCTAATAATGCCAGTAAGCACATGAGGGAGGCTCGAAATAAGTTTTCATTGCAAAAATTTCATCGTCATATTGCTTGATCATGATTCTTCTTCAAAACTCTGTTTTGAAGAAAAATCGTCAATTTTGTCTTTTGTAATAAATGCCATGTAATTTTTAAAGTTTTTAGTTGTCAAGTTCTTCAGGCGCAGCCCTGTTCACCTTTGCCAAGATCTCACACCAGCCATCCCTGCAAAAAATAGACAAGAATTTCGTCATTCAGCCAAAAAATCAAAGTGGAAACAAAAACAGGGTTATGTGAAAAGTGCCAAAGTCAAACATTAGAAAGTGGGTTTTATAAATCAAAAATCAAATTCTAATGGTCATATAAGATATTTGTGATGTTCAAACAATTCATTTGCACGCAAGAGTTATCAAAGAGCAGAGTCAAACTTTGTAGAAGAGCGAAAACAGTGATTGGAAGCCGAGACTGTGGTAAGTTATCTGTGTGGCGCGTTGGGTGGAGGTCGCAGCGCACACAGTGGTCGTGACGCATAAGACCATTTTCCATCGTGCTATTTTAAACGTCCGCGGCACACAGGAGGGTCGTGGCGCACTGGGTTGTGCGCGCAGCGCACAGCCCCGACACTCAAATTTTCTCATTGCCTTCAACAAAATTCCAAATTTCTCAGTTTCATTTGCTCCATGTAAGTTCAAATCATCTTGCTATTCCTATTGATCAGTGTTTGGTCTTGTTGGAAAGATTGGTTTGAAGAATTTGAATGTCAAACTTTAAACCCTATTCTCTTATTAAAGATTTGCTCCTTAGGGTTTGGATTTCAAGTTTTAAAATTTGATTTTGGTGCCAAGTACTTCAAAGTCTATTCCCCACCTGTGGTTCCTTTCCCCCTCACTGTCACACTATCATCAATAGTCCCTCACTATTCCCTTATATCCCAATTCATTTCCCATCACTTTCCCTTTCCCATATCACTTATAAAAATTCCCAAAATCCCAAGTTCCCCAAATAGTCAAGTGGCTGTCCTCACACTTCAAATTTCACTTGAATGAACCACATTTGTTCCACTGTACTATTTCCCACAGTCCCTTCCTACTTGACACATATTTGGCATTGAAACAAAAACAACCAAATTCTCATTTGCATCTCATACAAATCAACATATACTTGGCATAGACCTTGCAACACCATGGAGACAGACACTGAAACTTCCTATGAAAGAGATAGTGATTCTACCATTGAGCTACATGCACCAAGAAGGCCTCGTAAAGGTGGAAAACATGTGAGAGAAGAGCCCACCTCATTGACCCAATTGCAGGCATGCCCACTTGCCATGGCATGTTTTCGAGAGAAGTCATGCTATCAGTATTATGAGATGATTGCTTAGATTCAGCATCATCAGGAGTTGGCTCAGTTGTTTGTGTTACATTTGCATGATGGTCAGGTAACTCTTGCTGGTGTGAATTTCACCTTGACACCAGAAACCATTTCTCAAGCAACGGGAATACCGAATGTAGGTGAAGATTGGAACAAGAGACAGCAGGTGGAAAGAGTGCATTATGAACCATACATCAGGCCTAGCTATGTGAGACAGCTCAGCAGAGTATTCCCATTCTGGTTCTTGAAGGAATCCTATGCGCCTTTGATGAGACTCATTATCAGATACTTCAGTTGTGAGGGCAGGTTTTCACGCCTCTATGCATACCACATCAGGTTATTGATTCATTTCACTAGAGTGAGGATGATGAACATACCTTATTTCATGTGCCGCAACATCGAGTGAATGACCACTCTTGTGCAGAAAAAGACTCCTGAGCAGCAGTACAACATTATTGATCACTATGCACTCATAAAGATCGTTGTTGTACATCAGCTTGGATTGCAGGGCATCGCATGGGAAGATTTCATTTCCCGTGACTTCTTCGCAGCCCCTCAGCCTCCACCGGAGATTTTCCATGATGCAGGTGAGCCTTCACATCAGCCTAAAGGTCACGAGACAGAGCCTATCAGTATGCCAATGTATGTCACTTATCAGAGAGGCACGAGAATATTATTTGCAACATCCCGACGAATACTATCTCTACCCGGGGTGGAAGGGGTCTTGTTGCCGTCATCAGTAGCACAGGTACAGGTACAGGATAGAGGAAAGAGGCCTATGCAGGATGAGGGCCCTTTAGGAGGCCAAGATACTGATTTCATATTGATTGATGGGGATTTGAGCTCTCTAAGCTCAAAGTTGAGAGAGATCATTCAGGAGCAGAAGGCTGAGATCGACACATTGACTGACAAGTTGCAGAGAGCTTAATGGATCATAAAATATTTGGATCAGCGCAAAAAATAGTTGGAGGATTAGCAGACAATCATGGAGTTGCAAAACATCCGTGAGAATCGGCAGGCTGCCCGAAGAAGCCCAACAAAGATGACACCCATTGAGTGAGAGATTGAGGCTGATAGAGAGACTTGGCTTGAGAGGGTCAGCATTCATCTTGAGAAGCTGTTGGAGAAGGAAAAAAAGGAGAAGAACATGCTCAGACACATGAAGAACCATTATTGGGCGCGACATCATGTTTGCAAAGCAAGGATCAAAATCCTAAAGGCAAGGCTAAGGAGGGCACTAAAGCGTCGCAAAAGGCATGATAGGCTCCAAATTTTGGCCGAAGCTTCTTTGGCCCAGCATAGCACTTAATGAGGGACATTCAGCCCAAATTTAAAGAAATTTTGGAAAATTTTTGTCAATTTTGAATTTTTGTGCCTAAAAACAGATTTTCCTACCCGACACGTAGCGCCACTTGGCACGCGCTTATAATTGGCAGCTCTTCTTGAGGAAAACTTTGCATTTTTGAATTTTTCATCAAAATTTATGCATTCCTATGGATTACCTAAGGATTTCATCAACTTCTGGGTTCCCTAAAGGGTCAAAAACACCCTAAAAATGGCCTTTATGCTACTTTTTGCACAGACAGGAAGCAGTGTTGGGAGATTGAACGTTTGGAGGGGAAAATGGCAACCAAATCAAGAAATTACACTTGGGTTGGAAATTAGACAGGTAGGGCTTTCCAAAGAGCTATCCTACACTCAATTTGGACTTCGGGAAGGCCCTCAAAATCAGCCTCAAACTTGTGTTACGCATAGAGATTTCAGGCGCGGCGCATAGGGAAATTTGGCCTATTTTTCACTCAGTAACTCAGAATTTCGCCTAGTTTTGGCTAGTTTGACTTTTTCATGTAACTCTTGATGTAACTTGATGTAATTTCATGACTTTGATGTAATTTTGGCACATTTTTACTCATTCTAGTAGATTCATTCACCAAAAGGTGAAGTGTAAGTGAATGGATCAGTTTCCTAACATATAGAGGCAAGTTGTTTCATTGCCTGTTTTCTAGTTCCTAGTTTAGATATGGTTGAAACTGCTCCTATAATGATGAGCTTGACCCCTAGAGGCATGGGGAGGAGTTAGGATTGTCTATATGATGTATTTTCTCAGTCATTTTCAAGGTTGGACATTTGGGATTTCTTGGCACTTCATTGTACATTTCATCAATGCATTTTTGGCAAAGGAATAGACCAGGGTTTGCAGCACTCTTTGGGATCCTTGTGGCTCTGTGTTTTTATGGTGTGTTACACTATGTAATTGTAATTTCATTGATGTTTATGTGTATCATTTCCCTTCTCATTTCTTCTTAAATTAAACAAATGAGTTATAAAGGTGACCTCTATGCAGGATTTGCTCGCTCGCTTTTTAATTTTCCATGTTTTCATATTTTTGAAGAGGATTCTTGAATTCCTCTTGCCCTCTTCAGCTCCTCACCAGTCTGAACTATCCATTTATTCAATCCAAAGCATCAAAACAATTGCCTTCCTTGCCCTGGCCTTAACTTCAGTCCAGTTTCATCTCAACCTAAAATCGCTTTTCTTGTTTCCAACAAAACCCAGAAAATCAAAATCAAACTCCTTTACTTATATACCGAGCCTAAAATTAGCCTTTATTTCAAGTCATCTCAAGCCCTATTGATTATTTTTGCTGAGATTGACCCGGAGAGAGCCCTCTCCTGTTCTGGTAGGGCTAGCTACCAGACTGAGCGTGGTTTGATGTTACCCTGAACTCTACCTTCCTTCAGCCTGAGGTATATTTAGGCAATAACATAGTGGTGACCATACAGGGGTAGAAAATGGTTTTCTTGTTGGTGTTATTTTTTTTATAAGCTACAAACGGAGCCTAAAGTTATGCCAGGTAGCCTTCAAAACGCTCTTTAAGCCAGACCGCCTAAGTAGACAAACGTTAAGCCTGCCCGACCTCCGGTCTAGCTTGTAAACGTGACACTTGACTTGTGAATTTCCCCAGTACATCAGATCGTTCTGGACTTTGGGTGATGAGTCTAGAATTTGATAGGCTGAAAAAGTTGGTTTTGTCCCTTTGATTTTGAAATTAATCCAACACACTGGCTTCCAGAAGACATACTAGAGCAAATCTGGATCCCGATCCACCTCCAGTGTATGAGAATCCCAATCTGAGTTCAAGAATCCTTCGTCGAGAAAGTCCCGTGATTCCTCTATTCAAATCTCATTCATGTCCCGTTGTCTTTGAATATCTTGAAGATCTTGATTTTGACGAACAGTTTGAGTTGTCGTTGTTTGAAACTAAGTCTGAAAGTGTGATTGGTTCTACTGTCATAAATCCCGAGTTTATTAAGTATCTTGAAATTGAATAGGCTAATAGATCCATTGAGAGTTACATCTTGAATATTCAAAACTCCATTGTGGCAACAAATATTCCTGAATTTATAGAGTCTACATCTGAAACTCTTGGGCCATCAGCAGTTACATCCGATTCACAAGTTCATACCCAGCCTCCTTTCATTCCAACCATTCCCGTACAACCATCTATCCTCCCTGATCAAAAATCTATAGTAGTATCACCTCCATCCACACCACATACACCTCATACATCTACTGCTCATACTCCACCTGTTTCTCCAAGACCGGTTATAAATCCACCAAGAGCAATGGTTGCCAGATTCGCACCCCTTGTCTTGCCTTAGAACTTGGATGCTATGCCCGCTCATTATCAAAGTAAGATCCCATTGTTTGATGTCACTCCTCAAAGTGTCACTGCTCAACAACATATTGATAGAATGGCAGACTTCTTCGATCTTCATGAAATTGATGAAGAGAATGTCACCATGAGATTGTTTGTGCAAACTTTTGGAGGTGAAGTGAGAAAATGGTTTAGAGCTTTGCAGCCTAGAAGTATTTCTACATTGGCCGAGCTTTAGAGACAATTTTTAGATCGGTGGGAAGTAAAGAAATATCCTCTTTAGATCACGTCTGAATATACCAAGATCAAGCGCAACATAGGTGAGTCAGTCCAAGACTATTGTATCAGATTCAATGCAGTTTACAATGCAATTCATGATGATTTAAGGCCATCTAGGAAGTCATCTTTGCTAAAGTTTCCAGATGTTTTTGATCTAGACATGGCCTATCAACTTCGAGAAAGAGATCCGGCCACTTTGGAGGAGACGTAGAAAATTGCAGTGAGTGTTGAAGCTAATTTGAATGATAAGAGAGCTAGATTGAGAGCAAAAAAGAAAATCGCAATAAAGGAAGAAGCTTCTACTTTAGATTAGGTACTTCGCAAGGTGGAAAAGATGATTGAAATACTGACACTTGATAAGCCTGAACCACAGATCAGAAATCCTAATTTTCGTGGCCAGCTGCAACCACAGTTCAGGATGAAACAATGAGAGCAGCGAGCACAAGAACCGCTGGCACAACAGCAGGTAAAAACTCCTTTACAGCAGAATTTTGTTGGCCCGGAATCAGATGATGAAGACAATTTAATAGGGGAAGAAAATCACTTCTTTACCCCTAATGATATGCCAACCTTTATCACGGAAGATGAGGAGTATGCAGAAAACTCAGCTGTACAAAAGGATGAGGATTTTATCTTGGCAAATGATGCAGCTCTTGAAGAATAGTCGAATGAATATCAGAGAGGTTATATGAATGCTTTGTCCACCCAAAAGCGACAACATTCACTTAGAAACAGAGATGTGCCTATCAACCCAATCCAAAAAAGAAAGGAAGTTCCAGCACCAAAGAATGATGTACCCATTGCATAGAAGAAAGGAAAAGATGTAGTTGATCCTACTACTAGCAAGTCTGCATTAGAAAATGAAAGATCTAATCAGCCAATTGTATCAAGGGAGAAAGCTGAAAAGAAGGATGCTCCAGCCGAAGAGGTAGAAAAAACTTCAGTCTTTAACTTAGAGAGTGAGATTTCTAAGTTAAAAGTTTCCATTCCTTTGACTGCGTTGATGAGAAATAGCAGCCACAAGGGTCAAGTATCTAAAATTTTGAATTTCAATACAATGTCTGATACGGTGAATGTGGAAGATGATCAACCTAAGTTGATCTTTGGTTTAGCATTGGATGGTGAGTCTCCTGATAGTGATGTGCCTCATTTTTATATCAGTCTCAAATTGCATGAGTTTGTGTTACATAATGCCATGTTTGATTCTGGAGCTTCCCATTATCTCATGCCGAGGGCAATCATGGAGAAATTGGGATTGGACATCACTAGGAAATATAATTATCTTTATTCTTTCGATTCCAACAGAGTAAGATGCATTGGGCTCATCAAAGATTTGGTGGTTAGTTTAGATCAGATTCCAACTAAGAACGTTTTGATGGATGTGGTTGTGGCAGATATTCCTCCTAGATTTGGCATGCTTCTTTCCACATCTTGGGGAGTGAAGTTGAAGGGAATATTACAGCTTGATTTCTCCTATGGTACCATTCATGTGTTCGGTCAAATGAGAAGATTGTATCAGGAGAAAAAATGAAGTATATGATCACCAGCAAGGAGAAACTGGTAAATCATCCGATACATTATGTACATACAGATTTAGAGTCTTTTTTTTTGTATTCAGATAGTTTCAACGATGTAGATAGTCAGTTAGTTGAGGCAGAGGACATTCCGGAGATCACAGAAAATTTCAGAGAAGTTTTGATGAAAGAGAGACAAGAACTTGAGAGTTCTGCTGAGCAATTAGCCTTCCGACAACAGCAGAAAGTTGATGGACAACAAGTAGAAATAACAGAGAAAACAAAGTTTCAGCACTTGGAAGAAGATGAAGATGGTTTATGGACTATGGATTTCAATGGTGCAGTAGGAAGTGATGGTGCTGGAATTGGTATTTGGGTTCGCATTCCTTTTTCCGCCCCAAACAAGGTACCAAGTAATGTAAGGGTCTGCTCTTATAAACTAGCTTTTGATTGTTCGAATAATGAAGCAGAATATGAAGCTTTGATTGCTGGTCTGAAAATACTTAGAAAGTTGAATGCTAAGAGGATTGCAGTGTATGGCGACTCCGAGTTGGTAATTAAGCAAGTAAAGGGTGAATTTCAAGCTAAGCATCCTCGAATGCGGGCTTATTGAAATGCAGTTCTTGATATCTTGAAATTGTTTTCAGACTATACTTTGACTTGTATCCCTCGTATTCAGAATGGTATTGAAGATGCTCTTGCTAACGCAACAAGTAATTTGAATATCCCGATGAACTCAAGTAACAAGTTTGAAATTCACGTGAAACATCGTCCAACTGTCCCGGACAACCAAAGGCATTGGAAAGTATTCCAAGATGATGATGAGATTGATGAATTTTTGCAAAACAAAGGTAAGTTCAAAGAGACTTCAATTGACATGGAACATGATGATGATGAAGCTGATGTGCAAATAAATCATATGGAAGTATTGCAGCTAAAGGATAATGTCATTCCTAAGGGTTTGATATCTTTAGAAGAACTTTTTGATCAAGATGACGTAGCTAGAAAACCAACCTTGCGGCTAACCGATAAGGGAGTTGAAGACGTGAACATTGGATCCGCTGAGAATCCAAAGATGGTGAAGTTGTCCAAAGCATTACCACCAGAGGTAAAAGAAAAATATGTTAGTGTGTTGTCTTCTTTTGCTAATGTTTTTGCTTGGGACTATTCATATTTGAAGACATATGATACCAACATAATTCAGCACACCATTCCTATCAAGCCAAATCAAAAGCCCTTCAGGCAGAAGTTGAGAAGGATAAATCCGAAGTTGCTGTCGTCGATTGAGAAGGAGGTGAATCGATTATAAAAGGCTGGTATCATTGTTCCTATAATATGGTGAGTCTCCCGATAGTGATCTGCCTCCTTTTTATATCAGTCTCAAATTGCATGAGTTTGTGTTACATAATGCCATGTTTGATTCTGGAGCTTCCCATAATCTCATGCCGAGGGCAATCATGGAGAAATTGGGATTGGACATCACTAGGAAATATCATTATCTTTATTCTTTCGATTCCAATAGAGTAAGATGCATTGGGCTCATCAAATATTTGGTGGTTAGTTTAGATCAGATTCCAACTAAGAACGTTTCGATGGATGTGGTTGTGGCAGATATTCCTCCTAGATTTGGCATGATTCATTCCAGATCTTGGGGAGCGAAGTTGAAGGGAACATTACAGCTTGATTTCTCCTATGCTACCATTCCTGTGTTCGGTCAGATGAGAAGATTGTATCGGGAGCAAAAAATGAAGTATATGATCACCAGCAAGGAGAAACCGATAAATCATCCGATAAATTATGTACATACAGATTTAGAGTCTTTTGTTTTGTATTCAGATAGTTTCAATGATGTAGACAGTCAGTTAGTTGAAGCAGAGGACATTCCGAAGATCACAGAAAATTTCAGAGATGTTTTGATGAAAGAGAGATAAGAACTTGAGAGTTTTGCTGAGTAATCGGCCTTCTGACAACAGCAGAAAGTTGATGGACAACAAGCATAAATAACAGAGAAAACAAATTTTCAGCACTTGGAAGAAGATGAAGATGGTTTATGGACTATGGATTTCGATGGTGCCGTAGGAAGTGATGGTGCTGGAATTGGTATTTGGGTTCACAGTCCTTTTTCCGCCCCAAACAAGGTACCAAGTAATGTAAGGGTCTGCTCTTATAAATTAGCTTTTGATTGTTCGAATAATGAAGCAGAATATGAAGCTTTGATTGCTGGTCTGAAAATACTTAGAAAGTTGAATGCTAAGAGGATTGCAGTGTATGGTGACTCCGAGTTGGTAATTAAGCAAGTGAAGGGTGAATTTCAAGCTAAGCATCCTCGAATGCGGGCTTATCGAAATGCAGTTCTTGATATCTTGAAATTGTTTTCAGACTATAATTTGACTTGTATCCCTCATATTCAGAATGGTATTGTAGATGCTCTTGCTAAGGCAAAAAGTAATTTGAAGATCCCGATGAACTCAAGTAACAAGTTTGAAATTCACGTGAAACATCGTCCAACTGTCCCAGACAACCAAAGGCATTGGAAAGTATTCCAAGATGATGATGAGATTGATGAATTTCTGCAAAACAAAGGTAAGTTCAAAGAGACTTCAATTGACATGGAACATGATGATGATGAAGCTGATGTGCAAATAAATCAGATGGAAGTATTGCAGCTGAAGGATAATGTCATTCCTAAGGGTTTGATACCTTTAGAAGAACTTAGATGACGTAGCTAGAAAACCAACCTTGCGGCCAACCGATAAGGGAGTTGAAGACGTGAACATTGGATCAGCTGAGAATCCAAAGATGGTGAAGTTGTCCAAAGCATTGGCACCGGAGGTAAAAGCAAAATATGTTAGTTTGTTGTATTCTTTTGTTGATGTTTTTGCTTGGGACTATTGAGATTTGAAGACGTATGATACCAACATAATTCAACACACCATTCCTATCAAGCCAAATAAAAAGCCCTTCAGGCAGAAGTTGAGAAGGATAAATCCAAAGTTGCTACCCTCGATTGAGAAGGAGGTGAATCGATTATACAAGGCTGGTATCATTGTTCCTATAATATTTTCAGATTGGATTTCCAATTTGGTGCCTGTACGCAAGAAGACAGGTGAGATTCGTTTGTGCATTGATTTTAGGAATTTGAACAAGGTTTCTTTGAAAGACAATTATCCATTGCCCAAAATGGATCACATACTTCAACGAGTAGTTGGAGCATCTCGTATGTCACTACTTGATGGTTATTCCGGGTATAACCAAATTCTGGTCCATGAGGATGATAGAGACAAAACATCGTTCACCACTCCGTGGGGAACTTTCCATTACGCTAAAATGCCTTTCGGTTTAAAGAATGCTGGTGAGACATTTCAGCACACAATGGATATGGCATTTTCAAATGAGAAGGATGTTTTCCTAGTTGTGTATCTTGATGATTTGACAGTCTTTTCCAATTCTGATTAAGAGCACCTTTACCATTTGAAGATTTTTTTTCAGCGATGTAGAAAGTATGGTGTGTCACTCAATCCAAAGAAGAGTTTGTTTGCCATGGCTAAGGGAAAAATTCTTGGTCACATTATCTCAAAAGATGGCATCTGTATTGACCCAGCCCGAGTAGAAGCTATTCAGAAAATTGACCTTCCCCGGAATAAGAAGGAGATTCAATATTTTAATGGTAAGATGATTTTTTTACGCCAATTTGTGCCTAATCTTGCTCAACATTTAAGGGAGATTACAAACATGCTTAAGAAAGACAATGCAGTGAAGTGGACCGAGGAGGCGGTGAAATATTTCAATATAGTGAAGTTGGTTCTTTCCTCAGCTCCTGTTTTGATCAGTCCGGATTATACTCAGGATTTTATTTTGTTTTCATTTTCTTCGGAGCATACTATGGCAGCGGTATTAATGCAGAAAAGAGATGGGCATGAAAGACCAATTGCTTTTTTCAGCCGTACCATAAGAGACGCAACCTTGAAATATAACATCATTGAAAAGCAAGCTCTTTCTCTTGTGAAGGCGTTGAAATATTTTCGAGTGTATATTCTGCATTCTCATATTATTGCTTATGTTCCTAACGCTGCTGTTAAGGATGTTATAGTGCAAACAGATCCAGAAGGGAGACGAGGCAAATGGATTGTTTATTTATTGGAGTATGATGTGGAGATAAAGCCCACAAAGCTTATCAAGGACAAGGGCTGGAAAAGCTAAGGGCTAAATCGAATTTGCATGCCCTGGAAATCAATCTTATTGCTGCTATGTCTGAGGAGAATGAGGAAAGTTCATCAGTTCAGGTATCAGAAATATTTGTGCTTTCTCCTTGGTATTCAGATATTTTATATGTGCTTCGAAATTTGTCACCACTACCCGGCATGACTAGAAACAAAAGTAGAACTCTGAAATTGAGGGCTACTAAGTTTTGTGTTCTGAATAATTCACTCTACTGGAAAGATCCCGGTGGTGTTTTGCTGAACTGTTTGGTGGAAGAAGAAGCAAAGAAGGTTATGGAAGATTTTCATAAGGGAGATTGTGGCGGTCACCTTTTTTGGAAAACAACGGCCAACAAGATTTTGAGAGCAAGATATTATTGGCCGACACTTTTTGCTGATGTGTATAAGACTGTCAAAAGCTGTCATGAATGTCATATTTTTGAAGGAAGGCAGAAATTGCAGCCTTTTCCGCTTAAGCCCATTGAGGTAAGTGCTCCTTTTCAGCAATGGGGTTTGGATTTCATTGGTGAGATCCATCCTGCTTCTTCAGCTCAGCACAAGTGGATCCTCACAGCGATAGATTATTTCATGAAATGGATTGAAGCAATTCCCACCAGGCAAGCTACAGATTCGGTAATAATTTCTTTCCTTGAGAACAACATTTTGTCTCGTTTTGGTTGCCCGAATAAGTTAATCACTGATAATGCAACAGCTTTCAAATCAAAAAGGATGATTGAGTTTTGTGACAAGTATCA
The DNA here is from genome assembly GCA_034641835.2 of Pinus albicaulis. Lineage (NCBI taxonomy): Eukaryota > Viridiplantae > Streptophyta > Pinopsida > Pinales > Pinaceae > Pinus > Pinus albicaulis. Next base: position 1,609,658,489 of record CM076579.1, read on the forward strand.
TATCATTTTGGGACACTCAACCGCTTATCATCTGCAAGGCAACGGATTGGCGGAGTCTTCCAATAAATCTTTGGTCAACATCATTAAAAAGTTGTTGGAAATAAATAATAAAAGTTGGCATAAGAAGTTGGTCAATGCACTTTGGGCAGATCGAGTGAGTCAGAAGAAATCCATTGGTATGTCCCCTTTTGAGTTAGTATATGGAGTTGATACAGTGTTTCCTACCTCTCTCGCAGTTCCGGTGGTCAAACTTCTACAGGAAGCTGGCAGTGAAGATGATCATATGCAAAGAAGAATAAATCAAATGATCCATTTGCAGCAGACGAGAGAAGAATTTTTCCAAAACACATTCAAGCTGCAGGAGAGAATTAAAAAAATCTATGACAGAAAAGCAAAGGTGGACAAATTTCAATTGGAAGAAGTGGTGCTGAAATGGGACGCAAGAAATGAGGAAAAGGGTAAGCACGGTAAGTTCGAAAATCTCTGGAAAGGACCCTTTAAAATTGCTGCATATCGGGGTCAGAATGCTTTTCTTCTGAAAGAGATGAATGGGGAAGATTGTCCAGGAGGGCCGGTCAATGGTCGGCTGCTCAAGCAGTATCATTTCTAAGATGTTTTATGCTGTTTACATTGTCACTGTACATACCATTTATTTTAATTTCTTTGCAAGTGTGTGTTGTGATCTTTTCTTTAGTTTGGGGCCCGAAGTGAAGGCTATAATTCTGAAGAATGATTTCAGCTTTGGTTTGAGTTTGTCGAGTCACATTTTTCAGTCGTTTCAGTTTCACAATTGAGTCAATTTGAGTCAAATTTTCAGTCAATAAATGAGTCAAGAGTCTTCTGTTGATTTTTCGAAGTTATGGACTCCATAGCCCAATGGATGAAGGCACTGCCTACTCTCCCAGAAATCTGTAGTTATTGGCACCTCCCAGGAGCTACCATCCCCATTGGAGCCAATGTTAGAGTCGGTCTCTTCATCCCTCCGTCAGAGATCAAAATCTCTTGTTGCATTTAATTTTAGGTGTCTCATTCATTTCAGTTAGTTGCATTCCATTAGGAGCATAGATCATCTGACGGAAGGGTCTTGTCACTCATATCCCTCATGTCTTGTACCTGCTGGCCCAGGTCTGTTCATCAAAGTTCATCGAAATCATTTACAGTCATTCACAGTCAAGTTTGGTCTCTTGGTCAGCAAAGAGTCATTTTAGGGTTTTAAACCTCATTAGGTCTAGGGTTTCACAAATTTAGTCTTAAAAATGTCTAATAATGCCAGCAGGCACATGAGGGAGGCTCGAAATAAGTTTTCATTGCAAAAAATTCATCGTCATATTGCTTGATCATGATTCTTCTTCAAAACTCTGTTTTGAAGAAAAATCATCAATTTTGTCTTTCGTAATAAATGCCATGTAATTTTTAAATTTTTTAGTTGTCAAGTTCTTCAGGCGCAGCCCTGGTCACCTTTGCCAAGATCTCATGCCAGCCATCCCTACAAAAAATAGACAAGAATTTCTTCATTCAGCCAAAAAATCAAAGTGGAAACAAAAACAGGGTTATGTGGAAAGTGCCAAAGTCAAACATTAGAAAGTGGGTTTTATAAATCAAAAATCAAAGTCTAATGGTCATATAAGATATTTGTGATGTTCAAACAATTCATTTGCACACAAGAGTTATCAAAGAGTAGAGTCAAACTTTGTAGAAGAGTGAAAACAGTGATTGGAAGCCGAGACTGTGGTGAGTTATCTGCGCAGCGTGTTGGGTGGAGGGCACGGCGCACACAGTGGTTGCGATGCATAAGACCATTTTCCACCGTGCTATTTTGAACGTGCGCGGCGCACAGGAGGGTCACGGCGCACTGGGTTGTGCGCGCAGTGCACGAGCCCGACACTCAAATTCTCTCATTGCCTTCAACAAAATTCCAAATTTCTTGGTTTCATTTGCTCCATGTAAGTTCAAATCATCTTGCTATTGTTATTGATCAGTGTTTGGTCTTGTTGGAAAGATTGGTTTGAAGAATTTGAATGTCAAACTTTAAACCCTATTCTCTTATTAAAGATTTGCTCCTTAGGTTTGGATTTCAAGTTTTAAAATTTGATTTTGGTGCCAAGTACTTCAAAGTCTATTCCCCACTTGTGGTTCCTTTCCCCCTCACTGTCACACTATCATCAATAGTCCCTCCCTATTCCCTTATATCCCAATTAATTTCCCATCACTTTCCCTTTCCCATATCACTTATAAAAATTCCCAAAATCCCAAGTTCCCCAAACAGTCAAGTGACTGTCCTCACAGTTCAAATTTCACTTGATTGAACCACATTTTTTCCACTGTACTATTTCCCACAATCCCTTCCTACTTGACACATATTTGGCATTGAAACAAAAACAACCAAATTCTCATTTGCATCTCATACAAATCAACATATACTTGGCATAGACCTTGCAACACCACAGAGACAGACACTGAAACTTCCTATGACAGAGAGTGATTCTACCACTGAGCTACATGCACCGAGAAGGCCAACACTGTTACCGATGAAATAGGTAACCTGACCTCAAAACGGGAACTCTATTCCAAAAAGACTCAAAAAACATGAAAAAACACCCCAAAAACAAAAAAAGTGTATTCCAAAATGCACTTGGTTTTTTTTTAAGGTCAAATTTCAACATTTTATAAAATTATGCTAAAAGCAAAATTGTTTCTTAAAAAATGGATTGAAAAAACACCCTCAAAACAAAACCAGTTGATGCTGGAATAATAAAAAAAAAAATTGTGTCATATTTTTTATTATTTTAAAAATAGAAATAACATTTTTTAATTTTTAAAATTCAAACATTAAAAAATACTAAAATTTAAGAAAAAAAATAAATTTAAAAAATAAAAACATTTTAAAGCTTAAAATTTAAAAATATATAGGAATAAAAAAATAAAAATAAAAACTAAATAAAAATTTTAATTCAAACATTTTAAAAAAACCTAAAATTTAGGAAAAAAAAATTAAAAAATTAATTTAAAAAAAAAATAAAAAAATTAAAGATTAAAATTTCAAAATATATAGAAATAAAAAAACAAAAATAAAAACAAAATAAAAATATTAAATTAAAAAGAAAAACAAGTTAAGAAAGGAAAGAAATTATAAAAAATAAAATATAGAAATTAAATTTAAAAAAGAAAAAGAAAATGTTTATTAAATTTAAAAAAAATTAAAAATTAAATTTTAAAATAAAAAATTAAATTTAAAAAAATATATATTAAAAAAAAAGATTTTAAAAAATAAATTAAATTTAAATTATAAAAAATAAAAAATATATATATGAACTTAGATTAAATATATATATATATATATATTAGATTTTATTAAATTTAAAAAAAATGTTAATATTAAAATAACAAATTAAATTTAAAAAAAAAATATTAAATTTTAATAAATAAATGAATAAACAAATAAATTTTGAAAAAAAAAAAAAAAAATTAAATATAAAGGAAAAAAAAAAACATTGTTAAAATGAAAAGTTAAAAAACTTTAAAAATCAATTAAAATTTAAAAATTTAAAAAAAAAAATTTTAAACAAATATATTAAATAAAAATAAAATAAAAAACAATTAATTTGAAAATACTAAATTTAATTAAAAACATATATATATAATTTTAAGTACACAATTTTAATTGAAATAAAAAAATATATAAAAAATTTATGTAATTAAAAAAATAAAAAATTTAAAAAAAAATATTAAATTTAAATAAATTAAAAAAAAATACAAAATTTACTAAATTTTAAAAAATTAAATGAAAAAACTAAATATAAAATTTAATAATAGTAAAAAAATGAAAAAATTATAAAAAAAAATATCAATTAATTTAAAACAAAAATACAAAATTTAATAAAAATTATTAACAAAATTTAGAAAAAAAAAATTTAAAAAAAAAAAGGAATAGAATTAAAAATTAAAATAAAAAAATTAAAACAAAGTAAATTTCAAATATAAAATTAAATAAAAATAATAATTTTAAATTTTTTGAATTAAAAAATTAAAAAAAATATCAAATTAAAAAAAATATTAAAAATATTAAAAATTAAAAAAATTAAAAGAATTTTTTGATGATGGTGGCGCCGCCAATCGGTCTCCCGTGACGGGAGGGTGATTCCCAGAATCGACCTCTCGCCGCGGGAGGGCGATTCCCGGAATCGGCCTCCCGCGGCGGGAGGGCGTTTCCCAGAATCGACCTCTCGCTGCGGGAGGGCGATTCCCGGAATCGGCCTCCCGCCGCGGGAGGGCGATTCCTAGAATCGACCTCTCATAACGGGAGGGTGATTCCCAGAATCGGCCTCCTGTGGCGAGAGGGCGATTCCCAGAATTGACCTCTCGCCACAGGTGGGCGATTCCGAGAATCGTCCTCCCGCGGTGGAAGGGCGATTCTCAGAATCGTCCTCCCGTCGCGGGAGGGCAATTCCTGGAATCATCCTCCCACCTCAGGAGGGCGATTCCGAGAATCGGCCTCCTGCGGCGGGAGGGCGATTCCCGGAACCGGCCTCCCGCGGCGGGAGGGCGATTCCCGGAACCGGCCTCCCGCGGCGGGAGGGCGATTCCCAGAATCGGCCTCTCGCTCAAGTAGCGGCGGAGGCCGGCCTTCGCCGCCACTTGGGCGGGAGGCCAATTGGCGGTGCCACCATGGTCAAAAAATTCTTTTTTTTTTTAATTTTTAATATATATATATATATATATATATATATATATATATATATATATATTTTTTATTTTTTTTTTAATTTGATTTTTTTTAATTTTTTTTTAAATTCAAAAAATTTAAAATGATTTTTTTTTAATCCAAGTTTAATTTTTTTTAATTTTTTTAATTTTTTTTTAAATATTTTAGATTGATTATTTTTTAAAATTTAAAATTTATTTATTAAATTTATTAAATTTTAATTAAATTTAATTTTTTTTTTAATCTTTTAGTTTATTTAGTTTTTCATTTTTAAAATTTATAAATTGTTTCATTTAAAAAAAAAACAGTAAATTTATGGATATTTGTTTTTTAATTATTTGCATGTGGTATTTTTCTTTTTTTGTTTTTTAATGATATTTTTTTTTAATTTTAATTTTCTTTTTCAATTTTGAATTTTTTTTTTTTTTTTTTTAATTTGTTTTTTTGTTAATTTTAAAATTTGTATTTTTGTTTTCTTATTATTATTACTATTTTAATTTAAATTTTTAAATTTAATTTTTTCTTTTTTGTATTTTATTTTTTTTATCTAAATTTTAATTTTGTAAATTAAATTATTTTTAAATTTTCTATTTTATTTTTTTTTAATTATATGGTTTTTTTTAATAACTTCGAAAAAAATGTTTTTGATGTTTTTTTTAACTTTTTGGGTTAATTTTTGTTTTTTTTCTTTAAATTATGTGTTTTTTTTTCAAATTTTGTCATTTCTTTTTATATAATTTTCGAATATTTTTTGTTTTTATTTATTTATTTTTGTTTAAATCTTTTATTTTTACAAGTTAATTTTTTTTTTTTTTTACATTTTTATTGGTATTTTTTATTGTTTTTATCTATATTTTTTTATCTAAGTTTTATGTTTTATTACCAACATGAAAATCACCACTCTAAAAAAAAAAGGTTGATGCTGCATCAATACGTTTCAAAATTAGCATGAAAATCACCGCTCTAAAAAAAAAAAGTTGATTCTGCATCAGTACGTTTCAAAATTAGCATGAAAATCACTAACATTTTAAAACAAATATTCATACTTCATAAATAAAAACATTAGAGTGTCAAAAATGTGCTAAAAAAAAAGGTGATTTTGCATCACCACTTTTCAAAATCGGGTGCTTTTTATACTACCAAAAAAAAGTAGGTAACAATGCGGTTACCTATTTCATCGGTAATAGTGTTGGCCTCGTAAAGGTGGCAAACATGTGAGAGAAGAGCCCACCTCATTGACCCAATTGCAGGCCTGCCCACTTGCCATGGCATGTCTTTGAGAGTAGTCATGCTATCAGTATTGTGAGATGATTGCTCGGATTCAGCATCATCAGGAGTTGGCTCGGTTTTTTGTGTTACATTTGCATGATGGTCAGGTAACTCTTGCTGGTGTGAATTTCACCTTGACACTGGAAACCATTTCTCAAGCAACAGGAATACCGAATGTAGGTGAAGAGTGGAACAAGAGACAGCAGGTGGACAGAGTGCATTATGAACCATACATCAGGCCTAGCTATGTGAGACAGCTCAGCAAGTTATTCCCATTCCGGTTCCTGAAGGAATCCTATGCGCCTTTGATGAGACTCATTATCAGATACTTCAGTTGTGAGGGCAGGTTCTCACGCCTCTATGCATACCACATCAAGCTATTGATGCATTTCACTAGAGTGAGGATGATGAACATACCTTATTTCATGTGTCGCAACATCGAGCGAATGACCACTCTTGTGCAGAAAAAGACTCCCGAGCAGCAGTACAACAGTATTTATCACTATGCACTCATCAAGATCATTGTTGTACATCAGCTTGGATTGCAGGGCATCGCATGGGAAGATTTCATTTCCCGTGACTTCTTCATAGCCCCTCAGCCTCCTCCGGAGATTGTCCATGATGCAGGTGAGCCTTCACATCAGCCTGAAGGTCACGAGACAGAGCCTATCAGTATGCTAGTGTATGTCACTTATCAGAGAGGCACGAGAGTATTATTTGCAGCATCTCGACGAGTACTATCTCCACCCGGGGTGTAAGGGGTCTTGTTGCCGTCATCAGCAGCACAGGTATAGGTACAGGACAGAGGAAAGAGGCCTATGCAGGATGAGGGCCCTTCAGGAGGCCAGGATACTGATTTCATATTGATTGATGAGGATTTGAGCTCTCCAAGCTCAAAGTTGAGAGAGATCATTCAGGAGCAGAAGGCTGAGATCGACACATTGACCGACAAGTTGTAGAGAGCTCAATGGATCATAAACTATCTGGAGAAGTGCAACAAACAGTTGGAGGATCAGCAGACGATCATGGAGTTGCAAAACATCTGTGAGAATCGGTAGGCTGCCCAAAGAAGCCCAATAGAGATGACACCCATTGAGCGAGAGATTGAGGCTGATAGAGAGACTTGGCTTGAGAGGGTCAATATTCATCTTGAGAAGCTATTGGATAAGGCAAACAAGGAGAAGAACATGCTCAGGCACATGAAGAACCATTATTGGGCGCTACATCATGTTTGCAAAGCAAGGATCAAAATCCTGAAGGCAAGGCTAAGGAGGGCACTAAAGCATCGCAAAAGGCATGATAGGCTCCAAATTTTGGCCGAAGCTTCTTTGGCCCAGCATAGCGCTTAATGAGGGACATTCAGCCCAAATTTCAAGAAATTTGGGAAAATTTTTGTCAATTTTGAATTTTTGTGCCTAAAAACATATTTTCCTGCCCGACGCGTAGCGCCACTTGGCGCGCGCTTATAATTGGCAGCTCTTCTGGAGGAAAACTTTGCATTTTTGGATTTTTCATCAAAATTTATGCATGCCTATGGATTACCTAAGGATTTCATCAAGTTCTGGGTTGCCTAAAGGGTTAAAAACACCCTAAAAATGGCCTTTCTGCCACTTTTTGCACACACATGAAGTAGTGTTGGGAGATTGAACTTTTGGAGGGGCAAATGGCAACCAAATCCTGAAATTCCACTTGGGTTGGAAATTATACAGGTAGGGCTTTCCAATGAGCTAAACTACACTCAATTTGAACTTCAGGAAGGCCCTAAAAATCAGCCTCAAACTTGTGCTACGCATAGAGATTTCAGGCGCATTGCATAGGGAAATTTGGCCTATTTTTCACTCAGTAACTCAAAATTTCGCCCAGTTTTGGCTAGTTTGACTTTTTCATGTAACTCTTGATGTAACTTGATGTAATTTCATGACTTTGATGTAATTTTGGCACATTTTTACTCATTCTAGTAGATTCATTCACCAAAAGGTGAAATGTAAGTGAATGGATCAGTTTCCTAGCATATAGAGGCAAGTTGTTTCATTGCATGTTTTCTAGTTCCTAGTTTAGATATGGTTGAAACAGCTCCTAGAATGATGAGCTCGACCCCTAGAGGCATGGGGAGGAGTTAGGATTGTCTATATGATGTATTTTCTTAGTAATTTTCAAGGTTGGACATTTGGGATTGCTTGGCACTTCATTGTACATTTCATCTCTGCATTTTTGGCAAAGGAATAGACCAGGATTTGCAGCACTCTTTGGGATCCTTGTGGGTCTGTGTTTTGATGGTGTGTTTCTCTATGTAATTGTAAGTTCATTGATATTTATGTGTATCATTTCCCTTCTCCTTTTTTCTTAAATTAAACAAATGAGTTATAAAGGTGGAATTCATTAGATCGCTTTTCTCTGCCTTTAGTTTTGTTTAATTTTCCATATTTTCATATGTTTGAAGAGGATTCTTGAAAGCCTCTTGCCCTCTTCAGCTCCTCACCGGTCTTAACTATCCATTCATTCAATCCAAAGCATCAAAACAATTGCCTTCCTTGCCCAATTCAGAACTCTGCAAAAACTAGGCCTCATCCACGAACCCAAAACTGCCTTTCCCTTTGTTTCCAACAAAACCCCAAAAATAAAAATCAAACTCCTTTACTTATATACCTAGCCTAAAATCAGATTTTATTTCAAGTCATTTCAAGCCCCTTCAATTATTTTTGATGAGATTCACCCGGAGAGAGCCCTCTCTTGATCTGGTAGGGCTAGCTACCAGACTGAGCGTGGTTTGATGTTACCCTGAACTCTGCCTTCTTTCAGCCTAAGGTAGATTTAGGTAATAACAGGGTCCATGGCTAAGGAGCCTTCAATTGTATAAAAGGAGGGGAAAGCATCCATTTTGGGCTAGCTTGGATAATTCGAATTTTTTTACACGGTTGCACACTGTGATAGCTGTGTTGTTCAGCACAAGGGATTTCTTGTTCAAGAATTCCCTCCCTTCTTGAGAAGATCTTGAAGGTCTGATATTCATCTTCTCCACATCTTGGCTCAAGGCCAAATCTATTCCTTTCAGTGTAGTGATTCTTGCAGCAAGAGCCATTGTGTTGTTGGGGTTGCAGTGGAGGTTCCCACATTATCATTCTGGAGCTTAGATTTCAAAGGAGGAAGCTTTTATGCATCTGGGAGATCAATAGGGAAGGTTTCAGGTCCATTTATCATATCTTGGTAGGAGGCCAATCTCTTCCCATCATCTACAACGTAGTTCCTCTCCTTGACTGTGCAGTTCTTGAGTGCAATTGAAGTGAGGGGTTGCACTGGCATTTTGGAGGGTGAATCTTTGGTGAAAGGATCAGCCTTTCACTCTAGATTTCCATTGGAGGAGGTTTAGACACTTTATGCAACATTATTCAACCATCTCCTTCATGTTCTTATTTTAGAGTTGCAGCTACTCCAGCAGCTCCGACATTTCTGCATATTTTCCATTTTGTATGTATTGTAGCCAATCCCTTTAGGGATTGTTTATTATAGTTTCCAGTGGTTGAGATCCATCTCCCCCTTTCTTATTTGAGCTTCATATTTCCATATATTCATTGTATTATTGATTTCAGTAGTCCTCCTTCATAGACTGCACAGTGATAGTTGGGCATAATGTATATGTAGCAAGGTATTTCATGTTCATTGTATTTGTGTCTATGCTTCAGCTTGAGTGACCATTTCCTCAAGATCTAGTGCACATTTTTGCTATCATATTATCAATGAGAAATCTATGAGGGTTTATTTCATTTTCTGAAGTTTCTACACTCACTGCTATTTTCCAGCTCATGCTTGTGTATTGTTGTAGCTCATCTCTTGTGAGCAAGATCTTCCTGAAGGAAGAAATATTTACATAGCTATAGGATGAGTCTGAGTAAGGGCCAGGAGGCCTCCAGTTCTCATCCTCTCTTTAGAGGCGAAATAACTGGTAAAATCCCTCTCATTCCATCTCTGACATAGCCTTGTTAATATTTCCGATAAAGGAACATTTCAGTGGTGAAATTCTGCTGATTTCCATTTCGGAACATTACAATGGTATCAAAGCATAATCTTGGCTCAGCCTGTGGATATTTTCCAAGATGCCATCTAAGAAGATGAGGAAGACTCAACTTTGTGGAAAATAAGGAAGAAAAAGGATATGAGCTAGCCAAGCTTCTCCCACAATCCACCTAGGGCTTTCATGGGAGCCACAAGCAAAAGGAAAGGGAGAGATTTGAAGAATCTCCACAAGGGTTTGAAACAGAAACAAACTCTAGGGTTTCTAATGAGGAATGTGAGCATGCAGTCACATCCTTTGATGCACAACACAGTAACATGTGTAGCTTTGTCATGAAGATATGGGAAAAGAAGGAGAGGTGATCAAGAGGAAAAATCTTGAAGATTTTCAGAAGGAGTATAAGTCTCAAACTCCGGCATTCAGAGATCATCTCACTTCATGGATTTTTGCAAGCCTACGATGAAGGAAAGCCAGTAGAAATATAGATCTATTCTATCTACTTTCATAGCTTCACCTATATGTTTAGCCAAGCATGGGTAGAGGAGCTGAAGACCATGTTGCAGCAGCACAAGTTTCCAAAGGAGGTGCTATCAGATTTGCAATGCTGCACTTGAGAGGTAATACCTATGCGTGGTGGATATTTGATTCATATTCTTTAAAGGGTGCAAATACTTCTTCTTATTTCAGATCCATTGAAGCAATGATGGAAACATTTGGTAGGAAAAAATCTGAAACACATGCAGAGAAACAAACCAAGACTTTGCATGTCAGGGAAGGAAACATAAACTCAGATCCACTTCAGAGCATTGTTGAGAAGGCTGACATCTTGCAACACACCTTGTTGGAGGCAAGGTAACCATCTCATATTCTTGCACAAGAGAGCATGGAGGTCTCTTTTTCAAAAGGAGATCAAACTTGGGAGAAGTTGCCCCTACATGTTGATGAGAAGGAGGGAAATTGCGCTCGTATAGCTAGAGTTAATCCAGTGTTTCATGCAGAGGAAAGAGGATCTCTTGCTCCACATAGAGGGATTCTTTTGTCTTTGCAAGAAATTCCCCAGGATCTCCCATGAAGAGATTAAGGCACAACTCATGATACATTTGTGCCATTGGTAGTAGGGTGCAGAGCTATGGAGCTAGAAGGAGAAGATAGGGAGGATTATTAGCATCATGTGATGAGGAGCACATACCCTGTCTATTTTATGAGATTGATGCACCTAATATGATGATTGGATTGCGCAGTGGAAGCATGGAGGGTTTTCTCCATTCATACATTTAGTCATCTCTTGATGATGGTGTCTCACTGCACGAAGACATTGCACCAAGGAGACCACTAGATTAGCAGATGATGAGAGATGCTTCACCTGTTGAGGCACCATTCATTGATTTCTGGAGGGTGGAGACCCTGAGAGACAACTTTACAATGCTAAGAGTCTTGGGTAGACTCAGGGAGGAGAGACACACTCTCTCAACATCATTTGTACCCACTCTCATTTCATATTCTGCGTTGTGGCAGAAGTAGCAGGGGAAGGATAGCAACCTTCCAACTTGAATCTTTGGCATAGGAGATGTCAAAGAAGGAGATGACCATGTGACATATATCCTTCATGAGGATTCATCAGCGCTGTCACTATGGAGGATAGATCCATGTGGGAGCTCCAGGTTGCAAGCGGAGTATTCCCAAGATCATCTTGCTTGCATGATATTGACAGATCAACATATGAGGAGATGCACAGATCATGTGCAAATGGAGGAGTAAGCATAGCCACCTCTTTTCTCTTTGAGGATGAGGGGAGACTTATTTTTGAGCCACTCCATTTGCATGAGCAGAACTTATGGTAAGTGAATTGTCTACTTGCATGATGATTTATATATTCATCCCTTAACCATATATGTATAGGATGTTGCTCCAAGGAGGGGCATTCTTCTTTTTGGACCCCATGGTCTACTTGAGGCCATGAGCACTATTGGTAACCACTCCCTAGGAGGACTTGGAGAGGAAATGTATTTTGGAGGACCTACTCACCTTGCACCATATATCATTCACTTCCTCCATAAATTTTAGGAGAGTCGGACAGCAAGCAAGTGGTTGAGAGGCCACACCTTTTGTCACACTCTCATGCAGTTTAGGGTCAAACTTCATTGGTTACAGTTGAGGGACCATTTTCTTTCTCCCTTGCTACATATGAAAGCAAGCATGGTTTTCATTATGGTTCATTATAATGTTGATGTCTTTATATTTGATGAGGGCATGATTGGGGGAACGGCACATTGGTTGGATGTGTCCCTTGGGGGAGAAATCTCCCACATTATTTGCATTGCATGTTCTAATGGGAACATGATAGGACATGTGGCCACTACAACAACACATTTGTTTCCATTTTAGTTGAGCCATATGATTGATTGGATGCCATATGGTGATGACTACCAACTCATCACATATGAGATGATTTTGGACAACATGTTTCATAATGCTGGAGAAGAGATCTTTGGAGGTCTAGTCTTCAACTTGCCACTGGAAGGAAACTTTATTGCAGCCCAAGATCATCATATACTCTACACTTATCCTAAGTGGAGAGGAGGACAGCATGGGGTAGGCTAATTTTTCTACCAAGATCAAATTTTCAGCCCACCTATATTGCAGGAGCCAAAGGTGGAAGATGATTGTCAGGAGTTGCCATGTTGGGAGGTAACTCACTTTTTATGGATCATTGCTTGGGGGATGGAGGATCCACATGAGGAAGATATTCCTCAACATATTTCAGACTCCATGCCTTGAGTGGAGGTTCTTCCAGTTCTATACTTGCAGTTTCTTGAGGATGTTAGGGTCTTGTGATTTGGCTAATTGGCAAGCCAAATGACAGTGTAACATCAAACCAATCTTTGGAGCCCAAGGACCTAGCCTTCCTAGACTCAGAGAGGGCTCTCTCTATTTGTGTAAGGGATATATGTGTGTTTGCTTATTGTGTTCTTAATTTTAGGCTAGTTATGAAGTAGGTTTTTGGTTTTGGCTTTTAGGTTGTGAGGGATGAACTGATCAAAGACTAAGATAGGTAAAAATATGTCGGATCAACTGGGCTATGGGGTCGAAAAGGTCAAGAAATCTTTCAGATGGTGATACAAGGTTGTTGAAGGGCCGATTTGATTCGAGGTAAAATGTATTTTTGGGTAAAATGGAGTGGGATGGACATTAAATTTGTGAAGAAAAAAGGATTTCAAACATAGATAGTTTAATAGCTGACATAAACATGGTAGGGCTAACCATTAATCATAAGAAATGTAACTATAAATTGATTAATGCATAGAAATAAACATTCAAGCCATGCATAGAGATATATGACTCTCTAACTTTAGGAAATGGCTATCAGACTTTGGGAAAATACATTTAAGACAAAAAAACAACTCAAATCACTATGAGGAAATTCCTAAGCATAGTATTTCAAGCTATTGGGCACTTTGAAGAAATATTGCATAGTTTTAGGCAAAGGGCAAGATCAGTACAAGACCTCCTTGGTTCAACAAATGACAATCTAATCAATCAAAGAAAGGTTTCAGAGGTGGAGCTATGACTAGCCATGAGTAAGCAGGGCATACCGTGAATCATACTTAGCATGCATAAAACCATAAATGAAACAAGCAAAAAATTTCTTCAGTTATCAAAGAGCAATCAAGGATTCTTTGATATGACTAAGAAGGAAGAAAACATAGAAGCTATAAAGAAACAGGAAATTTGAGGTGCCTCCAAGGGCATGTCTCAAATATATTCTCTACTGTCTTATAGCAAGCAAGAACATGTAATTATGAATGAAAACTAAGAAGCATAACAAAGAGGGACACTATACCATTTTACCAAGTCAAGGAATCCAACAACAGACCTCCTTCATCATCCAAAAACATTCAAGAAACTATCCAATGCATGAGACAAGTGTTTCTTCCAAGCTTGTATAACCATATATTGCTTCTATCCATCAAGTTCAGCCCTGTTTACAATGAAAGACTTTGGAATATATAGGCCAAAGTGAGGAAAACCTCCTAGTTCAACTTGCAATCTCATTGGCCTATCCAAAATATCTGATTTTGTCCTTGAGGCTTTGCAAAGCCCAAGGCACAAAATATTTAATAAAATATCTCAAAAATGCTAAAAAAGGAAAATATATTGACTTTTCATAACTAATCATGCCCAAAAATAGCTAAACGCACATGAGGAAAAGTCACTTTAAAAAGGTTCATTTTTTACAAAAATACTTAAGAAATATATCAGCAGAAAGTCCTCTGACTTTCCGGGAACTTTTGGAGGCCTTCTCGATGTCGAAACGAGGCCTGTGATGGCTTGTTGGAAATATCGGAATGTCTGTTTTCTGAAAATTCTTATTTTTCTCCAAACTGACCAATAGAAGTCCATAAAAAACTGACCTATGTGTAAAAACCAAAAAAATAGACCTTGCTGATAAACGAGGCAGAGTGTGGAAAAAGTGAGTTTTTTTCGCTATTTTGGGGGAGAAAATCATCTTCAATTGATCTGAAAATCGCTAAGTATATCCCCCTAAAATTATGGCATCCAATGATACCATTTTCATCCTTTGAGGATGCCCCAAAAATAAATGGCGATGCCCATGAGTTTTAGCCAAAAACCCAAAAATGACAAAAAACCAAAATTTGTTGAATTTCACCCAATTTTGGCGAGCATGACCCTCAAGGGTTTTCAGAAACATGCTCTGAAGCTCAGGCCAAAATTTGGAGCTTTGAGGTGTCTTTCTTCAATTTTGGTGACGGGCGCCTCCTTTGAGCTTCCTTGAGTTTTTCCTGTGTGGCCTTCAATTTCCGCCGAGAAAACTGATTGAGCTTCTTATAGTGCCCGGTCATCCTCCTTTGAAGGTCCAAATCAATATTGGCCTTCTCCAACTTCTTTTCCAAGTGATCATTCACCCTCTCAAGCCATGCTTCTTAATTGTTCTCTATCTCTTGGGTGAACAAAGTAGTGAGAGGAATAGATTGGAGAAGGGAAGCTTCTTCCTCCTTTTGTTTCTCAAGGGCTCTTTTGAGTCCCATGGTCCTTGGCCTCTTTCTTCTGGGCTGATCTTCATCTTCGCTATCATTGAACTCGCCCATGAGTTATTCCAATATAACTTGTGCCTTGGAGGCCTCCTTTTTGTATTTGATGGCCCGTGTCTCATATTGTGGACACTCATTTGTTTATTTTGAATTTGCAGAAAGTGATTGAAGTTTCTAGCCATCTCTAGATCTGCCCTCAAAGCATCAATTTGGCTTTCTCTATTGATCAGGAGAGTTTCTAGGATTTGGGTTTCATTGTCTCTATCATCACTTTGGATTTGAATTATGTCGAAGTCCCTCTCCTTTTTATGGCTGCTTTCTTCTTTCTCCTTTCCCTTGCTTTGGGTAGCCTTCTTGGTCTTCCTCCTCTTGGGTAATTCGACAATGAGCTGCTTGGGAAATTTCCCCTTGCTTCGGAGGGCCCTAGTAACATTTGGAGTTATATTTTTAGGCACCCTTTTACTTGATGTCTGGGGCTTGGCCACTTTTGGAGAAGAAAGCATGGCCCCTTGCCTAGGAGAGGCAACTAGCACATGCCCTATTGGCTCCTTGCCCTTGTTACTTTCCTCATCATTATTGGAACTGTTTTGAGTTTGTTCATGGTGCTGCTCTTCATCAATTTGCTGTGTATTATCACTGTGATGCTCTTCACTTTGCTGCCCTTCTTCCACTTGCTACCTTGCTTCATCATCATGCTACTGTTTTTCATATTCATTTTGTTGCTCATCATCATGCTCTTCTTCATCATGCCCTTCTTCCCCTTGCTGCCCTTCTTCACTGTGATATTTTTCACTTTGTTGCCCTTCTTCCCCTTGCTTTTCCTCCTCTTCATCATGTTGCTGTGTATCATGTTCTTCTTCCCCTTGCTGCTCTGCCTCATTGTGCTCTTCTTCCCCTTGCTACCCTACCTTATTATGCTTGGGAAAATAACTCTGAAAAGATATGTTTGTGGTTTATTGGTGAAGAAAAAACATCTTGTGTTTTGACAAAAACACTTTTTCCTCCAAACACCGTTCTTTTGTGGTTCACTATTTTCTATACAAAGGTAGACAAAACACTCTTGAGTTGTCTTGAGAAACCTTTCAATCACAGACTTTGATTTTTGGTCTATGGAGGCTGCACAAAGTTTGATTTTTCATAACACAAGAAGGAAATCTTTAAAAATGACAGGCTTTCACCTTACAAACATTTCTTTCTTCTGAGATTCAGTAGACAAGGTTTGCTCTCTTCTATTAACCCTGTTAGGACACTTTTCAGCAATTTGAAACCTTTACAACTCTATGTTATTGTCTTGTAATTTGTGTATGGTTTTCACTGTTCTCAACAGTATTTAAGGCCCTTTAAAACTAATAAAAACACCCACCCTTTAATCACTATTTTTTTCTTGTGCTCTTTATATGATGAACTTTTCTTTAAAGCCACTGTTAAGACACTGTTCAAATTGATTTGAGACCCCCTAAGCACAATTTTTTTTTCCCGTTTTGACAAAACTCTATCTCATATACCACTGTCTATCTCATGGTTTTTAGATGATGAAGTGTTTTCAAAAGCATTATTCCTCCTTAGGGAAAAACATGACAAACACCCCTTTCAAATTTTGAATTTTTCCAAGAGGGACTGGAGAATACCTTGAAGATTTTTCATGGGTCTTTGTTGATCATTAGGCAGCTCCAAAGATGTTTGTTTGAGGGCCTTTGAGTGAGCGGAACGTTCACAGGAAAGAGCACTGCACAGTGTAAATGGTTGGGTTGGCCTTCAGTCAGTGGTTGAATGCATGCATAGGCACGCCGCACACTGCTACAGGCGCGCCGCGCATCAATATAAACTCAGTGCAAGTCCGCTCACAGGCGCGCCAGGCACTTTTCCAAGCATGCCGCGCAGGCTTGAAGCCTCAAACTTTTGAAAATATTCCCAAAATCTCTTGATTTCTTTGGCGAACAGCTAAATCCCTTTGTTTTTTGGTTTTGAAAATGCATAATGGGCTATTTCAATGGTCTCTCCACCTCTTATATGAAAGAAAAATCAAACGTCCTCATATTATTCTTTAGAGTGTTTATGTGTTTGAAAAGGCCTTTTGTTTTGTCAAAGCATGAAACACTGTCTTTGTAATTTTATCATTTTTAAAAAATTATAAAGACTCATCTTCGATCAAGTCATTTGACAAGATGTTGCAGTTGACTTTTGAATGATACCATAGTGATGGCTCTCGTTGAAGTAAAAAGGCTTCTTTACAAAACAACAAACCCCTTCTACTACTTTTTCACTGTTTCTCATAAAAGAAGAAACTCTGTCACTTTTTGCCTATTTCTGACCCTTAAAGGAAAAACATTGCTCAAAGACATATCAATTATTTGTGAGGCATCCTTTGCCATATCTTGGAAGGAGATAAATCACCACTCTAAAACTTGCTTTGACAATTTTTGCTCTCCTAGTGTTTTGATGATAATCAAGTCCACGGTGAAGTTGATCAAACTGTCAGGTGCCCTTTGATATTTTCTTTTGACTGTGGGTGAAGAACCTCATTTGCATTCACCCATGGATTTACCTATATCTGTTCATCAAGGAAAAGGCCTTTAGAGACCCTCAATGTAATCATATGGAACATCAAGGCTTTTTCACATGTTTCACAAAAGGTATTTGAATGTGATAGTGATATGGTTTGATTATTTGAATGTTGTCCCTGAAATTAAAACACATGCCATACCCTTTCCTCACATTTGATGAGTCTATCCAAATTTTGTTCACTTTAGCTGCAAGTTTCCTTTGAAGGAGATATTTGATAGAAGAAAAACCAAACCTCTTTGATTATTACAGTACCACTGCTTGGCCATCTTCTTAACAACATTTTTCCAATCATAATCATCCAATTGTTTCCCACAACACTTAAAATCTTCCTTTAAATCAGTGAAACCATATAATCAATCTTTGAAACACCACTGATGTGTTAGTGGCTTCATCTATTGGAGAAAAAAGGTGTAAAACAAGGCTATTTGCAGCATTGTTAGCCTTGTGCCCTTAAATGAGGCTACACCTATGTTCCTGACCCTCTGCTTATTAAATGAAGAAGGTCTTAACTAATGACCTAACCATCTGCTCATACTTGGAGGAGGTTTTTCACAGTCATCCAACCCTCTGCTCATGTTTGGAGGAGGATTTTCAAAATGATTCTTATTTCGTCTCTCTATTCAAACTGTGTCATCTTTCCTTTTAATTTCCATCTCTGCTTGGTATATCACAGTAAGTAATAAGGTGTAAAATTTTCAATATGCCATGAGAGACATGTTCTGAGATGTGTATTCTATTGTTAAAATAATCTTATGTGTCTTTAGACATCAGAAGCAACCTGATCTGTATCTGCAGAGTATTACTTGCTAGTCATAAGTCACTAACCTTTTGACTGTGTTTGCAGGAGCTCATTGAAATACCTCTCTATCCAGTACTTGCATCCCAGGCTCAAAACCACATGAGAAGCAACTGTCTTCTCATGTTAAGTTTATTAATGTCTTCTGGAACATTGGTACACTTATGCTTTTGAAAAAGACAATGAAACACTGTAAATCCACCTAATATCAATTTGACTTGTGGCATATGCACTCCTGAGACATCAAGGCTTGTTAGTGGCGCGACTTAAGGGTGTATCAAGATTTATTTGCAGAATGGGAAGGTCATCTATGACTAGTTGATGTTAGAAAAAGGTTATTTTGGCTTTAGGATAGTTTTCCAAGGGAGGATTTCCTAAAGAGCCACTACCTAACTTAGGGGAGACTTTTTGGACAGATTTGGAGTATTATATTTGGAGTTGATGGACAAGTTTGTATGACTGAGACTAGATAGGGCCTAACAATTAGGTTTTATCTCATCATGGGCTGATTTAAAATGTAGGAGGGCAAAATTTTTATTGGTGTTTTCTAGCTGATAAATTTGACAAATTGGAAATCAGCTGCTAGAAAACTTGGCTTTAGCAACTAGTCATCATCAACAGGTGAAAAATACTGATGACTAACAGTGGCTCCATTTGGGGAGGGCAGCTCCTTTTTAGGAGGTGTCCAGAATTTCAGATCTTGTTTCTTTGAAGACCAGTGCCTTTATCCATTGGCGCAAATTTCATTCTTCCTTGATGCTATTTCTTAAAACTGACAGCATGATTAGCATCAAAGACATTTTTACCTACCCCGCTACATTTCCTAACATTTTTTCTTCTTTCGGGTGCGTTTGGACTAGCAACCCTTTGGCATAATATTTTTGAAAAATGACACTATCTGATTCTACACTTATATCGGTCACGAGTTTAGATTAAGCTGATGAACTCCTTTGTTTCTCTACTTACACTAGATCGACTATCAAGGTTAAGCTGTTTGACAAGATTTTATTCTCTAATCTAAAACATGAAATTGAAAAATGATCAAATCAGGATTAGACAGTCTGATTCGTCATGTACTTGTGGCATAAAGACAAGCTGCACACAAATGTTATTTTGCATAAAATGAAATATATAAAATCAGGGCTAGGATACACAGTTTGTTTTTCATCCCTGCGTTCCCCTTTGGTTATGTTTTGAGCATGTGGAACCAGTATCTTTTCCTAATATACTTTCTTTGATAATTCAAGCTTACACAATGTTGACTATCTTTTCCTCTCACTAACTTATCAGCAAATAAATTTAAAACATGTTCAGTTATGATTAGGCTAGATAACTGAACAAGACATTTGAGCACTAGTAGTGGCATTTAGACTTGCGCACTTTTAGAATGACTATTTTTTGAACATGGGGCTTTCTTTCTATTTTTCAACCGCCCTCTTTTTCTATTTTTCTATTGTTTTTGAATTTTCTGTTTTTGATTTTTTTATTTTTAAAACAATGGTATATACAATGATTGAAAATATTTAAAATTGGAGCTCTTGACAAAAATAATGCTTTAATTTCCTACCATTCACAGGACCTCCAAAAGTTTCAGTCCCATCAAGTTCTTGTAGGAAAAAGGCATTGTTTCCGCTAACTGAGCTGATGATGAAAGGCCCCTTCCGTAAGTTTTCGAAATTTCCATGTTTACCTTTGTCTTCTCTTCTAGAATCCCATTTTAATACTTTGTCCCCAATCTTAAAATCATTTTCCTTGGTCCTTCTGTCAAAAATCTGTTTTATTTTATCTTGCGCTAACTGAGCCTTTTGGTAAACTTCTTCTCTTGTTTGTTGTAAATGGATAGTCTGATTTACCCTCATTTGTATGTCATTTTCTTCTATTTGAACTTCCTGCAATAGCTTCATAACTGGAACCCCTAAAGATGTTGGGAAAATGGCATCCATGCCATACACTAGTTGGTAGGGAGACATACCTATTGATTTTTTGTTGTTTAGTCTATCAGCCCATAGTGCGTGTACTAATTTTCCATGCCATGCTTTTTGATTTTGTTCCAGAAGCTTCTTGATGATGTTGACTAGGCTTTTGTTAGAAGACTTGGCTAAGCCATTACCTTGAGGGTAATAAGATGTGGAATGTCCTAATGAAATGTGATATTTGTAACAGAAGTCAACCATTCTTTTGGAGGAAAAGGCAGCAGCGTTATTTGTAATGATATTTCTAGGACAGTCGAATCTAGATAGGATATTAGTTTCTAGGAAGTTGATGATGACTGAATCGGTGGCGTTCCTGGAAGGTATGGCTTCTATCCATTTGGTAAAGTAATCAGTGGCTGTAAGGATCCATTTATGTTGAGCAGATGAAGAAGGGTGAATTTCCCCAATAAAATCTAGACCCCATTCCTGGAAGGGTCCTTCAACTATGATGGGATGTAAGGGCAAAGGTAAAAGATTTTTCTTTCCATCAAAAATTTGGCACTTATGGCATGTCATAACTAGTTTGTGAGTGTCAAGAAATAAGGTAGGCGAATAATAACTAGCTCTAACGATTTTTTTCACTCTAGTTTTCCAGTAGAGTTGACCTACACATTCTCCTTCGTGCATTTCGTGCATAATTTTATCTGCATCATACTCAAGCAAACATTTAAGCAGCATACCAGTGGGATTTTTCCAATACAGAACTCCATCTATAATGCAAAACTTTAGAGATTTTTTTTTAAGGAATCTTGCTTTTGTTTTTGATAAATTCGGAGGAGCATTTAGATAAAATAACACATAAAGAATATCTGCATACCAAGGTGAATTTAAAAACACTTGTTCAACATGAGGGGTTGTGCATTCTTGTTGTTCTTCTAAGGTGTCAACAAAATTTATATCTAATGCTTGGAGGTTAGTTTCAGCCATTAGTCTTGCAATTCCCTATCCTTTAACCAGTTTGGTGGGCCGGATTTCTAAGTCATATTCTAAGATGATAGCGATCCATTTTCCCCTTTTACCATCAGGATCTTGGTTTAATATGTCTTTGACGATGGCATTAGGAACAAAAGCAATGATACGAGAATACAAGATGTAAACTCGGAAGTCTTTCAGTGCTTTTACCAATGCGAATGCCTGTTTTTCCAATATATTATATTTCAAGGGAGCATCTCTTAGGGATTTGCTAAAAAAGTCAATGGGCTGTTCTTGCCCTGCTGCGTTTTTTTGTAACAACACAACATCTATCGTGTGTTCCGAGGCAAATGAAAAAATGTAAAAATATTTGGTGAAATCAGGACTTATCAGTACTGGTGTTTCAATTAGGGCCTTTTTAACTAATTCAAAATATTTTTTGGCTTCCGTATTCCATTTAACCCCTACCTCCTTTTTCAACATATTTGTGATATCTCACAGAAGTTCGGCAAGATTTAGGATGAATCTTCTCAAGAAATTAATCTTTCTGATAAAGGACTGCAAGTCCTTTATGTTTCTGGAGTGAATTATTTGTAATATGACTTCGATTCTCTGGGGGTCTATTTTTATTCCCTCTTTCGAAATGATGTGACCTAGGAGTTTTCCTTCTTCTAGACTAATTTTTTTTTTCTTGGGATTTAGGGATAAACCATATTTTCTACATTTGTTAAAAACCTTTCTTAAGTGAACCAAGTGCTCTTCATCTGATTTGGAATATACCATGATATCATTGAGATATATGAATATGAAATAACCTATGTCTTCTGATAAGGTTATGTCCATGGCTCTTTGGAATGTGGCGCCAGCATTCATCAATCCAAAGGGCATTTTAACGTACATGAAAGTGCCCAAAGGTGTGGTGAAAGCCATTTTGTGTTGATCAGTGGGGTAAACCAGCACTTGGTTGTAACCAGAAAAACCATCAAGTAATGAGATCCTTTTAGCACCAACTACCTTTTGAAGTATTTGGTCCATTTTGGGCAATGGATAGTTGTCCTTTAAACAGGCTCTATTCAGGTTTCAGAAATCGATACAAAGTCTGATCTCACAAGTTTTTTTCCTAACTAATACTAGATTTGAAACCCACTTAGAGTACCTGAGGGACACTATTATCCTAGCATCATACATATTTTTTATTTTCTTTTCAATCAACGGTAGTAAGACTTGGTTTATTCTTCTTAACTTCTGTTTGAAAGGCTTCTGGTTTTCTTTGAGGGGAATCTTATGTTGAATTATGCTTGTGTCATATGATTTCAAATCTTGGTATCCCCATGCGAACACATCTTTAAATTCTTTAAACAACTTGATGTACTCCTGTTTTATGTGAGGAGGGAGGGTTTTGGATAGTTTGATCTTTCTTGGTTCTTCCATTCTTCCTATGTTATATTCTTCTATGTCGACCTCGGTAGATTCCATTTTTGGCTTTTTGGCCACATCGTTAAAATCAAAAAATTCTTCTAAAGCTGCAAGGCCTCTAGGTATGGTGTCATTTTCACAGTGTAAGACTTCAAGTTCTCTTTGATCTATGTCCTCTCCTATCTCAGTTTCATATGAATGATTTACCAAGTTTACATCTGTCCAAGAAGGTAAATTTGGCTCTTGATCTTGATCTTTGCCAAGATTCTTTTCTTCATTTTCTAAGTCTGTTTTGGTCACTTCAAATTCTTTCCTAGATTGTAAAAAATCATCAATTTGATCATCATCTTTGAATATTTTCCAATGGTCAATATTTTCTAGTAATGTAGAGCGATGTTTGACCTGAATACTGTATTGCTCGTTTAGACATGGTATTTGGCCATTTCTTGCACCAAAGGCGAGTGCATTGGCTAGGCTATTTTGAACCCTAGGAATATAAGTGAGTTCATATTTTTTGAAGGTTTTGAGGATGTCTAAAGGTGCATTCCTGTATTCTCTTAGTCTTGGGCTTTTTTCCGAATATTCACCTTTGATTTGCCTAATTACAAGTTCTGAATCTCCGTGGGCTGATATTTTCTTAGCACCTAAGTCCTTAAGTACGTGCAGACCAAGGAGAAGGGCCTCATATTCCGCAATTTTATTAGTACATTGGAATTCTATTATGAAAGAATGACCTTCATTAGTATTGTGTATCCAGATGCCGGCCCCCGAACCAGTTTTTCCACAAGAACCATCAAAGCTTATACCCCAAAGAGCTTCTTTTTCATACATGATACTAAGCTATTTTTTAGGTTTCTTGGAGCTTTGGTCATTAGTTTCTTCATTTAGAAATGGGAAATGTGGTTTTGATGGTTTGAAATTCTATTCATTTTATTTTATCTGCTCGTTTATATCACTTTCATTATATAAGATAAAAGAATCTAAATTGGAATGAATGGAATAAATGGGAGTGTTGTTTGGCTTATCCCGGTTGCTAACCATGTATTTCATGTGGGTTTCTCGGTATAATCTCCTAGTCTGGTTGAAAACTAGGATGGTAGCGAATGACATATCCTTTTTAAGGTTACCTTGTATTTTGGTAGCCCATGCCCTTGATAGTATCGTTCCATACTTAGGAGGAATATCGGCCACTACTACGTCCATGACTATGTTTTTTGCCAATAGTTATGTTAAAGCAAAACACAGGATCTTTATTAGACCTAAGCATTTGACCCGACTTGAATCAAAGGAGTACAGGGCTTTGGAAGGTTGAGTTACCTCTAGACCTAGGTTTTCCATGATTTCTTTAGGAATGAGGTTATGGGAGGCACCGGAATCTAACATGGCATTATGTAATATCTTGTCCTGTATGTTCAAACTTACATAGAAAGGAGTAACAGTTCCTTCTTGGTATTCACATTCTATTTTGGGGCCGAACAAGAGCTCTAGTTTGTCATTGGTTAGATTTAAAGTATCTGCCTCATTTCCTATATCAAAAACTTTGAAGATTTGAGATCTATACCTATCTATAGTTATTAGCTCAGTAAGAGTTATGGTTATTTTTATTTTGGAAATTTCCCCTTCAAAACTAAAAGGAGTTTGTAGTTTGGACAGATTTGTTTCAGCTTTTTCGGACATGACTTTCTCTATGTTCTTAATTTTCTAACTCTGGTTCGGGACTTTGTTCAACATATCCATCTCAGGAATCTTGGCAGAAGTATTCGTACAATCCGGACTAAAGCTTGTCTGAATAGATTTATCTTTGTTTTGGTCAATTTTCCTGACCACAATTTTGTTGCTATCCACTGCTCTTTTAAGGATGTTATCAGGGGTTTTAGCAGTGTCCGAGCTACCTTTCCTGGAGTTGTCTTGGTTTTTTCTGCTTCTAAGATCATACTGCCTATGGGCTTCTATTATGGCATTCTGAAAATATATAGCAGGATCTTCGAGATTTCCATAGTTGGCTTCATTTTGATTCGAAGAGAAGAAAGCTTTTTCTTCTTCTGTGAGGTAAACCTCACTCTTGTTATCAGAACCTAATAGGTTCAAATGGATTTCATCAATGGGTTCTGTATCCCTCTCATCCTCATCAACATAATTTTCACTGAAGGGTGGCCTGATTTGTTGGTAATTTTCCCTTGGTTTCTTTTGAGGCTGGTCTCTCCTAAAGTTTTGGTTCCGGTTCCTGTTTTGAGGGTTTGGTTGGTTATCTCTAAGAGGTGTTTTTTCACTCATTTTTTCCCACATCTTTGTCATTGATTTAACCAGGCCATCTATTCTAGGATCCGAGGAAGATACTGAAGGGGAAACTTTTTCACGGTATGTGACTTTCTTCTCTACTCTTATCCTAGCTCTCTTTTTAGCTAAGTTGGCTTCTGAATTTATAGCCACTCTTTGCATTTCCTCTAAGGTAGGGGGGTCCTTGTCTCTTAGTTTATAAGTCATGTCTGGGTCGAAACCTTCGGGGAATTTTTCTAAGGCTAAGCCAAGTGGAGGTTTGAAGTGAGGTGGGAGGGCATTATACATACTGTTGAACCTAGTGCAGTACTCTTGGACACTTTCCCCATTTTCCCATTTTAGATTGTTACATTCCGACATGATTTTAATGGGGTTCTTTCTGATTTCCCACTTATTTATGAAGGTTTGGTAGAGTTCTGGGAGATCGTGGATGCTGTTTGGAGTTAAGCTCTTAAACCATTTTTTGGGTTCTCCGCTTAGGCTTTGGGCAAACATCCTCATTCTGATGGCCTCGTCTTCTATTTCCATGTATTCAAAGGCATCACTAATTCTATCTACATGTTGTTGAGTTGTGGTAGTCTCAACTCCGGTAAAGTGCGGGATTTTGGATTGATAGTCATTTTGTAAAGGAGCCAAAGGGTGTGGCAACACCAAGAGTGCATACCAGCCTGCCATGGCGGGAGCTAATGGATGATGTAAAAAATGAAGGCTTGTAGGATGACCTGAGGTGATTTGAATAGTAGTGGTTTGGATGGGTGTGGCGGATGTACTTGGGCTAGTGATCTGATTTTGAGCAGATCTGGGGTGGTAGGAGCCAAAGTGATGGAGAAGCTGAAAGTCAAGAGGTGTAGTAGGCGAGGCTTCTCTACTAGGACTCTGTGGCAGATCTAGGGTCTCAAGATCGTCAAAGTTTGCCTTACTTTGTGACTTGCTTCTAAAAAGGGTTTTTGATGATTTTAAGTCAAATGGGGAATCCTGCAAGGATGTGAGGTGTTCAAGTACCGATATTGCTTTACAGATGGACCTATCAGTAGCTGAATTGCTAATTTTGGAAGCTTGCCAGATAATATTCTCTGGGTCATCTACTATGATAGGGGGATTTGGGTTAGGATGAGATCTAGTATAGATTCTTTGTGAAGCGAGATTTCAAAATCAGAGTGTAGAGAGGATGGTATTTGTGATTGTTTCAGGTGGATGGGCTCTCTAGGGGTTTTTCTAATGTGAAGGATGGTTAAAACAAAAATGAGGGCTAGTGGAGTCGCCAGGTGGATTTCCTTGAGAACTATGGTCCACCAACAAAACTATCAAAGATGCTTTGGGAAAAATTCTTCTAGCAAACTTTGAGATGAATACTTGCAAGGAAGAGTGATTCACTTGGTTTCAACAGTTTGCTAGGCTGTCTAGACAAGCTAATGGCTCTATTTGCAAGATTATTTCTGTTTATCCCCTTTTTTCAGGTGAATTCTTCTGAATCACTAAGTTTATACTTAGTTTTTCACTGATCACAGAGTGTGCACCATGAGTCTTAAGTTTTGGAAAGGATGAGTCAACAGAAAGGTATGGTTTATGAATTTTTTGGTTTTTTTATGGAGTTTTTTAGGCCTACTGGAGGCTAGTGGAGTCGCCAGGTGGAAATTGGTTGTTTTTGTAAAGATGTAGCTATGGTCCACCACCAATAACTAGGGAAAAGCCAATTTGGGAATGTTTTGGGGTTTTCAGAGTTTTTTGTAGTCTATGAGGTTTGCAAGAGTTTCCTATAACTGAATCATCATTTTTCTAAGATGGTGTAAAAGATAGCTTCTACTCTTCAAACAACACTTAAGTTTTCTTAGTTTGATTGAGACTTCGGGAGTTACTAAGGAGTACTTAGATTGTCACTAACTCGGAAGGTCCCACTATGATCACAATAATCTTAGGGTCCCGTGATTTGCTGATTGGCAAGCCAAATGACAATGTAACATCAAAACAATATTTGGAGCCCAAGGACCTAGCCTTCCTAGACTCAGAGAGGGCTCTCTCTATTTGTGTAAGGGATATCTGTGTGTTTGCTTATTATGTTCTTGATTTTAGGCTAGTTATGAAGTAGGTTTTTGGTTTTGGTTTTTAGGTTGTGAGGGATGAACTGATCAAAGACTAAGATAGGTAAAAATATTTCAGATCAATGTCGAAAAATTAAATATTACAGAGCAATGAAACACATAAAATATGCAGAAAATAAAAGCACACAAAACACATAAAACTAGAGAGACACAGATATACGTGGTTCAAACAGTTTGGGCTACGTCCACCCCGAATAGCCAGTCCTTCCTTTCTCTTATCCAGCAAAAATGAAGATACAAAACCTACAACAGATCCGTTGTAATATCCTTTGTTCTCTCTCACAGTCTCCCTGTCTGTTTCTCGCTCCGAGAATACACATACAATGCACAGCCGCAATACCATGCCCTCATAAAAGTGAGGGGTTGCCTTCTAGAGAAAAAAACCCTAATCTAAACATAACTTCTACCATCATATCATTTGCCTAATGAATGGCCCAGATTGACTAGAAATTACTATACTTTTACAAGGCAATTTTACATCTGTTTCTTAGCTTCGGGGGCGCCACCCCCCCTGGACCCCCCACGGCAGCGATTAATTACGGGCAGCGTTGCCACCCCTTTTAAGGTACAGGGGTCCAATGTTGTGATACAAATTAAACAAGATAATCAGGCTCCACACCCAACAATCAACTGGGCTATGGGGTCGAAAAGGTCAAGAAAGCTTTCAAAGGGTGATACAAGGTTGTTGAAGTGCTGATTTGATTTGAGGTAAAATGGATATTTGGGTAAAATGTAGTGGGATGGACATTAAATTTGTGAAGAACAAAGGATTTCAAACATAAATAGTTTAATAGCTGACATAAACATGGTAGGGATAACCATTAATCATGAGAAATGTAACTATAAACTGATTAATGCATAGAAATAAACATTCAAGCCATGCATAGAGATATATGACTCTCTAACTTTAGGAAATGGATATCAGACTTTGGGGAAATACATTTAAGACAAACAAACAACTCAAATCACTATGAGGAAATGCATAAGCCTAGTATTTCAAGCTATTGGGCACTTTGAAGCAAGAGTACATAGTTTTAGGCAAAGGGAAAGATCAGTACAAGACCTCCTTTGTTCAACAAATGACAATCTAATCAATCAAAGAAAGGTTTCAGAGGTGGAGCTATGACTAGCCATGAGTAAGCAGGGCATACTGTGAATCATACTTAGCATGCATAAAACCATAAATGAAACAAACAAACAATATTCTTCAATTATCAAAGAGCAATCAAGGATTTTTTGATATGACTAAGAAGGAAGAAAACATAGAAGCTATAAAGAAACAAGAAATTTGAGGTGCCTCCAAGGGCATGTCTCAAATCTATTCTCTACTATCTTATAGCAAGCAATAACATGGAATTATGAATGAAAACTAAGAAGCATAACAGAGAGGGACACTATACCATTTTACCAAGTCAAGGAATCCAACAACAGACCTCCTTCATCATCCAAAAACATTCAAGAAACTATCCAATGCATGAGACAAGTGTCTCTTCCAAGCTTGTATAACCATATATTCCTTCTATTCATCAATTTCAGCCCTGTTTACAATTAAATCCTTTGGAATATGTAGGCCAAAGTGAGGAAAACCTCCTAGTTCAACTTGCAATCTCATTGGCCTATCCAAAATATCTGATTTTGTCCTTGAGGCTTTGCAAAGCCCAAGGCACAAAATATCTAGTAAAATATCTCAAAAATGCTAAAAAAGGAAAATATATTGAATTTTCATAACTAATCATGCCCAAATATAGCTAAACTCACATGAGGAAAAGTCACTTTAGGAAGGTTCATTTTTTACAAAAATACTTAAGAAATATATCAGCATAAAGTCCTCTGACTTGCTCGGAACGTTTGGAGGCCTTCCCGATGTCGAAACGAGGCTTGTGATGGCTCGTTGGAAAGCTATGAATGTATATTTTATGAAAATGCTTATTTTTCTAAAAATGGACCACTATAAGTCCACCAAAAACTAACTTGTGTGTAAAAACCCAAAAAATAGACCTTGCTGATAAATGGGGTAGAGTGTGGAAAAAGTGAGTGTTTTTTGCCATTTTGCGGTAGCAAATAATCTTCAATTGATCTGAAAATTGTTGAGTATATCTCCCTAAAATTATGGCATCCAATGATACCATTTTTCATCCTTTGAGGATGCCCCAAAAATAAATGGCGATGCCCATGAGTTTTAGCCAAAAACCCAAAAATGACAAAAAACCAAAATTTGTTGAATTTCGCCCAATTTTGGTGAGCATGACCCTCAAGGGTTTTCAGAAACATGCTGTGAAGATGAGGCCAAAATTTGGAGCTTTGAGGTGTCTTTCTTAAATTTTGGTGTCGGGCACCTCCTTTGAGCTTCCTTGAGTTTTTCCTGTGTGGCCTTCAATTTCCGCCGAGCAAACTGATTGAGCTTCTTATAGTGCCCGGTCATCCTCCTTTGAAGGTCCAAATATCTATTGGCCTTCTCCAACTTATTTTCCAGGTGATCATTCACCCTCTCGAGCCATGCTTCTCAATTGTTCTCTATCTCTTGGGTGAACAAAGAAGTGAGAGGAATAGATTGGAGAAGGGCAGCTTCTTCCTCCTTTTGTTTCTCAAGGGCTCTTTTGAGTCCCATGGTCCTTGACCTCTTTCTTCTGGGATGATATTCATCTTTTCTATCATTGAACTCGCCCATGAGTTCTTTCAATCTAACTTGCGCCTTGGACGACTCTTTTTTGTATTTGATGGCCGGTGTCTCATATATCGCCATGTGGACACTCATCTGTTTATTTTGAATTTGTAAAAAGTGATTGAAGTTTCTAGCCATCTCTAGATCTGCCCTCAAAGCATCAATTTGGCTTTCTCTATTGATCAGGTGAGTCTCTAGGATTCGGGCCTCATTGTTGCTATCATCACTTTGGATTTGAATTATGTCGAAGTCCCTCTCCATTTCATGGCTGCTTTCTTCTTTCTCCTTTCCCTTGCTTCGGGTAGCCTTCTTGGTCTTCCTCCTCTTGGGTAATTCAAAAATGGGCTGCTTGGGAAATTTCCCCTTGCTTCAGAGGGCCCTAGTAACATTTGGAGCTATAGTTTTAGGCACCCTTTTCCTTGATGTCCGGGGCTTGGCCACTTTTGGAGAAGAAAGCATGGCCCCTTGCCTAGGAGAGACAGCTAGCACATGCCCTATTGGCTCTTTTCCCTTTTTACTTTACTCACCATTCTTGGCACTGTTTTGAGTTTGTTCATGGTGCTGATCTTCATCACTTTGCTGCATATTATCACTGTGACGCTCTTCACTTTGCTGCCCTTCTTACCCTTGTTGCCTTGCTTCATCATCATGCTACTATTTTTCATCTTCATTTTGCTGCTCATCATCATGCTCTTCTTCATCATGCCCTTCTTCCCCTTGCTACCCTTCTTCACTGTGATCTTTTTCACTTTGTTGCCCTTCTTCCCCTTGTTGTTCCTCCTCTTCATCATGCTGTTGTTTATCATGTTCTTCTTCCCCTTGCTGCTCTGCCTCATTGTGCTCTTCTTCCCCTTGCTGCCCTGCCTCACTGTCCTTGGGAAAATAACTCTGAAAATATATGTTTGTGGTTTATTGGTGAAGAAAAAACATCTTGTGTTTTGACAAAAACACTTTTTCCTCAAAACACCATTCTTTTGTGGTTCATTGTTTTCTATACATAGGTAGACAAAACACTCTTGAGTTGTCTTGAGAAACCTTTCAATCACAGACTTTGATTTTTGGTCTATGGAGGCTGCACAAAGTTTGCTTTTTCATAACACAAGAAGGAAGTCTTTAAAAATGACAGGCTTTCAACTTACAAAAATTTCTTTCTTATAAGTTTCAGCAGACAAGGTTTGCTCTCTTCTATTAACCATGTTAGGACACTTTTCGGCAATTTGAAACCTTTACAACTCTGTGTTTTTGTCTTGTAATTTGTGTATGGTTTTCACTGTTCTCAACGATATTTAAGGCCCTTTAAAACTGATAAAAACACCCACCCTTTAATCACTATTTTTTTCTTGTGCTCTTTATATGACAAACTGTTCTTTAAAGCCACTGTTAAGACACTGTTTAAATTGATTTGAGACCCCCTAAGCACAAAAAAAAATTTCTCCCGTTTTGACAAAACTCTATCTCATATACCACTGTCTATCTCATGGTTTTTAGATGATGAAGTGTTTTCAAAAGCACTATTCCTCCTTAGGGAAAAACATGGAAAAAACCCCTTTCAAATTTTGAATTTTGCCAAGAGGGACTGGAGAATACCTTGAAGATTTTTCACGGGCCTTTGTTGATCATTAGGAAGCTCCAAAGATGTTTGTTTGAGGGCCTTTGAGTGAGCGGAACGTTCACAGGAAAGAGCACCGCTCAGTGTAAATGGTTGGGTCGGCCTTCGGTCAGTGGTTGAACGCGCGCACAGGCACACCGCGCATCAATAGAAACTCAGTGCAAGTGCACTCACATGCGCCGAGCACTTTTCCAGGCACGACACGCAGGCTTGAAGCCTCAAAATTTTGAAAATCTTCCCAAAATCTCTTGATTTCTCCAGCGAACAGCTAAAGACCTTTGTTTTGTGGTTTTGCAAATGCATAATGGGTTGTTTCAACAGTCTCTCCACCTCTTATATGAAAGAAAAATCAAACGTCCTCATATTATGCTTTAGAGGGTTTATGTGTTTGAAAAGGCCTTTTGTTTTTTCAAAACATGAAACATTGTCTTTGCAATTTTATCATTTTTAAAACATTATAAAGACTCATCTTCGATCAAGTCATTTGAAAAAATGTTGCGGTCAACTTTTGAATTACACCATAGTGATGGCTCTCGTTGAAGTAAAAAGTCTTCTTTAAGAAACAACAAACACCTTCGACTGCCTTTTCACTGTTTCTCATTAAAGAAGAAACTCTATCACTTTTTGCCTATTTCTGACCCTTAAAGGAAAAACCTTGCTCAAAGACATATCAATGATCTATGAAGCATCCTTTTCCATATCTTGGAAGGAGATAAATCACCACTCTAAAACTTACTTTTACAATTTCTTCTCTCTTGGTGTTTTGATGATAATCAAGCCCACAGTGAAGTTGATCAAACTGTCAGGTGCCCTTTGAGATTTTCTTTTGACTGTGGGTGAAGAACCTCATTTGCATTCACCCATGGCTTTACCTATATCTGTTCATCAAGGAAAAGGCCTTTAGAGCCCCTCAATGTAATCATATGGAACAGCAAGGCTTTTTCACATGTTTCATAAAAGGTCTTTGAATGTGATAGTGAAATGGCTTGATTCTTTGAATGTTGTCCTTGAATTTAAAACACATGCCATACCATTTCCTCACATTTGATGAGTCTGTCCAAATTTTGTTCACTTTATCTGCAAGTTTCCTTTGAAGGAGATCTTTGATAGAAGAAAAACCAAACCTCTTTGATTATTACAGTACCACTGCTTGGCCATCTTCTTAACAACATTTTTCCAATCATAATCCTCCAATTGTTTCCCACTGCACTTAAAATCTACCTTTCAATCAGTGAAACCATATAATCAATCTTTGAAACACCACTATTGTGTTAGTGGCTTCATCTGTTGGAGAAAAAGGTGTAAAACAAGTTTTTAAGGCTATTTGAAGCATTGTTAGCCTTGTGCCTTTTAATGAGGCTACACCTCTGTTCCTGACACTTTGCTTATTAAATGAAAGAGGTCTTAACTAATGACCTAACCATCTGCTCATACTTGGGGGAGGTTTTTCACAGTCATCCAACCCTCTGCTCATGTTTGGAGGAGACTTTTCACAATGATTCTTATTTCATCTCTCTTTTCAAACTGTGTCATCTTTCCTTTTAATTTCCATCTCTGCTTGGCATATCATAGTAAGTAATAAGGTGTAAAATTGTCAATATGCCATGAGAGCCATGTTCTGAGATGTGTATTCTGTTGTTAAAATAATCATATGCATCTTTAGACATCAGAAGCAACCTGATCTGTATCTGCAGAGTATTACTTGCTAGTCATAAGTCGCTAACCTTTTGACTGTGTTTGTAGGAGCTAATTGAAATACCTTTCTGTCCAGTACTTGCATCCCAGGCTCAAAACCACATGAGAAGCAGTTGTCTTCTCATGTTAAGTTTATTAATGTCTTCTAGAACACTGTTACACTTCTGCTTTTGAAAAAGACATTGAAACACTGTAAATCCACCTAATATCAGTTTGAATTGTGGCATATGCACTGCTGAGACATCAAGGCTTGTTAGTGGCATGACTTAAGGGTGTATCAAGCTTTATTTGCAAAATGGGAAGGTCATCTATGACTGGTTGATGTTAGACAAAGGTTATTTTGGCTTTAGGATAGTTTGCCAAGGGAGGATTGCCTAAAACGCCACTACGTAACTTAGGGGAGACTTTTTGGATAGATTTGGAGTATTCTCTTTGGAGCTGATGGACAAGTTTGTATGACTGAGACTAGATAGGGCCTGAAAATTAGGTTTTATCTCATCATGGGCTGATTTAAAAGGTAGGAGGGAAAAATGTTTATGGGTGTTTTCTAGCTGATAAATTTGACAAATTGGAAATCAGCTGCTAGAAAACTTGGCTTTAGCAACTAGTCATCTTCAACAAGTGGAAAATATTGATGACTAACAGTGGCTCCATCTGGGGAGGGCAGCTCCTTTTTAGGAGGTGTCCAAAATTTCAGATCTTGGTTCTTTGAAGACCAGTGCCTTTATCCATTGGCGCAAATTTCTTTCTTCCTTGATGATATTTCTAAAAATTGACAACATGATTAGCATCAAAGACATTTCTACCTACCCCGCTACATTTCCTAACATTTTTTCTTCTTTCGGGTGTGTTTGGAATAGCAACCCTTTGACATAATATTTTTGAAAAATGACATTATCTAATTCTACACTTATATCAGTTGGGAGTTCAAATTAAGCTGATGAACACCTTTGTTTCTCCACCTATACTGGATCGACTTTCAAGGTTAAGCTGTTTGATAGGATTTTATTCTCTAATATAAAACATGAAATTGAAACATGATCAAATCAGGATTAGACAGTCTGATTCGTCATGTACTTGTGGCATGAAGACAAGCTGCACACAAATGTTATTTTGCATAAAATGAAATCTAGAAAATAAGGGCTAGGATACATAGTTTGTTTTTCATCCCTGCTTTCCCCTTTGGTTCTGTTTTGAGCATGTGGAACTAGTATCTTTTCCTAATCTACTTTCTTTGATAAGTCAAGCTTACACAATGTTGACTATCTTTTCCTCTCACTAACTTATCTGCAAATAAATTTAAAACATGTTCAGTTATGATTAGGCTAGATAACTGAACAAGACATTTGAGCACTAGTAGTGGCATTTAGACTTGTGCGCTTTTAGAATGACTATTTTTTGAACATGGGGCTTTCTTTCTATTTTTCAACCGCCCTCTTTTTCTATTTTTCTATTTTTTTTGAATTTTCTGTTTTTTTTTTTTTTTTTCAAACAATGGTATATATAATGATTGAAAATATTTAAAATTGGAGATCTTGACAAAAATAATGCTTTAATGTCTTGCCATTCACAGGACCTCCAAAAGTTTCAGTCCCATCAATTTCTTGCAGGAAAAAGGCATTGTTTCCGCTAACTGAGTTGATGATGAAAGGCCCCTTCCATAAGTTTTCAAACTTTCCATGTTTACCTTTGTCTTCTCTTCTAGAATCCCATTTTCATACTTTGTCCCCAATCTAAAAATAATTTTCCTTGGTCCTTCTGTCAAAAATTTGTTTTATTTTATCTTGCGCTAACTGAGCCTTTTGGTAAACTTCTTCTCTTGTTTGTTGTAAATGGATAGTCTGATTTACCCTCCTTTGTATGTCATTTTCTTCTATTTGAACTTCTTTCAATAGCTTCATTACTGGAACCCCTAAAGATGTTGGGAAAATGGCATCCATGCCATACACTAGTTGGTAGGGAGACATACCTATTGATTTTTTGGTGGTTAGTCTATCAGCCCATAGTGCGTGTACTAGTTTTCCATGCCATGCTTTTTTATTTTGTTCCAGAAGCTTCTTGGTGATGTTGAATAGGCTTTTGTTAAAGGACTCGACTAAACCATTACCTTGAGGGTAATAAGCTGTGGAATGTCCTAATGAAATGTGATATTTGTAACAGAAGTCAACCATTCTTTTGGAGGAAAAGGCAGCAGCGTTATCTGTAATGATCTTTCTAGGACAGTCGAATATAGATAGGATATTGGCTTCTAGGAACTTGATGATGACTGATCGGTGGTGTTCCTGGAAGGTATTGCTTCTATCCATTTGGTAAATTAATCAGTGGTTGTAAGGATCCATTTATGTTGAGCGGATGAAGAAGGGTGAATTTCCCCAATAAAATCTAGACCCCATTGCTAGAAGGGCCCTTCAACTATGATGGGATGTAAGGGCAAAGGTAAAAGCTTTTTCTTGCCATCAAAAATTTGGCACTTATGGAATGTCATAACTAGTTTGTGAGTGTCAGGAAATAAAGTAGGCCAATAATAACTGGCTCTAAGGATTTTTTTCAATGTGGTTTTCCAGTAGAGATGACCTCCACATTCTCCTTCATGCATTTCGTGCATAATTTTCTCTGCATCATACTCAAGAAAAAATTTAAGCAGCATACTAGTGGGATTTTTCCAATATAGAACTCCATATATAATGCAAAACTTTAGAGATTTTTGTTTAAGGAATCTTGCTTTTGTTTTTGATAAATTCGGAGCATTTAGATAAAATAACACATAAAGAATATCTGCATACCAAGGTGAATTTAAAAACACTTGTTCAACATGAGGGGCTATGCATTCTTCCTGTTCTTCTAAGGTGTCAACAAAATTTATATCTAATGCTTGAGGTTAGTTTCAGCCATTAGTCTTGCAAGTCCCTGTCCTTTAACCAGTTTGGTGGGCTGGATTTCTAAGTCATATTCTAAGATGATAGCGATCCATTTTCCCCTTTTACCATCGCGATCTTGGTTTAATATGTCTTTGACGATGGTATTAGGAACAAAAGCAATGATATGAGAATGCAAGATGTAAACTCGGAAGTCTTCCAGTGCTTTTACCAATGTGAATGCCTATTTTTCCAAGATGTTATATTTCAAAGGAGCATCTCTTAGGGATTTGCTAAAAAAGGCAATGGGTTGTTCTTGCCCTACTGCGTTTTTTTGTAACAACACAACAGCTGTCATGTGTTCCGAGGCAAATGAAAAAATGTAAAAATATTTGGTGAAATCAGGACTTATCAGTACTGGTGTTTCAGTTAGGGCCTTTTTAACTAATTCAAAATATTTTTTGGCTTCCGTATTCCATTTAACCCCGACCTCCTTTTTCAACATATTTGTGATATCTCTCAGAAGTTTGGCATGATTTGGGATGAATCTTCTCAAGAAATTAATCTTTCCGATAAAGGACTGCAGCTCTTTTATGTTTCTGGGGTGACTTATTTGTAATATGCCTTCGATTCTCTAGGGGTCTATTTTTATTCCCTCTTCCAAAATGATGTGACCTAGGAGTTTTCCTTCTTCTATACTAAAAAGTGTTTTCTTGGGGTTTAGGGATAAACCATATATTCTACATTTGTTAAAAACGTTTCTTAAGTGAACCAAGTGCTCTTCATCTGATTTGGAATATACCATGATATCGTCGAGATATATGACTATGAAATAACCTATGTCTTCTGAGAAGGCTATGTCCATGGCTCTTTGGAATGTGGTGCCAGCATTCATCAATCCAAAGGGAATTTTAACGTACATGAAAGTGCCCAAAGGTGTGGTGAAAGCCATTTTCTGTTGATCAATGGGGTAAACCAGCACTTGGTTATAACCAGAAAAACCATCAAGTAATGAGATCCTTTTAGCACCTACTACCTTTTGAGTTATGTGGTCCATTTTGGGCAATGGATATTTGTCCTTTAAACAGGCTCTATTTAGGTTTTGGAAATCGATACAAAGTCTGATCTCACCAATTTTTTTCCTAACTAATACTAGATTTGAAACCCACTCAGAGTACCTGAGGGACACTATTATCCCAACATCATACATCTTTTTGATTTCCTTTTCAACCAACGGTAGTAAGACTAGGTTTATTCTTCTTAACTTCTATTTGAAAGGCTTCTAGTTTTCTTTGAGGGGAATCTTATGTTGAATGATGCTTCTATCGTATGATTTCAAATCTTGGTATCCCCATGCGAAAACATCTTTAAATTCTTTAAACAACTTGATGTACTCCTATTTTATGTGAGGAGGGAGGGTTTTGGATAGTTTGATCTTTCTTGGTTCTTTCGTACTTCCTATGTTATATTCTTTTATGTCGACCTTGGTAGATTCCTTTTTTGGCTTTTTGGCCACATCGTTAAAATCAAACAATTCTTCTAAAGGTGCAAGACCTCTGGGTATGGTGTCATTTTCATAGTGTAAGACTTCAAGTTCTCTTTGATCTATGTCCTCTCCTATCTCAGTTTCATATGAATGATTTACCAAGTTTAAATATGTCCAAGAAGGTAAATTTGGCTCTTGATCTTGATCTTTGCCAGGATTCTTTTCTTCATTTTCTAAGTCTGTTTTGGTCACTTCAAATTCATTCCTAGATTGTAAAAAATCATCAATTTGATCGTCATCTTCGAATATTTTCCAATGGCCAATATTGTTTGGTACTGTAGGGTGATGTTTGACCTGAATATTGTATTGCTCGTTTAGACATGGTATTTGGCCATTGCTTGCAGCACAGGCGAGCTCATTGGCTAGGCTATTTTGAACCCTAGGAATATAAGTGAGTTCATATTTTTCGAAGGTTTTGAAGATGTCTAAAGCTACATTCCTGTATTCTCTTAGTCTTGGGATTTTTGTTGAATATTCACCTTTGATTTGCCTAATTACAAGTTCTGAATCTCCCTAGGCTGATATTTTCTTAGTGCCTAAGTCCTTAAGTACGTGCAGACCAAGGAGAAGGGCCTCATATTCCACAATGTTATTAGTACATTGGAATTATATTCTGAAAGAATGACCTTCATTAGTATTGTGTATCCAGATGCTGGCCCCCGAACCAGTTTTTCCACAAGAACCATCAAAGCTTATACTCTAAAGAGCTTCTTTTTCATACATGATACTAAGCTGTTTTTCAAGTTTCTTGGAGCTTTGGTCATTAGTTTCATCATTTAGCAATGGGAAATGTGGTTTTGATGGTTTGACATCCTATTCATTTTCTTTTATCTGCTCGTTTATATCACTTTCATTGTATAAGATAAAAGAATCTAAATTGGAATGAATGGAATAAATGGGAGTGTTGTTTGGCTTATCCCGGTTGCTAACCATGTATTTCATGTGGGTTTCTCGGTATAATCTCCTAGTCTGGTTGAAAATTGGGATGGTAGCGAATGACATATCCATTTGAAGGTTATCTTGTATTTTGGCAGCCCATGCCCTTGATAGTATCATTCCATACTTAGGAGGAATATCGGCCACTACTACGTCCATGACTAGGTTTTTTGCCGGTAGTTGTGTTAAAGCAAAACACTGGATATTTATTAGACCTAAGCATTTGACCCGACTTGAATCAAAGGAGTACAGGTCTTTGTAAGGTTGAGTTACCTCTAGACCTAGGTTTTCCATGATTGCTTTAGGCATGCGGTTATGGGAGGCACCAGAATCTAACATGGCATTATGTAATATCTTGTCCTGTATGTTAAAACTTACATAGAAAGGAGTGACAATTCCTTCTCGGTATTCACCTTCTATTTTGGGGCCGAACAAGAGCTCGAGTTTGTCATCGGTTAGATTTAAAGTACTGCCTCATTTCCTATATCAAAAAATTTGAAGATTTGAGATCTATACCTATCTATAGTTATTAGCTTAGTAAGGGGTATGGTTATTTTTATTTTGGAAATTTCCCCTTCAAAACTAAAAGGAGTTTGTAGTTTGGACAGATTTGTTTCAGCTTTTTCGAACATGACTTTCTCTATGTTCTTAATTTGCTGACTCTGGTTTGGAACTTTGTTCAACATAGCCATCTCAGGAATCTTGGCAGAGGTATTCAAACAATCCGGACTAAAGCTTGTCTGAATAGCGTTATCTTTGTTTTGGTCAGTTTTCCTGACCACGATTTTGTTGCTATCCACTGCTCTTTTAAGGATGTTATCAGGGGTTTTAGCAGTGTCCAAGCTACCTTTCCTGGAGTTGTCTTGGTTTTTTCTGCTTCTAAGATCATACTACCTGTAGGCTTCTATTATGGCATTCTGAAAAATCTATAGCAGGATATTCAGTATTTTAATAGTTGGCTTCATTTTGATTCAGAGAGAAGAAAGACTGTTCTTCTTCTGAGAGGTAAACCTCACTCTCGTTATCAGAACCTAATAGGTTCAAATGGATTTCATCAATGGGTTCTATATCCCTCTCATCCTCATCAACATAATTTTCACTGAAGGGTGGCCTGATTTGTTGATCATTTTCCCTTGGTTTGTTTTGAGGCTGGTCTCTCCTAAAGTTTTGGTTCCGGTTCCTATTTTGAGGGTTTGGCTGGTTGTCTCTAAGAGGTGCTTTTTCACTCATTTTTTCCCACATCTTTGTCATGGATTTAACTAGGCCATCTATTCTAGGATCTGAGGAAGATATTGAAGGGGAAACTTCGTCATGGTATGTGACTTTCTTCTCTGCTCTTATCCTAGCTCTCTTTTCAGCTAATTTGGCTTCTGCATTTATAGCCACTCTTTTCATTTCCTCTAAGGTAGGGGGGTCCTTGTCTCTTAGTTGATAAGTCATGTCTAGGTCGACACCTTTGGGAAATTTGGCTAAGGCTGAGCCAAGTGGAGGTTTGAAGTGAGGCGAGAGGGCGTTATACACACTGTTGAACCTAGTGCAGTATTCTTGGACACTTTCCCCATTTTCTCGTTTTAGATTGTTATATTCCGACAGGATTTGAATGGGGTTTGATAGCCCCCCTATGAAATTCTTGACAAGCAAGCTGGGGGCTAGATTATTGTGGAGCCTTCAAGGAATGCTTCTCCCCCTCAAAAGCCATCCTCCTTGAAGTCTCTTTGTGATGTGCCTTATATAAGTCCCCTCTGCTGGTTCTTTTCTCTAAGACCTGCAGTTGCCCCTAGTACCCCTGCAACATGTCCCTTTTTTCCCCTTTTTCCTCCTTCTAATAGAGTGCCTTCGTTCCCCTCTATTTCCCCTATTAGCCCTCTAAACCCTCCAAAATCCCCTCTAAAATCCCTGCACCCTGTGTTGTCCCCAAATCCCCCCTCCATCTCCCTACCGTTACCCCTTCCAGCCTTTAATTTCATTTAAAATGGCTTTAAAACCCACTTTTCGACTATATGATAGCCCTAGCCCCTTCTCCGCTAGCCCCGCGCCCTTTTCTCCCCATGCAACCTGATGCTATGACCGAAACCCAGCATCGAAAGGCGCTTATCTTAGGCCCATATCGGGCGCACCCTTGACCGTAGATCTGGGAAAATCGGACGGCTATCGTCCAACCCGCTACCCTTTGTGTTTTCCCCGTTCAAACCTTCGACACCGCCATCGTCGTTCATTCACATGTTGATCCAACGGTCCGCGTTCTATCCACCCAGTGGACCCCGTGGAGCACTGTCCCGAAAACCGCCTGTTTATTCCGCACAGCTTATGCGCAGTGGGCGGTATTTCCTGGTAGCCCAGTGATTCCACCCATTGCTCGCCACCTGTCCTCCTGTACGTATCAAAACCACCAGCCCCGCCCGTTAAAGTCATCCCCCGCGCGTTATCCGTCGACCACGGATGCCGAGCGTAATCCACAACAGTCATCAGATCTGGAGCAGCCCATCCGACGGCTATCGCTCGTCGAAGGTGCCCGATGTTTAATGAAGTTGCGCGGGCGATAATCCATGCCCTGGCCCGTCGGCTGTCGCCCTCCGCCATCGATCTCCACCGCGATCGACGGTCCAGATTTGCTCCTCTGTCGTTGACTGTTCCACTGTCCCTGTCTCGCCATGTCATCTCCACGTGTGCCCTCCGTACTTTCGACCGTTCCATTGTATATTTTTGTCCAAATTCGTGTTTTTTAAGTTTTTTTCAGCAATATTCGCTCCGCAGACCGCCACCTCCACCAGAACGATTTGTCACCTTATTTCACGATTTCTCCACCAGTTCAGTGTCTGCATGGCCGTCTTTTGCATCCACACCGCATCCATTTCTACATCCATGGTTTCTCTTCATAGGTTTCGTGTTTTTGCAGGATTCTCAACAGGGAATGACCGCCATAATGCACACCTCTGCTACAAGGACAGAGGAATCATAGAAGATCATTTACGGAGGCAAGATTTATAAAAAAGAACGACTCAGGAAGGTGAAGATAGGACTGGCATTAAAGAGGGACAGAATCTAGCTCTGAAAACCTCCCGGCGCCATTAAAACCTGAGCTAACCTGTCAGAAGCAAAAATGGAGCAGCAAGGTGTTCCAAGTACAACGCGAAGGAGATTAAGGCACGTTAATGAAGATCTTAAGCCTAGAATCAGTGGTTTAAGAGGCAAAGCACTAGGTTGAAGACCCCGAGGATCAATCAGAAGGGTCCTGTGCACAGTAAAAGCACCAGGAGTACTACAGCCAAAAGATGTCAAGATCATGTCCGGAGGAGATCACCCTTCACAAGGGAAGTGACAGAGATTAAATACACAGCAATCAAGCAGAATGGGTTTCGGCCCTGCATTCATTTTGTGTTTAATGTTACATTTAGTATTCACCTACCACCTCAGTCGACCTTCTGTTCATCATCTGCTATAAAGCACAGAAGGAAATTATTGTAAAGGTTGTTGATGAGATATCAGAGAAATGCAAGAATTTCCCTCTTAAGACAAGTTCTCTGTGTAATATTGTAAGATAGGCTGAGATTTGATGTATTCAGACTGAATGTTCAAGCTGTGGGCAATGATTTACCTGATTGGTTTTGTTTTTAATGTGACAAGCACATTTCTTTGGATCCTGATCTAAAGCAGCTGGTGATGTTTTCTCTTCTCTGTATTTGTGATTGACTTGCTTTCATTTCATTACGTTTCTTTAGGCTCGCATCAGAAGTTTGGCATAAGATTTACCCTTGATAGGTACCTTATGTTGCTGCTCTCCCAGCCTTTATGTTTTCTGCTTATATGTATATTTGAATATT
Organism: Pinus albicaulis; assembly: GCA_034641835.2. Taxonomy (NCBI): domain Eukaryota; kingdom Viridiplantae; phylum Streptophyta; class Pinopsida; order Pinales; family Pinaceae; genus Pinus; species Pinus albicaulis. The sequence continues at coordinate 1,609,700,682 of CM076579.1, forward strand.
GATTTCAATTGATTTAACAAGTGTAGTGGATATTTTTGCCTGCTCTCTGATGTATGAATTAATGAAATCTATGTTTAGATGTTCTTGTTAGGATTTATGGATGAGTTGAGAACACTGGGAGGTTTAGAACCTTGTCTCTGCCTCACTAGGATCTTTCCATCTCATTAAACCTTTCTAAGATCCCTTCTGTTAAACTTATCATTTTTTTTCCTTGGAGTTGCTAAAGCAGACCTGGAGTTAAATGACCTATGGTCCGATCTATAAGCAGCCCCTTTGTCCCTCTTTGAGAGCTGTCTCTGAGTACGTCCAAGAAGGTCTAGAGTTAAATGACCTCTGACCTGATCTATAGACAGAAAGTTGGTTGTCTTTCCTTCTTTTCCTCTCACTCATTTTCTGTCCTTAATGTTCCATTCCATCAACCATCTTTTAAGATCTAAATGCTCTAGATGACTAGCCCAACTGAAAGCTTGCACATTGAACACAAGTAAACCCTTTCTTGACTCCATTGCCCAATGGCCTTGATGTTCCCTGAGTTATCTATCTTTGCCTAGTTTCCTCTTTGCTCATCCTTGTCTCATATTAGACCCTTCTTTCCTGATTCCCAACAACCAAACACAAACAATCAAACAAACAACCCTAAGCCCATAACTAGCCTAAAACCTTAACACTTGAGCTTCAAAGACATAAAACATTTGGCTATCATAGAGAGATCCCTCTCTGGACCTAGGAGGGCTAGATCCTTAGGTCTGAAAGTGGTTCTATGCTGTCTCATCTTTTGGTCTTGTCAACCTGGCCAAAACATGGGAACCCCAACATAATGGCGACTCCACTAGGGAATTGAGTGCATTACAATTTAAGCATCCCTAGGCATTCAAAACCCACAATCTCTGGTTAGGTTGACAGTAAGTCATTCCTTTCTTGAATAGACCTCTATTGTTGAGTGTCCATCATGCTCTTAGACAGAGCCTGGAAAGGGCCAGGTAGCCTCCAGATCTCACCATTCTTTGGAGGTGACATATCTAGTAAATGCCCTTCCAGTCAATCTCTGGTTGGAGTTTGCTGTTATTGAGGTTATTATTGAGAGGTGATAGTGCCTCAGCACTGTGGTGGATAGTGTAACCCCTTTGACATACCCTAAACCTTCCACCTGGCGACTCCATAGTTTCTAAAAGATCAAGACTCCACTGGTGATCAGTAGGCCTGCTGATTAACTTGGTTTCACATTAGACTCCACTGGGAGACCAGCCTTTGAAACAACATTAACCACAACAGAAGTAACAAGTAGGGTGAATCTGCTTGGCTAAGAAACAACATTCTGGCTTTCAGAACCATTCACACAAGAGCTTATCCCAACCCCGACCCACCTGAAATAGTTGACAATCCGGAGGGTATCCTCAAGGGAGCTCCTACACCTAAAATACCAACTATTCCCGGTCACATTCATAGAGCTAATTCTGCACCAGAAGACCTAACAGCTCTATCACATTTTCTCCCTAACCTAGACCCTCCAAACAATTTACCAAGAACTAGGTCATTCAGTGATCTAGACCAGCAAGACCTTGAGCCACACAGTACACCATCTCATAGTGGTAAAAACACTAGGGACAGAGGAACCCCTCCATCCACACCACCTGATATCCACTTCATTAAAAACTTGGGGCTCTCCCACCCTAGATCTTCTCAACTAACCACTGCTGGTCCTAGCATCCCTGTTGTTAGTGTCAGTCTTCGCAGCCTGTCACCAGAGATCAACATGAGCTCTTACTATGTCTGGTTTTGTTAGATTTTTTGCACATGATGTTCAGCACAAAACATGTCACAAGTGTGTCCATCAAAAGAAGCTCAGAAAGAATTTACAACGGTATATCACACTCCCATAACCGGCTCCCGGATTAGAAGATATGATCGAAATGAATGAGTGATTCTTGGTTATGAGGTCAGTTGCTGCACACAATGACAAGTTTAGTACAAAATCAGTTTGTGAAATAATGGTAAGGAATTTTTCAAAAGTGAAAGAGGTTTTTGTTCATCACATACCCAATAACAAAAAAATCCTTCATTTTATGCACAGGTGCTACTATGTGGGAGATATACAGTGATATTTGGAGCCTACATTAAAACAAAGCAAAATTTTCATATTTTTTACTGTTTTAGTAATTTTAGTGCGCGGCCATTTTACACCAGATGGAAATTAATTTTACAAAACCCAAGGAGGATTTTGTTAACCACGAGCCATATAACAAAAACCTCTTTCATTTTATTCAAAGGTGTCACGAATTGGGATATGTGGCTAGATCTTTACAGCTCATTTTTACAGATTTAAATTTTTAATGATTTTCTGTTTTAGAGATGATGTTTTGGAACAGATTGCGAGAAACTGGAAACGAATTTCCAAAATTTGAGAGAGGTTTTTCTCCAACATGGCCTTATCTACAAAAACCTCTTTCAGTTTTGTAACAGGTTCTGTGTTTTAGGAGATACGAGTTCATATTCAACACCTATTTTCAGAAATTCGGCCCATGTTTAATGTAACTGATTCTATTTTTAAGAAAATGGTTGAGCTCAATTCCCTTAGTACAAGGATGAGAAAATGTATATATTTTATGAATTTCATAGTTTAGAGGTTTGATTTTTTCAACAGAGGGAGGCTGCTATTGGATTGTGTAAAGTTTTCCTCGAATATTATTTTAATAAAGCTTTTTTCTGCTCTTTAAATTTGGGATTCATCACGGTGTTTAATGTGCAGCATGTTTTTCTTGTAAATTCATTTCCATGCTTTGTTTTTTCTGCTAATTTTTTTACATCATTCCCTAAGGGAAGTGTTAGGAATCCATCCACGCACGATGCTCCTCTCACAATGATTATGTTGTTTGATGTAGTGGTTATCTTTTCAGAATCCATCCTCTGTTAGATGCTCTGTTGAGTAACCTGGTGCTTCTCTTTCTTCTAAAGTTGTCACTGTAGATCCATCCCCTGATTGATACCTACAGGGCAGCAGTCTTTTCCCTATTTTATTCTCTCATTGCATCTTTAATTTGGTTTTACATTGCACTTACTTTGCCCCAAGTTTGCCGACAGAAACTAGCCCCAAATTCATAGCCCAATAGTCCCTTCTCTTGCTCTTTTCAACCCACAATTTTCGATCAAACCCTCCTACTTATATACCTAGCCTAAATTTAGCACTCATTTCAGTCATCTCAAGGCATATTGATACATTTTTCCTGAGATTGACCCGGAGAGAGCCCTCTCCTGTTCTGGTAGGGCTAGCTACGAGGCTGAGCATGGTTTGGTGTTGTCCTTCTTCTGCCTTATTTCAGCCTAAGGTGAATTTGGGAACTAACATAGTGGCGACCATAATGGGGAAGAAAATGGTTTTCTTGTTGATGTTATTTGTTTCATAAGTTACAGATGGAGTCTGAAGTCACGCCAGGTAGCTTTCAAAACACTTTTGCCTTGCATTAGCGGAAGTAGATAAACGCTGCTTCAGTCAATCTCTGGTTTAGCTTGTGAACGTAGCATTTGACTTGTGAATTACCCCAGTGTATTATATCGTTCTGGACTTTTGGGTGATTGAGTCTAGAATTTGATAGGCTGAATAGATCAGTTTTGTACTTTGATTTTTGAATAGATCAACACACTGGCTTCCAGAAGACATACTAGATCACATCCCGATCCTGATCCGCCTCCGGTGTATGAGAATCCCAATCCGATTTTAAGAATCCTCCGTTGAGAAAGTCCCGTGATCCCTTTGTTTAAATCTCATTCATACCCTACTGTATTTAAATTCATTGAAGATATTGAGTTTGATGATCGGTTTGAGTTGTCATTGTTTGAAACCAAATCTAAAAGTGCTACTGGTTCTACCGTCATAAATCCTGAGTTTATCAAGTATCTTGAGGTTGAAAAAGCTAATATATCCATTGATAATTACATTTTGGATCTTCAGAACTCTATTGTGGCAACGAATATCCCTGAATTCATAGAGTCTGCTGCTGAAACTCTTGGTCCATCAGTAGTTATATCTGATTCACAAGTTCGCGCTGAACCTTCTTTCATTCCTACCTTTCCCGTACAACCATCCATTTCTGATCAGAAATCAGCAGTAGTTCCTCTTCCATCTCCACCACATTCACCTCGTACACCTACTTCTCCTTTTCCACCCATTTCTCCAAGACAGATCATAAATCCACTAGGAGCAATGGCCGCTAGATTCGCACCTCTTGTTTTGCCAACAAACTTGGATACTATGCCCGCTGATTATCAGATTAAAATTCCTTTGTTTGATGGTACTCCTCAAAGTGTGCCCGCTTAGCAGCATATTGATAGAATGACAGACTTTTTGGACCTCCATGAAATTGATGAAGAGAATGTCTCCATGAGATTGTTTGTGCAAACTTTTGGAGGTGAGGTACGCAAGTGGTTCAGAGCTTTGCAGCCCAGAAGTATTAATACATTATAAGATCTTTAGAGACAGTTTCTAGATCGGTGGGAAATGAAAAAAGATCCGCTTCAAATCACTTCTGAGTATACCAAGATCAAGCGCAATCCTGGTGAGTCCGTCCAAGACTATATTATCAGGATTAATGCGGTTTATAATGCAATTCCTGATGACTTGAGGCCTTCTAAGAAATCAGATTTGTTAAAATTCCCAGATGATTTTGATTCGGAAATGGCCTATTCATTACGAGATACAGATCTGCCCACTTTAGAGGACATGCAGAAGATTGTCGTGAGTGTTGAGGCGAATTTGAATGATAAGAGAGCTAGATTGAAAGCAGAGAAGAAAGTTGTGATAAAGGAAGAAGCTTCTACATCTACAGATTAGATACTTCTCAAAGTGGAAATTTTTTTCGAAAGGTTCACTCTTGATAAGCCCAAACCGCAGATTCGAAATCCCAACTTCCGTGGTCAGCAGCAGCCACAATTCAGGATCAAGCAACGAGAACAGCGAGCACAAGAACTAGCAGTCCAGCAGCAAGTAAGGACATCTCTTCAGCATAATTTTGTTGGTCAGGATTCAGATGATGAAGATGATGTAGTAGGGGAGGAAAATCATTTCTTTACTCCTGATTATTTTCCCATTTATATCACCGAAGATGATGAGTATGCAGAAAGTTCTGCGGTACAAAAAGATGAGGATTTTATCTTGGCTAATGATGCTGCTCTTGAGGAAGAGTCGGATGAGTATCAGAGAGGATATATGAATGCATTTTCAGCTCAGCAGAAGCAATATTCTCTTAGAAACAGAGATGTACCAGTCAATCCAATTCAAAAGAGAAAGGAAGTTTTAGCACCTAAAAATGATTCACCTGTTGCACAAAAGAAAGAAAAAGAGATAGTTGATCCCACTGCCACCAAGTCATCATCAGCAGAAAAATCAAATCAGCCAATTACATTGAGGGAGAAGGTTGAGAAGAAAGATCTTCCAGCCAAAGAGATCGAAAAGACTTCAGCCTTTAGTTTGGAGAATGAGATCTCAAAATTAAAGGTATCCATTCCCTTGACCGAACTAATGAGGAACAACATTTATAAAGGTCAAGTTTCTATAATTTTGAATTTAAATCCCATGTCTGACATGGTGAATATTGAAGGTGATCAACCGGAGCTAATATTTGGACCAGCTTTAGATGGTGAGTCTCCGGACAGCGAAGTGCCTCCTTTTTATATCAGTCTTTGATTGCATGAGTTTGTATTGCATAATGCCATGTTTGATTCCAGTGCTTCCCATAATCTTATGCCGAAAGAAATCATGGAGAAGTTGGGTTTAGACATTACCAGGAAGTACCATGATCTTCATTCATTTGATTCTAGCAGAGTGAGATGTATTGGGCTCATTAAAGACTTGGTTGTTAGTTTGGATGAGATTCCTACAAAGAATGTTTCGATGGACGTTGTTGTAGCAGACATTCCTCCGAGATTTGGTATGTTGTTTTCCAGATATTGGGGAGAAAAATTGAAAGGGACATTATAGTTAGATTTCTCCTATGCGACGATTCCCGTGTTTGGCCAAATGAGAAAACTGTACCAGGAACAAAAAATGAAGTATATGATTACAACCAAGGAGAAACCGGTTAATCATCCGATTAATTATGTACATACAGATCTAGAGTATTTTGTTTTGTTTGTCGATAGTTTCAATGATGTAGATAGTTAGTTAGTTCAAGCAGAAGATATTCCAGAGATTACCGAGAATTTCAGAGAAGTTTTGCAGAAAGAAAGGCAGAAGCCGGAAAGCACAGTTGAGCAATCAGCTAAAGATAGTGGACAACAAGCAGAAAAAACAGAGCTAGCACAATTTCAGCACTTAGAGGATGATGAAGAGGGTCTATGGACCATGGATTTCGATGGTGCAGTCAGGAGTGATGGCGCTGGGATTGGTAATTGGGTACGCAGCCCTTTCTCCGCTCCAAATAAGGTACCGAGCAATGTACGAGTATGTTCTTACAAATTAGCATTTGATTGTTCAAACAATGAGGCTGAGTATGAAGTTCTGTTTGCTGGCCTAAAGATTCTTAGAAAGCTGAATGCTAAGAGAATTGCAGTCTATGGCAACTCCGAATTGGTGATTAAGCAGGTAAAGGGTGAATATCAAACGAAACATCCCCGGATGTGAGCTTACCGGAACACTGTCCTTGATATTTTGAAGAAGTTTTCAGATTATACCTTGACTTGTATTCCTCGCATTCAAAATGGAATTGCAGATGCACTTGCTAAGGCAGCAAGTAACTTGAAGATCCCAATGAATTCAAGTAATAAGTTCGAAATCCATGTGAAGCACTATCCTATTTCCCCGGATAATCAAAGATGTTGGCAAGTTTTCCAAGATGATGATGAGATTAATGATTTTCTGCAAAGTAAAGGTAAGTCAAAGATACCTCAATCGATGTAGAATATGATAATGGTGATGATGTTCAAGTAAATCAAATGGAAGTGTTACAGCTGAAAGATAACATTATTCCTAAAGGTTTGATACCTTTAGAAGAGCTCTTCGATCAGGATGATGTGGCCAAGAAGCCAACTTTACGACCGACTGAAAAAGGAGTTGAGGATGTAAATATTAGGACAGCTAAAGACCCCAAAATGGTGAATTGATCCAAATCATTGCCGCCGGAGGTAAAAGCCAAATATGTGAGTTTTTTGTCTTCATTTGCTGATGCTTTCGCTTGGGATTACTCAGATTTAAAGACGTATGACACCAATATCATCCAGCATACTATCCCTATTAAGCCTAATCAGAAGCCTTTCAGACAAAAGTTAAGAAGAATCAATCCTAAGTTGCTGCCATGGATTTAGAAGGAGGTAAACAGGTTGTACAAAGCAGGAATCATTGTTCCCATCAGATTTTCTGATTGGATTTCCAATTTAGTGCCAGTGCGGAAAAAGACAGGTGAGATTCGGTTGTGTATTGATTTCAGAAATTTGAACAAGGTGTCATTGAAGGACAATTATCCATTGCCTAAGATGGATCATATATTGCAGCGAGTAGTGGGTGCATCTCGGATGTCACTACTCGACGGTTATTCTGAATTTTGGTTCATGAGGACAACCATGACAAAACAACATTCACAACTCCGTGGGGAACATTCCACTATGCCAAGATGCCATTCGGTTTGAAGAATGCTGGCACAACTTTCCAGCAGGCGATGGACATGGCTTTTGCAAATGAAAAAGATGTTTTCCTTGTTATATATCTTGATGATTTGACGGTTTTTTCCAATTCAGATGAAGAGCATATGTATCACTTGAAGGTTGTTTTTCAGAAGTGCAGAAAATATGGTGTCTCGCTTAATCCTAAGAAGAGCTTATTCGCCATGGATGAAGGTAAATTACTTGGTCACATTATTTCCAAAGATGGCCTTCGTATTGATCCAGCACATGTTGAAGAAATCCAGCAAATTGACCCTCCCAGGAACAAGAAAGAGATTCAGTATTTTAATGGTAAGATGAACTTTTTGCGCCGTTTTGTCCCAAACCTTGCTGAAAATTTAAGAGAAATAACAAATATGTTGAAAAATGACAGCCAAGTGAAGTGGACTGAAGATGCGGTAAAGTCCTTTAATTTGGTGAAGTTGGCACTATCTTCAACTCCTGTGTTAATCAGCCCATATTACACCCAAGACTTTATTTTGTTTTCCTTCGCTTCGGAACATACCATGGCAGCTGTGTTAATGCAGAAAAGAGATGGACATGAGAAGCCTATAGCATTTTTCAGTCGAACTATTAGAGACGCAACCTTGAAATACAACATCATCGAGAAACAAGCTCTGGCACTGGTAAAGGCATTGAAGGATTTCTGGGTATACATTTTGCATTCCCATATTTTAGCTTATGTTCCTAATGCTACCGTGAAAGATGTTTTAGTACAGACTGATCCGGAAGGAAGACGTGGTAAGTGGATCGCAGCTTTGCTGTAATATGATGTGGAAATAAGGCCCACGAAATTGATCAAGGGACAGGGGTTGGCAAAGCTTATGGCTGAATCGAATTTGCATGTGCTAGACATAAATCTAATCGCTGCTATGTCTGATGAGGATGAGGAGAATTCACCACTTCAGGTATCGGAAATGTTTGTTGATTCCCCATGGTATTCAGATATCGTGTATGTTCTTCAAAATCTGTCATCACCGCCCGGCATGACTAGAAACAAAGGTAGAACTTTGAAACTGAAGGCTGCAAAATTTTGTATTTTGAATTCTGCACTTTATTGGAAGGATCTGGGTGGTGTGTTATTGAATTTTTTGGTGGAGGAAGAAGCGAAGAAGGTAATGGAAGATTTTCACAAAGGAGACTGCGGGGGTCATTATTTTTGGAAGACAACTGCCAATAAGATTTTGAGAGCAGGGTACTATTGGCCGACATTGTTTGCTGATGTATATAAGACATTCAAAGGCTGCCATGAGTGCCATATTTTCGAAGGAAGACAGAAATTACAGCCATTGCCACTCAAGCCTATTGACGTGAGCGCCCCTTTTCTGCAATGGGGTTTGGATTTCATTGGGGAAATCCATCCTCCTTCCTCAGGACATCATAGATGGATTCTAACAGCCACCGATTACTTTACGAAATGGATCGAAGCAGTTCCTACAAGACAAGCCACCGATTCGGTAATTATTTCTTTCCTTGAGAACAACATTTTGTCTCGTTTTGGTTGCCAGAGTAAATTGATCACTGATAATGCAGTGGCTTTTAAATCAAGGAAGATGATTGAGTTTTGTGCTAAGTATAAAATTATTTTGGGACATTCAACCGCCTATCATCCGCAAGGCAATGGTTTGGCAGAATCTTCCAATAAGTCTCTAGTCAATATCATTAAAAAGTTGTTGGACATAAATAAGAAGAGTTGGCATAAGAAGTTGGTGAATGTGCTATGGGTTGATCGGGTAAGTCAAAAGAATTCTATTGGTATGTCCCCCTTCAAATTAGTTTATGGAGTGGATACAGTCTTTCCTACCTCACTTGCTGTTCCGATGGTCAAGCTTCTTCAGGAGGCTGGTAGTGAAGAAAGCCATATGTAGAGAAGGATAAATCAGATGATTCATTTGCAGCAAACGAGAGAGGAGGTCTTCCAGAAAACATTCAAGTTGCAGGAGAGAATCAAAAAGATCTATGACAGGAAAGCGAAGGCAGATAAATTCCAGTTAGAGGAAGTGGTATTGAAGTGGGATGCTAGGAATGAGGACAAAGGTAAACACGGTAAGTTTGAAAACCTCTGGAAAGGTCCATTCAAGATTGCATCATATCGAGGTCAGAACACCTTTCTTTTGAAGGAGATGAAAAGTGAAGACTGTCCAGGAGGGCCGGTCAATGGTCGGCTGCTCAAGCGGTACCATTTCTAAGATTTTTTCTGCTGATCACATTGTCATTGTACATATCATGTTTTTCAATTTCATTGTAAGTGTGCACTGTAGTATTTTCTTTAGTCTGGGGCTCGAAGTGAAGGCTATAATTCTGAAGAAGGATTTCAGTTTTTCGTTTGAGTCTATTTAGTCGGTTTGGTTCAGTCATTTCTGTTTTAAAGGTTGAGTCAGTTTAAGTTAAAGTTTCAGTTAAATAAATTTAGTCAAAGGTCTTGAGTCGTTTTGTCAAAATAATAGATTTCATTTCCCAATGGATAAGGCACTGGTCTACTCTCCCAAATATCTACCATTCTTGGCACCTCCAAGGAGCTACCATCCCCATTGGAGCCAATGTTAGTGTCAGTCTTCGCAGCCTGTCACTAGAGATCAACATGAGCTCTTACTATGTCTGGTTTTGTTAGATGTTTTGCACATGATGTTCAGAAAAAAACATGTCACAAGTGTGTCCATCAGAAGAATCTCAGAAAATCCTTTCCAACAGTATATCACACTCCCATAACCGGCTCTCGGATTAGAAGATATGATCGAAATGAATGAGTGATTCTTGGTTATGAGGTCAGTTGCTGCACACAATGACAAGTTAAGTAAAAAATATTTTTTTGAAATAATGGTAAGGAATTTTTCCAAAGTGAAAGAGGTTTTTGTTCATCACATACCAAATAACAAAAACCTCCTTCATTTTATGCACAGGTGCTACTATGTGGGAGATATATAGTGATATTTGGAGCCTACATTAAAACAAAGAAAAATTTTCATATTTTTTACTGTTTTAGTAATTTTAGTGCGCGGCCATTTTACAACAGATGGAAAGTAATTTTGCAAAACACAAGGAGTTTTCTGTTAACCACAAGCAATATAAAAAAAACCTCTTTCAGTTTATTCCAAGGTGTCACGAATTGGGATATGTGGCTAGATCTTTACAGCTCATTTTTACAGATTTAAATTTTTAATGATTTTCTGTTTTAGAGATGATGTTTTGGAACCTATTTCGAGCAACTGGAAACGAATTTCCCAAATTTGAGAGAGGTTTTTCTCCAAAATGACCTTATCTACAAAAACCTCTTTCAGGTTTGTAACAGGTGTTGTGGTTTAGGAGATACGAGTTCATCTTCAACACCTATTTTCAGAAATTCGGCCCAAGTTTAATGTAACTGATTCTATTTTTAAGAAAATGGTTGAGCTCAATTCCCTTAGTACAAGGATGAGAAAATGTATATATTTTATGAATTTCATAGTGTAGAGGTTGGATTTTTGCAGCAGAGGGAGGCTGCTATTGGATTGTGTAAAGTTTTCCTCGAATATTATTTTAATAAAGCTTTTTTATGCTCTTTAAATTTGGGATTCATCACGGTGTTTAATGTGCAACATGTTTTTCTTGTAAATTCATTTCCATGCTTTGTTTTTTCTGCTAATTTTCTTACATCATTCTCTAAGGGAAGTGTTAGGAATCCATAAAATGTGAAAACGCAGATAGTGAAGAAATAGAGGTGCTGTAGGCCAAAGATAAGAATATACCCAGAGGCCTGGCACCCTTAGAGGACATTTTTGACTTTGATGACGTAGCAAAAAAGCCCACAATAGAACATGCAGATTAAGATGTGGAAGAATGCAGCATAGGCACTGAAGACAAACCCAAAATTATTACACTAGCTAAGTCTTTACATTGAGTTGTTTAAAGAATTCATTGATGTGTTTGCATGGAGCTATGAAGACTTAAAGGCTTATGACACCAACATCATTCAACACAAGATACCCTTGAAGGAAAATCAGAAGCCTTTCAGACAGAAACTCCGTAGGATAAATCCGAAACAATTGCCTGCAGTAGAAAAGGAGATTAAAAGGATGTATGATGCAAGCATAATAGTCCCTGTAAGGTTCTCTGATTGGGTATCAAACTTAGTGGCTGTAAGAAATAAAACAGGGGAGATCAGATTATGCATAGACTTCAGAGACCTCAACAGAGCCTCCCTGAAAGACAACTACCCCTTGCCTAGAATGGAACACATCTTACAGAAGGTAGTGGGCTCTAAGATAATCTCCCTGCTTGATGGTTTTTCAGGATATAACCAAATATTGGTACTCCCAGAAGATCAACTCAAAACAGCATTTACCACTCCATGGGGCACCTTCATGTATGTGAAGATGCCTTTTGGACTGATGAATGCTGGTGCCACCTTCCAAAGAGTGATGGATATAGCTTTCTCAGATGAGATAGGACACTTCATAGTTATCTATTTAGATGACTTGACTGTCTTTTCCAAAACTGAAGAAGAACACCTAAAACATCCGAGGAAAGTTTTTGAAAAATGTATAAGGTATGGTCTATCCTTAAATCCTAAGAAAACTATGTTTGGGCTGCAAGAAGGTAAACTTCTTGCTCACATTATATCTAAGAAAGGGATTATGATAGACCCACAGAGATTTGAGGGAATACTCCGAATCACACACCCAAGGAACATCAAGGAGTTACAGTCCTTCATTAGGAAGATCAATTTCCTTAGGAGATTCATTCCCAACCTTGCTGACCACCTTAGGAGAATGACTGACATGCTAAAGAAAGGTGCAGGAGTTAAGTGGACCATTGAAGCCAGGAAATCTTTTGAGTCAGTAAAACTTGCACTCACTCAGGCCCCTGTCCTTATCAGCCCAGACTTCTCAAAAGATTTTATGATCTTTTCCTTTTCCTCTGAACACTCAATAGCTGCAGTCTTACTGCAAAGGAATTCAAAAGGTAATGAACAAGCTATAGCTTTCTTCAGTAAAGCCTTGAGGGATGCACCCTTGAAATACAACATCATGGAAAAGTAGGCTTATGCTTTGGTCAAGGCCTTAAAAGAGTTTAGGGTGTACATTCTGCATTCTCACACCACAGCTTATGTGCCAAATATAGTGGTCAAGGATGTCTTGTCCCAAGACCTTGATGGGAAAAGGGGCAAATGGATTGCTACAATCTTGGAATACGATCTTGAAATAAAGCCCACCAAGCTGATCAAAAGTCAAGGCCTGGCCCAGTTAATGGCTGAATCAAACTTACAGGCCCTTGAAATTAACATGATAAATGCCTTAGATGAGCAGGAAGGATTGCCCCATCCAACTGTTGAGGAGCAGTTTCAAAACTCTCCTTGGTATACTGATATCCTTTACGTGCTCACCAACCTCAATGCCCCTCCAGAACTGTCCAAAACCAAGGCCAGATTCATAAAACTCAAAGCTAGAAACTACTGCATGATAAATGAAAATATATACTGGAAGAATCCAAATGGCCTATTGCTGAAATGTTTGTCTGAAACTAAAGCTGAAAGAATCCAACAAGAATTCCATGCTGGAGAGTGTGGAGGCCACTTGAGTTGGAAAGCCACTGCAAATAAAATACTCAGGGCTGGTTAATATTGGCCCACACTCTTCAATGATGTCCATAAAATGATTCTTGCCTGCCACAAATGCCAGATCTTCGAAGGCAGAAGAAAGCTCCTCCCCCTCCCTTTACAACCTATCACCGTAGAAGGTCCCTTCATGCAATGGGGCCTAGACTTTATAGGAGAAATTCATCCTGCCTCCTCTGGACAACATAAATGGATCCTAACTGCTACAGATTACTTCACTAAATGGATAGAAGCCATACCCACTATGAATGCCACTGATTCTGTCATCATTAGGTTCCTAGAAGACTTCATCCTATCTCGGTTTGGCTATCCAAGGAAAATAATCACTGACAATGTTGCTGCCTTCGGATCCAAGAAAATGGTTGATTTCTGTCACAGGTACGGAATAGCACTTGGTCATTCAACTACCTATTACCCCCAGGGTAATGGCTTGGCTGAATCATCAAATAAAAGCCTGGTTACAATCATTAAGAAGCTGCTGGAAGAGAAAAAAAATTCATCGCATAAAAAGTTGATACATGTTTTGTGGGCCGACAGGCTCACCACAAAGAAATCTATTGACATGTCATCATTCCAGCTTGTCTATGGAACCGAAGCAGTTTTTCCTACCAGCTTGGGAGTGCCTGTGGTTAAACTTGTCCAAGAGATTCAGACAGAGGAAAAAAGTATGGTGAGAAGAATTAATGAAACCATCCATCTTCAGCAAACAAGGGAGCAGGTTTATAGCAGAGCTGTCAAAGTTCAGGGAAACATTAAAAGACTATTTGAAAAAAGAACTAAAGCTGCAAATTTCAAAATCAGGGAAAAGGTTCTGAAATGGGATTCAAGGAGGGAGGACAAAGGCAAACATGGAAAGTTTGACAGCTTGTGGCAAGGTCCATTCATCATCCAGGCCACTGTGGGTCCTAATGCATTTTTCTTACAAGAACCTGATGGTACAGAGCTGTTTGGGGGTCCTGTCAATGGCAGGATGCTCAAACACTACTTTTGATAATTTTCATTTCCAGTTCCATTTCTATTGTACATACCATTGCAATTTTTACTTTCAAGAAAGCAGAGAAAATGTTTCAAAAAACAGAAGAGAAAGGAGAGGTTCAGACACGCTCAAAACTCGAACCTCCGAAAGGCAAAAAAGTGGCTCAAACATGTTCAAAATCTGAGCCAAAAGAAGCAGAATAGATGGTCCTAATATGCTCAAAACCTGGACCAACAGTGAAAAGAAGAATCAGCTCTAGCATGCCCAAAACCAGAGTTGAAATGAGCAAAGGAAGTGACTCTAATTTGCTCAAAACCTGAGTCACAGAAAGAGAAGGATATTTCAAATTGTAGATTTCTTGCCTTCACAATTTGTTTGCAGTTTTCTACAAGTCTTCACTCCAACAAGTCAGACAGTCTAATCCTGGCTTGGCTGTTTTTCAATTTCCTATCTTAGAATGTAGGAGAAGAAATTTGTTGGATAGTTTAATCCCAGCAGATGTTAGATTAGGTAGAGAATCATATGAGACCAACAGTCTAATCTAGTCTCATGGAGCAATAAGGGTAGAAGTAGAATAGGTTTGTTTTCTGTTTCAAAAATAAAATGTAAAGGGTTTGCTAGCTCAAATGCACCTTGAAGGGAAAATTGTTAGGATTGTAGTGAGGGTAGGTAGACTGGTTGGGAAATTCTTTCTACTGATGTTTTTCTCATATTGTGGCAGTTGAAAATCAGAAATGTAAGGGATGTGTCAAGCAGTAGGCATCTGGCCTACACCAAAGATCATCTTCTGAATTCTTGACTACTTCAAGAAGAAGTCATCCCCATGTGGAGCCACTGTTAGCCCCCATATGAAATTCTTGACAAGCAAGCTGGGGGCTAGATTATTGTGGAGCCTTCAAGGAATGCCTCTCCCCCTGAAAAGCCATCCTCCTTGAAGTCTATTTGTGTTGTGCCTTATATAAGTCCCCTCTGCTAGTTCTTTTCCCTAAGACCTGCAGTTGCCCCTTGTACCCCTGCAAAATGTCCATTTTTTCCCCTTTTTCCTCCTTCTAACAGAGTGCCTTCGTTACCCTCTATTTCCCCTATTAGCCCTCTAAACCCTCCAAAATCCCCTCTAAAATCCCTGCACCCTGTGTTGTCCCCAAATCCCCCCTCCATCTCCCTACCGTTACCCCTTCCAGCCTTTAATTTCATTTAAAATGGCTTTAAAACCCACTTTCCGACTATATGATAGGCCTAGCCCCTTCTCTGCTATCCCCATGCCCTTTTCTCCCCATGCAACCCGACGCTATGACCGAAACCCAGCATCAAAAGGTACTTATCTTAGGCCCATATCGGGCGCACCCTTGACTGTAGATCTGGGCAAATCGGACGGCTGTCGTCCAACCCGCTACCCTTTGTGTTTTCCCCGTTCAAACCTTCGATGCTGCCATCGCCGTTCATTCACATGTTGATCCGACGGTCCGCGTTCTATCTGCCCAGTGGACCCCGCCGAGCACTGTCCCAAAAACCGCATGTTTATTCTGCACCGCTTATGCGCGGTGGGTGGTATTTCCGGGTAGCCCAGCGATTCCACCCATTGCTCGCCACCTGTCCTCCTGTACGTTTCAAAACCACCAGCCCCGCCTGTTAAAGTCATCCCCCGTGCATTATCTATCGACCACAGATGCCGAGCGTAATCCACGACAGCCGTCAGATCTGGAGCAGCCCATCCGACGGCTATCGCTCGTCGAAGGTGCCCGATGTTTAATGAAGTTGCGCGGGCGATAATCCATGCCCTGGCCCGCCGTCTGTCGCCCTCCACCGTCGATCTCCACCACGATCGACGGTACAGATCTGCTCCTCCGCCGTTGACTGTTCCACTGTCCCTATCCCGCCATGTCATCTCCACGTGTGCCCTCCGTACTTTCGACCGTTCCATTGTATATTTTCGTCCAAATTCATGTTTTTTAAGGTTTTTTTAGCAATATTCGCTCCGCAGACCGCCACCTCCACCAGAACGATTTGTCACCTTATTTCACGATTTCTCCACCAGTTTAGTGTCTACATGGCCGTCTTCTGCATCCATACCGCATCCATTTCCCCATCCATGGTTTCTCTTCACAGGTTTCGTTTTTTTGCAGGATTCTCAATAGGGAATGACCGCCATAATGCACACCTCTGCTACAAGGACAGAGGAATCAGAGAAGATCATTTACAGAGGCAAGATTTATAAAAAAGAATGACCCGGGAAGGTGAAGACAAGACTGGCATTAAAGAGGGACAGAATCCAGCTCTGAAAACCTCCCAGCGCCATTAAAATCTGAGCTAACCTATCAGAAGCAAAAATGGAGCGACAAGGTGTTCCAAGTACAACGCAAAGGAGATTAAGGCATGTTAATTAAGATCTTAAGCCTGGAATCAGTGGTTTAAGAGGCAAAGCACCAGGTTGAAGACCCCGAGGATCAATCAGAAGGTTCCTGTGCACAGTGAAAGCACCAGGAGTACTACAGCCAAAATATGTCAAGATCATGTCCGAAGGAGATCACCCTTCACAAGGGAAGTGACAGAGATTAAATACACAACAATCAAGCAGAATGGGTTTCGGCCCTGCATTCATTTTGTGTTTAATGTTACATTTAGTATTCACCTACCACCTCAGTCGACCTTCTGTTCATCATCTGCTATAAAGCACAGAAGGAAATTATTGTAAAGGTTGTTGATGAGATATTAGAGAAATGCAAGAATTTCCCTCTTGAGACAAGTTATCTGTGTAATATTGTAAGATAGGCTGAGATTTGATGTATTCAGACTGAATGTTCAAGCTGTGGGCAATGATGTACCTGATTGGTGTTGTTTTTAATGTGACAAGCACATTTCTTTGGATCCTGATCTAAAGTAGCTGGTGATGTTTTCTCTTCTCTATATTTGTGATTGACTTGCTTTCATTTCATTACGTTTCTTCAGGCTCGCATCAGAAGTTTGGCATAAGATTTACCCTTGATAGGTACCTTATGTTGCTGCTCTCCCAGACTTTATGTTTTCTGCTTATATGTATATCTGAATATTGATTTCAATTGATTTAACAAGTGTAGTGGATGTTTTTGCCTACTCTCTAATGTATGAATTAATGAAATCTATGTTTAGATGTTCTTGTTAGGATTTATGGATGAGTTGAGAACACTGGGAGGTCTAGAACCTTGTCTCTGCCTCACTGGGATCTTTCCATCTCATTAAACTTTTCTAAGATCCCTTCTGTTAAACTTATCCTTGTTTTTCCTTGGAGTTGCTAAAGCAGACCTGGAGTTAAATGACCTCTGGTCCGATCTATAAGCAGCCCCTTTGTCCCTCTTTGAGAGCTGTATCTGAGTACGTCCAAGCAGGTCTGGAGTTAAATGACCTCTGACCTGATCTATAGACAGAAATTTGGTTGTCTTTCCTTATTTTCCTCTCACTCATTTTCTGTCCTTAATGTTCCATTCCATCAACCATATTTTAAGATCCAAATGCTCTAGATGACTAGCCCAACTGAAAGCTTTCACATTGAACACAAGTAAACCCTTTCTTGACTCCATTGCCCAATGGCCTTGATGTTACCTGAGTTATCTATCTTTTCCTAGTTTCCTCTTTGCTCATCCTTGTCTCATATTAGATCCTTCTTTCCTGATTCCCAACAACCAAACACAAACAATCAAACAAATAACCCTGAGCCCATAACTAGCCTAAAACCTTAACACTTGAGCTTCAAAGACATAAAACCTTTGGCTATCATAGAGAGATCCCTCTCTGGACCTAGGAGGGATAGATCCTTAGGTTTGAAAGTGGTTCTATGTTGTCTCATCTTTTGGTCTTGTCAACCTGGCCAAAACATGGGAACCCCAACATGGTTCTTTCTGATTTCCCACTTATTTATGAAGGTTTGGTAGAGTTCTGGGAGATCATGGATGCTGTTTGGAGTTAAGCTCTTAAACCATTTTTTGGGTTCTCCGCCCAGGCTTTGGCTGAACATCCTCATTTTTATGGTCTCGTCTTCTATTTCCCTGTATTCAAAGGCATCGCTAATTCTATCTACATGTTGTGGAGTTGTGGTAGTCTCAACTCCGGTAAAGTGCAAGATTTTGGATTGATAGTCATTTTGTAAAGAGCCAAACGGTGTGTCAACACCAGGGATGCATACCAGGCTGCCATGGCGGGAGCTAATGGATGATGTACAAAATGAGGGCTTGTAAGATGAGCTGAGGTGATTTGAACAGTAGTGGTTTTGATGGGTGTGGCAGATGTACTTGGGCTAGTGATCTGATTTTGAGCCCTTCTTCACTGTGATCTTTTTCACTTTGTTTCCCTTCTTCCCCTTGTTGTTCCTCCTCTTCATCATGCTTCTGTTTATCATGTTCTTCTTCCCCTTGCTGCTCCGCCTCACTGTGCTCTTCTTCCCCTTGCTGCCTTGCCTCACTGTGCTTGGGAAAATAACTCTGAAAAGATATGTTTGTGGTTTATTGGTGAAGAAAAAACATCTTGTGTTTTTACAAAAACAATTTTTCCTCCAAACACCGTTCTTTTGTGGTTCATTGTTTTCTATACAAAGGTAGACAAAACACCCTTGAGTTGTCTTGAGAAACCTTTCGATCACGGACTTTGATTTTTGGTATATGGAGTCTGCACAAAGTTTTCTTTTTCATAACACAAGAAGGAAGTCTTTAAAAATGACAGGCTTTCACCTTACAAACATTTATTTCTTCTGAGTTTTAGCAGACAAGGTTTTCTCTCTTCTATTAACCCTGTTAGGACACTTTTCAGCAATTTGAAACCTTTACAACTCTATGTTTTTGTCTTGTAATTTGTGTATGGTTTTCAATGTTCTCAACAGTATTTAAGGCCCTTTAAAACTGATAAAAATGCCCACCCTTTAATCACTGTTTTTGTCTTGTGCTCTTTATATGACAAATTGTTCTTTAAAGCCACTGTTAAGACACTGTTCAAATTGATTTGAGACCCCCTAAGAAAAAAAAAAAATTTCTCCTGTTTTGACAAAACTCTATCTCATATACCACTGTCTATCTCATGGTTTTTAGATGATGAAGTGTTTTCAAAAGCACTATTCCTCATTAGGGAAAAACATGGAAAATACCCCTTTCAAATTTTGAATTTTGCCAAGAGGGACTGGAGAATACCTTGAATATTTTTCACGGGCCTTTGTTGATAATTAGGTAGCTCCAAAGGTGTTTGTTTGAGGGCCTTTGAGTGAGCGGCATGTTCACAGGAAAGAGCACCACGCAGTGTAAATGGTTGGGTCAGCCTTCGGTCAGTGGTTGAACGCGCACAATGCTACATGCACACTGCACATCAATAGAAACTCAGTGCAAGTGCGTTCACAGGCGCGTCGCGCAGGCTTGAAGCCTCAAACTTTTGAAAATATTCCCAAAATCTCTTGATTTCTCTGGAGAACAACTAAAGACCTTTGTTTCATGGTTTTGCAAATGCATATTGGGCTGTTTCAACGGTCTCTCCAGCTCTTATATGAAAGAAAAATCAAACGTCCTCATATTATGCTTTAGAGGGTTTATGTGTTTGAAAAGGCCTTTTGTTTTATCAAAACATGAAACATTGTCTTTGAAATTTTATCATTTTTAAAACATTATAAAGACTCATCTTCGATCAAGTCATTTGACAATATGTCGCGGTCGACCTTTGAATGACACCATAGTGATGGCTCTCGTTGAAGTAAAAAGGCTTCTTTAATAAACAAAAAACCCCTTCTACTGCCTTTTCACTGTTTCTCATTAAAGAAGAAACTCTGTCAGTTTTTTCCTATTTCTAACCCTGAAAGGAAAAACCTTGCTCAAAGACATATCAATGATTTGTGAGGCATCCTTTTCCATATCTTGGAAGGAGATAAAGCACCACTCTAAAACTTACTTTGACAATTTCTGCTCTCCTGGTGTTTTGATGATAATCAAGCCCACGGTGAAGTTGATCAAACGGTCAGGTGCCCTTTGAGATTTTCTTTTTACTGTGGGTGAAAAACCTCATTTTCATCCACCCATGGCTTTACCTATATCTGTTCATCAAGGAAAATGCCTTTAGAGACCCTCAATGTAATCATATGGAACATCAAGGCTTTTTCACATGTTTCATAAAAGGTCTTTGAATGTGATAGTGATATGGCTTGATTCTTTGAATGTTGTCCCTGAATTTAAAACACATGCCATACCCTTTCCTCACATCTGATGATTCTGTCCAAATTTTGTTCACTTTAGCTGCAAGTTGCCTTTGAAGGAGATCTTTGATAGAAGAAAAATCAGACCTCTTTGATTATTACAGTACCACTGCTTGGCCATCTTCTTAACAACATTTTTCCAATCATAATCATCTAATTGTTTCCCACTGCACTTAAAATCTGTATTTCAATTAGTGAAACCATATAATCAATCTTTGAAACACCACTGCTATGTTAGTGGCTTCATCTATTGGAGAAAAAAGGTGTAAAAGAAGTTTTTAAGGCTATTTGTAGCATTGTTAGCCTTGTGCCCTTAAATGAGGCTATACCTCTGTTCCTGACCCTCTTCTTATTAAACGAAGGAGGTCTTAAATAATGACCTAACCATATACTCATACTTGGAGGAGGTTTTGCATAGTCATCCAACCCTCTGCTCATGTTTGGAGGAGACTTTTCACAATGATGCTTATTTCATCTCTCTATTCAAACTCTGTCATCTTTCGTTTTAATTTCCATCTCTGCTTGGTATATCACAGTCAGTAATAAGGTGTAAAATTGTCAATATTCCATGAGATACATGTTCTGAGATGTGAATTATGCTATTAAAATACTCTTATGCGTCTTTAGACATCAGAAGCAACCTGAGCTGTATCTGCAGAGTATTACTTGCTAGTCATAAGTCACTAACCTTTTGACTGTGTTTGCAGGAGCTCATTAAAATACCTCTATGTCCAGTACTTGCATCCCAGGCTCAAAACCACATGAGAAGTAGCTGTCTTCTCATGTTAATTTTAATAATGTCTTCTGGAACACTGGTACACTTCTGCTTTTGAAAAAGACATTGAAACACTATAAATCCACCTAATATCAGTTTGATTTGTGGCATATGCACTGCTGAGACATCAAGGCTTGTTAGTGGCATGACTTAAGGGTGTATCAAGCTTTATTTGCAGAATGGGAAGGTCATCTATGACTGATTGATGTTATACAGAGGTTCTTTTGGCTTTAGGATAGTTTTCCAAGGGAGGATTACCTAAAGTGCCACTACCTAACTTAGGGGAGACTTTTTGGACAGATTTGGAGTATTCTCTTTGGAGCTGATGGACAAGTTTGTATGACTGAGACTAGATAGGGCCTGACAATTAGGTTTTATCTCATCATGGGCTGATTTAAAATGTATGAAGGAAAAATGTTTATGGGTGTTTTCTAGCTGATAAATTTGACAAATTGGAAATCGGTTTCTAGAAAACTTGGCTTTAGCAACTAGTCATCATCAACAGGTGAAAAATACTTATGACTAATAGAGGACAAGCAAAATTTGGGAGGGGAGGACTGTAATGTTCCCATTTTAGCACATGGCTAAATGGCACATTAGAATTTTGATTTTATATTATTGTAGCTAAATAAATGGGTAAGGAGGCCCATGGTTATGAAAAACATCAATAAAATCCCTCACATTATGAAAGAGGAGCATTATTGGAGCTT
Organism: Pinus albicaulis; assembly: GCA_034641835.2. Taxonomy (NCBI): domain Eukaryota; kingdom Viridiplantae; phylum Streptophyta; class Pinopsida; order Pinales; family Pinaceae; genus Pinus; species Pinus albicaulis. Next base: position 1,609,722,579 of record CM076579.1, read on the forward strand.
GTTTGCACACTCCATGTGTGAAAAGGGTTAATTGCAGAGAGGGATAGGTCATGTTGACCAAGTCAAACTGCGCAATAGATGGAGGTGTGGCTTGCTTGGGAAGCCTACAAAATTGCATGAGGAGGAGAAAAACCTAATGTGTGGGGTCCATGGCTAAGGAGCCTTCAATTGCATAAAAGAAGGGAAAGCATCAATTTTGGGCTAGCTTGGATAATTTGAATTGCTTTCCACAGTTGCACATTCTAGTAGCTGTGTTGTTCAACACAAGGGATTTCTTGTTCAAGAATTCCCTCCCTTCTTGAGAATCTCTTGAAGGTTTGATCTTCATCTTCTCCACATCTTGGCTCAAGGCCAAAGTTATTCCTTTCAGTGCAGTGATTCTTGCAGCAAGAGCCATCGTGTTGCTGGGGTTGCAGTGGAGGTTCCCACATTATCATTCCAGAGCTCAAATTTCAGAGGAGGAAGATTTTATGCATCCGGGAGATCAATAGGGAAGGTTTCAGCTCCATTTCTCATATCTTGGCAGGAGGCCAATCTCTTCCCATCATCTACAGCGCAGTTCCTCTCCTTGACTGTGCAGTTCTTGAGTGCAATTGCAGTGAGGGGTTGCACCAGCATTTTGGAGGGTGAATATTTGGTGAAAGGATCAGCCTTTCACTCTAGATTTCCATTGGAGGAGGTTTATACACTTTATGCAGCATTATTCAGCCATCTCCTTCATGTTCTTATTTTAGAGTTGCAGCTACTCTAGCAGCTCCAACATTTCTGCAGATTTTCCATTTTGTATGCATTGTAGCCAATCCCTTTAGGGATTGTTTATTATAGTTTCCAGGGGTTGAGATCCATCTCCCCCTTTCTTATTTTAGCTTCATATTTCCATATCTTCATTGTATTATTGTTTTGCATTAGTCCTCCTTCATAGACTGCGCAGTCATAGTTGGGCATAATGTATATGTAGCAGGGTATTTCATGTTCATTGTATTTGTGTCTATGCTTTAGCTTGAGTGACCATTTCCTCAAGATTTGGTACACATTTCTACTATCATATTATCAATGAGAAAGCTATGAGGTTTTATTTCATTTTCTGAAGTTTCTACACTCACTGCTATTTTCTAGCTCATGCTTGTGTATTGCTGTAGCTCATCTCTTGTGAGTAAGATTTTCCTGAAGGAAGAAACATTTACATAGCTATAGGCAGAGTCTGAGTAAGGACCAGGAGGCCTCCGATTATCATCCTCTCTTTAGAGGTGAAATAATTGGTAAAATCCCTCTTAGTCCATCTCTAACATAGCCTTGTTAATATTTTCGACAAAGGAACATTTAAGTGGTGAAAAATTCTATTGATTTCCATTTCGGAACATTACATCCCTATGCAGGGATGAACTATACAGGATATCTAGAGTTGGTATTTCACCCGAGCACTCAGTGGGGCCCAGATGGTAAGAAAGATGTTGATCAGTGTAGTTTGAAGTATTTTTGTATCTTTTGAATTTTTATGCAATTTTTTTTGTTTAATGGGTGAAAATGTATATTGAAATAAAGCTTGTTTCTTGACATAGATGTAGCACCTGTCCGTCTAGCTGGAGCCCCTTGCTATGCAAGGCGAGGAATGCAGCCACCTGGGGTTGGCATAGCAGCAGTCGCCGAAGACGGTGACGACACACGGATTTTGCATGAGCTTACTAGAAATCTGAAGGGTTTAAGTATGGGTGTGTCGCCTCTTCCCATGAGAGAGATTTCGATTCGTCTGCAGCGGCATAAAGTGGGTGTGCCGAAGAGATACTTGGTGCCTCTAAGGAGGATAGCTAGAGCAGTTTTTTGCTATTTTGAGCAGCAGGCTTAGTGGGAGGAGTGGATATATGTGTAAATGTCATAGCGAGGCTTAGCAAAGCCAATTTTTGTAAAACACCATAGTTTTGGTAAGTTTTTTGATGTAACCTAAAATGGACATGACACACACACACACATATATATATATATATATATATATATATATATATATATATATATATATATATTGGTGATTTTTTGTTCCCGTGTGTCTTCTAATGTTTATGTATTTTTCTATTGTAAAAAATATACACTCATGTAGAACTCTTTCTATAACAAATGTGACAAATGCCAATCTAATACATAATTCACCAATGAATCAGCTAATGTATTAAATTCTCTAGGAATGTGCTCAAACACAATGGTTTGAAAGTGATGTTCTATAAGTCATACCCTTAAGAAATAACGTAACAAGACTGGATGACGGACGCGATAATGATTGTTTAATTGCATAAATATGACTTGGAAACTAAAATGACTATTAGATTAGAGATGCTGCGAGATGCGGCTTCCGTGAGGAGTTGTATCACCGACATGTACTCAACAATGTTGTTGGTGGTATTGCCCAGGAAGATTCCCTTGGAACCAAGGAGCTCTGACTCAAGTGTGTAGAGGACCCAAGCAGCCGACGCAATGTGGCTAGTGTGACAACTAGCATCATCCGCATATCCCACGTATGATAAGGATAATGAAGGAATCTGCATAAAAGAAATGAGTGTGCATGAGAAAAACACTAAAAAAACCCATAATGTCCAAAGACATCAAAACAAAGGCAAAACTAATACACATAAAATTGCAAAGCATACGCCTAGTGGAGGACTAGGCGAAATACTTCTTCAGATAGAGCCCGTTGTGGGGCTCCATGAGTGGAATTCCATTATAGTCCTGAAGTTCATAAGCTCATTTTGAGAGGACTTTGGTGACTATGTAAGGACCAAGCCATAATGGTTGAAGTGTTCCTGCCCCCAAGAGGTCGTGTCTCTGATCATAGAGTAGAACGAGATCACCCTCTTGGAAAGAACGAGGCTTGACAGATTTTTCATATTGAGCTTTGACTCAGCGCCGGTGAGATTCGAGTGCTAGTGTGGCATCTCGACGAGTTTCTTCCAAGTGATCGAGCGAGAGCGAGCGCTCTTCTATGGCTGTGGTGTCAGGTAGGAGTTCAACAACGAGCTTTAGTGATGGAATCTCACACTCGATTGGGAGTACTACTTCCAGGCCAAATGCAAGTTGGAATGGCATGAAGCATGTAGTAGTTTTGACTGACGTGCGGTATGCCCATAACATGAAATATAAATTCCGATGCCATGTGTTTTTATTATTTCTGACTAACCAATGAATCATGGTTTTGAGGACGCCATTTACAACTTCGACTTGAACATTTTCTTGTGGGTATTAGGACGAAGACTAATCTTGTCGAAAACCTAGCATGGAAGTTAATTCCGTCATCATATGGTTCTAAAAATGTGACCCATGTTCTATGAAGATTGAAAGGGATACATAGAAATGACATATAACCTGATTGAACAGGAACAGAGCGATGGTTTCTCCATCGGCCCTAAAATTGGGAATGCCTTCAGCCCATTTTTTGAAGTAGTCAATTGCAACTACAATGTAGTTGTGTCCGTCCATAGAAGTAGGATTGCATGTAACGAAGTCTATTCCCCATTTAGCGAAAGGACCAATCGAGACAACTAGATGGAGGGGGGCGAGGTGAGAACGCATTTTATTTCATGAAAATTTGACACGGATGGCACTTCTAGACTGTTGTGATGCATTATTTAAACAAAGTGGGCCAATAATAGCCTACATGCAAGATTTTCTAGGCAGTAGCTATGCCAGAAAGATGACTGTCGTATGCCCCCGCATGGCAGTCATTTAAAACACGTTTTGCTTCATCAAAATTGAGACAACATCAAAGAATAGTATCGACACCATGATGATATAGAGTATCATTTACCACGAGATAGTGTTTTGCTTGGTGGTGAATATGACGACGTTCGTCGGACGTGAGAGTTGGGTGGAAGCATTGAGTTTGGAGGTAGACCAAAATGTCTCCATACCAAGGATCAGAAGAATTGACTAAGTAGATGGATTCATCAGGAAATGGATCATGAGCTACATCCTCTGGGTCGATTCTAGGAAGGTCTGACAGTAATTCGGCGAAGACTAGAGATTTCTTTGCTTTGGAAGAAGCAAATACCAAGTCAAATTGTTGGAGGATTACAATTCATTAAGAATATTTTCCTCAAATAAATTGTCGAGAAAAAATGTGTCACATGAGATTCTCCAAAGCAATGATGGTAGTATGACGTGGTAATATATAGTGTCAGAGTCGGGTGACAACGAAGACCACCACGGGAGAGAGTTTCTCCACATGTGAATATCGTATTTCAAGTCCAACGAGACATTTTGATAGGTAATATATCACATGTTCAATATCATCATCGTGAACTTGAACCAATACCATGCCAAGTGAGTATGGTGAGGCTACCAGGTAAAGGAGAAAGTCACGTGAATAGTTAGGGGCACTAAGAAGTGGGGCAGAAATGAGTGCTCGTTTCAAGGTGTCAAACAATTTTTGAGCTTGGTCATCCCATAAATATATTGTTCCCTTCTTTAATAAATGCATAAAGCCTTTCGTCATCTCGGCATAGTTGACTATGAAACGACGTAGAAATTTTTCCTTCCCTTGCAAACGTTGGAGTTGCATAATGGATTGTGGTGCGGGAAATTCGATGATTGCTTTAAGCTTATCAGGATCAACCCTAATCCTATGCTTAGAGACAATAAAGCCCAGAAGGTGTCCAGACTCGACAAAAAATACGCACTTATGTGGATTTAGACGTATATTGTAGAACCTACACCAAGCGAAGATTTGTTTTAGATGCACGAGGTGATGGGATCGTTTCTTGGAATGGGTTGGAAGGTCATCCAAGTAAGCCTGTACAATATGCCTAATGTCATGAAAGGTGTAGTCCATATCCCTTTGAAAATTTTCTCTTGCATTCTTCAGACCGAATGGGAGTTTACAATATGCAAATGTGCCCCAAGGACAGATGAAGGCAGTTTTATGCTGTTCATCTTTTTTAATTGCAATCTGGTCATATCCTGAGAAACCATCCATAAAGAAAAAAGATTCACATCTAGTGCAATCATCAAGGATCTAATCTATGAACAATGTAGGATAATTGTCTTTTGGACAAGCAGCATTCAAATCACGATAATCAACACAGACACTGATGGTGCCTTGTTTTTTGTCTATGGGAACTGAATTGGAAACCCATTCCGTCAAAGGAATGGGATAGATGAAACCAATGTTTAAAATTTTTTCGACTTCACTCTTAATGGCGCCCACTTTATGCGGGTGGACAGGTCGGAGTCTCTGCCGAACAGATTTGGAATTGTCTTAAACTTTGATTTCGAGCTCAAATATAGACGGATCTATGCCAGGAATTTCGTCGTAAGACCAAGAAAACACATCGTGGAATTCCTTAAAAAGGGATGTGAAGCGTGCAATTTCCTCGGGATTGCAATTTTCTCCAATCTGAATGTTTTCCACAATACCCATTTTGACCGAGATATCAATGAGAATTGTCTTAGAAATATTACCCATGTTCGCTTCCGAATCGATGGTTTGAACAGTCGTGTAAACGGAGGGAACGATCTTATGTGGGTCAAAATATGGGATTTGAGTAGTTATCACGTCCGAATCGAACATCGAAGCACGACAGTGGAACTCTCCCCAAGTTCCTTCTTCTGGAGACATCTCTCGAATAGCTTCATCCATAGGTAGGACTTCATCGAGGAGATCCTTAGAAAGAACCGCGATGGGAGGGAGGTTTGTACATTTGATCGAAACCATAGCTGTGGAGGGTTCAGATGTAATTTGGATGGCTTGATAAGCCAACTCGGCTGGTCAGAGCGGCATCTGATCTCCGTAGGAATTAATGTCTAAAGGCACTGGTAGGATCCATGGGTCGATAGAGCCATCCAAAGTGGTGGATATCATTGCAACCTTGTGTGGAACCTTGGGCGGCAGGAGAGGAAAGAAACCCATCAGGGAAGATGCCTTCAAAAGATCGGTACCAATACTGACGTATGAGTCGGGAATGCCTCCTATTAGGGGTACAGTGCTACTTGGTAACGTGGCATAACTAGGGGTGCAAAAGGATAATTAATCCACTGTGAATATTTTCCCACCAATGGAAAAAGGATGAGTCGGAAGACTGAAGAAATAGTGGCAGTCATTGCGTAAGACCAACTGCGACCCAGCAATAGATTATAGTCGAGATGACGATCTACAAATTCTATTTCCATTGTTATCGTTTTCCCACTAAGAGAAATGGGAAAGCTAGCAAGGTAGCCTTTTGGGAGGAAAGTGTGGCCATAGAAAGCTTTAAGGGAATTAGACGACGGAGACAAAGTAGGAGAACCCAAAGCGAGCCAGCAAGTAGTTGACATAATGTAGGTCGAAGCACCTTCGTCTATGAGAGTACGATGGATGGGTCTTCCTTTCGACACAACTTGCGCCTCGAATTCAATTTGGTGTGGGAGGAAAGGTTTATATTTCTCCATGTCAAAGATAGCTAGCGTAGAATCCTGGGGCTCAATTCCACCAATGGCCAAAAGAAAGGATTTTCTTTGTGCTAGGAAAGTTTGCAATACTTCAAGAGCAGACATAGCTAATGGTGCTTGCACCAAATCTTCTATAATGTTGTATTTTTGGGTGGCACGTGCAGAGGTGTTATGAGTCATGTGTCGAAGTGTCCCTTTGGGGGGGCGAATCGCGGGGTTAGCATTAGGCCATTCGATATGTAAATCATTAGGCGGCAGTGGATTTAAACTAGTACCAGGTTCCTGAGTATCAATGACAGGATTTCTATAAATTTTGGCTCATGTCCGGATTTCAACACTCTAGACGCCATAAATGGAAAATGATCCTGCACCGGAAGGATGAGGGCCACCATTGCCCCTTTCCGGGGGTTGCGGTGGGTTGGAAACCATGTGTTGTTTTTGCTGTTGTGGATTAGGGAATGGATTATGAAGAACGACGGGTGTTCTCCCAAAGCCCTTGTTTGTGATAAAATCTATGCATTCCTGCAGATGAGGACATTTGCATGTCAAGTGATCCTCCTCACAGATTCCACAAGGAAATTTCATGGGTTTATCCTTCCCTTTGTCGTTTTTATCAGTGTTTTTCTGATTGGGATTATTCTGATGATCCGACTACTCTTCCAAAGAAGAGGACTTTTTCTTGTTCTTCTTGTTCTTGCCACTAGTTTTTGTGAAATTTGCATAGAATTTACCTCAGCGGTAGGAAGAGTAGTTGATTGGTTAAGGCTGTTGGCAGCCAAAGATGGCTGGGAAGTTTTCCCACTAGGCTATTTTATGGCTATGCTGGAGATCGCACCAACAAGACCATCGGAATGTGCTCCAAGTTTCTGAGTAGTGGGAGGATTCGGATTACCTGGGGCATGGGGGAGTAAATCATATAGCATGCCAAATTGCGAATAGATCAAATATAAATTTTGTGCGCGACGAATGGATTGATCTTCCATGATCGCACCGGACAAACAAATGTCCTTAGCTAGGGTTGGAAAAAATGACTTACAAAACTAGTTAAATAAGAGATGAGCCACGATTGGCGCTTTGACTAGCTTCCTCCTACGCCTCCATTCATGAATATGATCGGAGATGTGGGTGGCAGTGTCTTGGCATAGAGAGGTTAAGAGTTTCGTGCCGGTTTCGTATCTAATAGGTAATTGGAAATTCTTAAGAAATTCCGTAACTAAGGTGCCAAAAGTATTGACTAATTTGTGTGGTAACTCAATGTACCATTTGGCAGTGTTACCTGTGAGAGTGCGGGGGAAAAGTTGAAGCTGGATACTATCATCTACCATGGAGTTAGAAACATACCATAGATGAAAGGTGGTGACATGCGTGGCCGAATCGTTCCCTTGTTTCCCGTCGAATTTAGGGATGCTAGAGGGAATCTTGTGCGGTACTGGAGGCCAGAGTGGGTTGTGATTGATGGGGTCATTGGTCAGTTTATAGATTTCGGGGATGTCTAGAGCTCCCAAAAATGGTAATTTCATTTTTTCCCTCGGATCTAGCCAAGGAAGTATTGGTTGACTATTTGGACCATAGGGCCCACCCATCAATGTGTTACCAATAGGATAAGTAGGACTTTTTTAATAAAATTTCTTTGTGTGTGGGGGTGTAGGGATGTATGGTTGTTGTCCATAGGGTATATTTATTGGGGGGCCAACGGTTGGTTTCCCTCAGCGTAAACATTTCCCCCTTGTCCAAATGGATTTTGGGGTTGATTTTCCCATATGGACGTAATAGATCTAGCCAGAGGCATGCTACCATTTGCATAGTTAAGCAATGGCATAGATCCTATAACGAAATTTTGACCACTTAAAGGAACAGTGTTAATAGTGGGTTGTCTCGTTTGTCCTGATAATTTTGGGGGTACCGAAGTTCCCCCTATCGTTTGTGTATTGGTGACACTTCCCCCTGTCATGGTGGGCAAGGGGTTTGAACTCAACAAAGGGTTCCAACCAAAAGGGTTGCTAAAAGGAAACGAAGTATCCCCGCTCGTGGGAGCGGGTATTGTGGGTCCTGGCATAGTCACCGTAGGAGTAGATCCCAAAGGATTCAGAGACCCACTAATAGTTTTGGTCACCGTAGTGCTGGGACCATAAATAGGATGGCTACTATGGCTGCCGATTATTAGCGTATAACTGACTACTGGCGAGGAAGATTGTGGCGAACCTAGGTTGGTTTCCATTGGCACCGACCCCATGGGTGGCGGTTGTGAAACGGATGTTGGTGCGACCGAAGACATATCTTGGATTGGCATAATCTGAACTAACACTGGCACTGACGAATCAATTATTGGAGGATTGCAAAGAAGTACAACTCCTTCCGTAAAAGGATCCTCTGGAAATTCCATGTGATATGGGGCTATGTGAAAATCAGGGGTTGTCATTGGAGAGTACTCTCTGAAGAAGGCACGGGTCCACCGAGACTCGACTCCTCCACTAGTCCCAATGGAGGGAGACCTCGCTGTCGTCGAGACAGACAACGAGGGTTGAAAGATGCCACAGTGACTTGTTTATTTTTAGCAAATTTTAATTATTTGTGACGTATTATAAAGTCTCGGTGATAGTAACCACACAGCTAAAAAAATAAAAAATAAAAAAGGAATTTCTAAAATCAATCAACAAGTAGCCAAAACAGGGTGACCCTGTCTGAGTACTACAGTTTGCTAGAGATGAAACCCAGTATCACAATAGCATACAGAGAGTGTTAGTCGTAAACACAATTACGGTTACTCTAGAGCTTCGCCCGAACCTTAGACAATAGGTGTAAGAACTCTTGTGAAGACAAGTACCCTCCCAAAGATCGAAGACAGAGTAGGTTTGTCTATTTTAGGTATCAAGACAGCCCATCCCAGTCACCTCGTGTAAGTCCCTAAAAGTTTGGCCACTAAAGATACCTCAAATCACAGACATCATCAGGGGGGTCACGGTCATAGACAACATGCTATATGGGTAGAACACCTAGATCCCCGATCTAGTTTCAACATCCCCGAAGGGAACCCCAATATATAGCATGCCCACTGAATGCACTTGAAGTTGGGCTTCCTTCTCATGCACCCTGGTGCTGTCTCGTGCTTAACTCTGGTGGTAGTGGAGTGGTCCCGATAATATGAGTGCAATATTATTTCACTTATTAATTACTCTAGTCTCAAGTTTTGAGATCTTGAGTGATTTTCTCACTTATCCTACCCCAAGATCCTAGCCTGAACTACTGTTGGTGTGAGCTCAGAAAAAGTTAAATGATTAATTTTATTATCACTTGATTCTTAGTGTACTTGATTATTGTGGAGGGGGAGTGGACATATGAAATGTGAAGAGACTCTGACTCAACAAACCATGCAGAAAATATGCTCTAAATATTCAATTTCAATGAAGATTTTTTCTACAAGGAGACATTTCTTTCAACATCCGTGCACCAAACATTCAACTTTAAAGATTTAGACATCTATCTGTCTTCTCTTAACAGCTTTTTAACCAAAAATTTTCAAAATTAATTCAGCTAAGTTCAGAAAACTAAAAGAAAATTTCTTCTTCAAAAAGTGGATGTGATTGACATTAAATTTTCAAAATAATAACAAAAGACAAAAATTCTAGCTGGTAAAAAAGCACATGGATCCAGCAAGAGAAGCTATTATGATGGCCAATAACTCCACAGCCAAAGGGAAACACAACAGAGGTGTAAACAAGAGATTTTGGCTGGGTAACACTAGCAAGCAGAGGCTACGGAGCGTTAATATTGAGACTAATGCACTGTATCTCAGCATAGACCGCATTATAACGCTCTTAACACTTACAGGGGAAGCGTTAGTCAGGGTAAAGTTTCACAGATGGTTAAACAGGGTCTAATCTGGACTCTGTGAGCTTTTGAGATGTTCATTGAGCATATAAGCTGGTCGGAAGGATATGTGAACAGAAGTAAAAAAGGAAAGTGATAGGAACAAGCCGTAAACTTAGGGTTTACTCCCCAGCAGAGTCGCCAATTCTGCTATAGGGTAATATGCTTGGGTGGTGGTTATTAAATATCCCTCTTAGGGATTTCCGGTGCCCGAGGCAGACAGTCAAATTATCTATAAAGTTCACAAAGATTTTTCATACATGTTCATGCTAATATCTACAATTGAAAAAGTAAGATGGAGAGATTACCTCTTTGCAGACTGCAGATCCTATGGAGAACACCAAGCAATGAAGTATAGATCCTTCTTTGCCAGCTCCAAATCCAGATCCTGCAATCAATCAAAGCACCCGTGCAATCTCTATAACAACATGGCTTCTTATCAATTAAGCTAGCATATAATAGACATAAAACAATACAGATCTAAGCCATTCATATCATGCTACATAGACGATTGAAAAAAATTGTGACACTGATGCATCAAATGTACAAAATAGATACAGTTCTATTGATTTATAAAAATAAGGATTACAACCATCGGTTGCACCAAGCCCTCCTCAGTTTTCCAATTCGTCTCTCTCTTTCTCTATCTCCGAGTGTGATGATTCTCAAGGCAGAAATCTCTCAATGAAATTCACTGATCTGCAAGCCTCACACTACAACAATGAAATTCCACTCCACATATATTCAAACCTTTGACCTTAGACAAAGAGCCAACAACTCCATTTTATAGGAGATGGAGAGGGCAAACCTTGCCAACTCTTTCAACCGGTTTGAAATGGGAAAGATCAAGATGTTTCTTTTTTTTTCCATGCTTTTGCCTCCCTTAGGAGCCCAGTTATATTTAACAAGGCCTGCTAAAGGGTTTGTGCCTTTTAGTTTCTATGTTGAATTGGCTCTTTATGAGAAAAAGTTGGAATTGCCAGTCACTTTTCCGCAATATCTTTTCCCTTTTCACACTCAAACACGGATAACGCTGCCCTTTGGGCAAGACAGAGCATTACCCTAGGCACTAGCTCTCCCTCTGCATGGCTCAGTTGCGTTATAACACTATCTAGTTGTTTCTGGGGTGCGTTACCTTGGCATAAATGGGTCTTGTCTAGGTCACTTTCTTCCTTCCATGTTACCTTCTCCTCTGAGCTGATGAGGAGGTCATTTGTTCTGTAACACTGCTTCCCAAATTTTTTGTGTATACACGCGAGTCCATACATAGAGAACCACGTATGCTATTTTAAACATTAAAAAATATATAATTTCCCTACTTTTGAGGCGGGGTTTACAATTTTTCTTGTAACTTAACTACCCTTGCTCGTGGCCTAACCATTCCCCAACTGAAAAAAAATAATTTGAGGGAGTATAAAATCCCCTCAAGGGAATGGCCTAAGGGAGGAAGAGAGAGAATTATAGATACTATACACTGTTATAGCCCTATCCAAGTCTGATATATTCTCTGTGCCTCCTGTACTTCCCAGATATTTTCAGGAAACCCTTGTTTCCTTGAGATGTTCACTCATCCTATGTGACATCCACTATACATTATTCTTGGAAGAAGTTCTGCGAGGCTAGGGCTGGATGGATCCAGAGGAAAGTATGCTCAAAAGCCATGGTAGATTTCAGGTGATCTCTCCACATTTTTTTACAGTACATGTAATTAATAAAAGAAGTGCCATATTGTTCCTGATGTTCACGTGTCATTTATCTCTTATACATATGTAATGATCTTAAATCGTTCATTTAATATTGTTTTTATGACATTATGCATGATTTTCACTAACATCTAGAAGATATATATGCTGTACAACTAGGTTTTTGTGCTTTTTCTTTGCTGGTTTGCAGGTTCTGGAGCACAAAGTGTTGCAGGAGGTTTTCACCTCATGGGATCTACTGCAACTGAAGGATAAACGGTTAAGGTCTACAACCCTTAGTTTCTAGTTTAGAGCATAGAAGTTGGTTAATTGAGTCCTTATTGTAATGACATGCCCCTGATCTGTGAAGGTTTATCAACCCAAGACCTTATGGTAACATTAGCCGCAATAGAAATGGCGACTCTGCTGGGGATTACATCCATGTAATTCCTAGTTTGGGTTGTTTTATCTGTCTTGTAGGTTCCCTGACACGTTTATCAATTTTTACAGTCTAGTAAGTCTTTTTTCAATCAGATAGAAGACCCGGTCTCTTGATCAGGCTTGAATTTTTCTTTTTTCCTTATTCTTGTTTCCATACGCAGCTTAGTCTTTGCAAAGTCGCATATACCTCCTATATTTTCCAAAGGGACCCACGTATACACGAGTTTCCTTGGTTACAGTCGCATATACAAGTTTTTTGCATACTGCAAAACTGCATATGCCTATAAAATTTTGAAAATTTGAGTTTCCAGCCTCTGTAGTCTTTTATGTCTGTGGTCAACCATTCCTATGGTGTCTTTAAGGTGTCTGGACTATATTTATGGTTGTTGCATATCCATTTCTCTCTTGTTCTTGTGAAAACCTATCCAATTGGTAAAATTTTTGTCTTGTGTGATTGAAATTGCGGCTGTAGCACCAACATATCTTCCTATAGTTCTTGCTTTTTCTGACCATTTAGAACAGTGAGCCTCTTCTTGTTTGTTCTTCTTTTCCCTATGCATTGCTTCGCTTTTTGTTTTTTCCCTTTTGGACTATCTTGGTTTTCTTGATTTCTTGGACTAGCCTTGTTGCTAATATTAAAGAATCTCTTTTTGGTTTTTTGAGTCATTGTTCACTGAAATATTGTGCTATTGTACCGAACCAATTATTTGTGTTTTATGTTTCTTCTTACTCATTTGAGTCTCGCTACGAAAGTAGCATAGTTGGCTTGGGAACTTTGAAGCCTTGTTGTGACTCATTTTGCTTGATTCCGGTTCTTGGGTACTTTTATGCTTGTCTTCTGGAATTTTTTTTTCCCTTTCATTATAATTAAAAAGCCCAAAAACATTTTTGTTTTCCATAGCTTTTTCTTTGAGTTCATTTTTACGGTTTCTTCATATCTTTTGAAGCTTTTTGTTGGTTTCTAGTCTTTGGTTCTTGGCTTGGTTTTGAAGGAAGTATTTTCTTGATTTCTCTCTTTTGCATCAAGTACATTTTGGAATTTTTTATGCGTAGGAGTTTTGTTTGGAAATAGCCTTGTTTTTCTATCAAAAATGATCGAACCATTGTCTTTCTAGAGACTCTTTTTTGCTTCTTTAAAGTTAGCATCTTAGAATTTGCATATCATTGGTAGTTTGCATTAAGTACAATTGAAGCATTTTTAGTCTTTTTCATAGTCTTCTGGATCGTTTGAAGTGTGAGTAACTGAAAAGAAAAATAATTTTTTTTCTTACATAGTTTCATAGAACCCATGTAGAGGTCTCTTTTCATCAAAAGGAAATTTTTGCATTAACATGTAACTAGGTTTTCATTGATTTCTTCTCTGTCAAAATACACCATCAGTTTCACTTCCGTATACCCTTGACTTAAGTAACAACCAATTTAAAACAAGCGCTATAATTAAAAGAAACTAGAAGATTTTGTATCATTGTCATTAATCATACACTCCAAGGCCACCAAAACTTTTAAACATAGAAAGTGTATTAAAGAGCGAAATCCAACACTGTTAAGTGGATCGGGAAAGCTCTCCTCCAGAGATTCAAGCACGAGGGATAGTGTAGGAAGAGAAGAGAGATACCCCCTCTCCTATTTGATGAATCTTGACCTAAGAGCATTCCACCCGGCTACTGATATGGATTGGTGCCCTTAGTTTCCTATCCTAGGGACCACACAAGTGACTACAGGTGGGAATACCCATGGTACCTAAGAAATACATTGCATCACTTCCATCGGTACTTTTGGAGGGTACCCTTGTGAAGCTTGGGGACTTGCACCGGCAAAGATTGTTGTTAGGAGGTCAGCGTAACTATTTTTTTTACCTTTGCTAGAAGGCCTAGGGTGTAATTACCCCAAACTATTTTCGGAAGGTCCTATTATTTCACTTTCTTGTATTTTGGTGTTCGATCCTCATCACCCAGAGCGGAAATGCCTGAGAGCTACTTGCCTTGTTGTATCTTCGGAAATTTTTAGAGTGTGCTCTTTGCTCCTAGATTACTTAGCTTCTTATATTTTTTGAGTCTAAAATTAATCTCTTAAGGTGGCTGACCGATCGCCTTGTCAATCGAGGAGGATTTTTGGACTTTCTCCCACGAGTGCCAAGCCTTCTTCAAGAAGGCATAGGAGTAATTCAGTGGGTGATTTTCACCCAGTGGTTTCGAATGTAGCGGAGTGTGATCCTCTGTCAGGGCTTATTTTTTATGTGGGTGGTTCTGGTGTTAGTGTCAATTTAGAGAGGATTTCTCCACTCATCTCTATAGTTTTATTTCCAGCAGAAGAAGTTGAAGTAGAAGAAGTCCCGCAACCTACTGAGTCTCTTCCATCTCCTCTTCCTGCTAGTTGTCCTGACGTTCTTCGATACATCGGGCCCGAATCTCAGAGACCGACTAGTCCTTTTCCATCATATCCCTTTCTTTCGATGGCCACGACTAGGAACAAAGTTTCGGCTATGAGCACTGCAAGTGTTCAGACTCCTCTTTCAATTAATGGAGGAGGGACTATTGCCGTATCGACAATCACTTCTATTGTTGTTGTACTTGGCTCTAGAAATACACAAGTGGTCGCTTTTCTTATGGAATTACCACTAGTGGAATTCCTTCTTTCTCCTTTTCTGTTGCTTCACCTGTCTCCGCACCCATACCTTCTATGGCTAGTGGATCAACTTCATTTCAAGGGTTCCCCTTTGGAAGTGGGTGTATCCCTCATTTGAACCCTTCCTTAGGATCCATGCCTTTCACCTCTCAGAATCAAGGTTTCAATATTTTTTCTCGAGGTCAAAGCTCAAACATCTTTTTGGGATGGAACCCTACTTTTATAGGATTGGGAGCAGGGAGTCATTTTTTTGCTAATCAGCAAGGTAATTTTCCTTTCCCTTCATCGAGTACTTCTCGGGCTTTTTCTCCACTTGCAAATACTTGGAACCCTTACCAAGGGGTTTCTTCTTCATTCAATACCTCGTTTGGAGGGAATGTTCCTGTGTATAGTAACTCTATGTTGGGAGGGGGTCCTTCTCCGAATGTTGGGTCACAAGGATTTTCTTATGGCCCAGCATTTTCTACGAACAACATCTGAAAACCTGGTGCATCAAAAAATCTAGGTTATTCTTTTTAGAATGTGGGGAATCCTTCCTATGGGGGATGGAATTCCTAGGCTCCTCCATGCTTACCATTTCTGGAAACGTTAAACTTGCTAGATCTATCGAAATTGACTAATAATCCCATTTGGTATAGTCTAGGTTGGCCTTCAGTCCCCACCAAAATTCCCTCAGACATTCCAAAGTTTGAAGGGAAGAATGGTGAGGATCTAGCAGATCATATCACCACTTTCCATTTATGGTGTTCTTCAAACTCCCTTATCGATGATTCGATTAGGTTGAGATTGTTTCAATGAACCCTTACTAGAAATGTGGCCAAATGGTACATTGAGTTAACTAGGGGCAGTTTTTCTACTTTTGGAGAATTGGCTACCATGTTCTTGAATCATTTTCAGTTACCTGTCCATTATGACGTCGGGACTGACCTCCTAGCCAATTTTCAGTAGGACAAGGAAACTCAAATTTTTTATCATATTCAGGAATGGTGAAGAAGGAAGAGACTCATTAAATCCCAAATTCCAAATGAATTCATTCTTGAATGGTTTTTTAAATCTTTACAGCCACAAATTTATAAGGATGTATCCCTTTCAAGGGTATTTTCTGAAGAGAAATATATTTTTAGGGCTCAGCAACTAGAACTGATTTATTCGCAGTCTGGAGTCCTTAATAAAAAATTTCCAGATTCTCCTCACTCCAAATTAGATTTATCCAAAACTAAACTTGGTCCTCATGGTGACGAGCTTATCGGTTCGATCGATAGCAATACGACTAACCTGCTAAGTCAATTGTAGTAGTTGTCTATATGATCTGCTCCTTCAGGTCAAGTTGTGCCTTCAATGTCAAATCCTTCGCAACCCTTGGTAATTAATGTTGTTCAAACTTCTAACCCCAAAGGAAATCAACAATCCAATGGGAAGAAGAAGGGACGAAATAACAAGAAAAAGGAAAAGGATGGGAAGGGGAATGCAAAAAAATCCAACGATCATGTTAGAGAGGGTAATAAGGATAATAAAAATAAAGTGAATTTTCCATGCAATTTGTGCACTGGAGACCATATTACGCACCTTTGCCTAAAATTCAATATGCATAGCGTTTGTTAGCTCAACGGGGTTCTTCTAGTTCCCAGGCTATGCTGACAAAATATTTTCCTCGAGGGCAGAAATTACTTACTGGTGCGAATGCAAATACTGGGGCTCCCTCAGGTAGCAACCAGGAAGGGGAAAATACATCAAACATGTACATGATGAGTGCTCACATAGGTATCACTATGAGATCTCATGATTATGGAAAATTTGAGTCTTCGAAAGCTAAGGGTGCTCCTGATAGCGCTGAGCCACTCCATATAATGAGGCCTGTAGTTGAGCCTATATCTCAGATGTCGAAAGGATCTACAAAGTGTACGATGATCAATCCTAATGCCAAGGCTGTCCATAACTACTCGATTGTAGAAGATCTGGCTCAGAGTCCTTGTGCCATGTCTATGTTAGAGGTGCTCCAATCATGTCCCTCGCAAAGGAGTGCATTTCTCACTGATATTGGGGATGTTGATCCAAAAATTTCTCTGATGATCACATTTGCATGTCGACTTTTAAAAGAGACTTCCTCAATATATGGCTTTCCATATTAGGTCAACTTAACGGAAATTCAATATCTTTTGAATGGTTTTTGATGAGGGCGCTTACACATGTGTAATGTATCTTACATGCTGGAAGGGTATTGGATCTCCCGCAGCTATTCCTTCAACCACTCTTTTGTCTGTGTTTGATGGTCATTCTCACATGCCACATGGTATTATTCCATATTTTCCCATCTGTGTTGGGGGAAAAAATGTTAACATCAAAGTTTAGATAGTCGATGCAAGCTTAGACTATAACCTTCTATTGGGGTGAAACTAAATATCCCAAAATAGGGACTATAAGCAACATTGCGAATATCTTAAGATATTCCAATTTTGGATTTCTTAGCAATGCATTCACAGAAAAATGCATTTTCAGAAATGTAAGCCATAGAAATGAAAATAATCACTTGGATCCACTAGATACATCCATCTATCATCTAATTCCAAGAGGATATCTGAAATAAATGAAGCTAGGTGAGGTAAACAGACCTCCCACACTAGTGTAGCTAAAAATCACTAAAAACCCCAGACACTGCTACTCAGAAATAATGCACAAAAGGGACTGCGCAGTCTTATGAAGGTTTTAACTCAGAAATTAAGGAAAAAAATAGATCTTCTCATATATTAGATAAACAAGCTTACAAACTGCGATCTAGTCTCCTTATACAAAATTCAAAAGAATCCAGCAAGGGTTTCTTGTCAAACACTCTGCATACAAAATGTGATATTCAGAAATTTACTGAATCACCACTACAACACTGAAGCATAAGAGTGTATAAGGCTGAAATATGTTTGATATGATGTAGATCCCTCAAGGGCTTCCTCCCATGAAAATATGAACCTCTCAATCACAAGGAAACACTGCAACTGAGCCACTAGACCATGCACTGAAGCTACCTCCAAAAATAACGCATTCCCTAGCTGGAACAATGCTAGGAATGTTGAGGAAATGTGTGGAATAATTCCACAGATGTGAAATGAGCTTAATACCTCTCCAAATAGGTCTCTCAAGTGAAGGAAATCTTCCTCCAAGGAGAAACTAGCTCAGGAAGTGGGATTCCAATCCCTTCCACTGCTGCACCCTGCAACACTACACAATCTCTCACAAAAACTGCGCTGATGAAGTAGGCTGAAGCTTGACCTGAAAACCTGTTGTGGAATGATGAATGCAAACCCTCCCAAGCAGCTCCTTAAGGAAAGAGGTGGGATTCCCACTCGGGAACACCCGGTGCTAAACAACACTGCTACCCTACTAAACAGCAAGAGGAAGCAAAAGTCTAAGCAGACAAGAATAATGATCTAAAACATGAATAATAATGCTGCCATCCTCTTCCTTAAATAAAACATGAGTTTTATTTCCCTTTTCCCCACTCAATTAGGTCATCTCTATCCAAATATTCATCTCCCTCCAAAACTACGTTATTCCTTCTTAGATTCATCCTCCTCCACAACTGCGTTGTTGACTTAGTCAAAGTGGACTGAATCAACTTGATACTATCCCTATTCACACATGGAGGTGTTTTACTAAGCTAGAAAGAGTCTCCCCTTTCACACTAGGATTTTTTTTACCCCCCCTTAGGATACTTATGGGCTTTTCTACCCATTTATTCACCGGCTAGAGCTGCTGCTAACTCTAATGTTCCATTTAGCTTTGAGGCTAAAATTTTGGAACATTACAATCCTCCCCTCCGAAATATTTTCTTGTCCTCAAGCAAATGTATAGGGAGAGAAAAATTTCTCCCCTCCTCATCATGTGGCCCCCCCATCAATAGTCTCCACCACTGCATCAAGAGAATCCAAAAATAAACTATCATCCAATGTTTCCTCCCAAATGTGCAAAACCAAATGGTCTACATCAATCAAATGTGGAAAGTGTGAATGGAAACCTGCTTGCTATCTCATTGCCTCCACAAATTAGGAGTGATGACCAACATGGTGAATGAGTGCCTCCCTCACCCATGCTATTATCCAAATGAATGAGCCATCTTAGGTAGCTCATCAAAAGAATCATCAACCCCGGTTTTATACAATGTGTTGGGGCTGCATGGAGAGATTGGGTCCTGCCATCAAAATGGTTTATCTCTCCATTTATGGTAAACCTGGGGCTGCCTTTGTCCTTGGGCTAAAATTACATGGCCTCCAAGAATGGCCCAAGCTCCCCCATCAAACAATTCAGCCATGAAGTGCCTCCTCAAGTTCTCCAAGTGGTTCCTCCCACAAGAAGAGAAAAAATGTGATGTGGCAATCATGGTTTGCCCATGGTTCCTTCTGAAATGTACGACATATAAAGTGGGGATAATCATGCTCCAAATGGGCATATTCAATCTCAATCCCACCCTCCAAACAAAACTTCCCATGAGCAAAAAAATATCAGCAATACATGGAAGCAAAGTACAATAAAAACAAGTTGCCAAATGACAACCAAAGAGTGAATCATAGTTCCACTCATGGAACTAGCATAGTGCATCCTTTTCCTGCATCAAAATAAGACATAAAAATTTCTTTACCAGCCACTTGTTTTCTGCCACAGTCATCTCATAAGATGAAAACATGAAGTTACAATATGGTGTCTGTAATATCCCAAATTGGGAACAACTACACTATTGGGAATAATTTGAGATATTACCAATGTGGAGCTTCAGCAAACCATGAGCATGGAAATGTAGATCAGCTCATTAGATTTAAAATAAAATCATACCAGAAGATGAAATAACCTCAACAACAAGATTATCTATATCCTCCTTCCCGGGTGGGGAAATGCAGCAATATAGAGCATAAAACAGATGTCTTTAGAAAATAATGCTATACAAGTGATAAATGGGACTTTTATCCCTTAGAATACATGATATAAAACTCACATGTAGAATTTAAGGTGAAACAAATCATTCTAGCTCATATAAATAGATCTCCCAAGTCAATGCAGCTCAAATAAGCCAAAACCCCATAGCCTAGCTCATGCAGCAACTACTGAAGCAAGGAATGCGTTATTATAATGGGGGTTTCTACAGAAAATGAAGAAAGAAGTCTGATATGAAACTTATATTAATCAAAAAATGGAGAAACAGAGGTTTAACCTCTTATACAGCAAAAACAAGACACCCAGCAAAGGTTTCTGGCAATATACATGAATAACAAGCAGCACTGCAGAAAATAACGCAGTTACTGCATTTTTGTATTATACATGGCTTAATATGAAATTAGATAGCTTAAAAATAAACAAATATGGCCAAATTCCTTCTTATTAGATCTCTCAGAGGGAAATGAGCACCTCCTCCTCAAAGACTAGCATAAATCAAAGGGTGCAACCCTGCTGCTGCCGCCCTTGCATGAAAGACGCAGTTTTCTGAAGGAGACTGCGTTGTGGCTGAGTGTGGATGAATGGCACCAAGCCAAATACTCAAATGAATATCAAATCACTCCCCCTTTATCCCTTAAGAAATTTGATCTAAAGAGAGGATGGAATTCCCGCATAAGAATTCCTTGCACTAAGTAGTGCAACAACTCCGACTAAACAGCTGAAGCATGCAAGTGGTCTCAAGACCAAAATAGCTGAATACATGAATGAATCCCTTTGATTCTATGCCTTTCTTTTATCTTTGGTGAGCCTCCTCACCCTGGACCCCACACAATTTTGAGGTGACTTCCTCATGAAGCTTCCTCTTTCAAAACTGCGTCGCCCTAGCTAGCCTTCCTCCTCTTTGTAGCAGTGCTGTTGACTTGGTCAATTGGGACTAATCCGACTGCAATGCCTCTGTTCACACCAAGGAATCTTTAATCTGATTCTCATATGTGTGTCTAAGCTGATCCTTGTTCACATTGAGCTAGTTTACTTGAGTGATTTCTTCCTCCTCAAGAATGGATGTTGACTTAGTCAAACTTGACTATGTCTCCCTCTAATTTGCCCTTGTTCACACTTGGAAGTGTAAAACTAGCTCCTAAGGTGATCTCCTTCCTTATTAAGGTGTAATTTATTCATAATTTTATTTTTCATGGGCCTCCTTACCCATTTATTCCTCTCCTAGGTGAAAGTAGCAAAATCTAATATTCCAAATTGTTGTGTGCAACTTTTTGAATATTACAGTCCTCCCCTCCCAAATGTTGCTTGTCCTCAAGAAACTGCAAGGATAAGACTGAAGAGCATCCTCTTCTACCCTCTAGCAACCTCCTAAGGTAAAATCCTCCAAGGATCAAGGTACCGCATCATCAATATATCTCCAAGTTGCCCCTCCCAAGTGTGTAAGCTATCTAAATAGATAACATTATGTGATAGTAGAACATCCTTGGAAGAAAAAATGGCATGTTTGAAGATCCTCTTGAAGCATGAGGGCTGATATAGATTAGGATTCTTCATCCCCCTTTGAATCTCTCCCCCCCAAGCTATTAACCAAACAAAATGAGTCACCTTCCAAATTGGCAACTCATGCAAATCATCCTCCACATGAAGCTTCGGGAAAGTAGGTGGGCTGAAATTTTGGGCATGGTAGACATAGTAGCCTATCCCATGCTGTCTTCCTATCCACTTAAGATAAGTATAGAGGATTTTTTGATCTCAGGCTGCCTTCATGTTGCCCTCAAATGGCAAGAAGGAAGCTAGACCTCCAAAGGTCCCTCTCCCAGCGCTGTGCATCAAGTTGGCCCAAACCATCTCATACATGATGGACAAGAAATTACCACCATATTGAATTCCATCCATCTCATGGCCCTCCTCATTAAGAAACAAATATGTTGCTGTAGAGGCCATTTCCCTTCTGATGCTTCCCTTAGAGCATGCAATGCAGAAAGTGTGGGGATACTCCTCCCCCAAGAACACATCCACTCCATGTGCTCCTCCTCCAATCATGCTCCTCATGTAGGTAGGAATAATATCAGAAAGTAGGATCATGATCAACATCATAATGAGAGAAAGACTGAAGGTTCTATGTGGTGTTGCATGGTACCAACAGTCTCCCAAATAGTTACAATGTAGTATTCCCCACTGCAGCTTCAAACAATAGCATGGAAAGTTGTCTTTTGATAGATGGCTAGTGGTGTAAGTCACCACATCTACTAGCAAGTAGTAAATGGATGAGTGCATCAACTGAGCATACAAGGAGTAACCAAACACTTGCCCCAAATAGTATAGCAGATGGTTGTCTCCATCATAATAGCTAGCCAAAATTGGTCCATGGAGCCTAAAGAGAAATTTTCCCCTTTGTAGAGCTATGCACTACAAGGAAATGGTAAGAGTATACAAATGTAGTGTTGTACAATCAATAAGTGCAAAAACATAAATCTTACCATGTGATGGAAGCAAGATGGTGACAAGATCCATATATGAATCCTCCATAGTGGTATGGCATATCCATCTGAAGAGGAATGAACCACATGCTCCATGAAAATCCTCCTTCTTATGCTTGGACATCCAAGTCAAGGAGAACATACCAAGTAACCAATGAGTCCATCCACCACTCTCTCAATCTCACCTCCTCTATGCCCAACCAGTGCATAAATATTAAGTGATCCTGGGAACACCTCATCAACAAGCTCATGCTCCAAAGTGGCAGCGCTGCTAGCCTATGCAAATAGGCTCCTTCCAACTCATAAATCCAATATCTGACATGTTCAATGTAAAAGACCCTTCTCATAATGTTGCCATCTCCTCCCATTACAACATCATGCAAAATGTGAGAGCAACTCTGTCCTTGCTCTCTCTTAACCCTCCAAAGCAGCAAATGTCTTTACTGCCCCGACATTCCTCCATCATACAATCCATGTGGTTAAAATATCACATCATCATAATGCTCCCACACTCCTTGCCATATGATACAAGTACCCTGCCAAGTACTGTCCTCCCACATACCCTTGGAAAAAGGATATGTCTCATGATGGCCAAACTCTCTCAAGAGTAGCCAACGCAGTTTTGCCTCCTGTTGCCCAGTATCATAGATTTTCAAGTAGCTCTCCAGCTCCTTGCTCTCTATCCACATCCTCTTATCTACCGATGAATGTCTTCTACCATTCTCCATCTTGGTACTCCTCTAAAGAAGATTACCATCCTCCCATATCAGATTCTTCTCCTTGCATTCCATGGGATGCTTAAAAGCAACTCCTTGGAGGCCTCCTAGAGAAAATCTCTCACCGATGATCATTTTGAACCCATAAGGATCCAAAGTGGTTGAAATAAAAGCCTCCTTACTGCTAACTCTTGACAATGTTGTAACCCTCCTCTAGGGTGTTTTGGCTATCTCATGTCTCAATTCTCAGATGAGCATTTTACTCTACATGAATTTGTTTGGAGCAAAGTTCACTCCATCCTCCAAGCATTCATACTCAAACCTCAAGGGTTGTGTGTAACTCATCAAGGACCCATGAAAATGATGGCTCCTTTGTTTCTTGAACCATTCAAGGTTGCACAACACAGTGCAATCTTGCTGCTCTACCTTAGCAACAATGTTTGATCCTGGGCCATATGAAAGCATATTTCCACCATTCTTATAAATATTTGCTGCAATAATTAAAAGTGGAAATCTTCCCATACCTTGGTGAGATGTGGGAACCTCTTGTAGAGCTGCAAAGGCTCCTCCCTCCAATGTAATGGCTGCCCCAACTGCTGATGTAGAAAGCTACTCTTCCAAGGCTGTGACAACGCTGGTACTTGTCTCTTCCCATGGTGGTATGGACCCTCTCTACTCTGATTTCTCTTCATCAAAAGTTCTGATCAGCTCTTGAGTGAACTCAGAAAAAGAAGTCACTCTTGTTTCGCTTAAGTGATTGCGCCACCAAGTATTGGCTTCACCCTCCAGGTGTGGCACTGCAACTTTTGCTACCTCCCTTTCTCCCACTGGATGAAGTAGGAAGAATTCCTCAAGCTTCCTTGCCCAAGCTCTTGCTATAATTGACCAATAAAATTTATACAATAGGAACCTATTGCCTTCGATCTTTCCTTTGCTGCAAGGTCTCCTTTCTTCTCTCATTTGAACAAACTAAGGAAAATCTAGGGTCTCTTTGAACGCCCTAGGTTGGCACTTGTATTCTGCCAAATACCCACTCAATATTTCATGCTATAAGTGGTATCTTTGCTATCCACTTCCTCTATGAGAATAGGAAGTAAATGCATCTTCTTCTTCTTCTTCAAACCTTCTAGAGGTCTCACTGCAACTCTCTCCTCCTTGAAACCCTCTTGGAGTTTCAATGCATTTCTCTTCTTCTTTATTCTTGGATCTAAAAAATGGATGAGAGTAAGCTCATCCTCTCCATCATTTCGTTCTCCTCTCCTTCTTATCTTCTTATTAGATCTGAAATCCACAGGCTGAGCCAAGATAGCAGCTCTGATACCACTGTAATATCCCAAATTGGGAACAACTACACTATTGGGAATAATCTGAGTTATACCAAAGTGGAGCTTCAGAAAACCATGAGCATGGAAATGTATAGAAACTCATTATATTTCAAATAAAATCATACCAGCAGATGAAAGAACCTTAGCAACAATATGATCTATATCCTCCTTCCTGGGTGGGGAAATGCAGCAATATAGAGCATAAAATAGTTGTCTTTAGAAAATCACACTATACAAGTGAGAAATGGGACTTGGATCCTTAGAAGACATGATATACAACTGACATACAGAGTTTTAGGTGAAACAAATCATTCTAGCTCATATAAACAGATCTCCCAAGTCAATGCAGCTCAAATAATCCAAAACCCCATAGCCTAGCTCATGCAGCAACTACTGAAGCAAGGAATGCATTATTCTAATGGGGGTTTCTACAAAAAATGAAGAAATAAGTCTTATATGAAACTTATATTAATCAAAAAAATGGAGAAATGGAGGTTTAACCTCTTATACAGCAAAAACAAGACACCCTGAAAAGGTTTCCAGCAATATACATGAATAACAAGCAGCGCTACAGAAAATAACGCAGTTAGTGAATTTATTTATTATACATGGCTGAATATGACATTAGATAGCTGAAAAATAAATAAATATTTCCAAATGCCTTCTTATTAGATCTCCCGAAGGGAAATGAGCACCTCCTCCTCAAAGACTAGCATAAATAAAAGGGTGCAACCCTAATGCTGCTGCCCTTGCATGAAAGACGCAGTTTTCTGAAGGAGACTGTGTTGTGGCTGAGTATGGATGAATGGCCCCAAGCCAAATACTGAAATTAATCTCAAATCACTCTCCTTTGATCCCTTCAGCAAGTTGAACTAAAGAGAGGATGGAATTGCCACACAGGAATTCCTTGCAATAAGCAGTGCAACAACTCTGGCTAAACAGCTGAAGCATGCAAGTGGTCTCAAGACAAAAATAGCT
Source organism: Pinus albicaulis (assembly GCA_034641835.2). Taxonomy (NCBI): domain Eukaryota; kingdom Viridiplantae; phylum Streptophyta; class Pinopsida; order Pinales; family Pinaceae; genus Pinus; species Pinus albicaulis. The sequence continues at coordinate 1,609,748,018 of CM076579.1, forward strand.
TAGTACATGAATGAATCCCTTTGATTCTATGCCTTCATTTTATCTTTTTTGAGCCTCCTCACCCTGGACCCCACACAATGTTGAGGTGACTTCCTCATGAAGCTTCCTCTTTCAAAACTGCGCTGCCCTAGCTAGCCTTCCTCCTCTTTGTAGCAGCGCTGTTGACTTGGTCAACTGGGACTAATCCACCTGCTATGCCTCTGTTCAAACCAAGGGATATTTAATCCGGTTCTCATATGTTTTTCTAGGTTGATCCTTGTTCATATTGAGCTAGTTTACTTGAGTGATTTCTTCCTCCTCAAGAATGGATGTTGACTTAGTCAAACTTGACTATGTCTCCCGCTAATTTTTCCTTGTTCACACTTGGAAGTGTAAAACCAGCTCCTAAGGTGATCTCCTTCCATAATAAGGTGGAATTTATTCATATTTTTATTGTTCATGGGCCTTCTTACCCATTTATTCCTCTCATAGGTGAAAGTAGCAAAATCTAATATTCCAAATTGCTGTGTGCAACTTTTGGAATATTACAGTGTCAATGGTGCACACCAAGAATAATGTGGCTTCCCCCACAAACCACCAAAACATAGCGAAAATAAATGCTACAAGTAGCTGCAAGTACATCATCATACAATATGCAAGAAGGGATAATCCTTCTTGGTACAACATGTTGCTCATATAAAGTAAAGAAGTATAAAACATAATGTGGAATTACACATTCTCCACCATGTACTTGGGACCTTGAGCTGAAATGGCTCAACTGAAAATTATCCCTCACCTCCAAAGAGTAGGGAAGTGGTTGTGACATCCTCTCTATCACAATCTGGGCTATGCATCTCCCCATATGCTGAAATATATCATGCTGGATGCCCTCCCAAATAAACTCCTTTGCCAAGGAAAGATATGCATCAAAGTGCATGGAAAAGAAGTCCTCATGTGCTGCATGTAGCAGCTTCTCCTTGAGCTTAGAAGCTTTAGTCAAGAAGATGACCACATCTTCCACCATATATCTATCATCTCCATCCGGGTCATCAAGAATCATACAAGCACTAAGATCCTTGGAGTACTCTACCAAGAGCTGAGACCTCCAATATGGATCAATCCTCCTAAGAGACAACGCTGATGATCTGTAATGTGAATCTCTCCACATGCTGTTGTATTCTCCTTTGACATCCCTCATGCCAAATTCATCCTCAAAATTTCTTCCATGCCCATGATGTAGCTGCTCATGCCAAAAAAGAAGTAGTGACCTTTGGAAGTTAGCCTCCCATGAGAAGCACTCCTCCAAAAAGAATCTCCCAATCTTGGCCAAAGCAAGCATGAGTGGCCTCCATCTACTTCAATGTATGGAGGATTCCTTCCTCAAAGGAAGTGCCCTCTGTTTCTCCAAATCCATGGAGCAACTCCCTTGCACCATGAAGGTTCCATCCTCCATCACTATAACAACTTCTATCAGCCTAGTACATATAGTGAGAGTGGGTGGTGCTGAAAATGGGAGAATGTCTCTCTCTCCCTTAAGACTATGCCAAAATCTTTGTGCTATACTAGGCTCCTCCAAAGTCTTCACCTCTCCGAAATCTAAGAGGGGTGAACAAAATGGCAAGATGTATCTTACCAACTCCAGATCTAGTGGCCTCCCAGGTGGAATTCCTCCATGTAGTGAGACATCAATGTCAAGAGTAGACTGCACATATGGTTGGGAAACCTTGCCCCTGCCCTTACAGTGCAAATCAGCTTACCTCTTCCTTGCATTAGCTCTCTGAAATAGAGAAGGGTGTGTGCCTTTCATCAAGTGATGTTGTCTTTCCTCCCTACATCCTCCTTCCAGCTGCAATGCTGCAAAATCATGCTACTCATTGATTGTGCTTGGACCTCCATGTATGAGATCCCGGGGAACTCCTTGCAAAGGTACAAGAATCCCTCCTATTTGAGCATGTGCTCCTCCTCCCTCTGCATGAGGCACTGGATGTGCTCTAGATGTGGCAGTTTTTTTGCCCTCAACTCCATCCATGTGTGTGGACAACATCTCAACAATTGGATCCTCCTGTGAAAAAGAGATCCCCATGCCCTCTTGTTTAGGAATATGGACTAGAGGTCTTGCCTCCGGCAATGTGTAATGCAAGATGTCAACTTCTCCCATGGTTTTCTGAAGTGGATTTTCCTCCATCACATGCAATGGTTTTTTTCTCTCAAGTTTTCCTTGCTCATGTGTCTTAGGAAGTTTTTCACCAAACCTTCCCACCAATATGAATCTTGCATAAGAGGAAGTGTTTGTATTTTTTAAAGAACAAGATTCAAAAATCCACCAAGCATGGACCTTACCTCTAAAATGAAACACTGCATCTCTGATGGCCTCATCTTCAGAAATATGGTGCTGCTGAAAATAGGAGTCTAGCCCCTTCACCCAAGCTCCAGCTAAACATGTGTGTGCGCCTTCAGAAGTAAATAGAAGAAATCTATCTGCATCCTATTGTTTTCTCTCCTCCACTTGTAACTTGCAAAACTCCAGAAAATCAGTATCATCTCTAAACCTCTCAGTTTGAGATTCATACTCCTGTAATAAATCACTAAGAGTTCTCCTCTTAGGCATTATTCCTCCTCTCATCCATCTCAAGACAGATGTGGGCATTTGACTGCGCTGTGCATCATGGTGTGTAGTTGCATGCTCACACTCACCATGTGAAAATCTAGGTTCTGCTCTAGATCCAACTTCCTTTGGAGATCCCATCTCCATTCTCATCCTCTTCAGCTCTCCTTGAAAGCTTTGGATATATTTTGGAAGAAGCTTTGTAAGCCTGTCTTCCTTTCTCCCTTCAAAACTGAAGCTTTCTGATTTCTGTCCATCTCTCCTTCCTCTGAAATGTAATGGCTTGAGATCCACAGGCTGAGCCAAGATTACAGCTCTGATTCCATTTTAATATTCCAAAATAGGGACAATAAGAAGTATTGGGAATATATTAAGATATTCCAATTTTGGATTGCTCAACAATGCATTCACAGAAAAACACATTTTTAGAAATGTAATCCATAGAAATGAAAATCATCACCTGGATCCGCTAGATACATCCATCTATAATCTAAGTCCAATATGAGATGTGAAATAAATGAAAATAGGTGAGGTAAACAGACCTCCCACACTAGTGTAGCTGAAAATGACTAAAAACCCCAGACACTGCTACTCAGAAATAATGAAAAAAAGGGACTGTGCAGTCTTATGAGGGTTTTAACTCAGAAATTAAGGAAACAAATAGATCTTCTCATATATTAGATAAACAAGCTTACAAACTGAGATCTAGTCTCCTTATACAAAATGCAAGAGAACCCGACAAGGGTTTCTTGTCAAACACTCTGCATACAAAATGTGATATTCAGAAATTTACTGAATCACCACTGAAAAACTGAAGCATAAGAGTGTAAAAGGCTGGAATATGTATGATCAGATGTAGATCCCTCAAGGGATTCCTCCCATGAAAATATGAACCTCTCAATCACAAAGAAACACTGCAACGGAGCCACTAGACCATGCACTGAAGCTGCCTCCAAAAATAACACATTCCCTAGCTGGAACAGTGCTGGGAATGTTGAGGAAATGTGTGGCCTGATGCCAAAAATTTTAAATGAGCTCAATACCTCTCCAAACAGGTCTCTCAAGTGAAGGAAATTTTCCTCCAAGGAGAAACTAGCTCAGGAAGTGGGATTCCAATCCTTTGCACTGCTGCACCCTGCAACACTGCACAATCTCCGACAAAAAACTGCGTTGATGAAGTAGGCTAAAGTTTGGCCTGAAAACCTGATGTGGAATGATGAATGCAAACTCTCCCAAGAGGCTCCTCAAGGAAATAGGTGGGATTCTCGCTCGGGAACACCCGATGCTAAACAACACTACTACCCTGCTAAACAACAAGAGGAAGCAAAAGTCTGAGCAGACAAGAATAATGATCTAAAACATGAATAATAATTCTCCCATCCTCTTCCTTAAATAAAACATGAGTTTTCTTGCCCTTGGCCCCACTCAATTAGGTCATCTCTATGCAAAGATTCATCTCCCTCCAAAACTGCGTTATTCCTTCTTGGATTCCTCCTCCTCCACAACTGCGTTGTTGACTTAGTCAAATTGGATTGAATCAACTTGATATTATCCATGTTCACACATGGAGGTGTTTTATTAAGCTAGAAAGAGCCCCCTTTCACACTAGGAGTTTTTTTATCCCCCCTTAGGAGACTTATGGGCTTTTATACCCATTTATTCACTAGATGGAGCTGCTGCTAACTCTAATGTTCCATTTAGCTTTGAGGCTAAAATTTTGGACCATTAGAGAAACTGGATCTATGAAATGGATGCTATTGCATCCTCATTATTTAGTATTGTTTGTTTCCCTCAAGAAGGGAGAATTGTCACAGTTGACCAACTAGATTGTTCCCTTGTAGATCCGAATGCATCTTCTGACTCAACTGTTCCTTTTGTGAAGGACACCAAGCAACCTGTTAAGAATTTGGGGGTTGGAATGCATACATCCTTGATGGGTAATTTTGATCTTCTTCCCCCTTCAGTTCATATCAATGCTATTTAATCCTCCAGGGTTCCTATTCAAAGAGAGTTCTTCAAAACTCATTATTTTTCAGACCCTTGGAACTTACCTTCTCCTACCTCCACATTAGAAGAAGGTCAAGTGGGTGGAATGGCATTTCCTATGTCTGGAGCTAAGATTTCTTATAAATCTATTGTTGACTCTGTAGATTCCATTACAGTTTCTCTTTCACCGGAGGAATTGGATGGAGATGTGGCTCCGGCTTGGACTCTCAGTTCATATTCTGCTCAGGATTGCCTTGATACCACTTTTCCATCTGAAGAGGCTATCCTTAAAGCAATGAGTGGTGTAGAGAGACCGTGGGATGATTTGCATCATCGGTCCTACTTTCTACAAACTTGCGAGAATTTCAATAAATTTTCCCTAGCCTTCAGTCTTCTAGTCCTGTTCACCCAGTCCTAAACACTTTAGCACCAGCACAGGTTTTTGTTGAAGGGAACATGGCTATTATTTCTAGTAATACCCCGGTGAACATCTCCAGAGATCTCAACATTATAGAGAATGTCTTCATTGGAGTTGAGTGTTCCCCTGAATAAATTCAAACTTACGCTGATCCCTGTCAAGAATTTCGAGATGTGTTTGCTTGGTCTTTATGAGGAAATGCCTGGTATAGATCCATATATTGTCTAGCATGAGATCAAGATATATGAAAATGCTAAGCCTATCAGGTAGAAGCTTCATTCGGTCAACCCTAAGAAGGTAACAACTATCAAAGTTGAGGTGGAGAAGCTACTTAAGGCGAGTTTCACTTACCCCGTTCCTTTAACTGAGTGGGTTTCAAATCCAGTTCCCATGGACAAGAAACAAGGAACGATTTGATTTTGCATCAATTTTAGTGACCTAAATAAAGCATGTCCTAAAGATAAGTACCCCACACAATTTATAAATCATATCATTGATGAGTGTGTGGGGAATGAGATTTTTTCCTTCATGGATAGTTTCTCAGGATATAATCAAATCACTATCTGTCCTGAAGATCGGCACAAGACTGCGTTTATTTGTCCCTGGGGTACCCTTGCTTAAAAGAAGATGCCTTTTGGCCTAAAAAATGCTGGAGCTACTTTTCAGCATGCCATGTCTTACGCCTTCCACGAAATCAAGCATATTATCGAGGCATATTTGGATGCTTTAGCTACTCCTTCTCGTAAGAGAATTGATCATCCTTCTCACCTTTGTCAAGTTTTTGAATGATGTTGACATTAAAAAATTATGTTGAACCCTAATAAGTGTGTTTTCACTGTCACATCTGGTCGTTTGTTGGGATTCATCATGTCTATGGAAGGGATTTGGGTAGACCTTTTCAAGGTTGAGGCTATACTTCAATTTCCTCCCCCGTCTTCAATTAGTAAACTTCAAAATTTGCAAGGAAAAGCTAATTTCCTGCGGAGATTGTTACACATTATTTTGTCACCATGACATTTGACTGTCAATATAGGTTCAACATTACCTATATTACGCTCCCTTAGAAGTAAAAAAACCCAATGTTCCTAAAACCAAGTTTTGGAATTGGAGAAAATCTCATTAAAACCCTAAAAAGTCTAACTCCGCACTTTTCCTAGCCCTTACCTGCGGATCCGCAGATATTTGTTCTATAGCCTGTGGCACATCCCTCATGTTTTGTGTATTAAACCTACGAACCCCCATAAAAAGTCAAATAAAGGAAAAATTAAGTTCTAGAAGCCCAGCTGGATGAATATTTTCCCAACTAGAAGCTTCTAGAAGCGCATTCAGTTCGAGCTTTATCCTATACTCATGAGTTATATCCCTTCACTCATGAAGTTTATCCCTTGGTATATAGAGCTCAAATCCCTTCATAGGAGGAATCCATCCCCCTCTTCATGGAACTGAAACTACCTCCATTTCCCTATAAATTGAGCTCATGTTTTAGTCTCAAGGGTAGATGGTAGCTTGTAAACGGTAGACATACATATTAGTTGTTGAAGAATTTCTTAAATAGAGCATACTCTCTATACTAGCCATTTTTTGTATGAGAATGATCACACACTCATGTGCATAACTTTATGCTAGTTCAGAGAGAAGAAGGCTTGCCAATCTGAGAGAGAACGATTGTTCAAGACCCCGGAAGAACCTATATAACATCAAGGCGAAAGGTTGTAAGGTTACTTCTTATTATACAAGATAATACAAATGGATTATATTTTCTCATTGAATTGTTCATGTATCTATTTGAGTATTTCAATTCTTGGATTCCTTGATCACTAAGATAGATTAGTGTTTTCTCAATTATTATATCTTGCAGGTTGTTTTAATCCTTTTATATGTCTTTGATTATAGGTTTCACATGCTGAAGTGGCCTCTTTTGGAGTGACTAGATAGAAGATTTTAGCAAGCGTTGGACTTTAGGTAGGGGCATGTCCTCATACTTTGTTATTTAATACTTTTGAATCACAAATGATCTAGAGAAATTGTTTTGCATTTTTTTGTTTGTTTCTAGATATCCTTAAGATACTAGGGAAATCGTTCTTGTCCGCAAGAAGGATTTATCCGCATAACAAAATGGCGACTCAACTGGGGAATAGAAATTAGTCTCCCTTTTTATTTTTCATTTTGAATTTTAAGAGTCTTCTGATTTTGATTAGTATAAAAACTGGGTTGGATAGATAACTTATCAGAATCCCTGAAAAGAAAATCTGAATTTTTATTTTTTCTGTATTTTTCCTGGCCTTTGTGGTTTTTATTTAAAAACAGTGTGGTAGCCTCCGCAATTTTTAGTTCAGAATAGTGCGGTACCACATTGTTCTCCATTAGAACCTGCGAACTTGTGGAAATTTTTTGAAAATTAAGAATTATATTTTTAGGAGCCAGATTACGAGATTCTCTTGTTTTCCCTAACTTGTCTTGATTGTCAAAGTCTTATGTGTGAGTTTCTTTCAACAACTTTTGTGTCAGTCTCTGTTAAGTGAATTGGGTGTTTTGAGTTTCTTTTTTGCGAAATTCTTAATTTGATTTCCTTTGGTCATTACTTCGAGGTTTGTCTCAGTCTCTTAAAAAATTTTCATATTTTTTATTTTTTTTTGCAAAAATATGTGTTTGAGTGTTAATCGCCTTTGAGTGTTTTTATTTTTTGACCTTTGGAACTCTCACCCAATTTTCTTTACTTGCACTTGACTTTTTCTTTAGATTACATTAGAATCATCTTATGTTTGAGAATTCTCTTGCATAGATCAGATTTGCATAATTAGAATTTTCATTTTCAGAATATGAATGAAAACTGTGCATAGATTACATTTGCATACTTTTCAAGTGAATTGTGCATAGATTACGTTTGCATAGTTTACATTCTGAAAAAGTAATCGTAGATTTAGATCAATTTTATTTATTTGAATTAACATGTTTTTACGCTTGTTTTAAAAAAATAAAAAATAAAAATTGGAATTGATTAGCATTAGCTTTTCTTGATAAAATTAGTGAATTAAAGAATTTGTTCTATTTTCTCTTATTTATGAATCTTTGCATTGTTGGAAGTGAATGGAAACTCTTTCCTTAATTTAGTTAGGATTCATCGAATTGAAAATATTACATTATGATATTCAATTGCATTCAGTTTTGGGTCAGGTCATAACACCATTAGTTTCATATCCATTTACCTTTTGAGTAACAATATCCCAAATAACACAGCGCTTTAATAAAATTCTTCTAGAAATTTTTACATTTTCTAGGGCTCTTTCCACCAATCTAGCTTAGGCTAGTGCTTTGGACTAGGTTGTATTTAACTTTCCAAAGCAACTAAACAAACAATAGTATCTTGCGTTCGGAAAAATTCCAATTGTTCCAATTGTGCTCTGGGAAGCTCTTCTTAAAAGAGTCAAGCACGAGATCATGTCCGAACCAGTGAGGTAATCATACCTATCTCATTGGGAAAGATAGCAGATGTGCATGTATTAAAAATGGTAAACCTGGGATAGACCATTGTCGAGGAGCCTGGGGTCACTTGTTGGTAAACCTTGGATTATATCAAGGAGCCTTCAAGGGGATTGAGCTAGTTACTCTGCCCTTGTGTGTATATTGGATCGTAGACTCTTCCCCCCAGGTATGATTGTATCAGTTGGTGACCTTAGTGGCCATAATCTTTAGGATTTTTCCCAAGGTGATAGTGGAGGTAAGGTCCCACTGTACCTGGAGCAGACATTGACTAGCCTCACTTGGACTTTCTGGAGGGTGCACTTCACTTCGAGATGGCATAGTGGAGGTACATGCACCAGATTGTTTCATTAAGTAGGTTGTCAAGGTAACTATTCTGACCGCTAGTTTTTCACATTGATCTCTGCGACATTGGATTTCATCACCAACTAGTGGTTTCGCTATGAAAACAAATTATTTGTGTGTGGTTTGAATCCTAGATTTGATAGCGCATGTTCATTTGTTTTTTTTAATTTTTAGAGACCTTAGGTGTGGATTGTGAATTTAAAATGTTAATCAAATTCATTGAAGTTGAATATAATGGCAACTGTTCCAGAATTTACCAACCAAGGAACCCCTCTTAATGAGAATCCTAGTACTTTTCCTTGCTTTGAAAATTTTGGTCCTCCTTATATGGCTATATTTTCATAACCTGGATTTACCATAGGTTTACCGGTGTGGTTATTTTCAACTTCGTTAGCCTCGAATACTCAAATTGTTCCAACTTCTACCTCAACCAGATGATTCACCTCAACAGAGTTGACCATCTCAACATCACCAGCCTCATGTTGACCCTTTACCTTCTTCGCCAAATATGTCTTCCTCCCTTTCTTCTTCTTCTCTTGGTAAAAGCCTTGATGCTAGTAACCAGGTGGCTAAGAAGAAGAAGAAAGGGAAGAAGAAGAAGAAGCAAGATAAGAAAGAAGTCAACCAACCAAACATGGTTGTTGTTACACTAAAAACTGTCATCCTGACATTTTGCTATGAGTATGAGCTCATTATTACTCATACTTCCTCCTTTTGCAAGTCTAACATATCAGTTCCTCATGTCAAGCTTTCAAAATCAGAGAAAAGTTCCTAAAAATCCCCTAAACATTGGTATCACACTTTCTCTATTCATTGCCTGCGGTCCCGCACCTAAATTTCAGCTCTCCTGCGGAACCCTACCACATGTTCTTTGTGTTATGGGTGCGGACCTCTGTAAAACTCAAAAAGACGAGAAAGTGAAGTTAAAAAGTTGATTTCAGATGAATTCTAGAAGATTCTAGATGGGAATTTTCGGGAATGGATACGCTTTGAGAAGGTTCATGCCTCCCTCAATTAATGGATCTAACCCCTTGATGTAAGGAGCTAATCCCTTTGAAGGAGGATTCTATCCCTTCATATTTGGAACAGAAAACCTCCTCTTTTCCACTATAAAAAGAGGCCATGGGTAGCCTCAAAGGGAGTGGAAGCTTTAAGATATTTGAGGTTAAATGCTGTTGAGATTCAGACTCAGTTAACTAAGACTTTCTGCGAGGTTAAATCACTTACCTCTATTCGTCTTGGTTCAAAGAGTGCAATGCTTGTCAAATTAGAAGACATTCCTGCTTCGGACCCTAGGAGGACCTGCACGACATCAAGGCACAGGTTGTAAAGGTTTTCTTTTATTTGAAGTTAATACAAATATACTCATTTCTCTCATTAAACTGTCTATTCATAGTTTATTTCATAAATTCATTGATCATTATGATGAGTATGGTTTATAATAATGTCTATACAGGTGCTATGTAATCTTTTTGCTTGTTTGTGACTGCAGATTTATTGAAGAACATTCCTTCAATGCACGAGGGACTTCAACGAGATCAAGAAAGCGCTGGACATAAGGTAGGCCTTACACCTATATAGCATTTTTATGAATCCTGTATGCTTAGAGAGAGATTAGTATAATTGGCTGTTTGTTGCTAGGTACTTTTAGTACTAGAGAGATCGGTCTTGTCCGCAAGACGGATTAATCTACACAATAGTTGTAAGTGTTAGTAATGTTGAGGAAACCTCCAACATGCATCACAAACCAAAATACCCTTGAAAACTTTGGAAGGGTGACCACTTCGTTATCAAATGTCCTGGTATTCCTAAGGTCTTGGAAGTATGGTCAGAAAGATATCATCAGCTTACTTTTGATCCATCAACTAGTGATAGTCAGGTTCTTGGGAAAAAGGGTAAAGTTAGGCTTCCGTGTAGGTTATGCAAAGGGAGACATCAAACTCACATTTTCCCTCACGTCGATGAAGCCTCAAAATTGTTGGAAAAACTTACTATTTCATAGCAAAAACTTCCAATTGGTTACTGTAAAATTTCTCCCAACCTACCATCAACTGACGAAGTGATTGATTTAATTCCAAGTACATTCAATCCCACTCTTCCATTGGATATTGAAACTCATATCACTCAGGTTGATGATCCTTTAGTTGATCAAGTGGTCAACTTAATTTCACATCCAGTCGATCCCACTCTCCATGTAGAGAGTGAAATTCATACTGCTCAGGTTCTTCTTGTTACACCAAATTATTCTACGCCAGGGGGAATTTCACCTATTTCTACAAAACCCCCTCCAAGTACTGAGGTATTTTTCTTTGATTGGAATAGAGTTACAAAACCGCATCTTCCTTCCTCCATCCCTTTCCAAATCATTGTGAAGGCTTGTGGTAAGAATGTGCATCGCAAAAATATAGATGAAGGTGATTTTATTATTATTTTATCCTCAACTACTTGGAAAGCTTTGGGTTCCCCTCAGCTTGTGTCTGTTACATAGAATCTATTATCTTTTAAAAAAACCATTAGTGAACCTTTAGGGATCCTTCCTAAGTTTCCTATTACCTTGGAAGGTAAAACTGTATGTATTGATATTATGGTAGTCCGAGGCCCCTTGGATTTCAATTTTCTCCTTGGGAGAGACTATGTCTATGCAATGAAAGCTGTCGTATCGACACTCTTTCACGTGATGTCTTTCCCTCACAATGGAAACATTGTGACTATAGACCAGCTTTCGTACGTTAGTCTTGATTTGACTACCAATAATTCGACACCCATAAATTTTCCTTATATGGAAGTGGTATCTACCCTGCCATGAGTTAATTATGTGGCAACCAGTCCCATGTTTTTAGTTACCAATGCAAGCGAGCCTCTCACTATTTTATCGACTTCCTTTGACTTAGATCTGATAATTGACATGGAAAACCCTATGGGGGTATTTGAACGCAATGTTCTTATCCCTATTGAGTCCCTTGACAAATGTTCCTTCCAGAGAACTATCCTTCCATCTGATGAAGACCTCTTGGAAGCCATGATCGAGGAGTTTCCCTTGACACGTATTTATTCCAATTGGAAGCCATGACAAGGTTCCATGAGGATATTTCTTTTACTGTGTCAACCTCGTTTAAAAATGAAACAAACCCACGAGCATAGTTCCTTTTCTTATGTCAAGCTCGTTAAAAAATGAAACAAGGTCCCTATGAGCATAGTTCTTTTCCTGTGTCATGCTCATTAAAAAATGAAACATATCCTCTCCTAATTGAGTTGAGTCTTTGATTAGATCTCGTAAGTTTCAAGTCGAGTCTTTCATCTAATCTCGTAAATTTCCATCCACCTATGAACCAGTAGTCCACTTAGGTGAATGCAATGAATCTTAGGGGGCATGTGCTCTAACAAGTTACGCTTGGGGGGCATTAAAAATTATCTCAAGCATGATTTTTTACTTTGTTTCAAGCTTGTGTAAAAATGAAACAAACCACTCTCAAGCACAGTTTTCCTACGTTTCAGGATTTTGTAAAAATGAAACCTATCTTGAGTCCATTTCGGTTATTATTTTCAAGGCTCATTAAACTCATGAAAATCACGAGATTATTTTTCTATCTTTCATTCTCGTAAAACACATGAAATGCCGAGTTATTTTCGTCTTTTCCTACTCGTAAATTAAATTTAAAGTCGACCACGGACTCCTTAAAATTATGAAAAAACAAAACCCTGGAGTTCTCTTTTAAGTCCTTCTCAGACTCTTTAAATATGAAAATATCATCGAGTACTTGACTATTCGAACTCGTTAAATGAAATGAACAGTCGTCCTTCAGTATAAGTTTACCCCTTTTCCGGACTGAAATGGACTATTTACGAAAAAGGTATACGTTGACTAATCATGGTCAATAGAGTTCTTTCTTGTATTATTTTATCCTTTTTTGGGATTGAGAGACTAAATTTACAAAAAAGTACCATCACGGAGTTTTCTTATGTTTTTATTCTGACTCCCTAAAATTGAAAAACACCAAGTTTCACATGTACTAGACTCATTAAAATTTAACAGTAAAGGACTTGTCGATTACAAACAGGAACGGACCACTCCTTCTTAGGGTTCGATTTTGATACTAAGTTGGACTCATCCGAAGGATGAGATTACACAATAAGAAAATTTTATCCTCATCAAGCTTGTCAAAAATAAAGAGGTACATGCCAAAAATGGTGGGGAAAAAGAGAGAAATGAATCCAGTTGTCACCCTTGTTTTGAAAAGTAGTATACTACTCTTGAACATGACACTTTTTGTCACAATTGTGCCTGGGTTGGGAAAATCCTTTGTCTAATAGTTAATCAAACCCCATTGAAAGTCTTCAGCTAGCTTCTGGGTATTAGCTTTAGGTCAATTGTTACCAAACCATATGCAGTGTCATTATGTGTTCAAGAAGATAGTTCAAATAAACCCATTCATTGCAAACATTTGTATCAGTTCACGTTGACCATCCCTGAGTCAGTCCTTTCTAAAAATTTCTTCAAAACTTGATCTAATGGTTTTGTGTCGTAGGATTTCCTATGACGGGCCGCTTTCTATCGACGACAACTCATCATCTAGAAATTTGATCTAGAATCCTATCAGTATCTTGGGATCTGCATGCCCTAATGGCAGATTTCTCACCTTCGATGAAAAGTTGCATCATTGACCTTCGATCGAATGATTTTTTGAAGTGTTCGACTGAATATAATTCATTCAAACTTCATGGATTGTATTGAGTACTTTGAGAGCCATTGTCATTATTGGTGGTTTCTCTTACACTTGTTAACAGTTCACATCATTGACTGGTAGTCAAGTGGTTTCTACCATGTTCGACTTCGACACAATCAATCACATGTATAGAATCGTACTAGTTCGAGAAGTGGAAATCAAGACCCTGGATCTAGTTACCACCATCCAGGCTGAGAGGAGTTTTATTATTCACGATACAGTAGACTACTTATGACAGATGGCTGCGTCCATGCTGTGTCTACTATTGATGTAATTTTAAAATCATTTATGTACCAGAACATGTAGTTAGTTTTGAACTAAGTATGGGAATGCCTACCTTAGCGATGATATACATATATATGTTTGCATTGAATTTTTTTACAAGCTTTCGACCGGTATGTCCGCAATCCAATCCTTAGAAAGATACAGCACTTCACTCTTCAAAACTACCTCAGACTTCGCACTTTAGGGGGGAAATATGTTACACGTTATTTTTTCACGATGACATTTGACTGTCAATATAGGTTCATCATTACCTATATTACGCTCCCTTAGAATTCAAAAACCCCAATGTTCCTAAAACCAAGTCTTGGAATTGGAGAAAAGCTCATTAAAACCCTAAAAAGTCTAACTCTGCACTTTTCCTAGCCCTTGCCTGTGGATCCACAGATATTTGTTCTATAGCCTGCGACACATCCTGTATGTTTTGTGTATTAAACTTGCGGACCCCTGTAAATGGTCAAATAAAGGAAAAAGTGAGTTCTAGAAGCCCAGCTGGATGAATATTTTCCCAACTGGAAGCTTCTAGAAGTGCATTCAGTTTGAGCTTTATCCTATACTCATGAGCTCTATCCCTTCACTCTTGGATTTTATCCCTTGGTATATGGAGCTCAAATCCCTTCATAAGAGGAATCCATCCCCCTCTTCATGGAACTGAAAATACCTCCATTTCCCTATAAATTGAGCTCATTTTTCAGTCTCAAGGGTAGATGGTAGCTTGTAAATGGTTAAAATACATATTAGTTGCTGAATAATTTCTTAAAGAGAGCATACTCTCTATACTAGCCATTTTTGGTATGAGAATAATCACACACTCATGTCCATAAATTTATGCTAGTTCAAAGAGAAGAAGGCTTGTCAATCTAAGAGAGAACGATTGTTCAGGACCCCAGAAGAACCTGTATAACATCAAGGGGAAAGGTTGTAAGGTTACTTCTTATTATATAGGATAATACAAATGGATTCTATTTTCTCATTGAATTATTCATGTATATATTTGAGCATTTCAATTCTTGGATTCCTTGATAACTGAGATAAATTAGTGTTTTCTCAATTATTATATCTTGCAAGTGCTTTTAATCCTTTTATCTGTCTTTGGTTGCAGGTTTCACATGCTAAAGTGACCTCTTTTGGAGGAACTAGATAGAAGATTTTAGCAAGCCTTGGAATTCAGGTAGGGGCATGTCCTCATACTTTGTTATATAATAATTTTGAATAAAAAATGATCTAGATAAAATGGTTTGCATTTGGTTGTTTGTTTCTAGATATCCTTAAGATACTAGGGAGATTGTTCTTGTCCGCAAGAAGGATTTATCCACATAACATAGATTCATAGTAAATTATGTCGAGATTACAAACGGATTTAAGAGATTACTAAAGGAAGGAGTTCCATTCTTTTGGGATGACTTTACTCAACGCTCATTCAATGCTTTGAAAAAGGCATTGACCTCTGCTCCTTTACTAAGTCCACCCGATTATAATAGGGATTTCCTCTTGTATCTCACTGCAGTAGAATCCACCATTGGTATGGTTCTGGTTCAAGAAGATGATTCTCTTTCCAAGAATGTTATATACTACCTTAGTTGAGGCTTGGTAGGTCTTGCACTCTGGTATTCTCCGATAGAGAAACTTGCTTTGGCAGTTGTTCATGTTGTTCAACGGCTTAGACATTATATTCTCCTTCACAAAGCATATGTTTTGGCAGCGGTCAATCCATTTCAATTTTTCTTAGTAGGCGAGTGATATGAGGGCAAATATAGTCGATGGATTGTGATTTTGCAGGAATTTTATCTTGAGATTATGTTTGCCAAGTTCAAAAAATCATTAATTTTTGTGGAATTGATTTCTGAGTTACCCTGCAGAAAAGAGATTGTTTATAATGAATCATTTCCTGATTAACATATTTTTCTCATTTCTTCACAGGTTCCTGGGTATGGGGATCTCATAGTTTATCTCCAGACTGTGAAGTTCCCCTCAGCCTTTTCGGAAGATGAGCATTGAAAGTTACGTCACTTAGCCAAAAGTTATATGATTTTTGGTGACACTTTATATTGTCTCGAGGTCGATTCGATCCTTAGACGTTGATTAACTCTCGAAAAGGCTGAGGTTGTGTTGAATGATTACCACAGTGGAGCTTATGGTGGTGATTTATTTGGGCTTGCTAAATCCCAAAAAAATTTCCGTGTTGGATACTTTTGGCCTTCGATTTTCAAATATTGTATTGAATCGGTCAAAAAGTGTCATCTGTATTAGGTTTATACTCGAAAGATGTGCGCTTATCCAATTCCACTCTTTCCTATCATCACTGTTGGTCCCTTCAAAAAGTGGGGTACTGATTATACTAATTGTAACCTGCCTTTGTCTAAAGGTCACAAATACATTATTGTAGCCATAGAATACTTCACGAAGTGGGTTGAGGCTATGCCTACTTTTGGAAATGACGGTGAGACAACAACTCTGTTCCTCTTCAATAAAGTAATTTCTCACTTTGGTATCCCCAAAGAAATTGCCAATGACCATGGCATTAACTTTCAGAACAACATGATTGATCCGAATGGAAAATGGAATCCACCCATGGTATTCATCTACCTATGTTATCCATCCACCCATGGAATTTACCCATGGTATTGTAAATGGAACCGACCCATGGTATTCATCCACACATGGAATTTACCCATGGTATTATAAGTGGTATCCACCCATGGTATCCACCTATGGTATCTACCCATGGTATTGTAACTAAAAAAAAGGGCTATAAATAACAAGCCTCACTTTGTAAAAGGACAGAATTTCCACCACAATGCAGCTTCTATAGTTATTCTCTATTTTAATAAAATAAGTTTCTTTGTGGTTTTATTTGCAGTGTGTTATATTTTTTTCTGGCATTGTAATTTTGCAGATCTGGTCAGATCTATTTCAATAATTTTAGATCTTGGGGGCCTCCCCCCAAGATCCGGATCAGTGGTATCAGATTCAGGTTATGAATCCATGGGAATGAGGGTTTGAAGCATATTTCAGTTTCAATTTTTGGCAGCAATATTCAGCAAACTCCATGAATTACTTGGGTGGCAAGTTTGAAGATCATATCTGAAAATTTTGGTGAAAATTTTACAAATTCAAAAAAAAAAATCAGCCGAATTGGATTTTGGATGAGGGAGATATCGTTGATTCTAAATCAGCAATGTTGCAGAAAACTTTTTGATGAAAGTTCAAGGACGTCGACTCTCCTGTTATTTATCGCAGTTTTTAGTGAAAAATTTTAGAGGAATGGGTATAGCTCTGATCTCCCCTTGAAAAATCACCCAAGTTCAAAAAAAAAATCGGTCGAATCGGAGTCCGGATGTGGGAGTTATTGTTGATTTAAAATCAACTATTTTTTCAGAAATTTTGTGATGGTGACATAGTTCTAGGCGAATTTGAGAGTCTAGAGTCTCTAGATAGCAGTTTCAAGCACATGGGAAGATGCAAAATGATCATTAAATTTCCAAAAACATGTTATAATAAATATTCTGATTTATATTGACCGAGTTATATAACAAAGGAACGTGATGATGGATAACTTTTCTCAGATCCTTCAACGACTTCCCACCTACGGCGCATCTACATCCAACAGCCACTCTGGAGGCACCACTCCCTTCAAGGTATAGGTAAACTTTGATATTCCTTTATTTGAAGGAAAAATAGATGCAGACGTCATAGATAGATGGTTGAATTTGCTCGAAGGTTATTTCTCGGTCCATGATTTCTCTGACCGAGAAAAGATTATTTTGCACTCCTCAAAGCCGCCCCCCATGTGAAAGACTGGTGGGAAACCTACCGTGAGCAAGAGGAATAAGGGTAACCCTCTCTGTTCTCAGCCACACCCACTTGGAATTCATTTCGAGATGGCATCAAGGAACAATATTACCCCATGGGGATCTATGAGGACAAATACATCCAATGGACCACGTTGCAGCAACAAAGGGATCAAGATGTGCACGAACTGACGAATTTGTTCCATACCCTGCGCACAAAGTTGGGTATTAAAGATTTAGAGATACATTTGGTGCTCAAGTACCACGACTGTCTACACAAGCAAATTCAGGAGGAAATGGAGTTCCTCAACATTACATCACTTGGCACGGCATATCACCATGCCGCCAAGATCGAGCAAAAATTTAAGCAGAAGAAGCGAGACTTTGGATCTCTGAATCCGAAAGGTGCCCTTGAACCAAAGAACAAGGGGCAAGGCCAAAGCGGTACAACTAAGAACAACACCACAAATCAAAAGAAGGACATAGGGAAGTGGTGTGAATTTCATAATAACCCCACTCACACCACAAACGAGTGTCGGGCCAAATAGTCATTGGTGGCCGAACTAAAGGCACCCAAATCGTATGCATTTTCTGATCCTGAGTTAGAACCAGACAAAGGCAATGACAAAGGGAAGCAGATAATTGATGCAGATCCCAGTTCCATTGTTGCCACCACCAAGATCCAGAGGGAGGACCCAGAGGATCTAGAGGAGGGGGAGCACCTCTTCCATTTGCAAATGTGGCTGAAGGGTTCTCCGTTGCAATTTATTCTCGATAGTGGAAGCCAAAAGAACCTCATTTCAACAGAGGTAGAATGATGCTTGACTTGTCTATGAAATTAGGTTTTTGGAAGGAGCATTCATCTCCTAATTATCCTTAAACCAATGGGCAATTTGAAGCCGTGAACAAATCCTTGAAGACAATCCTTCAATGGATGATTCATAAATCTAGATCTAATTTTCATATCATGTTGTATCTTGCACTTTGGGTATACCAGATGTCAGTCAAAACTACAACTGGTTTTACTCTGTTTCAATTGGCTTATGGGTTGGAATCTATATTTCCTATTGAATGTGAAATTACCTCTCTTAAGTTACTTGTTGAGATTCTTCCTGACACTTCTAGTCTCTAAGAACGCCTTATTCATCTAGAACATATCAATGAACAACGTCTAGATGCAACTACGATGAATGAGGCACATAAGAAATAGGTAAATATTTAGTATGATAAGGCAGTCAAACCTAGGGTTTTCTCTAAAGGTGACCTTGTCTTGGTTTCTGCCCAAGAGAAGGATGCCTTGGGGGCAGGCAAGTTCAAATCTATGTGGTATGGCCCCTTTATTGTCAAAAAGGTCCTGAAGAAAGGAGCCTATGCCTTGGTTGATTTTGATAGGAACGAGTTGGTGGAGCCCAGAAATGGGCTCTATTTGAAAAAGTATTATGCCTAGGCTTAGGCCTAGCATCTTTCTTTTTTGTATATATTTTATTTTTGTACACATCTGTGTTTCAATTTTTGGTGTGGTTTTGATGGGTTTGATCTGCTTTGGTAGGTAATATTGGATGACATGAGTCACTTTGGTTTTGCCAATGGTGCTAGTATAAAAAACCCGGAACTTGGCTTCCGCGGCTTGGGTAATCCATTATCCATCCGGTTAGTTTTTAGTCTTAAGGGGTGTATGCATTGATCCTGCTTCGAACAACGTAGCAGAATACACTGTAGTGGTCAACCTTCTCTCAGAAGCAATATCTTTGGGTGGTTATTCATTAGTAGTTTACTTGGATTCACAATTTGTGGTTTCGCAGTTGAAAAACACATATCGAGTCCGAGACCCTTTTTTACATCGATTGTTTTTTAGGGTACGTTTGTTACAACGATCATTCCAATCTATCACGTTCATTCATATTCCCCGGTCTGACAATTGGATGGTAGAACTATTAGCTAATCAAGCTCTTGATTGGCATATTAATTATTCAATACTTTAAAAAATATATCAAATACATCATTCATTATCATACATTTGAGACATCACATCATATAAATCATTGTATATATATATATATCAGAGCATTCAAAAATATACAAAATCTAGACCATCATGTCCTACAAAATTGGGGCTTATGCTCGATCATGTCTATCATCAAAAAATATTACAGTCATCCGATCATATCTATAATCTACTCCTAAGGTCCCTGCCCAACATTTGTGTTCCTATAGAACACAATGGCAGTTGCTACATGGCGGAATAACCGCACCCAGTCTCTTGGTACTCCTACCACCCATCCCTGGACAGCCTCCAGTAGGTCCTCTATAGCAGCCATAGGCACTTGGCTAGTCAAACTTTCCAAGTTTCTCTGCACTGCATGGAGTGTCCTACCAGGGTCTTCTGCATCCACCTCACCATTGCGGCACTTATGCCTTGGGTACCCCTCTGGTCTTACTGGTCCTACATCTGCATCATGATCATCATAATTTTGTAAGTAATTTTGTCCAATCAAAAACATTTTTTCATTTTCCATATAATTTGAAAAAATTAAAAAAAATTATATAATAAAAAATCAAAAAATTAAATCTCACCGATTGTGCCCCATGTTGCACCGGGTGGAAGGACTAGATCTAGATATGCACAAAAGTCCATCCTAGCATATGGATAATCTTCCATTGCGATGACTTGTTCTTCCTGCCATTGGAATAAATCATCATCCCAAGTGGTCCGGGGAACCTCACTTCCCCCCAATATCTTAATCAGATCTACCCATCGGGCTATTATTGGATCTCTTAGGTTGCTGATAGTTGAGATGACCTTGGGCCGAAGCCCTGGGACCTTGTCGAAGAAGAATGTAAACAAGATTGTATCGTATCCAAAGTGTTTAGTCTTTGTCTTTCGGATTGAAGTCAAATTTTTTCATATTGCTTAGCAAGGCTATGCACCAATCAGACAGATGAATTAAGCATTCCAATGCTATGCTCATTTGTGTACGTTAAGCTTGATGCAGAGAAGTTTATCCTACTACTATGCCAATGGTAAAGAGAAGGATATTCATGTATAAATATTTCAGATCTCTGATGGGAATCTGGGCTCCCACCTTCTTTGCACTGTCCACGTAGTAGACTTGGACACAATCTTCCACGTTAAGCCCTCCTATAGGCTTTTCGTGCAAATCTACTGGGTCTCCCCTTAGAGAGAGTCCAGTAATGAAGTATATGTCTTCCACTTCTATGCATAATGGCATCTGATCAATTATGAAACAATCTTCTTCTGGTTCCAATGATCAACCAACATTTGAAGAAAACGAACATTGCTTTCATATTTGGCATTTTGAAAAATTTGAGCAATTCGTAATTCCAGAGAATATCTAAGGAAGTTTGATCCTCCATCACCTCATTATCAATTGAACTATGCTCACGTTTTCTCCAAGTGATCAAAATCCTGGTCAAAATCATCAATTGACTGAATAGATACAAGTTTTAAATTTTCTCTCTACGCATACGCGACTTCGGTTGTACATAGTTGTGTATCATATGCAAGTTCATCCACACGAACCCACGTATGCGCATAGGGTTTCAATGAAAATATCTTTCCTACGGTAAAAAATCCAAAATTTTTCTTCAAACAAGAATGAAATTGATGAATAGGATGAGTTTAAGGCTTACCTGACTGATTTGACGTGATTTGGTGGGTGGTTTCTCCATAATTGAGAAGAGGAATTTTTTTCCCAGAGCTTTTTCTCCACTTCTACAATGTAACAATGATCAAAATGTGAGTCAAATTGTGTATTTATATGTAGAATTTGAAAATTTTCACAAATTTCGTTTGTGCTTAATTTTTTGAATTTGATTAAGACTGTATGACTGTTTGGCTTGTAAGCATTGGGAAAATTATTTTTTCAGGCACATTTTGTTGAATTTGAGATCTTCCTAGTTTTCCTTCGAATCCATGACTACTGACCTGTCATGGCAAGTATTTGATTTTGAACTGGCATATAGGTTAGGGAATTCACTTTCTGTTTCTTTTTTTCATACTAGCCTCCATTCTGATCACTTTTCATATGGTCGATCCCATCATGTCATGAGTACTCAACCCATTTCACTTGCCAATTTTTTAATCATGACTTGATTGTAGATCCATCCTTTACATGGGCTTCCTAGTTAGTTCCTCGCTAGCATTTGTCTCCCATGCTATAATTCATGTAGCCTCAAGAGTCCTCTTTCATCCCACCATGACTTATGTGTTGAAGCTTCATTATTCTTCTTCTTCGCTATCTTTATTCTAGCCATTTACCCTAGAGCCTCCCTTATGTTGTTGAGTTGTAATACTACATTGCATATTGACTACTTGTTTATCCTGGCCTTTAGCCAGCTATTGGGTATGTGTTATATTCCTTCCATGAATAGTCACACACGGGGGGGGTGACAAAGGGGGTGATATCCCCCCTGTACATTGCACTAGGGGGTGGCAACCCCCTCTGTTCGGGGTCCGGGGCAGCACCCCGGGAAATTTTTCTGGAGCTTATTTTTTGGTGGGTGGACCTGCCCATGGTTTTATGCATGGGTTTGCACATGGTTTTGGGGCATGATGGTTTTTGGCCCTTAGTATTTTGTAGATCTGGTCAAAGGAACTATGGTTATGTTCTAATCCAAGGTTCATGGATTGGGGTTTATGTATGCTTCAGCATGTATATATATGTATTGTAACAATAAAAGGAATATAATTAATAATCAAGCTGTTCGTCCCGATTTGGGATCCAAGTGAAAATCTCTGTGTTTATCTGTTTTATGTTTTATGCTCTCGCTATTGTTTATTTTCTATTTTTTAAAGATTCGTTGGTAGATAATTTATGTACAGGGTTAAAACCTACATTTGGTATCGGAGTTGTTTTGGCTTCAAGGGGACACCTTTGCTGCTAAGGAGTTTTTTTCCCGGGCCTGAGGTTGACCCTGTTCAGTGGGAGATCAGCAGAATCAATTATTGCGGTGAAAGAATATGGTGAGAGGTGGGAAGATAGAGATCGAGAAATTTAATGGTCAGATTTTTTATTTGTGGAAGCTCAGGATGGAGGATCTACTGGTAGATAAAGATCAGTGGATCATGGTGGATCTGGGTACTAAACCAATGACAATGTTAGATGAAGACTGGAAGAAATTGTATCGGAAGGTAAAGAGCACAATACAGTTGTGTATCAGATTCAGTTTTGTTGAATGTATCTGGGGAAGCTACGGCAAAGACCTTGTGGGACAAGCTAGGGACTTTGTACCAATCTAAGTCTCTGGTGAAAAAATTGTTTCGGCGGAAAAAGTTGTATAACTTGGAGGATGAAGGATGGAGACTCGGTGACATAACATTTGAATGCCTTCAATACTGTGGTAAGCCAGTTGTCATATGTTGATATTGAAATCTCATATGAAGATAAGTGCATGAGTTTTTTGTGTTCTCTACCAGATTCGTGGGACAGTCTGGTTATTACAATAGTAGCAATACAACTACCTTGAATTTTGATGACATTGTCTCAGCCTTGCTATCAGAGGAAATGAGACAGAGAAATATGGAGGGTCAAAATGAAGATGCCTTATCTGTACGAGGAAGGTCCTAGAACTAAAACAAGAATAAGGTTTCGAGTGGGAGATCCAAATCTCCTGGAAATTTTGTAAAGGTGTGCTGGAAATGCGAAAAGGAAGGGAACTACAAAAAGGACTACAGATCTAAAGCTCCTAAGAAAGGAAAGGCATTTGATGATGCTCCTTTTGCAGAGGCAAAAACCACCTCGGATGAAGGTGGGGATGTGTATTTGGCTTCTTCTTCAAATACACATGTAGATCATGAGTCATGGTTGATTGACTCGGGTGCATCCTTTCACTTCACTCCCCCTAGGGAGTGGTTCTAAGAGTATGAGAAATATGATGGTGGTTATGTCTTCCCAGGGGATGATAGGAAGGCTAGAATTGTTGGACATGGAAATTCAAGTTGAAGTTGCAAGGTGGAAGGATTAGAACACTTCCTAGTATTCTACACATTCCTGCATTGGCCAAAAATATCATTTATGTAAGCAATATGGATGACGCAGGTGTAAAAACAGTGTTCGAGAAAGATACCTGTAAGATGGTTCGGGAAGCATTGGTATTAATGTGGTGAGTTCAGAGTGGTTTGGAAATATTGTCATTGATGGCAAAGGAGCACAAAGGAGCAGCACCATGACAAGGGAGCAGATCATATTCAGATGAAATGGTTGCAGAGAAAGAAAGAAAAGTGGCAAAGGGTTTCATCTCTCTTAAATCCATTTGATTATACATTCTGCATAGAATTCTGGTTCATTTTCCTGAGATCGGGAAGTGTTAATTTATTTATGGTTATTGAGTTACGCAGCAGAAAGGAGGGTTTTATCCCTTTGGAAATTCATTAATTTATGGTTTTCTATGTAGCATCGAGAGTTATTAACCTCTGTAATAAGGGTTCGGAAGAAAATTATAACTCTAGTTCTTTGGTTAAGAACGCAACGATAATCAATCTCTGTTTATTGAGTTATGCAATGAAAAGGAGGTTTTTCATGAGAAATTAAAGCTAAATGAAGAAGTGGTGAAATTCCGCATAGAAGTGGTGAAAATCCGCATTTTAATGCGATTTAAAACAAAGTTTGAAGGACAAGCAGTTTAGAGAAACCATACATTGTTGTCGCGTCGCTTTTGGCATATGAGCGGTTTTATTCATTTGTAACATGATCGAATGATATTGCGACACGTCACGAGTGCAATACCACCCATTCGCATCTCTTTTGGTTGATAATCTACGGAGATGGAATGAACGCAATTGTCATCCGATTAGATCTGTGGGAGATCTGATGGTGTTCACGTCGGTAATTGCACAGGGTTTAAAACAAGTTATGTTAAATGGCATGCATCTTAGTTATGCCATAACTGTTGGATTGTTGAGTTGGAGCACGATGAGGTGTCAGCCGTCGGATGTATGAGCATATGTTCTTTTGGTAAATTGTGGGCCATATATGATTTAACCTGTAAGCATGCCTCGACATATGTACGACCTGTTGATAGGCGGAAAGGTATTATGTTAAATTTATAACATAAATTCTAATCTCTGGAAATATTATGGAAAGGCACGGTGAAATAAGGTACAGACCCGACGGTGTATGCAATGAAGTTTTATTAAGGGTTTGAAGTCCGGAATTATTTCTGAAGGTCTAAAGATTTCGAAGGTTTTTAATATTTCCGAAGGATTAATGATATTTAAATGGAGTTTTATTAAAGTGGTTGAAGTTTGGAAATACACTGCCGAGGGATTTTTAACTATGTTTAAAATTAAATTAAACATTTCTGAAGGTTCTGATATTCATTCTGAAAGGGTTTAAAACATTGGGCTAAAGTGAGTCATATTGTTTCGAAGGCTAAAAGGGGGATTTTGCTTCCGAATATTATAAAAGTGGATTATAATGTTATGAAAGGGAAAAGGGACTTTTAGCTTCCGTGGTGCATTTTTATTAAATAAATCAATCAGATCATAAATTCGGAAGCAAGTGCGATGAATGCGATGCGATGTGATCGCATATCTCAATCGAGGCAGGAGAAAAATCACACAAACACAGTGGTCACAGAAAATGCGAAGTGTGATATGATGACGTGGCAAGATGACATGGTAGTGACGTAGCGATGACGTAGCAAGGTGACATGGCACGATGACATGAAGATGATGTGGACCTGGCCCGCATATCGCAAATCACAAGATCAGAGGGGTGAAGATCGTAAGAGCGAAGTTGCGATGCGATGGATAGAAGCGATGTGAAGGGACACGTGGCGGCATATCGCATATCGCAATCGGCGATGCATATGTGATAAGAAATTGCAAGTTATAGAAGTTGTGATGCGATGGATAGAAGTGATGCGACGTACCGATGTGAAGGGACATGTGGCGGCATATCGCATATCACAATCAGCGATGCGTATGTGATAATAATTCGCAAGTTATAGAAGTTGCGATGCGAAGAAGAGATAAAGTCAAGTGGGACCCATCGCACATCGCATATCGGGAGATCAGATCGATGAATGCACATGGATAACTGGAATCGCCAAAATGAAATAAATAAATCGGACGCGATGAAGACCAAAGATGAAAACTAAAGTATTTCAAGTCCAGAAGTATGTGGATTTCCTTTGTTAAATCGTTTTACAGAGAAAAGGAGGATTATAACAGAAAAAAAAAAGGAAAGTATGAACGCAGGTAGAAAGGCTCAGATAAGGACCCGACACAGAGAAAAAGGCAGAATCATGTGTTTAGAAGATCGGTGAAGGTTAATCATGGCAAGGAAAGGCTCGCATAGTTAAAAGGATCTGTTCCTATGCAGAACAGTTAGAAATACAACAGCAGGCAGAGAAGACAAAATAAATAGAAAACCAAGAAGCTGAAAGGGTTGAATTGAAATTTTTAATTGTATCTGTGTATGTATTATTGAATTTCTATTGTTTTTGATGTAAAGGCAAGTCTCCGCGGGCAAAGAAAAACTCCAATTTGATACTATAATAATTGTATATATTGTTGTAACAACTTGAATATGCCGAGCAAGAAAATAAGAAGGTGGAAGGCAAAGAGTCATACTTGTTCATTTCGAATTCCCTGTGGAATGCAAACAGTTATGTGGCAATCCCTATATATAATGTTACCAGAATATGCATGAGGGAGAGAGAATGGAGAAAGGAGTGAGAGAGAGTTAGAAGAAGAAGGAACAGATAGAGAAGCTGTGAAGTTCCAGAGATAGTATAAGGCAGATATGAAGGGTGGTGGATAGCAGTGAAGAAGGAATATAAGAGAGCTAATATCTAGGTAAATCAACATGTGTTTTCATAGTAGTGTGAGGAAGTTGGTGCTTCCATATCAAGTTGTAGCTTGATAGATGTCCAGTTGGAGCTGACTGAGGTAGGAGCCTCCTGTGGGTTGTAGCCTGTAGAAAATAGATTGGAGTTGGAGCTTCCTTGCAAGTTGTAGCTTGAAAAATTGAGGTTGTAGCCTCCTATAGGTTGGAGCCTGCAGAAAATCAGTGGTGAGAGGGAGTTGGAGCTTGCCTTTGCATCACAACAATAATAAGACGTGGTTTTCTCCTTTATGGGTTTCCACTTATATATGTTGTCTATGTGCATGATGATTATGTGTTGATATTTTGTATTTAATCTGCTTAATACTTTCTGCTCACTTATTAAGATTATTGTTCCATTGAATATTAAGTTGATCACAAAATGAAGATGTAAATAAGTGTAAAATAAATTTTTACAAGACCATGACTGCATTAAATTGATTCACCGCCCCCTCTCAGTTTAACCAAGGGTTCAACAATTGGAACTCTATACAAGCTTCAAGGAAGCACTGTTATTGATGGGTGCAGCAGTTCTGTGGTTTCTGAAAGTGGAGCGGAAAGCCTAGCGGTCTTTGGAGAAAATACCATGCTATGGCATCAAAGGCTTGGACATATTGGAGAGAAGGATCTTCCGATACTGCATGGAAATGTTATGGTAGAAAGTATGTCTAATAGCTCTCTGGATTTCGATTTCTGTGAACATTGTGTATATGGGAAGCAAAATCGGGTGAGTTTTCCTTCTAGTGCTAAGAGGGCGAACAAGATATTAGAGATTGTGCACAGTGATGTGTTTGGACCTTTGTCGGTTCCATCACTGGGTAAGTCTGTGTACTATGTTTCATTCATAGATGACTTCTCAAGGAATACATGGATATATTTCTTGAGGAAGAGATCTGAATTCTTTGACAGGTTTAAAGACTTTAACGCTCTAGTGGAAAAACAGATAGAGAAGAAGATAAAGGTGCTAAGGATAGATAATGGTGGGGAGTCATACTAGAAGGAATTTGAAGAGTTATGTAAGAAGTGTGGTATAGTACGGCAGAAGAATACTCCATACACACCTCAGAAAAATGGAGTTGCAGAAAGAATGAACAGAACGCTGATGGAAAAGTCAAGAAGCATGCTCAGTGGTACCAGGTTAGGACAAGAATTCCGGGCAGAGGTAGTGGAGACTACATATTACTTGGTTAACAAATCACCTTCATCAGTGTTGGAGGATAAGATTCCACATGAGGTATGGACTGGTAAGAAACCCTCTCTTTCACATCTGAGGGTATTTGGATGTGATGCATATGTACATGTTCCAAAGGAGAAAAGGACCAAGTTGGATAATAAATCTGAAAGGTGCATCTTTATTAGGTATAAGGCTGGTTTAAAGGGTTACAAACTTTGGAACCTAGAAACAAGGAAGGTGGTGTACAGCCGAGATGTGGTTTTTAGAGAGGTGAAAGATGTTGTTAAACATGAATTCCTACCAAAGGAACCTGAGAAGATAGAGTTTGAGCTAAAGGATTATGAATCAGACTCTACAACAGAAGAAGACTTAGAAGAGGAAGAGCCACAAACTCTAGCTGTGAGAAAATCAGTTCAGGAAAGAAGATAACCAGAAAGGTATAGTCCACCTACTTTTTGTTCAAATTTTTCTTTAACTATAACTAATGATGATCCCAGAACTGTCAGGGAGGCAGTAGATTCAGAGGATGGAAAACTCTGGAAGGAGGCCATGGTTGATGAAATGGAATCCTTGCACAAAAATGATGCATGGGATCTAGTGGAGTTTCCGGCTGGAAGGAAGCCCATCAAGAGAAAATGGGTGTTTAAGAAGAAGATGAATGTAGAAGGCAAGGTGGATAAATACAAAGCTCGATTAGTATAAAAAGGCTATTCCTAGGTGCCGAGAATTGATTTTAGTGATATTTTTTCTCCTATTGCCAAGGTTACTTCTATTAGACAACTTTTATCTGTTGTTGCTGCATTTGGTTTTGAGGTAGAATAGATGGATATGAAGACAAAATTTCTTCACGGGGATCTGGAAGAGGAGATCTACATGAAGCAACCTAAAGGCTTTATGGTGAAGGGTAAGAAAGAAATGGTATGAAGGTTAAAGAAGTCTTAGTATGGGTTAAAACAGTCACCAAGGATGTGGTATTATAAATTTTATACCTATATACGGGGACTTGGCTTCACCAGAAGCAAGGAGGATCACTGTGTTTATTTTAAATTAATTGGTGACCATGTTATTTATTTGGCCTTGTATGTGGATGATATGTTGTTTATTGGAAATGACAAAGAAATTATCCAAGATTTGAAGACCCAAATTTTCTCCAAATTTGACATGAAGGATCTTGGTGTTGCAAACTATATTTTGGGAATGGAAATTAAGAGAGATCGGGCAAAGAGGAAGATCTGGTTAAACCAGAGGAAGTATGTCGAGACTATATTGTAGATATTCAATATTCAGGATAGTAGATCGGTGAATGTTCTGATTCCTGTAAGTGTAAAGCTGTCTGGTGAAGAGTGTCCCAAGACAGAAGAAGAAGAGGAGGATATGTCTCGTGTTCCATATGCAAGTGCAATAGGTAGTCTGATGTATGCAATGGTATGTACTAGACCAAACATTGCACATGCAATGGGAGTATTGAGTAGGTCTATGTCAAACCTAGGGAAGGAGCATTGGACAGTAGTGAATCAGGTTTTCAGATATTTGCGTGGCACTAGTGATTATGGCTTGTACTACCAGGGAAGACCAGGATTGGAAAGAGTGTTGGACATTCGTGGTTTTGTTGATGCGGACTGGGCTAGAGATCTGGACAAAAGAAGATCTACAAGTGGGTATGTGTTTAGCCTATTTGGAGGTGCAACAAGTAGTATGAGTAAAAGACAGTTTGTAGTGGCTCTTTCAACTACAAAGGTTGAATACATGGCAACCACTCATGCAAGCAAGGAAGCAGTTTGGTTGCAGAGATTGTGTTCAAGTATGGGGTTGGTGCAGCAAGCTATTAGGATAGATTATGATAGCCAAAGTGCAATTTTCTTGGCTAAGAACCCTGCTTATTATTCAAAGACAAAGAAAATTGATGTTCAATATCACTTTGTGAGATATATGGTTGAGGCTAAAAGGGTGTTGCTAGCAAAGGTGGACACTTTGAAGAATGTTGCAGATGCATTGACAAAGTCTGTGAGCACTCAGAAGTTCTCTTGGTGTAGAGAAACAATGGGTGTTGCAAGGCTGGGCTAATGACTCAGCTCCTTGTGGCCCCCTGCGAGAAGAAAACAACAAGTGGGAGAATGGTGGGTATGTGTTATATTCTTTCCATGATTAGTCACGCGTTGGGGGGTCAGAGGGGGGGCGATAACGCCCCCTATATGTTGCGTTGGGTGCAGTAGGGGGGGTTGCTGCCCCCCCTATTCAGGGTCCAGGGCAGTGCCTAGGGAAAAAAATTTTGGACCTTATTTTTTGGTGGGTGGATCTGCCCATGGTTTTGTGCATGGGTTTGCACATGGTTTTGGGGCATGGTGGTTTTTGGCCCCTGGTATTTTGTAGATCCGGTCAAATGAACTACAATTATGTTCTAATCTAGGGTTAATGGATTGGGTTTTATGTATGCTTCAGCATGTATATATATGTGTTGTAACACTAAAAGGAATATAATGAAAAATCAAGTTGGTTGTCCCGATTTGGGATCCAGGGGAAAATATCTGTGTTTATCTGTTTTATGTTTTATACTCTCACTATTGTTTATTTTATGTTTTTTAAATATTCGTTCGTAGATAATTTCTGTACAAGGTTAAAACCTACACCAACTTCATTTGGACTCATGTTTAAGCCATATTTTGACCATGTCTTTCTGTACAAGTTAATAATGCAATCACTTAGCTTCTGCGACTTGACACCTTTACCCATGGATGGAACATTCCTTTAAGTGTCACTTACTAGTTTTCGCCACCTTGCATTGAGCATAGGATTGTTCCTATCCCAGGAACTAGTGCATCTGTTTCTCGACACTCGTTCTATCCATTGTACTATAGCATTCTTTTATTCCTTTTCAGACTTTGAAATATGAAAAAGACAAAAAAATTAAATATTTTGAAAAAGAGCAGGAACTAGATATTACTTCCATACTTGATGGCAGTTATAGTGTTAGTTGTGTCGCCCTTGAACAAAGCACAAAAAAGCTGTATTTTCTCCATTTGGGATGGTTTATTTTTTGACTTAGGAGAATCCATAACCTTGTTTCATGAGTCAGTACTCCCCTGCTTGGTTATCTCTTCCAATCATATGGAGGGTTTGTTTATGCCTCCTGCATGACAAACTTATACAAAGTTATCATTTGCTGCCATAGTCAACATGAGTCGTGCTTTTTTTCAAGGGAAGTTAACCTGAGTCGACCTTTCTGCGGTGTCTATTGACTCATTTTTTAGTCGGCCTTTCCATTATTGTCAGTATCTTGGTATATCACATCAGATATTTGGTCCTTTGCTCATTATGGTTTGAGAAGGTCTCCATTGAGTTCTTGCTGGCGGGTTTGTCTCTTATCGACTACAACATCTTGCTCTGAGAGTAAACCTAGTGCCGCACCCTGGCCCTATTTACATCATTGATAGGTGACCTTGTGCTCAACATTTGATCATCATCATGGGTCTTTGACTAAGTGGTTTCCCTTATGTTCGACTTCAGCTTACATTATCACACCTGGGATTCGTGCAGTACCTTGATTTCCATTTGACCCTATCGGTGGATATCTTGCGTCTTTGTAAGCTTTCATTATTGGTTGGTTCAGAGGGTTTCTACCGTGCACTAGCTTCATCTTGTGCATGCTAGAAATGTACTTAGAGTTGGTTACTTCACTTTCCTTCGTCTGATTCTTTCCAAATATTGGCCTGTGGGTTACACTCACACTGGACTGATGTGGGATGCCTTAATGCCTTCCTTCCAACATATCTTTTCCCAGCGACTCTGACTCATTGCTCTCGGAATAAGTTCTAGAGTCCTTTTGTTAGTACGTTAGGTTTTGCAGTCATCAATGGTAGACTCTTTGCTATCGACAGTGAGGATACATCATTGCCTCCTGATTGATAGATTCTTTCAAGTGTTCGACTTCAACTCATTCATTCGCACTTGTTAGATTGTACTGGGCACCTTGATTTTCATTATCATTATCGGTGGGTTGTCTCGTGTTTGTTAACGGTATACATCAATGAATGGTAATCAAACGATTTCTCACATGGTCGACCTTAGACAATTTATTCCCAATGTGTAGAATAGGGCCAAGGTGATCGGTGAAGACCTCGAATTTGCATCAACATGCTTTGGTTCACTTTGATATATCCTTCAGTTTTCTTCCAGTGATACCATCCACCCTTGTATGTTGCAGTTTCCTCACAGCAACATCCTATATGTTGGCTCCTGAGTTGCGTGTTTAACCATTTGTTCCACCACTTATGATTTGGTACTTGGAGATTCAGTTGTGACTTTTGAGATCATATATATGTTGCAGCATCATTGATTAGTCTTCTATATGTGATATTTGGACCTGATTTTGACTTATACTTCTAAGCAGTGATCAGATGATTCACTATGTACTTTACATTTCAGCTATACTTGTATAAATATTGGATCCGCTCTATACTTCATATGTGGACATGATTTTCTTTTACTGAGCATGGGTATGCCCGCCCTAGACATGAGCTATCTTGCTGATCTCTCTCACTAGTTTTTTGGCAGGCCAAAATCTGGTGAAGTCCTCTCTAGTCCTTGCAAGGTTCTTTCTATGCACATAGTACATTTCGGCCATCATGTACCCCTTCTGACCTCATATGTTAGGGGGGCATATGTTATAGCATCATTTATCACCATCATATACTTGATGACTTATGCATTGGCCTTAGGAAACCCTTCCATTCAGACTTGGACACATTTCTCTAAAAAACAGTTTCTTAAAACCCATACGCAACTCTGCCCAGACTTTTCTGCGTATATACGTGATTCCATACATAGAGAACCATGTATGCTATTTTAAACATTAAAAAATATATAATTTCCCTAATTTTGAGGCAGGGTTTACAGTTGTTCCTATAACTTAAATACGCCAGCCCATGGCCTAACTGTTCCCCAACTGAAAAACTAATTTGAGGGAGTATGAAATCCCCTCAATGGAATGGCCTAAGGGAGGAAGAGAGAGAATTATAGATATTATAATCTTTTATATCCCTATCCAAGTATGATATATTCCCTGTGCCTCCTGCACTCCCAGATATTTTCGGGAAACCCTTGTTTCCTTGAGATGTTCACTCACCCTATGTGACATCCATTGTGCACTATTCTTGGAAGAAGTTTTTCAAGGCTAGGGCTGGACAGATCCAGAGGATGGTATGCTCAAAGGCCATGGAAAATTTCAGGTGATCTCTCCACATTTGTTTATTGTACATGTCATTAATAAAAGAAGTGCCATCTTGTTCCTAATTTTCACGTGTCATTTATCTCTTATAAATGTGTAATGATCTTAAATCGTTCATTTAATATTGTTTTTATGACATTATGCATGCTTTTCACTAACATATAGAACATATATATGCTATATAACTAGGTTTTTGTGCTTGTTATTTGCTATTTTGCAGGTTCTGGAGCACAAAGAGTTGCAGGGGGTTTGCACCCTGTAATATTCCTATTTTAATAGGAATATTCAATTTCATTTTGTTTTCTTTGTTCAAAGAATAATTATGTAAAGGAGGGTAAAAAAACCCTAATAAAAGAATAAATACATGCCCAATGTGAAAAAGGATAAATCAGGGTTGTCTTAATAAAATCCACTTGTGTGTGAAATAGGATTGATCCATTTGACTGGGTCAACAGGACCAAATCACAACACAGTCCAGATGCATTGAACCTTCTTGATGATCAGCACAGTTCTAGAAGGACGTCCTCCACATAAAAAGGGTTAAATGAGTGAAGGTGGTTTAGGGTTTTGGAAAGCTCTCAACTTATAAAAGGAAGGGGAAGGCAACATGTTGTGGTTGTTCATGATTTTATTTCTGAATTGTTTTCTGTTTAGACAAATAGCTTTCTTGGCTGCTTAGCCTAGATTTCATTGGGATTTCCTGTTTAGGAGTTCCATCTCTTCCCATTGAGGAGCTCTTGGGAGAGCTTGTATTGCTTGTCCACTATCTGGTTGGAGACCAAGCTTCTACTTCCAACTGCAACGCAGATCCTGTGAGGGTTTTCTTGCTTTTGTAAGTTGTAGCAAGTGAAACTCTAGATCTGTGAAAATCTAGCTTGTATTGGAGCCTCTTCTCAGTGAGTGTGTCTTTTAACCTCTTGGAAGAGTGCATCCATTGCCTAAGCTTCAGTTTTGATCTTGGCATTAGGCCAAAGTATACTACATCACCATCTACACAGTTCCTTGAAGAGACTGCGTCCTTTTCGCAGGCAATGTTGCAGTAGGGTTTTTTTGTATCAGCTTAGAGGAAAGACCTCTGGTGAAAGGGACCCTTCCCTTCACTGTGGTGATCCATGGATTAGCCAATCAATCCATGTTAATTTCAGATATGATCTGTTGTATATCATATGCTTCAGAAATTTTTGAAGATTACTGCAGATCTATGGCTTAGATCTCAGATATATTCATTGATATCAATCTTTTGCTGAGATCCCCAAGGGGAGTGTAAAGAAGAGCCTCTTTGGCATATAGATCTATAATAGATCTATATTTTTATGTAAATATATGCACTAGATATGATATATAATAAAACACTACTTCATCCCTCTGGAAATTACGATGTCAAGCCCTTCAGTCTTAATACATTGTGCAACACCTCTATTTTGAGGATTTATTCATGTTAAACCTCTGTTTTTCTCATGTAAATTTTATGATCCATATCATAGACCTGATTTACTGATTTTTATAACCTATTTCATCTAATATCTTTATAAAATCACACTGCTTAAGCTTCAATAAATTTTTCATTAGCTAAGCCATGGGGATTGAGCCTTTTTTAGCCCTATAAGGAGTGGGAGACCTATTTAACTTAGCTAGAATGATTTTTTTTATCTGAAATTTGGTATGGGAGTCCCACATGACCTAAGATGGCAGATACAACCATCACTTTCCTCTTTTTTTACGCATATTTCTGAAAATGACCATTTTAGGGCTTAAATCAATGTTTTTCCCGACTTTTGGTTGAAGGGATAGATCACTTTCCTTGTTGCTTCATATATTACTGATATTAAAGTTTTTATTAACACATCCCATGCATTATTATCCTATTTATACTCTAATACAATTTTTATATATTGCTACAATCCCTCATTGGACATTTATCAAGCCATACTAGGTGTGGGAGGCCTATTTTCCTTACCTAGTTTGTTTGGTTTCTGATCTCCTCTTGGAATTGGGTCTTAGATTATCAAATATAAGGAATCCAAGGGCTTATCTTGGTTTTTTAAGCACACATCCATGAAAAATGTGTTTTTCAGGCCTGTTTTGCTGAGCAGTCCCTTTTGGGACATTACACACCACGCAGGATCTACTACAACCGAAGGATAAATGGGTAATGTCTACAACCCTTAGTTTATAGTTTAGAGCATATAATTTGGTTAATTGAGTCCTTATTTTAATGACATGCCCATGATCTATGAAGGTTTATCAACCCAAGACCTTAGGGTAACATTACGCCCAACAAAGATGACATCCCACTTTCACTCTGGAATGAGAATTAGCTGTAGAAGTCCACCTGGATGTTTAAACTCTACCCTACCTACTGGAAATCCAAAAATCTAGCCATGAACTCTCCCATATCCTTCTTCAGATTTGGCCAATGATAAAACTTATTCACTATTGTCAATTCTTTTGGTGTCCTGGGTGATCTGAATACAATTTATCATGAAACTCTCTCAAAAAGCCTTCTTGAGCTCACTTTTTTTTGGTGCATATATCATATCCCTAAATGTAATCAAGCCATATACTAAGAGATAATATTCCACATCCTGTACACCTGTATCTTCACCTGTACCTGTACCACTACCTGTACTTGTACTTGTTTATATACTCTGTTGTAACATGTGCGTAAGATCCATGTACCTGTTGTCCTACCTATAAGATTCAATCATGTAAGTCTGTCCCATAAGAACTCATAGTTGTTATATGATTCACCTGTATCCACCTAATAAGCACATATGCAACCCTATTCTATTTTCCCTTGATGTACCTAATCTCAAATTCAAACTCACTGATCGTGGAAAACCATATAGATTTACTGGAATTCAGATTCAGCTGGTCAAACAAGTATCTCAACCCACTGTGATCACTCATCAATACAAATATCCTACCAAGAATATAATGCCTCCACATATTCAATGCATGGATGATCGCTTCCAACTTAAGATCATGTATCGGATAATTTTGTTCGTTCTCATTCAGTTTTCGTGACTCATAACATACTACCTACCCTTCCTACATAACGACTCCACCAAGTCCTCTTTTTCTGTTGGAAATACTGAGAGGGGGAGGGTGATTCAGTATTCCTTTCAATTAGAGAATTATTTAATCTTCAATTATTATCAGTGTTTGTACAATGATAGCAGTAAACAAGAGGAACACAAATGCACATAGTTTTTAAGGTGGAAACCCACTCCGGGACAAAAACCACCTAATGCTTTTCTAGTAATTCTTTAATATTCAATTCCAATTGAAAATAAAGCTCCAACTTCCTAGAATCTAGAAAGGCATTCTTCTCAAGCTCCCAGATGGATGCTCAACGCACAGTTCTTCTTCGGTAGTCAGGCGAATGGATGCCCAACACCCAATGAGCTACAACTCACCTAGCACCACCCTACCACCCTATAGAAGAATAAAACACTCGTGGACTCCCATGCAGGGAAAATGGTCCAACACAGGGATATAGAATAGTATGAAGAAGAATATATACTAGGTACCTTCCAACGGCACAAATGCTAATGATGATCCTAGACACTCCCAACACTACCTCTTCAACCCTTGGTAGATAGACATTAGTACAATTTTTACAATAATGTATTTACAATGACTTAGTACAATGTTACCTTTACAATGATTGTGCAGTGCTGCCCACTTGAAGAATTCATAGGATGAACTTCTTGCTGCTATTATTCACCTTGGTTGATTCTATTTTCATGCTACCCTCTGTTGCACCTTGCTTTGATTAGCTTCCATAGAAAGTCTGGTCCTTTGCAACCCTTGACAACACATGATCCCAACATTTCTTTGCCATTACAGAACAATATTGAATGCGTGCATCTTTATTGGCTAAATCCTAAATATATAATTTTTAGTCTTTGTAGTATTCCTCTGTTTTTATTTTCAATGCCATGATGCAGCCCAATTTTGATTCTTCAAGAGAGATTTATACCCAATCTATCACAATGCCCTAATTATGGACTGTTTTAGCAATGCTCAATTGTACGGCGTGCCATGTGTCACTGTTTCTTAATTTGGCTCTAACACTGATAGGAGAACCAGTAAATACTATGCCTATACTTACATTTTATGGAATTCCAATCGATACTCGGAGAGAGTTATGACGATTTACAAGGTCACTTCTTTGAGATGAAGTTCAGGATCCTGCAAAAACACTGACTTCCACAGATCATATCTCCAAAAATGTTGTGCACCTTGATCTGAAATTTTTACAGGAGCTTCCTCAGGATTTTTTCTTCGTCTCATAAAAATTTCAGCTTTTGAACCTTCGTAGAAAAAACATTATAGTGAAAATTCCACGATAACCTGTTTCAGGTAGCGAAATCCCTACATGAGGAGGATATGAGGATCACAATTTATATAAATGCTTAGGTTGAGAGGGACTTCAATAAGTGAAAGAGGGAGGGATTTGGGAACGACTTTCAATGACCCAGCCTTTAACCCCATGGGGTTTTAGCCCACTAACTAGGGGTACAAACTTCAAACATGAATATCTCTCAAACCGTGAAGAATTACATGGCATGCCATATATCAACGGAAACATATCAACAAGTAGAAACCATCAAAATAATTATTGACCCAGAATATATTAATTTGGTAGGTCAAAATTCCCATGCAATCTTGGGTTAGCTCCTGGTGTTTCTAGGGCTGACATCAATGACAACCGCTAATCAACACTTTCAAGTATCTGTACATGCCACAAATTCCTTGTCCGAATCTGTAATCTTTAGCATTGGATAATTTGTTAACAATTGTTTCAATTGTTTAAAATTTATTGCACATTCCTCTATCCATTCAAATTTCTCACCTTGCCTCTGCAGTGACGTAATATGATCTGAAATACGAGAGAATTTCTTGATTAAACTCCTCTAATAATATACTAGTACCATGAATGATATTACCTCATCCACATTCCTAGGAGCTTCCCACTCCATGATAGCCCTTATATTTTTGGAATCCACTACAATTATTTCCTTGGAAACAACATCTCCCAAGTAATGTACCTTTTTCTGAAAGAAAATTCATTTACTAAACTTGGCATACACCTGATTCTCTCTTAGAAATCTCAACACTGATGCTAAATGATTGGCATGTTCTTCCTAATTCTTAGACTATATCAAGATATCATCAATGAATATAATAACAAACTAGTCCAGATAAGGACAAAACACATTATTCATAAAGAACATATTAGTAGCTAGAGCATTAGTCAAACCAAATGGAACTGCAACAAACACGTAATGCTCATACGTAGTCCAGAAAGTTGTCCTGTATAAGTCCTCTTTTTTATGTGTACCCGATGGTATCCTAATATCAGATCAATATTCAAGAACTTTGTTTCTCCCTTCAAATTATCTATAAAGTCATCAATCCTTGGTAATAAATATATGTTCTTCATGGTCTGTTTGTTTATGCAATATTCCTAAAATTAGCACACAACTAATTGGAATATTAAATTTTGATTTTTCTCTTAGTTAGAGGAATAAGAGGGTATGGAGACCCATAAATCTCCTTAGTACGAATAAAAACACTCCTGATGTGAATGAGGTCATCTAAAAGCTGGATTGAAGACCCTTGTGTGTGAAAAGGCATTGGAGCATGAAGACTGGGTCAACCTTGACCAAATCAAACAACGCTGGTATGGAAGGAGTGGAATTCTTTGTGGGAGAACGCAGTATTGGAGGGAGACTTCGTGCATGCAAGTAGTGGCTTTAATGAGTGGGGCCCAAGGTGAGGAAGCTCACCAAGAATATAAGGAAGATGATGGTAGCCATTGTGGGTATGATTGGATTAAAATTTTGTTGATGGTATGTTTAGACTTGTTGCTTTCTTCAGCTATTTAGCTAAGATTGCAGTGTTGGTGTTCCCGAGGGGGAATCCCACCTCTGTCCTTGAGGAGCCTCAAAGGAAGAGTATTTCACTACATTTCCACATTTTGGCATCAGGCCAAGATTCATCTTCTTTAACAGTGCAGTTTCTGCTTAGATTTGTGCTGTGTTGTAGGGTGCAGCAGTGGAGGATTGTATTGGGTGTTTTCTGAGCTAGTTTTGCAGTGGGGGAAGGTTTTATTCCATTGGGAGGCCTGTAAATAAGCCCCTTTGGATTTATTGACATATTTGGCATCATGATAAGGAGTATTTATCCCCTATAGTGTAGTTTCAGTCCAGATTTGCGTTATTTTAGGGAGGCGTTGCAGGGGTGGTTGCAGTGTCTGATTTGGGAGGTGATTTCTTCAGTGAAGGGGAAAACCTTTCATCCAAAGGATATATTGGAGAAGTGTTGTAGGATTATACATCAGCTTCAGCCATATATTCTCATTTCTGTTGTTGCAACATACTTTCGGCCCTAGGGCTACAACTTACATTTGCATATTATGTGCATTTTCGAAAACCCTCTTGGGTTGTCTTGGAAATTTGATATAGTGCCTAGATCTATATGTGTAGCATCTATTGTGGCATATATTAGTATTTTTGTATCAATGTATGATCTCCATCTATGTTTATGCTTATTCTGACTGCGTTGTAACATCTCTCCAGCATTTTGTATTGTAGCAGCATCTCATATTTGGTAGTGATTGTTTATGGGAGGCTTGTTTCCTCATTTCATATGATTTATGCCTCACTATTTTATACCAATTTTTTGTTCTTATACGTAATGTAATGGCTACATATTGGTCTCCATTTTTTATGTGTTGATTTACACTACTATTTCCAATTTTGTGTTCATATATTGTTGCTTTCCCTTTTGGGAATATTACAGTGGTATCAAAGCATAATCTTGGCTCAACCTATGGATCTTAGCCATTATGATATCAGGAGAATAAGAAGAAGGAGAAGGAGATCAGAATGATGGAAGGAATGGGTTTTATCTCATCTATTTTCATATCTACAAGAGACCTCACCAAGGAGGTCAAGCAAAGAAGAATGGAGAAAATCCATGAAACCACAATAGGGTTTCAAGATGAGGAAGTTCTATGTACTTCCTATCAGCAAAAGAAAGAACCGATATTGCATAGAGCTCCAAAGAATTATACTATGCCATTTTACTTTGAAGAAGAAGATAAAAGGTATGGAGATGGAGGAAAATTATATCATGAGATTCTAAGTGAGTATCTTGCAGAATATAAGACTCAATCAAGAGATTTCAAGGAGAATCTAACTCTCCCATAGTTCATTCAGCTCAAAGAAAAAATAAGACCTTGCAGCAATAAAGGAAGAAATAACAATATATTTTTATCATCTGCATTTGATGGGTTATCCACATGCACAGCAAGGGCTTGGAGAATGGAGTTGGATGCATTTTTCCTGCTACATGTAGTAGTAGAAAGAGAAGTAGTTGAGATTGCAGCACTGCACCTTGAGGGTGAAGCAAAAAATTGGTGGTTCATCCATTTAAGTCATGCAAGAGTGACTGCATATGCATATTTTACTCAAAGGTTGATCAAGAATTTTGACAAGAAGAAATCAGAGCAGAAGAAACTTCCACCACCACTTGATTAAGGAGCGCTTGCATCAGGAGAAAGAACACTTGCACCTTTGCAAAGTGGTCTTGATCTCTTGATATTAGAGTCCCATGCACTATTCTGGAGATGCATGAGGAGGATGAGACTTATACCAGCACTGGTGCAACCATAGAGGAGCAGCCATCATCACCATTAGTTGGGGAAGTAATCACATCAGTGAGAGGAACCCTTGTAGCAGTACAAGATGTTCCCAAGAAAAACCAAGGTATGCAAATTTTTCCACTTTTTTTTATTTCATCACTTCTTATGAAAGGATGTGGGGATATGCCATTGCATGACCTAGGGTCAAGACACACTGCTAATTTGGAGCAGCAGACTATCACTGCGCAGAGGACCCTTGACAGGATCAAGGAGGAGATGTAGATTCATCCTAGTATGTCATTGTTGAGCTACACACAACTCTTGGGACTAGAGTGTATATTTTTGGAGGATAGGATGAAT
This sequence comes from Pinus albicaulis, assembly GCA_034641835.2. Taxonomy (NCBI): domain Eukaryota; kingdom Viridiplantae; phylum Streptophyta; class Pinopsida; order Pinales; family Pinaceae; genus Pinus; species Pinus albicaulis. Next base: position 1,609,788,892 of record CM076579.1, read on the forward strand.
ATTGTACTAAACAATCTGATGCATAACTATATGTTCAGCATTGAGAAAGAACATGAGACAGAAAATGCACCATCATGGAGATCATAAGCACTGTCATTAAGCAGTAGTGATGAGTTGGGGACCCAACCATTATTGGATCATTCCAATGACCATTCTACATGTGTAGCAAGGGATAGGCATATGGTTGGTGAGAGACATCTTATCTTCCATTATTATGATGGATATTTCTTGATGAGAACTTCACAACTCAATGAGAAGATTTTTCCTTTAGTATACTTGGATCCTCATGGGTTCAACATGGTCATTGATGGGTGGTATTCATATGGAGATCTCCAAGAGGCTGCACTTCAACATCCTGTGAAGTGTAGGGATAGTGATTTGATTTGAGAGGATGGGATTCTCCATTGGAGTAATAGCCATGTAGAGCATGATAGTAGACACTCACCATTGGTTTGATGGGTGATGTTGATGAGCAAGAGGTTGGTGAGCCACATGCAGATCTATGACACTGGGCAGCAGGAGGTAAGGCTACGTTGGCTACACTTGAAAGAGTTTGGTCAGCATGTGACATATCCTACTTCAAAGGGTATGTTGTTGGATGGGGCATGGCATGGAATTTTCATCATGGGGCAGCAAGGAGTTTGGTTGCATTGGAATGATGTGACATTTTTCATGTCAAACATCATGCTTTCATTCCATGGCCTATATGACGAAGGTGTGATGAGGTATCAAGAGCTATTGTTGCTTTGGCTACTCTTGGGAGAGTATACATTGATTTTCTCCCATACTTTGCATGATAATTCAGAAGAAGTGGATGGCACAATCAGGGTGCAAAGGGGCTACCCTTCAGCATTGAAGGATCAAGAGGTACTTCCACATAGGAAGGAGTCTCCCACATATAGCAGCATGATGGTGGATGACTTTGGCATATGTCATGTCAAATAATGGAGTCATGGAGTGGCAAGAGCCTTATCACCAAGGCAAACAATGCTATCATTTGGGAGTATGTATCTATTGATGGAGTGTTCCAAGGGGAGTATGCATCCCTTCATTTTACAGACCACTATGAGGAGATTGTCATGGGAGTTCTCATCCATGGAAATCACTTTTAGACTACTCACAATGCATGGTAATAAATGTATTTTTGTACTTATTAATCATTTCACAAAGTATTTTCATTCTCTTACCATCTATGTGTAGTGCATTGCTCCACAAGACGGCAAGATTATATTTGGGTTTCATGGTCATTCTAGGACCAACATTTATGATGGAGATAGCCCTTATTTGCATGGCTTTGGGAAAATTTTGTGTTATTATTGTTATGCTCAGTTGATATATGATGCCATTTACTACTTCCTAGTATATGAGAAAACATGCACAACTAGCAATTTGTTGGGAGACAACTTGCCACATGATGTTCTGAAACAAGAGTTGGTAAAAATGCATTGTATCCACTGGCGAAACCATTAGTACCATCCATCATTGCACATGAAATTCAGTACCTTTCTGGTTTGGATACCATATGGTGTTGATGAGCTATTCGCTTTGTATGGGATGGTTTGGGCTCATGAAACTAGAGAAGGGGTATTTTCAGATCCAGTTGTCCTTTTGACACTTGAGGGAAATATTATTGCAGCCCATATTCTACAACAGCTCTACACTTATCACAAGTGGAGAGAGAGACAACATGGGGTAGGCCATTTGGTCTATCATGTTTAGTTATGCAGCCCACCTACATTGTAGGAGCCAAAGGTGGAATAAATTTTTCATGAGTTACCATTTTGGAGGGTGACTCACTTTTTCTGGATGATAGCTTGGGGTTTGGAGCTTCACATGGGAATGAAGGTTCCCAATACTTTTCTGATTCCATGCCTCAAGAAGGCCTCTCGTTGCCTCATGGATATCCCACTACTTCATGATGAGAGCCATTTGGATTTATCACCAAAGGCTTACTTATACACTTGGGAGGAGCAACTAGGGGACATATTGATGAGAGGGAATCTTGTTCATTGGAGGAAATTATCATATGAGGATGCTACAGGAGGAAGAGGAGAGGCTCTTCAGTTCTATCCTTATAGTTTCTTGAGGACAAGCAACATTTGGGAGGGGAGGAATGTAATATTCCTAAAATTAGCACACAGCTAATTGGAATATTAAATTTTTATTTTGCTCTTAGTTAGAGAAATAAGAGGGTATGGAGACCCATAAATCTCCTTAGTAGGAATAAAAACACTTCTGATGTGAAATGAGGTTATCTAAAATTTGGATTGAAGACCCTTATGTGTGAAAATGGGTTGGAGCATGAATACTGGGTCAACCTTGACCAAATCAAACAACGCTAGTATGGAAGGAGTGGCATTCATTGTGGGACATCGTAGTTTTGGAGGGAGACTCCATGCATGGAAGTAGTGGATTTAATGAGTGAGGCCCAAGGTGAGGAAGCTCACCAAGAATATAAGGAAGAGGATGGAAGCCATTGTGGGGATGATTGGATTATTATTTTGTTGATGGTTGGTTTAGACTTGTTGCTCTCTTCAACTTGTTGTGTATGTAAATACCCTCTGCGAACAGAGGTGATCCTTGTAGCCCTAGGGTGGGTTTAGCAGCAAGAGGACATGCTAATGCATCAATTCCTAGTTAATGAATGAAATGAATCGGGATAGATGCCCTACCTTAGATCTAATGCGGTCATCGTAGCTATGGCAGCAGTCTCATAAATAAGTCATATAAGTCATAGAAATGGTCCTCCAATGTGCGGGATGGGGATTGCAGGGATGGTGACAAAATTTTGTGTACCAGATGCCCCCTAAAGCATGAGGTCCGAGAGAGAGGGAAGAGTGAAATTCTTTACGAGAACGCATTCGAACCAAACACGATTATTGGAAGACCTGCAAGTACAAATACAACTTATATCTCTTATACATGAACGTGTGGCATGGGCATAGCCATCCATAATAGACTACATATAAACTGAGATACGAGGTATGGATGCAACCATCCACCAATAAGGATCAACAAATAGACTCAGGTATGGTCGCAGCCATCCAATCAAAATATTCATGAATATAGTCATGATAAACCAAAATATCCCGCAACCTAGATTTTATCAGACAAAACCTAGGGTCTTGTGCTCCATCTCGACCAAAAAAAAAACAAATTCAAGCATGCGAATATGTGAGATGAATTCAAACATGTAAGAAAGACACCTAACTACCAGCCAATGATGTAATTTGTTAACAGGCATGAGAGAAACCACCAATAATGACAATGGCTCTCAAGGTACAACTAGTACAATCCACAGAATGTGAACAATGATTTGGAGTCGAACACCCACAGAATCACTCAATCGAAGGCCAATGATGTGGACCTGTCATTGAATTCAAAGAACTTGCCATTGAGGCATGCAAGCTCCAAGGTACCTAAAGGGAGTCTCTAGATCAACTTCCTGGAAAATGAGCTGAAGTCGACAGGAAGTGACTCGATCGAAGGAGGGCCATAATGTTTCCCACATCATCGAAACGAGACAGGGGTCATGATGACAGTGAATCATGACCAAAAGGATGATCATAAAGAGGTTGAAAACTGCAAACAGAAACTTCTCTTGAACATATCAGTGATACAACTCTAGATTTGGCAGTATTTGACATCAAGGGGTCTGAGGTCATGATGACGTGGCAAAGAGTAGATGAGTGGTCAAAACATATTACCCAAACCCATGGAAGCAAAACTGATGAAATGAGATGTCCCCAAACCAACACGAATGCAAATGAGTGTCATGTTCAAGAGAGACATACTGCCGACACGACTGAGAACTAGTTCCATTTTTCCCCACCATTGTTGGCAAGTACCCTAATTATTTTTGGAAAACAAGCTTTGCAGGGGATAACATATGCTTGTAATGTAAGTTTTTCCTTCAAACAAATCCATCCTAGTACGTTTTACGAGCCCTAGGAAGGAGTAACTCAGTGACGTCATGGTGATAGTTTCTTATGTCATTTAGATTTTAACGAGTCTGACAAACGAAGAACTCAATGTCTTTTCATGTTTAGAGAGTTTGAAAAGAAGTGGAAAAGAAAACTCTAGCAATCCCTTTTCGTAGGTATTCTCACAGATCCAAAAAGGTAGAAAACCGTGTTTGAGAGAACCTCTTAGTTACGATAGGCTAAGGTATTCCTTTTTCGTAAATAATCTATCCCAACCCAAAAAATGGGTAAATGTATACTGGGTAGATTTCGTTTCGCAGCCATTTAACGAGTTCAAAACAACAAGAGTCTCGACAATATTTTCAATTTTAGAGAGTCAGAAAAGAGCTGAAAGATGACTCCAACAGTGACATTTTCATGTTTTTACTGAGTCCGAAAAAGTATAAAATACAACTCGTTACTTCATCGACGTCACTTTGAAAACCTATCCCTACACAAGAGATGCGTGTAAAACCCATATCTCGAAATAACATACCAAAATAATCGAAAAATATGCTTTAAAACCTAATTAGGGTTCTGAAAAGTTATAAAACATCCAATATGGTAAAAAATAAATTACTTTTCACTTTTACCTCTTGTGAGAAATTTGTTACCCTTTTTCACTGCGATTTTGCAGCATTGACAGTGTGCAATCCGGAAGACCAATCGTGAATCCGTTAGTTCTAGGTAAGAGCTTACATATTTTCCTACATTTTGATTACTTTTTCACTACCTTCAATCCCATTTTTGTAGATCTATGGGAGGATTTTGTAAAAATTAGGGCGCGGCAGTTGGCGCAGGTATCGGGCACGGACTCACACCAACTGGCCTAAAATTTGAAGGGGGCCGCGCCAATTGGCACGACTGTTTCTAAAGCAGTCGCACCAACCGCAGAAGTCACTTTTAGCATGCAACCTCAAACAAGCAAGCCCAATTTAACCATTCAAAAGCTTTGGATTTAGCTAATGAAAAACATATGGATGTTTTTGCAGGTGTGAAAAGACAAAATGGTGATTGAATGGAAAGAACGAGAACACAGTGAAGAAGATGAGGAAGCCATGGGAAATAGGAGATGCATGGAAGCTCTCAGAGATTGCAGGCTCAAAAAATTATTTATGGAACCATGTCTCAGAGCTCGACTGGAGCTGTTGCAGTACTTGATCAGTGTCTACGATGTTGATCAAGAAAAGTTCATTATTCGTGACGAGGAACTTGAGATTGAAGTCTCACATGTTTATTTCATAACCGAACTATTGCAGAGGGGGGTAGTACCAATCCTAACTGGCACCTGAGCCTCAATGGAGAACATGAGTATGGTTATTGACAGGGTGTGCCCAGGAGCAAGGAAAGGATTGGGAAGCGAAAAAGTGGATATTCAAACTATTCCAGATTTTGCACTAAAGGTAGTGTTGCACACCATCACACGAGCTACTGGATCGTAGGCTCCACACGGGGCCACAAAAACACAACTACTTCTTGTTTTAGATTGCATGGCACCGACCCTCTACAACTGGGAAGAGGCAGTAACAATCAGCATGAAGCGTCCACTGACAAAATGCAAGAAAACCAAGCTAAAGCAGTTCGGCTACGGGTCTATATTGGTATCTTTCATCTTGGAACGGTTACCAATATTCTAATGTCAGGAGGTAATCGTTCTGACACCACCAGCCCAGGGGCCATGGATGGCCCGTTGAGCAGCTTTGATGCCAAGGTCATCGGGCGGTCAATAGATGTCCTGGAGGTCGGATTTCTTTGAGTGGCTCTGCTAACAACTAATTGTTGTGGAGGACTTACCCTACTCTGGCATGTATTTCACCAGTGATGCAGATCTCCCACTCCCATAAGGAGAGGATTGGGATGAAGTACTGGGTAAGACTCATTTTTTATTTTGATGATTATTAAGATTTTTTTGTTATGCATGTTCTGACGTTAATCCATGTAATTGCAGATGTTGGCCTAGAGAGACCTGCAAGTATGTCCACGATAGCGTGGAGGATCCCTCGCGACTTTGATGTGGCCCCTCATGGTGAGGGATGCGAGGAGGAGGAAATCATATGCAACTTGGAGGGAATCTCTCGTGGGATCCTAGACTATGCGTTATTCGATTATGTTCCTCGTGCGTACCAAAGACATAATGCAGGGGTGTCAAACCGTGTCCACCGCTTTTTGAGGCGGCTTGTATGGGAAATGACATTCTATCACGAGCGTAACGCTGAGTAGACACCTAGGTTTTATTTCTGTATATTTTTTGAGAGACATGATGTCTCAGGATGTAACCGAAACACACATATTTTTTGAACTTATGATGCACATGGATGCAAACACTCAATATATATACATATACATCTATTTTCCTGTATGGATCTTGTCATGTGATGATGATTTTTTACAAATTACGCAAATGTCTATCTAACACAATGTTATCTACTATATCAGTTAATGCATTCATTCATCTGGGAATATGTTGATATGTAATGTAATCAAAATGTCTTTCTAGTAAATTAACATGCAAATGAAACCTTAATATGTGAGGTTTTCTAACATAATAATGTTCGTTAAGTTCAAGAACAACAAGTTGTGAGTCTAGGTTAACAATCAATGCATGAATGTTGAGGTAAATGGCTTCGGTCAATAGTTCAATAACAACACTATATTCAATGACATTGTTTGTGGTTAATCCTAGACAAATACCTTGAAGGTATATCAACTCACTAGTGGGATCATAGATCACCCAGGCTGCTGAAGACAGGTTCTGGGTACTGCAGGAAGCACCATCTGTGAAACCAACATAAGGGGTAATAGAAATCTACACAATAAGCAACGATCCAATAAGCAAGAAAATTCTTGCAAAGAACACCAAGCCAAAAATGTACAAAAATGAAAAGAACACCTATGTACAAAAACATGCACAAATGACTCATGCATAATATTTTTTAAGATACAACCCATTTCTGGGCTGATCCAGAGGATAACCTTCATAATCAATAAGCTCATTAGCCCCATTCCATAAAACACGTTTAACAATGTAGGGCCCATGCCACAAGGGTTGAAGTTTTCCTGCCCCTAGCTTATCATGAGCTTGGTCATATAAGAGGACGAGGTCTCCTTCTATGAAGGAACGAGGGGAAACTAGGTGGTCAAAATGAGCTTTGACCCGCTTTTTTTGTGCTTAAATTACCAGAGTAGCAAAGCAGCGAGTTTCATCAAGCCTCTCCAGATAGAGAAGATGCTCTTCTTCTGGAAAAGTATTCAACAGTAATTAAACAGCCAGTTTGAGCGGAGGTATTTCACATTCAATCGGAAGGGTAGCTTCCAAATCGTAGAAAAGCTGGAATGGTGTGAATCTAGTCACATCCTTGACTGAGGTTCGATATGCCCAAAGAGACGAAAACAACATGAGATTCCAATTTTATTTGTGCATCCCAATCGTACGTTGAAGCATAGTGACGAGAAATTTATTCACAGCTTCAACCTGGCCATTGGCCTGAGGGTAGTATGGAATTGAGCTGTCGTGACACAGACCCAACTTCGAAGTCAACTCCGCCACCATGTAATGCTGAAAATGGGAATTATGATCGGTAACAATAGCTTGAGGGACACCAAACCTTGAAATGACATGATTGAATAGAAACTATGTTGTTGTCTTAACATCAGCTGTAAGTGTAGGCATTGCTTTGGCCCATTTGGTGAAGTAGTCCATGGATACGATGATATAACCATTCCCCCTAGCCAAGTGAGGGTTACACATCATAAAATCAATTCACCACATCCCAAAGGGACCAATGGTAATGACAGGGTGAATATGGGAAGGCAGTGTGTGCATCTTGCGCTGATAGATCTGGCAATAATGGCATTGAAGAACAACAACAATGCAGTCTTTAAAGATGGTGTGCCAGAAATACCTAGCACGAAGAATTCTCTGTGTAGTAGCATACCCAAACATGTGGCCACCATAGGCATCACTGTCACAATTATTCAAGGCCTTTTCATCCTCCTCAAGAGTCAAACACTGACGGAGAATGGAATTAACTCTGATGCAGTAGAGTGTATTTCCGACTATGCGATACGGTTGTGATTGATGATGGATGTGTCGGCGAGAATCCTTCGTCAACACATATTGGAAGGTGGAAGTCTGAAGATATATGATGATATCACTGTACCAAGGATCAAGGGTGCTAATGAGAAAAATAATTTCATCCGAAATGCGTTCCTCGGAACCAGACAGAACGGAATCGGAAGGGAGAGAGCAGATCAAATCGATGAAGAAAAATGACTTCTTCGACTTGGTAGTAGTGAACTCCAAATTGAACTCTTGGAGGATGAAAATCCACTTCGAGTACTTTCCCCCTAGCAATTGACGAGTAAATATATAAGTCCTAGGGTTGCAATAAAAAATCAGAGTCACTGTACGCAACATGATGTAGCGACGAAAAAGTCGAACAACTTGAACAACATCCAACGCCAACTTCTCAACATGTGCATATCACCTTTAAATGTCAAGATGGTTATGAGATAGATATTAAATGACATGTTCGTCACCATCATCATCGTCTTGAACCAAAACCATGGAAATCGTGTTGAATGCAGCTGCCAAATAGATAGAGTAATTGTGATGATAATTCAGAGGACGCAACAAAGGAGCATTGACAAGAAACGTCTTCAGTGCATCAAAAGACTTCTGGGCAATCTCATTCCATAGGAATAGGATGCCTTGCTTCAATAATCGTGTAAATCCTTTGGCCACTTCGGCATAGTTAGGGATAAAATGACGTAGGAAGTTAGCTTTCCCCTGCAGAATCTGCAACTGATGTAAGGAGGAAGGAGAGGGTAGATTAACGATAGCTTCAACTTTGCGTGGATCAAGACGAATCCCATCTTTAGAAACGATAAACCCTGAGAGTCTACTAGAGTCAACAGAGAAGACACATTTATGTGGATTAAGCCAGATGTTATAAAGTCGATAGTGAAGAAAAATCTAATAGAGATGATCAGGATGGTCTTTACGCTTAGCTGAATGAGTCGGAAGGTCATCCAGATAAGGCTGAACAATGCACTTGATATCATGAAAATCATATGACATTACTCGTTGTATGTAGCCCCAACATTTTTTTTAGACCGAAAGGGAGCCTTTTATAGGCGAAAGTACCCCAAGGACAGATAAAGGTCTTATGTTGATCGGCCAGGGAAATCTTAATCTGGTTATACCCAGAAAACCCGTCCATAAGAGAAAAAAATCTCACTCCCAACACAGTCATCAATTATTTGATCAATAAAAGGAGTGGGATAATTATACTTAGGGCAAGCACGGTTAATGTCACAGTAATCAACACAAACACGAATGTTACCCTACTTCTTATCTACAGGAACAATATTGGAAACCCATTTTTTCAAGGGAATCAGATAGATAAAACTAGCTTTAAGAAGTTTTTCAACTTCTCCCTTAATAGCGGCAACCTTTCTAGGGTGCATTGGACGAAGACGCTAGCGAACAGGATTTGCACTAGGATAGGTAGGAATATCATGCACCACTATACTTAGATCGATGTCGGGCATATCTTCGTAAGACCATGCAAAACTGTCATGAAACTCATGGAAGAGACTAGTATAGACATGAATCTCATCAGGAGAAAAGGTCATCCCAATATGGATGTTCTCGAGAACTCCTAGTTTAACGGAAATTTCGATAGGCATTGTTTGTGTGATGTTACTCAAATTACCTTCCGTAAAGACTTCGTGTGTCAGAATAGGAATTTGAAGTGGAGGAGAAGGAACCTGAGAAACAAACCTCTCGAGACACGTAGACATGGCCCCAAGGCCAAGCATGAATGAGGAACGATGATGACTATCATCCCAAGGAGGATCCTCAATATACATAGTTTCCATGATGGCCTCATCAGAGGGAAATATCTCTTTCAAGGGATCAGGGCGAATCTGAATCATCTAGCCAAGGGGATTGAGAATAAGTATCAAGAGACATGCCCAAAGGAGCATGATCAGGAGGCAGAGGATCCGAAGCTGAAATAAGTTCACAATAATCAATCTCAATCGGACTTAACGACATTGAATCTCCAAATGAATCAATCTTCTCGGGTGAAGGGATGACCCACGGATTGTCAGACCTAGAGATCATATTAATCTGAATATTGTTGGGTGGAGGAGGAGGAAAAATACCCATGAGGGCAGGATCTTTGAAGAGACCCGGCCCTACGCTCTCGTAAGGCATAGGAATTTGATCCATGTATGGAACGTTGTTCTCGGAAGAAGAAGTGAAGAAATACAACTGAGCGACAGTAGCGATCTTTCCCTCATGCAGAAATCACAATGGACGAAACACACAACATGGCCTGAGTCCAACTGTGACTGAGGAGAATATTGTAATTGATATTAGCGCCAACTACTTCAACCTCGACATTGACTATTTTCCCTTCTAGAGTAAACGGTAAAATAGTGAGAACACCCAAAGGTTTAGATTCCCTTCCATCAAACACTTCTAGAGCATTTGGAGATGAATTCAGGGATGGAGAACCAATAGCTTTCCAGCAGGCATATGACATGACACACGTAGATGCACCCTCATCCACGACTGCTCGATGGATATTCAGTCCATTAATGCCAACTTGTATGATGAGCGCAAGCTGGTGAGGGATACGTGGGATGAAATTCTCCAAGTCGAAAGTGATAAGGCTCAAATGAGCAGGATCAACCCCACCAATGGTAGATAGCAAAGCCTTCCATTGAGACAAACAACTCTGAAGTACTTCTAATGTAGACATCGCAGATGGCACCTAAGCCAAATCCTCAACAATACTGTAATGTTGAGTAGCACAGGCGTTAGGATTGTAAGAAGACTTACGGAGTCACCTTTGGAAGGTGGTCGTACAATGGGCTCAGTATTGGGTCTTTCAATCTAAAGAGGCCCAAAAGTAGGCGGAGGAGGAGGACCATAAGTTATTTCTTTCCCTACTTCCTGACGTGGTTCGGTATAATCTTTCAACCGGGTAGCTATGGAAATGGATGCAGGACCGTTCATCATGAAAACCTGAGAGCCAAACGGGGCAGAGGAGTGAGGTTGCTCTAAAAACTGAGTCTGATGTGATGGAAACGGTTCTTTGAGAACGGCTGAAGGTCCTTGGGTGCCTTTCAGCAATCGACTCACTTTGGCCCGTCAAGGAAAGTCCTTGGTGTAATGCTCTTCATCATAAATCAAGCAAGGATACTTCAGTTTACGCTGTGAACCATCATCAACATGAGATTTCTGAGAATTCTATTTCAAGGTATCCGCTTTGGCCTTACCTTTACCCTTCTTTTTAACCTTGGAAGTTTTATCCCCTAGACTAGCATGAATGGTATTCACTTCCGCGATTTTACCAGAATTCAAGATTGGCTGAGAAGCAGTATCATTGGAAGGAGTGGAATTTTTCTTCCCAAGATTTGGAGGAGAAGACTTCCAAGAATTCTGAGACACAAAACTGATGATACCGTCGATGGATGGCATCGCTGGTGCTTTGGAAGTTTGAGGTCTAGGAGCATTAGGAAAGAGATCGTACAACGTGCCATATTGAGAGTACATAAGATCAAAGTACTGGGCACAAGAAATGGCTTGTTCCTCAATAATGCATTCCCCCATAGCAATGTCCTTAGCAATAGGAATGATGAAATAGGTAGTGAACCAATCAAATAGAAGTTGATCAGGAATCTCAAACTTGATCAGGCGACGATGATGCCTCCATTCATGAATATGATTTTAGATATGAGTAGCTCGATCTTGCTTCAAGGATGTGAGGAGGTGCATCCCAGTTTCATACTGAACCAGTAACTGAAAGTGCATGAGAAAATCCATGGCTAAAGAATTGAAATCTTGGAAGATGCCACGAGATAACTCGATGTACCACTTGGCAGAGGCACCAGTTGGAAAAGACGGAGTCAAATGGAATCGTCAACCAAAGAGTTAGAGGAACACCAAAGATGGTAGGTCATAACATGCACTTGGGGGTATTCTATGGAATTTCCCTCAAACTTGGGACAATCACCAGGAATTTTGGTTGGAACGGGAGGCCAATACAAGTCATGAAGGATCGAATTGTTCATCAACTTTGACACATCAGGCAGTTCCAACATAGCGAGAAAAGGTAATTGAGGATTAAAAGGCATTGCAGGTCTTTGATAAAGACCAGAGTTAGCATTGCATCCAGGTTGAGAGAAATTTTTCCCCCATATGTTTTGTCTTAGAGGATTCTGTCCATAGGGTTTATTAGCCTGATAGTTCTGCCCATACTGGGGTTGAGGACTGGGATACTGATTCTGAGCATACCATTAAGGTCCTTACTGAGCAACATATGGATTTTTCTATGAAATTTAAGCGTTGCCTTGAGGTGGATTATACACCATCTAGGATTGACTTTGAGGGTAATAAGTGAAACCTTGGGGTGCACTATATACTACCTGAAATTTACCTTGAGGTGGGTAATTAGTTCCTTGAGGTTGAGCAGGTTGTCCCTGCGGAGCAGGTTGAACGGGTTGAACCGGCTGCTGAGCAGGCTGGACCAATTGCTGAGCAGGTTGAACAGGTTGAACCAGCTACTAAGGTTGGAGAAGTTGGCCTGGATACTGAGGGCCACCGGGTTGCCCTTGTACAAGAGGTTGGCCCGATGGTTGGGATGGGCCAGGTTGCCCCGAAAAACCAGGTTGACCTGGTGAAAGACCGTAGGGCTGTCCTTGTTGTACAAAAGCTTGGCCTTGCTGAACGTAATGTTGTTGTTATTTCACAATAGGTTGTCCCTGTGGTGGATACATTTTCCCCCTAGAAACATAAGATGCTCCTAGTTGAAATTGAGGTTGACCAGACGGACCGTAGGATTTTCTTTGTTGGACCAAAGGTTTTCCCTGTAAGGGTTGTCCTTGGGGACCTTAAGGTTGTCCCTGTGGACCAAAGGGTTGTCCCTACTGGACCAAAGGTTGTCCCTATAAGGGTTGTCCTTGTAGGACTGAGGGTTGTCCATGTAAGAATGGTCCTTGATGAGAAACAGTCTCATAAGGATCAACAGGAGGAAAATAAATAGGTTGATTGGGATCAATAAGAGGTATATACACGGGATTATCATAGACATCATAATGATGTGGAGGATTGTTAGGAGATTGCGGCTGCTGAGAACCCTGGGGTGCGGAATTCTGCCGATGATCGCCCGGAGAGGGAGCATATCATCCATGAATATCCAATAGATAGTCATCGAAAGTATAAGTAGAAACCATAGGCATTGTAGAATTAGATAGGGTTTCCACAACGCAAGCTTTTTATCTACTCACAGTGTGCTTAACTAGTATCATGGGATTGACAAAGATAGACCTGCGAACAGTAGAAGACCTTGACGAGTGAGTCGTACTAACAACCAGTGCAGATGAAGCCATGAAAATGGTAGGTTGAACTAGGACAGATGTAACAATGGCCAACAAGATGGGTGTCAAAGGAAACATTCCTAATGTAGGAAAAACAAAGCTTCTTGTAGGAGCCACTATACTGGATTGTGCCATGGATGCAACACCAAAAATGATCTAACCCAAAGTACGATAACCAGGTGGAAAAGACACTAATTGAGGGGAAGGTTGACTAGAGACATACGAGAAATATTATGGGAAAATACAATATTCCCCTTCGAAACATGTAGCTCTTCACTGCAAACAAGACTAGAAGAATCCATATCTGACAAGGTCGTAAGATCGTCGAAAAGACGACGAGGACTAGGGGGTAAAGAAGCGGCTAATAATGGAGATCCCAAAGTAAGAGGAGGGAATTGTTCCTCGCTCCCAAAACTAGATCAAGCACCTTAAGATGGCCAATTGAAATCAACTGACCCTTCAGGAGGATACCGGGTAGCGAGAGGCAAGACACTCAGGAGGATATGTTGTGAAAACTCGGCAGACCTAGTGGATTGAGGTGTTTCCAAATAAATGTTAGGAAAAGGACTACCACTAGGAGGTAGTGAGGAATACAATGAAACTGGTCGTTCCACCACTATGACAATGTTTCAAAAAGGAAGAAAACGAGATAGCCTATTAGAGGCTTCAAGATCAAAAACTAAGGAACTACTAAAAACAATCCAAGAAAATATCTTTAACGGGCATGTAATTGTAGGCAATTAATTTTATGACATCAAAAAAAAACTTTGATGTTTCATGTTTTAAGAGTCGAAAAATAGGCAAAATATGACTCTAGTCACTTTCATATTGAATGAGCGTGAAAGGACAAGTGCTCGATGATATTTTCACTTTTAGAGAGTCACGAAAAGACCAAAATGACTACTCAGGTAATCTAAGCAAGAGGGTGTACCAAGTTTCCATGAACTGGCATATACACCTTGGTGATCAAATGAAAGAGAAATGAACAAGAACTTGACGTATGTGTAGGTAGTCTCCCCGAATGTTGTGTTCAGTGTATCACGGTTACAGGGTGGCAGACTCAGCTTCCTGTGGATAAAGGATTTCAACCTATGAGGGTCTCCCTTTATATATGTGATGGTACGAGGAGCACAAGTCAATACTAGTGCTGTCTAAATCCAGATGGCGAATGACAGCTACTAGGTTTAACGACGTTGGAACACGTTACTAGCCTAGACCTCTAAAATATGTGCATTAGGTTTCAATGCTCCATTAGGTTGATTGAATTGATTTTAAGCTTGATCTTGAATTAATGTTTCGATTTTAAGGCCTTACCGAATGTGATCTCGAATTCCTAAATGAATAATACATGCAAGAGAACATAATTTTCGTTCAATGAATGCTAGCTAAGAGAAGGATAGGGATTCTATGACAAAGCAGCAATCAATTGAAACATAAGAATAATTTCATTAATGCATCTAACACAACCAAACGAGAAAACAAAAACTCTTTCCTAGTTCACTAAGATCTAGTTATGCAAAAGAACATTTTCATTTTCAAGCTAAGCGAAAGAATGCAATTTTTTGTTTTTTAGATGAATGAAGCACTCAATGCACTGTTACACTAAAAATAAAAGAAAACACTATTTTTGAGCACTACAAATGTAAAGATCTACAATGAATAAATCAAATACAATAAAAACATAAAACACACTCAAAACAAGGACGCACTCTTTCAAGCAAATGAAGGGCTTTCAAAACAATCCAATGAGCAATTTAATCTATGCTCGAATTGACAAAATGGAAATTCAAACGAAAACGAAAGTGATCATCCAACAAACCAAAGACACAAAGAATCGAGAGAAAGACTAACACAAACAGTCAGTGAATTGAAATGACAAAGATCAAAGTGACTCGAACTTCACTCAGAAGGCTCAGTGAGGAGAGGGCCAAATGAACAACACAAGATAACTACAAACCCTAGGGCTACAAACTCCACTGATAATATGATCGAAAAAAAGATGAGAAGGTTGAGACTACAGAGTCAAAACAATCTCAAAAGACCAATTTCAAGGCAAAGAACCAATCAAAATCCAATAATTACTGACAAAAACTCAAAAAATAGGTCAAATCAAATCCTACAGGATTCGGTGCAACTGTTAGGCTGTAATCTGCACCTAATAGGGGTTGGCGCACCTGTGACAAAAGAAACGTGCGCCAATTGGTGTGACTGTTCAAAGAAAAAAATGCACCAAGCTAGAAAACCATGGGAAAAAGATAAAACCACTAAGAAGAGGTCATACTTGACACTCTGGAACTGAACAGGATGGTTTAAAATAATTAGGAAAGTTAAGAAAAGCAGAAAAATAATTAAATGACCAAATTCAACTCGACAAGCCAAACGCTCGACAAAAAACGAGATGAAAAACACACACTAATCCCCAAGGGATTCGTCAACTTGTTGTGTAGGTAAATCCCCTCTGCGGACAGAGGCGATCCCTCTATCCCTAGGGTGGGTCTAGTAGCAAGAGGACATGCTAATGCGTCGATTCCTAGTTAATGAATGAAATGAACTGTTAGAAAATTATATATTCCAGAGCAATGCAACACATAAAATATGCGGAAAACATAAGCACACAAAACACATAAAAGCAGAGAGACACTGATATACGTGGTTCACCCAGTTTGGGCTACGTCCACCCCGAACAACCAGTCCTTCCTTTCTATTATCCAGCAAAATGAAGAGACACAACCTAGAGTAGATCCGTTGTAATATCCTTTGTTCTATCTCACAGTCTCCCTATCTGTTTCATGCTCTGAGAATACACACTCCATACACAGCCGCAATAAAATACCCTCATACAAGTGAGGGGTTGCCTTCTAGGGAAAAAAACCATAAACTAAACATAACTTCTACCGTCAAATAATTCGCCTAATGAATGGCCCAGATTGACTAGAAATTACTATACTTTTACAAGGAAATTTTACATTTGCTTTTAGCTTCGGGAGCGCTGCCCCTGAAACCCCCCACCAAGGGGGGCTCCATAAAGTCACAGCCACCCCCCCTGGACCCCCCAGGCAGCATTTAATTACGGACAGCATTGCCGCCCCATTAATGTACATGGGTCCAACGTTGTGATACAAAATAAACAAGATAATCAGGCTCCACACCCAACGCGAATCGGGATAGATACCTTACCTTAGATCCAACGTGGTTGTCGTAGCTGTGGCAGTAGTCTCCTTATCTTTGCCCCAACACGTCACGGTCCTTCAGCAATGGTACTCGGGTGCCTAAACAAAGATCAAAGGAAAAGAAGCAGTGTACAAGAAAATATTTCCATTCATAACTAGCTAATTATTCAAGGAGAATTAAACATATTGCGAAAGATAAATCACATCAACACAAGACGGGAACCAACACATCAATCATGTTTCATTGAGAGAAAGAAATAGATTACAACCAGAGCCTTGACGTCGCAGCCTCCTTCAGCGATTCCAACCAAAATGCATCTCAAGCATTCGTCGAGTAATTTGTACATGACGAGGCAATAAGCCTAAGCTCTCTCCTGACAAGGGTCTCTCTCTTCTCTATCTCACACCAACTATATCAGACTATTTCAACAAAGTGTTTAGCAATTCCTATTCAGCTAGCTACATCTATGTGAGAGATATGTATTTATAGAAGGAGAGGAGGAGGTTGGGATCCCTCAAATGGTAGAAGGGAGGCCTTATCCTTTGGGAGGTTGCCCCAAAAGGAGGAAACAAGAAGCCAAAGGAAGGTGCTCGACGTTATTCAGTTGAAAAACCCAAGTTGACTCGCTCACGAAGTAGTTAGCATGGAAAATTCACTTCTATATTTAAAAACTTTCCAAAAACATCTCAGCGTGGGCACTCCACTGAGATAGAGCACCAATGGCCACGGGGCCCATTACTAATTTCCTTTATCGGTGCGAGGCCATAACTGCCTGCCAACGCCAACCCAAAATCATGTGTTTTTTATGGTCTGTTCTAGGAATAGTCAACAGAGGAAATTTTCTTCTCATGGCAAGGGATGCAATGAAACTTTTTGCAAGTCATGACACTTCATATAAGTCACAGAAATGGTCTTCCAATGTGCGGGATGGGGATTGTAGGGACGATGACAAAATGTTGTGTAACACAATTGTTTAGCTAAGATTGCAGTGTTGTTTAGCACAAGGTGTTCCTTTGTGGGAATCCCACCTATATCCTTGAGGAGCCTAAAAGGAAGAATATTGCACTACATTTTCACATTCCAGCATCAGGCCAAGCTTCAGCTTCTTTAGCAACATAGTTGCTGCTTAGAGTTGTGTTGTATTGCAGGGTGCAGTAGTGGAGGATTATATTGGGTTTCTGAGCTATTTTTTCAATGGAGGAAGGCTTCCTTCCATTGGGAGGCCATTAAAGAAGCCCCTTGGGCTTTATTGATATATTTGGCATCAGGACAAGGAGTATTTATACCCTACAGTGCAGTTTCAGTCCAGATCTGCATTATTTTAGGGAGGAGTTGCAAGGGTGGTTGCAGTGTTTGATTTGGGAGATGATTTCTTCAGTGAAGGGGAAAACCTTTCATCTGGAGGATCTATCAGAGAAGATTTGTATGATTATACATCAACTTCAGCCATATCTTCTCATTTCTTTTGTTGCAGCATAATTTCAGCCCTAGGGTTGCAACTTATATTTGCATATTGTGTGCATTTTCTGGAAACCCTCTTAGGTTGTCTTGGAAATTTGATATAGTGCCTAGATCTGTATGTGTAGCATCTATTGTGGCATATATCAGTATTTTTATATCATTGTATGATCTCCAGCTGTATTCATGCTTATTCTGACTGCGCTGTAGCAGCACTCCAGCATTTTGTATTGTAGCAGCATCTCATATTTGGGAGTGATTGTTTATGGGAGGTTTGTTTCCTCATTTCATATGATTTATGCCTCACTATTTTGTACTGATTTTCTGTTCTTATACATAATGTAATGCCTAGATATTGGTCTCCATTGTTGATGTGTTTATTTACATTGTTATTCCCTGTTTTGTGTTCATATATTATTGCTTTCTGATTTAGGAATATTACAGTTCAATTTCCTGTAATCGATGCATAACATGAGATTACCATATTTATTATTCGCAAACAATACTAGTGCACCCCATGGTGATACACTTTTCCTAATGTGTCCCTTTTCAAGCATTTCCTTTGTCTAAAACTTTAGCTCTACTAACTTTGGAGTGATCATTTTGTACAATGCCTTTGATGTTGATGTCGCCCCTAGTACCAGCTCAATAGAAATGAATACTTCCCCATGAGGTGGAAAATCTGAAATCTTTGTTGGAAACACATCCTGAAATTGTTACAAAACCAAGTACCTACTCAATATCTATGAGTCCTCATCCTCCTTAACTTTATCTCTAGAAATATGCACTAGAAATTACACACACCCTTTTCTGCAACTATGCTTTTCCTACATTTCTATCAGCATCCTAACTAATGTTTCTTTCTTCTTTCCCTATAATACTCTTTATTATCCATTTTCATCCAAGAAACTCAATGAATTTTTCCTAAGAATCCACCTTAGTCCTATGAAGATACAACCAATCCATACCCAAGAACATATTGTATGATCCCATTGACAATACATTCAAGTGTGATGATCTAGGCATACCATTCATTTCAAAATCACAACCTCTTACCCAATGATGAACTCTTTTCTTTCTATCTGTAGCCAACTACACTAACCAAGATTATGCATGCACTTCCTTAATCAAACCACACTTATCTGCCATTTTAGGGTTAAAATAACTATAATTAGATCTAAGTTGGATCAAAATATAAACATCTTGATCACAAAACTATCTCAATGATATATGCTTGGTTATCCTCCTTCATGTTATCTAGCACTGCATAGATACAAGAATGCTTTTCCCAAAATCCCCAACTATCTATGCATCTTGACCACTATAGATATGAGGCCTACTACCTTTATTTTGTGTAAAATATCTCTTAAGATGTTCCTTATCACATGTCCAACACTCTAACTGCCCTATACCATCACCTTTATTATGTGGTTGTGATCCATGTCCCTATCTAGTTATGTTGAAATTATTGTATAGTGCAACATTTCTTTTATCTTCTACATTATGAGGCCTTGTTGTTTTCCTCTACCATTTACCTTTACCCTTATCTTTCCCTTTCCATCCTTTATGAGATTCATTCTAACACTTTGATTTCTCATAAAAATGCTTCAATTTCCCAATAAACTCCTTAAGTGACTGAGGCTCATCATACTCAATCCGATCTCTAAACACTATGAAAATCCACTGGAAAATCTATGAGATTTATGTTTTTCATCCTCAAGATATGGTACATACCTCACTAGCTCTAGTAACTTGGTTGTATAATCCTCGTCTATCATTGATCCCATTTTAAGCTCAAATAAATCCTTGGCTTTGCAGTCGTAGTACCTTTCTGACAAGTTTTATTCCTAAAGAGTCTCCTGAATTCATGCAAACTCAAGTCTTTTGTCCTAATGTCTCTGGCCCATTTTACATCTTCCCACCAAATTTCTACTTTCCCTTTGAGGTTGAGGATAGCTATTTTAGGCTTCATATTATCTGTGTACTCATGCAACTCAAAGAATTTCTTCGTCCTAAGTAACCAAGCCTCTGCATCCTATAAATTCCTCATATCTCCATCAAAAGTAGGTGGCTTATCTTTCTTGAACTCATCTGCAATATATCCCTTGAAACTCCTCCTGTAAGGGTGATAACGATAACGATCATATTTCTTGTCAGAACCAGAACTAGAATAGTACCTGTGTCCATCACCTCTCTTGTCTAGAGTATCCAAGAGCCTGCCAGCTCTAACCATGTCATCCCTATCTGACATGTGACCAACATGAGACCTACTTCCATATGCCCCATTATTCATATCCTCATGCCCATGGCGAATCTGAAGATAAACCTGTCACAAAAATTCTGACAAACTCTAAATAATTAATGCATTAACTTCTACTTGTTTCTCGTGTGCCTGCATGATTTTTTCATTGTATGCTTTACAACTTCTTATTGTTGCCTTCAAAATTCTCAATTTGTCTGCTAAGTCAGAGAGTGACCACCACAAGTTTTCTCATATGATCCATAAGGATAATATCATGAACTTTACTGTACCATATTTCAATTCATTTGATTTCTTTCTTTCATGGCATATTATGTAAGCTAAAATAAATCATAAACAAACCAACGCACCTCCGTATAATTCAGGGAGGATATCTCCTCTTCAATATCAAACATATTAGCATAATACATGTATAAACATAATCATAATATCATATATATTGTTTGGTCTCAATCTAGTCTCCTAAATTGAGCTCATTTAATTGTCAACCAGGGTTAGTAAACTGCTGAAGTGAAGTGCACCATATGTGCCTAAGTAACCTCTTCCTACTTCGTTGTGTTTAGTGTTTTCTAATGTTTTTGGTTTTATGGTTTTATTTTGAAAAGGAAAAGACTAAGTGCTAACTGAAGGGAAACTATTGGTCAAAACAGAGTGAAGCCTAAACTATGATGGTAAATAAATGCAAATGCTGAAACAAAACAGAGTCTAACTATGACTAGCAACAAACAAATACAAAGCTTGATAATGACTCTATTGTAAACTCACAACATGAAATTGAAATGAACCTGAGAAATGAATAAGCTAAGTGTAAATGAAATTTTCTCCTAAATAAACAATCAACTCACAATATTACAAAAATCTAAATTATCCTATGATGCTGAAGTTATTCTATTCTGCAACTTGACTTATCACTACTAAGCCTTATTCAGAAATTTAGAGATTTTCTAGAATAATGTTTGGGAAAAAGGCTATTGGTGAATTTGTAGAAGATTTGCAGAATAATCAAAGCCTTAAACTGATATTACTGACCTCTGTTCATGTGATGATATATTAATAAAAATTCAGAACAAAAGTAAGTTGTGAATAATGAAGGCCGAGAGACTAATTTTGACAACTAGAACTACTTAAAATACAATGGATAACATCAAGCTAGAACGCTATCTATCAATATTAAAGGACAATGATTACAACTAAATTAGAATGTCATTAATCTACTTGAAACAAAATGAACTAAAACTAAACTAAAGAAAGTCATTATCAAACTAAAAATGAAATAACAGAACTGAACCACATGCATTCTAACTCCGGAGTATTAAACCACAGTGCAACTAACTGTAATATGCAATGCAAATGAACGTGGAAAACATGAATTTGATAAAACTATTGAAACTGGAATTGAAAACGAAATCAAGCTAACGCTGCTTATCTAAATCATCTGAACGGAGCTTCTCAGGCAGTAGGGGCCCTCTACTGCCGGATTAGCTTGCAAATCCACTTAACTTTGACTCAGCTCGTGCACTAAAATGATACTGCTTCCATTAAAGGAGAAAAAGACTGGCAAACAGAGTATTCACGGTTTTGAAATTTAGCAGCAAAAGCCAAAAAACTAACCAAGATCTAACCAGCGTTGCTTGGTCTCCCAAGTCACATTTATAATGAAATTACATAACAAAACTTGAGATAATGCAGGGATTGTTGTCTTTCCCATTCCTATTCGAATTAAAACTCTTATTGAAGGCTGCGTAAAAAGGAAATGGACATCTGGACTGAGACAGTCCTACTAGAAGTCTGCTTTCTTAAATATGTTCCCACGTATCAAAACCATACACAGAATTCGTTTCTTCCTTCATGGTGAGCAACGAACCATGTAGACATGATGTGGAATATGCCCATATGCGGTTTTCCTTCAGACGACACCTGGAACCCACTCAAACTGTAAAACAGCTGCGGAATTCGGGATCAGCTACGGAATGCGCGGTCAGCTATGGAATGCCTGTATTCTGTAGCTATTTTGAAGAAAATTGTTAAAATGGCAAAAATCATGAAAATACAATATGTTAATCAATTTTATGTAACCTTTAAACAATCCTAATCATTCTTCATTGATTTTAGGCTTATGAAGTGATAAAATAATGATGAAATGAAGTGAAGGTTTGTAAAAGAGAAGGCAATTCTAAGGCTCAACATATATATATATATATATATATATCATCCTAACCATATTCCAGTCATCAATGCACAACCATATCAACCACACATCATGACCTCATGCATGAAAACTACAACAATATCAATGTATGTTTAACAACATGTAACACAAACATGCATAAATAATGTATAACCAATCATACACTCATGATGACACGTTCCACAACAACACCATCAACTTTCACATGGCGACACCAATAAACCATGACCACCACCATGTATATGCAACAAGGACATAGACCATAAGTATAAGGAACATGAATGTAACAAACATGAATGCATGACCAACACATTTCCCATCCAGTCCAAGGGGTGAACCATGCTCTAATACCAATCTGTAACACCCTCCTCCCACATTTACCTAAGATAATTGTTCCACTAGGGTAAACATGTGAAGGGAGGCCATTATGATGAGATTCAACCTTCTAGGTCACCTCAAGGAAGTGGAATTTATGGAATACAATCAAGCTGACCATTCACACATCCTACAGAACCTCCAAGAGTGATGTAGGGCCAACCCCGCTAAACCCACATCCTCACCACTTTCATGCATATACAAATGCAATTCCCATTTCATGAACATTCGAATTGTAATTAAAATCCCAGCCAAATCTTTGGCTCTAAGTTTTTGGTCCTCACCTCACATCAAACATAATATAAATGGACTCCTTTAATACACAGTAGGACCACATTTAAACCCCAACATTGGTTCAAGGTCCCAAGTATTCACCATACTATTTATTGACCCACAATCTATGCATATTCACCATGCTCTAACTTAAAGGCTCGAACCTTGGCAAACTAATATCAACACATATTAATTCTTATGCATTCCAGCGTCAATGAATGAAGTCTTCACGACATTATAGTAAAGTGCCAAGTCAACATGAAATTGCTTACCTTTCCATCCAACGCTATTGAATTCAGCTTTATTACATCTGCTGAAAGTCTTTCATTGATTATGTAAATGCTGTATGTCGTTCACTCCATTGCCAGTTCTGAACCCAACTCATCAAATCGGACTTGATAACGTTGGGTTTAATGTTGTGTATTAAAATCGATCCCAAGTTGGATCTGAGACTGATTAATGTGCTTTTTGTTGTTCCTCAATTTAGAACTCCACTTCCTAATTTCGCCTTTGACTCAAGGATTTACTAAACCTTCACTCTCACGATTTCTCTGTGTTGCCATTAATTCTATATGTTCCAATGCATCTCTACGCCAACCATTCAGCCATAGCTTCAACGTAATTCAGTCTTATATCAGCCCACGCAACTCTGGTGCCATGTTCCAGTAAATAATTCCTCCATCAATCGATACTTCACAGAATATTAAATTCTAGTAGCCTTTTTCCATTCATGGTTTTGCACTGACTCCCAATCGATCTTTGCTTTACTGGATTTAACATCTGGCTTTTTATTCAACCATAAGGTTTCAAAAGATTAATTGAAACATTTGTTGGGTCATCGATCCATCTATTGGTCGATGACTGTATCGTCCAAGCCTTTCGAATTTCCACACAACCTTATCAACCGTTCAGTGATGTGCAGAATTAACAAACCAAAGGTTCACAAAATCTGAACATTTCCTACGCATTATTCAACAATTGAGACATCATTTCAACAGATAGAGATTAGCGCAGAAAATATATCAGTGACCAGTTGTCATAGTAACACTGTGTCCTTTACAAAAACTCGTTGTTCTTACTGAAACCTTCCACAAGTCAAAACACATATAATTCATCAAAAAAGACTGTAGATCAAATGTGTTTCGATTTAACCCAGTGGATATAATCCAATCAAAACCAAGAAGGTGAGAACACCCTCTCTGCCACCATAACCAACAATCAAGGATCAAATCTAATTGATTCAACCGATTTTATCAAACAGTGTTAAATGGAATTCTGCAAAAGTTGAACTTCTTCAACAGGGACTAAAATACAAATTCCCTTACAACATAATAACTCCAGAATTCAAGAAGGATCGAATTCCCCTTCATACATTGAACACACAAATTCAATTCTGCACAAACTCAATAATGGGCATAAACTTCAGAAAATCAAATTCTGTATTAATACACACAATACTTACATAATAATCTCCTTCCTTGGCCTGATTTCCAAATCATTGTCCCTTTTACAATCTGCCCAAAGGCTTCCAAGTAGAAACCCCTGCTCCCTACTCTATTTCTCTACTCACACTCTCCGATCTTCAATGCCTTTGAGGCTTAATAATTTATATAATTTAGAAGGATCTAATCTAAGTTCAATCCCTTCAACTTCTCAACAAAATCCTAAAATCACTCTTGAATCCCTAAGGATCCTCTCTCACCCATAATTAATGAAACTAATTTCTAAATTAATATTTAGAAAAATCTCTCAATCTCTTTACATCCTCAGCTGACCAAATTCTCTCATATTCTCAAACATTTGAGAATTATTTACAATATTTAATTAAAAATACATAAAATCCAATCAAATCATTCATAAAAATATATATCTTCTAAAAACTTAAAAACCCCTAAGTTTTAATAAAATACAAAGTATTTCTCTTTGCCTAACGCTCCTGCATCAGACTCCCAAGGTTGAAAATGATCATGATCTCCTGATCATGTGTTTTAAGTCTTTTTCCTTGTCTTCCTGGATCCCACACTTCATTCTGCAAGTCATCATCTGTTGTTTCTTGCTGCTTTTCTCCACGTTTCCATATCTTGTTCTGCATCCTACCTCCAGCTATGCTTTCATACTCTGCTTTTGTCTTTCCCTTGCTGAAATTCTTCTGCTTTCTTGCTGTTGTCTACTACCTCTGAGACACCTTCATCATCAGTCTTCTGATGCTTTCAATCTCTATGTCCAGCCTACTACTTCTTTCTCCAATTTCTGGTAATTCCGTTGCTTTTTCTGTGACTGCTGTTACTGCTCTTTTTGCTGCCAACATTGATGTTGCTGCTGTCAATGTTGCCTCAGCTGTTACCTCCCTGATTATTGCTAACATTGGTTTTACTCCTGCAGATGCTACCCCACATGTTGCTGCCTCCCAAACTTCCTGTCCCTCTGCAACATTCTTTTGCTCATCACTTGCAAATTTATCTGCAACTTCTTTCTCTAGTTCAAATGTCTCCAGCAAACATTTCAGCCATTTCTTCTCAAGCATTTCATCAACATGCTGCAAATTAGTTCCAGCATAACCTTCGTCTTCCCCTTTGACAATCTTCAGTAATTTTCCATCATCATCTTGATTGATTCTGGCAATCAAATCAAGTTCTTCAAACACTGTAGCCTCATCCTCTATTACTGTAGCAGTTCCAAAATTTTGTCCCACAGTTCTCTCTTGGCTATTCAGACAAGCCAAATCCTCCTTTTCACCCATGGTAATGAGCCTCTGCATATGAGACATGACTGTCTCACCTTCTTTCTGTAACAGTTCTTCTTCTTCCATGACAATTCCAAGTTATGAACTGTCTTCTACATCACCTGTAAACACAATCAAATTGTCAGCTTCAAAATCACAAGACCCAATGGTCTCACTTGTTGATTCAGTCACCAAGTTTTCTCTTTGAAGTTCCAAGTCTTCTTCAGGACTCAGAAAATCTTCACTGGCTTTCTCCTCAGCTTTCTCTGGCAACACTTTAGTATGCTGCTCTGATTTTTCTTCCAAATTCTTTGTTAGCACATCAGTATGCTGATTTGAATTCATCATAAGACTGTCAGCTAGTCTCTCATTCTTTCCATCCTCTGCTTCATGACTATCATCCATGAAAACTTTCTTATCTTGCTTCTTCAACAAATTAGCCTGTATGTAAGTTCTCTGCCTCTCCAATTCTCTTCTCTGAAGATCTAGTTTCCTATACAATTCAACAATTTCATTAGGAGTAGAACTTGGAAAATTCACACAATTTTCCATACCTTCACTGGCTTTTGACCAATCATCAGATGGTCTTCCTTCTTCTGCTTTAATATTCTGATTAGACTTCTTTGTCTTCATTTCCTCCTGAGATCTTGCTATCTCATCATTGATCTGAACAGACTTCAGATTCAATTCTCTCTCCTGCTTTTTAACAAACTTTAAAGCTTGCTCATCTCCCTGTACTATACCTGCAAACATACACAACTTATTAGTTTAAAACCACAAGACTTTTCAATCTTGACTACTTCCTCCAGCACTTCCCTTTGAACAGATCTGCGTGTGGAATCTACAAATTCCATCTCTAGCTCAAGAACTCTAAGTTCCTCCTTCAATAAGGAAATCTCACTTTGCCTCAACCTCATCTGCAATGGTTTCCAAATCACTCTCTTTCCCTTCAATGGAAAGATCCATCCTCCTTTCTGGTTTTCCTGCTCTTGCATCCATTCCTGTAGTACCTACAATTGTACCTTCATTACTGCAATTTCTCTTTCTCTGACTTTATCAGTCATCTTACCTCTGTGGCATTCCTCTGAACCTTTTCTCTGATCCTCCATGATCATATTCTCCATGAGCTTCTCACTCACCATGAGCTACACTAGCCTCTGCAACAGCAAGCTCTCCTGTTGCCTTTTACCTCACCAATCCACTTCACTGGACCCAGTCTTTTGGTAAGTATTGGTTCATTACCTCTGGAACCTCTTGAGCACTTTATTCTGCTCTTTCTAGGCTATCTGTTGAACTCACCTTCTCTTCAGAACATTGCAATTGTCCTCCCTATCTAGCCTTTAGCTGAATGTCAGGTTCACTGGCATCATCATCTTGTCTGCAACCACAAACCTCAATCATAAATTTCAAATCAGAAAATTATCTCACCTTTAAGATCCTGCATGATCTTGTCCTCCATTCATTTCTGCAATCATGTTCACTGGAGTTGTATACCTTTGCATATCATATTTATAACACATTCAAATAAAACACACTTCAATTCTCAACAGAACCTTCCTGCACGCATTCAGAAAAACAAATATCTTCAACAGAGCCTTCCTGCTATGATACCACTTGATGCAGGGCCAACCCCGCTAAACCCACATTCTCACCACTTTCATGCGTATAAAAATGAAATTCCCATTTCATGAACATTCGAATTGTAATTAAAATCCCAACCAAATATTTGGCTCTAAGTTTTTGGTCCTCACCTCACATCAAACATAATATAAATGGACTCCTTTAATACACAGTAGGACCACATTTAAACCCCAACATTGGTTCAAGGTCCCAAATATTCACCATACTATTTATTGACCCACAATCTATGCATATTCACCATGCTCTAACTTAAAGGCTCGAACCTTGGCAAACTAATATCAACACATATTGATTCTTATGCATTCCAGCGTCAATGAATGAAGTCTTCACGACATTATAGTAAAGTGCCAAGTCAACATGAAATTTCTTACCTTTCCATCCAACGCTATTGAATTCAGCTTTATTGCATCTGCTGAAAGTCTTTCATCGATTCTATAAACGTTGTATGTCATTCACTCCATTGCCAGTTCTGAACCCAACTCATCAAATCGGATTTGATAACACTGGGTTTAATGTTGTGTATTAAAATCGATCCCAAGTCGGATCTGAGACTGATTAATGTGCTTTTTGTTGTTCCTCATTTCAGAACTTCACTTCCTAATTTCGCCTTTGACTCAAGGATTTACTAAACCTTCACTCTCACGATTTCTCTGCGTTGCCATTAATTCTATATGTTCCAATGCATCTCTGCGCCAACCATTCAGCCATAGCTTCAACGTAATTCAGTCTTATATCAGCCCACGCAACTCTGGTGCCATGTTCCAGTAAATAATTCCTCCATCAATCGATACTTCACAAAATATTAAATTCTGGTAGCCTTTTTCCATTCATGGTTCTGCACTGACTCCCAATCGATCTCTGCTTTACCGGATTTAACATATGGCTTTTTATTCAACCATAAGGTTTCAAAAGATTAATTAAAACATTTGTTGGGTCATTGATCCATCTATTGGTCGATGACTGTATCGTCCAAGCCTTTCGAATGTCTACACAACCTTATCAACCGTTCAGTGATGTGCAGAATTAAAAAACCAAAGGTTCACAAAATCTGAACATTTCCTACGCATTATTCAACAATTGAGACATCATTTCAATAGATAGAGATTAGTGCAGAAAATATATCAATGACCAGTTGCCGTAGTAACACTGCGTCCTTTACAAATACTCGTTGTTCTTATTGAAACCTTCCACATGTCAAAACACATATAATTCATCAACAAAGACCGTAGATCAAATGCGTTTCGATTTAACCCAGTGGATATAATCCAATTGAAACCAAGAAGGTGAGAACACCCTCTCTGCCACCATAACCAACAATCATGGATCGAATCTAGTCGATTCAACTGATTTTATCGAACAGTGTTAAATGGAATTCTGCAAAAGTTGAACTTCTTCCACAGGGACTAAAATACAAATTCCCTTACAACATAATAACTCCAGAATTCAAGAAGGATCGAATTCCCCTTCATACATTGAACACGCAAATTCAATTCTGCACAAACTCAATAATGGGCATAAACTTTAGAAAATCAAATTCTGTATTAATACACACAATACTTACATAACAATCTCCTTCCTTGGCCTGATTTCCAAATCATTGGCCCTTTTACAATCTGCCCGAAGGCTTCCAAGTAGAAACCCCAACTCCCTACTCTATTTCTCTACTCACACTCTCTGATCTTCAATGCCTTTGAGGCTTAATAATTTAGATAATTTAGAAGGATCTAATCTAACTTCAATCCCTTAAAATTCTCAACAAAATCCTAAAATCACTCTTGAATCCCTAAGGATCCTCTCTCACCCATAATTAATTAAACTAATTTCTAAATTAATATTTAGAAAAATCTCGCAATCCCTTTACATCCTCAATTGACCAAATTCTCTCATATTCTCAAACATTTGAGAATTATTTACAATATTTAATTAAAAATACATAAAACCCACTCAAATCATTCATAAAAATCTAGCTCTTCTAAAAACTTAAAAACCCCTAAGTTTTAATAAAATACAAAGTATTTTTCTTTTCCTAATGCTCCTTCATCAAAGAGCCAACCAACCTTTCTAGATTCTTAACTCACGAAGCAAGTTTTATTTTACTAACCAAACACCCTAGCCACTCCCATTACAAGGAAACAGTGAAACTAGAACCCTCCAATCGCCCCCACAGCAAGGCCATCCCATTGATTGTGGACTTTTTCAAGCAGTCCTGTGCCAACAGACCCTAGATTTTGTGCCACATTTTCAGGGCTAGGACTCAGGCCACTTCCCAAAACTCCATGATACTTCCAGAAATGATAAATAACACTGAAAGAAAGGTACAGATGCAAACATTTGATCAAACATGTCACAAATATTCATTATATCAGACATAATAACATATACGAGCATAGGGGTCTCATACTTATCTTAGAATCTATAAGAAGCATTGATTCCTTATCACATTAGCTGTATTATCATTTATTAGTTCATATATTCATTTTTCAATCATTTACAAATCAAAACATGATGAGATCCATACATTATCATTTTCATAAAACATACTTATAACCAACATATATAAAAAAGAAATAACAAGGATACAATTGCCATAAATTCCACATATGAACCAATACATTTTCACATAAAATACCAAGGAAAGGAACTCTTATTAATGAAATAAAATACAACCAGGTTCGGGACTTCCACGTATCACCCAGCCATAAATTGGTTGAACCAAATATTTCTTTCAACCAATCACCCCCGTTCCATATTCCAAGCATGAATGTGGGACTCGTAACCAAAATCAACTAGGGGTTCCCAAGGCTAAACCACCTCACCCTCATCAATAGAACCAAGCTTTACGATGATCCTCACCGGATCACTAGGCCCTAAAAAATCATGGATGCCACCTGATTTCTCCATCTACACCATGAGGAATTTCCCTTTCTCCTAGTCTCTAGGCTTTAATGTATATCCCACCATTCACAGGTAGGGATTCCTAGGCCCAATCGATACTCTAGTATCCAGGCGTTACCGCAATCCCCACTAGATCACTAGACTTGATCAAGACTCCACCCTCAAGGATTTACCACAATCCCCACCAGATCAATAAGCTTGAATGAGAGCACACATCTCTATGATTTACTGCATATCATGTCATTCACCGATCGAGGATTCCTAGGCCCGCTAAGGAAAATAATATCTAGCTTTACCACAATCCATAGTTTGGTTCAATAGCTACTAGGCCAGTGGATTTACAATAATCCACATTTTGATTCAAGGATCGCTAGGCCATGTGTTATTTCTTTCAGAGATCCATATCACTCGGTTTAAAATCAAAATCAACCAAATCATGAGTACCCCATCGTACCATGGATATCCAGAAATGGCAAGGCTAGGTTGAAGAACACTGTCACACTTGGAAAAACCCATGCCAATGATGACAAGAGAACCAAGAACACACATGCATAACCATGCACGCCAAAACTAGTAAGGAAATCATACATGCAATTTGGTACCTGCAAATAATCCCACTGTAGCCACTTTATCTTGTTCTCCCTTGCTTGATCTTTGTTTCCTTTTTGCCTTCTTTTCTTTTCTTGATCCAATGCCAAAGTGATCTAGCAAAACTCTAAGTATCCAAGAGTGTGTGAGAGAGAGAATAGAGAGAGAGCTCTAAAAATGAACTAAAAAAATGCACCAACTAATCCTCAAAAGCCTTTTTATTAATGAGGCCTCTATTTTATTCATTTTTCCATTATTTTCCTTCATTTTCCTCCTCACATGCAGCGTGTGACCTTTCACCTTCATTTTCTCCTAATTTCCATTATTTTCATAAATAAAATGCAAATTAATGTCACTTTTCCTTTCCAAATCCTTTGCAAATTTCCTTAGCCATAATAAACCAAATGAACACCCACACTAGGATGTTTTTCCCAACATTCAGTTTGGAATAAGTTACCCATAATCGTGGTTATTATTTTTCCTTTATTAACTTTTATTACATGGAATTTTCACAAGGGTTATTACATCTTTCACCTATAATCTCACTCCTTCATTGGTTAGATGATTTTATGGACCATTAGCCTTGCGACTAAAGTAGGAGGGATCAATGATAAGGTTGAGATCCACTATATTTGAAACCTATCAATATTTGGAAGAAATAAATCAATTGTTGGATACAAATTAGAATTTTATCCACATAATTTTCTTTAGGATTTGGATGATAATTAAGGAATCACCCTCCTCTATAAGTTTTTTTTTTTTCTAAATTAAAATACTTCATATTACTTTAATAAACAAAGATACATCATAGAAAACATGATGTCCATAAGGAGGAAACACATCTCAACCTTTGACACCATATGGAAACTCTATATATTGACTAGACTAAAAACATAAACCCCATTGTCGATATAGGCCAGGGAACAACCATATACATTAAAGAGACTTAAACAGAGCCAATAATAGAAGTGGGTACCTGAACCTCAGTCATGACATCACCTTGACATAGGAATATAGATAAATACAACCCACTCACCGCGACATGAGAACCATCAGATAGCAAGGAGAAAACACTAATAACCAGCATAAGGAGCAACCACCCATGCCAGCCCAAGCATTCTCCCTTCGTCCAAAAAAATCATACCAATAATTATGCCCATTATATTTATAGCCTTGGATACAAAATAAATATTCGAAGGTTGCGACTTGAAACAAAAACCAAAGCTTAGAAACACATAGTTGTAATACAAATAAGCCATCGTCGTCCATAGATAAGAATACCACCATAGGGCCTTTCACAGAGAAAATAAAAAACATTAGGAGAGACCCAAAATTTACCCACCACCTCCCACACACACTATTCATTTTATGAGTAGTAAATTTTCGTCAGAACTCGAGCACTAGAGCCAGGGGGGTCCATCTGGTATCCCCCATCTGAATCACAAGCTATGTGGATCTACACATGCATTAGATGTGCCTCAATTTTATCCACACAAAACCTCAGGTTCTTCAACATTCTTTTCACATCCTCCACATAGGCGAAGATATTCTATTTTTAAACATGCTTATCTCTAAAAACCAACCCCAAAAGAATTTTCATTTACTACTGGAGTGTTGTCAAGTTCAAATACTGCTTATGTCTTCCCCTAGTGTTTGAAGGGTTCAATACCCATCTTGACATGAATTCCAATAATTATGATTCCGTGAGATATTGTCTCTCTTCGCCTACTTTAATCTCAAGCTCATGAATATCCTGAAGAGACTCAGGTGGAAAAAAATTAAAATAATTCACCATATTTTAACAAAATAAATATTTTCACCATGCTCACTTGGCTGGGATCTTCCACCTCCTCCCATCCTAAAATTTAACAAAATAAATTATAAATTTAATACTAATATATTGCCTTTGATTTTAGAGATCTTTCATCATATTTAAACTGCTATGACAAGTTCACTTTTTTGAGTTTGAAAATATATATTATAAATATAATTAATGAAATGATATGCGTGTGATGTATTATCCTAAAATAAAATATTATTATTTCTATAATAAGATTCTATTTTATTATTTTTACATAAATTATAAATTTAAATTCACTAATATGTAGCCTTCGATTTTAAGGACCATGGCGTTTTCATCATATTTATACTTACAAGTTCACTTATATATCTTGAAAAGATATCTTCAAAATAAAATTAATGAAATGATATGCACCTTTTTCCAATATCTTATACTAGTGAGGTGTATGATGTATTATTTTAAAATAAGATATTATGATAATAACAATTGTATAGTAAAATTTTATTTAATTATTAATATTTATTATTTTTAATTTTAAATATAATCGAGGGCTCCATCATAAGATTTTTAAAACCATATTAATGTGTCAATTTCAAACTCATTATAAATTATATTAATGTAAATATAAATTTATTCAAATTAATAAATTATACAATTTATAAATTTAAATATACTTGATTATGTCTCACAATATAAAAGGGTTTAATTATTAAAATAATACATAATTTAAAGAAATAAAAAAAAATTGCCATGTTTTATTTTTTTTATTTTTAAATAATAACATTTATGAATATTTTATTAAATAAATTTGGATAAAATATATCGAATTATATTACATCATCATCATTAGTAATATATTATATATTTAAAATTATATATATATATATATATATATATATGACAATTATGATTAACCCTCTCTTAGCCAAGTTATATGGTATTATTTTGGAAAAGAAGATGAGCATATGGCTTGAAAGTGAAGGTAAGCGTGCTAAAGGCCAAGCGGATTTTAGAAGTCATTACTCAACAACAGACCATCTCATTACACTTAGGATCATCGTGGAGGAATGTCATAATCATAAATCGAATCTCTTTTGTTTCTTTGTGGACTTTAGAAAGGCTTTTGATACGGTACCTAGAAATAACCTATGGAATAGATTAGAAGAACTAAAGGTTCCTTTTGAGTTGAGAGTTGCTGCTATAAGGTTATACGAGAATGTAATTTCCAAGTTTAAGAGCAATGAGGGGTGGTCGAAAGATATTAAGTGTAATATCAGAGTTAAAAAAGGTCGCCCCTCTCCCCTACCCTATTTGGAATTTACATTGACAAGCTAGAAGGTTGTTTAGAGGAAGCAAGGTTGTGCTGGCATGATCTTAGCTGGAATATTCATCATCCTTCTTCTCTATGTTGACGATATTGTTCTTCTGGCAAGGTGCCCATATGATCTTGATACGCAACTAAGACTTCTTAAGGATTTCTTCTCTACTATGGGTATGACTATTAACACTGAAAAAATACAAGTTATGATTATAAAATCCAAGAAGGACACTTATGCTAATTTTGTGTATGACAATAGCAACTTGGAGGAAGTGTCTTCTTACAAGTACCTAGGAACTAATATTCATCACAAGCTCAACTGGAACTATAGCATTGAGAAAAGGATTAATGGAGGGTGGAAAGCTTATTTTGGTCTTGAAAATAATTTTAAAGCAGCAAACCTTATGATGTGGGATAAAAAGAAGCTCCTCTTTAAAACTTTAGTCAATCCTATTATCTTGTATGGATGTGAGGTTTGGGGTTGCAGCATCTCTAAAGAATATCGGAGAAATATTGAGAAAATCCAGAAGCATTTTATAATGTATAACCTCAAAATTAAAATCAATACACCCTATCCTATTCTTATTATAAAAGTGGGTCTTTCCCCTAACGAGATCCTAGCTATGACAAGGCTCGTGTTGTACAAGCACAAAATCAATAACATGGGAGACCATAGACTTCCTAAGTTAGCTTTAAATTCCATCCAAAACCACCTAAGGCTCAAACAAGGTTGGTATAAAGATACCATGCCCTGGTTAAACCATTGGGAGATCGATGAAAACGTTGCATTGAAAATATTAATAACATTAAAAATATTGTTACTTCTAGTTTAAAAAGAAAATGTCGTGTGGAAAATATTTAGAAGCTCAAAGAAAATTAAGATATTATAATGAGGTCATCAACCCTACTCTAAAAGATCAAAATTATCTCTCTCGTTCTCAAAGAAAAAAAAGTTAATATAGCCAAGATAAGAACGAACTCTCATGAGCTCGATAGTGAAATAGGATGCCGGGCACTTCCTAAAATGCCATGGGTGGAAAGGATCTGCCATCTCTGTGAGAATATGAACATTGAGAATAAAAATCATTTCCTCTTAGAGTGCCCTGTGTACACCCACATTAGATCTCAATTTCATAATATTTTTTGCAATACTGACCTTCCTAGCCTTTTAACATGTAAAAATTATAGTCAGCTCGGGATGCTTCTCTCCAAACTCTTTGAACATAGGAGTACAATTTTAAAATAAACTAAATAATTTGTTTCTTTAGATTCGATAAACTAAAATTTAGTCTTAATAGACATTAACCACCACCACCACCACTATTATCATCATATATATTAAAAAAATTAAATATAAATATTAATAAATTATTATATTACTTATAAAATTTAACAAAATAAATTATAAATTTAATACTAATATATTGCCTTTGATTTTAGAGATCTTTCATCATATTTAAACTGCTATGACAAGTTCACTTTTTTGAGTTTGAAAATATATATTAAAAATATAATTAATGAAATGATATGCGTGTGATGTATTATCCTAAAATAAAATATTATTATTTCTATAATAAGATTCTATTTTATTATTTTTACATAAATTATAAATTTAAATTCACTAATATGTAGCCTTCGATTTTAAGGACCATGGCGTTTTCATCATATTTATACTTACAAGTTCACTTATATATCTTGAAAAGATATCTTCAAAATAAAATTAATGAAATGATATGCACCTTTTTCCAATATCTTATACTAGTGAGGTGTATGATGTATTATTTTAAAATAAGATATTATGATAATACAATTGTATAGTAAAATTTTATTTTATTATTAATATTTATTATTTTTAATTTTAAATACAATCGAGGGCTCCATCATAAGATTATTAAAACCATATTAATGTGTCAATTTCAAACTCATTATAAATTATATTAATGTAAATATAAATTTATTCAAATTAATAAATTATACAAGTTATAAATTTAAATATACTTGATTATGTCTCACAATATAAAAGGGTTTAATTTTAAAATAATACATAATTTAAAGAAATAAAAAAAAAAATTGCCATGTTTTTTTAATTATTTTTAAATAATAGCATTTATGAATATTTTATTAAATAAATTTGAATAAAATATATCGAATTATATTACATCATCATCATCGGTAATATATTATATATTTAAAATTATATATATATATATATATGACAATTATGATTAACCCTCTCTTAGCCAAGTTATATGGTATTATTTTGGAAAAGAAGATGAGCATATGGCTTGAAAGTGAAGGTAAGCGTGCTAAAGGCCAAGCGGATTTTAGAAGTCATTACTCAACAACAGACCACCTCGTTACACTTAGGATCATCGTGGAGGAATGTCATAATCATAAATCCAATCTCTTTTGTTTCTTTGTGGACTTTAGAAAGGCTTTCGATACGGTACCCAGAAATAACCTATGGAATAGATTAGAAGAACTAAAGGTTCCTTTTGAGTTGAGAAATTTCTTTGCTATGAGATTACGAATACAGTACTTGATTTAAGAGCAATGAGAGGTGATGAAAGATAGTAAGTGTAATGTCGGAGTTAAAAGATCCGCCTCTCCCCTATATTCAAGGACTTAAATGATGACTAGAAGGTTATTTGGAAACAGGTTGTGTTAGCATGATCTTAGTGGGATATTCATCTTCTTCTTCTCTATGTTGACGATATTATTCTTCTAACAAATATTACCCATATGATCTTGATACGCAACTAAGACTTCTTAAGGATTTCTTTTTTACTATAGGTATGAAGCTATTAACAACGAGAAAAATACAAAGTTATGATTATAAGAAGAGGAAGGACACTTACGCTAATTTTGTGTATGAAAATAGCAACTTGGAGGAAGTGTCTTCTTACAAGTACCTAGGAACTAATATTCATCACAAGCTCAACTGGAACTATAGCATTGAGAAAAGGATTAATGGAGGGTGGAAAGCTTATTTTGGTCTTGAAAATAATTTTAAAGCAGCAAACCTTATGATGTGGGATAAAAAGAAGCTCCTCTTTAAAACTTTAGTCAATCCTATTATCTTGTATGGATGTGAGGTTTGGGGTTGCAGCATCTCTAAAGAATATCGGAGAAAGATTGAGAAAATCCAGAAGCGTTTTATAACGTATAACCTCAAAATTAAAATCAATACACCCTATCCTATTCTTATTATAAAAGTGGGTCTTTCCCCTAACGAGATCCTAGCTATGACAAGGCCCCTGTTGTACAAGCACAAAATCAATAACATGGGAGACCATAGACTTCCTAAGTTAGCTTTAAATTCCATCCAAAACCACCTAAGGCTCAAACAAGGTTGGTATAAAGATACCATGCCCTGGTTAAACCATTGGGAGATCGATGAAAACGTTGCATTGAAAATATTAATAACATTAAAAATATTGTTACTTCTAGTTTAAAAAGAAAATGTCGTGTGAGAAATATTTAGAAGCTAAAAGAAAATTAAGATATTATAATGAGGTCATCAACCCTACTCTAAAAGATCAAAATTATCTCTCTCGTTTAACTAGCTCAAAGAAAAAAAAGTTAATATAGCCAAGATAAGAACGAACTCTCATGAGCTCGATAGTGAAATAGGATGCCGGGCACTTCCTAAAATGCCATGGGTGGAAAGGATCTGCCATCTCTGTGAGAATATGAACATTGAGAATAAAAATCACTTCCTCTTAGAGTGCCCTCTGTACACCCACATTAGATCTCAGTTTCATAATATTTTTTGCAATACTGACCTTCCTAGCCTTTTAACATGTAAAAATTATAGTGAGCTCGGGATGCTTCTCTCCAAACTCTTTGAACATAGGAGTACAATTTTAAAATAAACTAAATAATTCGTTTCTTTAGATTCGATAGACTAAAATTTAGTCTTAATAGACATTAACCACCACCACCACCACTATTATCATCATATCTATTAAAAAAATTAAATATTAATATTAATAAATTATTATATTACTTATAAAATTTAACAAAATAAATTATAAATTTAATACTAATATATTGCCTTTGATTTTAGAGATCTTTCATCATATTTAAACTGCTATGACAAGTTCACTTTTTTGAGTTTGAAAATATATATTATAAATATAATTAATGAAATGATATGCGTGTGATGTATTATCCTCAAATAAAATATTATTATTTCTATAATAAGATTCTATTTTATTATTTTTACATAAATTATAAATTTAAATTCACTAATACGTAGCCTTCGATTTTAAGGACCATGGCGTTTTCATCATATTTATACTTACAAGTTCACTTATATATCTTGAAAAGATATCTTCAAAATAAAATTAATGAAATGATATGCACCTTTTTCCAATATCTTATACTAGTGAGGTGTATGATGTATTATTTTAAAATAAGATATTATGATAATAACAATTGTATAGTAAAATTTTATTTTATTATTAATATTTATTATTTTTAATTTTAAATAATATATATATATATATATATATATCAAATATTATATTAAAAATAAATAAATGTAAATATAAAATATAAAATAAAGTGAAATTAAAAAAATAAATGAATTATGTTAAAAAATTAAAGATATTGATGATGATGATGATGATGATGGTTAACGTCTACTAAGACCAATTTTTGGTCTATCAGACCTAAAGAAAAGAGTTATTTAGTTTAATTTAAGATTTTATTCTTATACTCAAAAATCTTGGAGAGAAGCCTCCTGAGCTCACTATAATTTTGACATCTTAAAAGGCTAGGAAGGTCAGTATTGCAAAAAAATTATGAAATTGAGCTCTAATGTGGTTGTACGCGGGGCACTCTAAGAGGAAATGATTTTAATCCTTGATGTTCATATTCTCACAGAGATGGCAGATCCTTTCCATCCATGGTGTTTTAGGAAATGTCCAATGACCTGTTTCAC
Source organism: Pinus albicaulis (assembly GCA_034641835.2). NCBI lineage: Eukaryota > Viridiplantae > Streptophyta > Pinopsida > Pinales > Pinaceae > Pinus > Pinus albicaulis. Next base: position 1,609,827,885 of record CM076579.1, read on the forward strand.
TATGGAGCTCATGAGAGTTCGTTCTAATCTTGGCTATATTAATTTTCTTCTTTGAGTTAGTTAAAACAGAGACATACTTTTGATCTTCTAGGGTGGGGTTGATGACCTCCTTATAATATCTTAATTATCTTTTAGCTACTAGATCTTTCTCACACCACATTTTTTCTTTGAACTTAGAAGTAACAATTTTTTTAATGTTATTAATGTTTTGCAATGAAACATTCTCGTCGATCTCCCAATGGTTTAGCCAAGCCCTCGTGTCTTTATACCAACCTCATTTAAGCCTTGAGTGGTTTTGGCTGGAATTTAAATCTAGCTTAGGAAGTCTATGGTCTCCTATGCTATTGAGCTTGTGCTTGTACAACAGA